>OFHU01002003.1:0-600000 GCA_900245905.1 Lacerta viridis
TGCCAGATTTTAATTCTGAAAGTAGATCACAGTCTCTTGGGAGTTGGCCACCCCTGCCTTAGGGGTTCTTTACCTTTACCTTTTTTAGGTAGAGGATGCAGCTTTGGTTAGCAATCTGGGCAAATGGGGAGGACAACAGAAAGCAGAAAGACAGGGCTCAATCTCATATCAGGAGTGACATCAAAGGGGTTTTTAAAGACCTCAGATAGAGGCTGCATTCCCACGTAGGTTTATTGTAAACTAATGTCTGTTTAATGTGCATAAAATGTTACATGGAGATTTGCATTTGCAGAAGGTCTGCTTCGCAGAGAACTACAATAATGAAAGGCAACACGTAGACCAATAAATAGTAAAGGTGCTAATTCATTCAACATAACGAACATATCATGACATCAAGGTCTCTAAAAATAAAGTGAGTCATGTGGACCTTTTAAGCAATAACTGCAATAACGTTCATCTGGTGATACAATAATAAGTCTTTAGATGCACGTCGATGCACGTAGAATACGTGGAATGGTGCCAAGGTGATTGTAAGGTGGGCACCCTAGGCCAAGATATTCCTAAATGTGATAGAAATTGGTTTATGTATGCCACAACAGCAGCTAGAATTTTGATAGCTAAAAACTGAAAGACAGAAGAATTACCATCGATAGAAGAATGGCAGGTGAAAATGATGGACTATATGGAGCTTGCAGAGATGACCCGGAAACCTGATCGCTGAAGAATTGATGCTTTTGAATTATGGTGCTGGAGGAGACTCTTGAGAGTCCCATGGACTGCAAGAAGATCAAACTTATCCATCCTTAAAGAAATCAGCCTGAGTGCTCACTGGAAGGCAGATCCTGAAGTTGAGGCTCCAGTACTTTGGCCACCTCATGAGAAGAGAAGACTCCCTAGAAAAGACCCTGATGTTGGGAAAGATGGAGGGCACAAGGAGAAGGGGAAGACAGAGGATGAGATGGTTGGACAGTGTTCTCGAAGCTAACAATGAGTTTGGCCAAACTGCGGGAGGCAGTGAAGGATAGGCGTGCCTGGCGTGCTCTGGTCCATGGGTCACGAAGAGTCGGACACGACTGAACGACTGAACAACAACAACAACATGGAGCTCGCAGAGATGACCGGGAAACTTCGTGACCAGAGGGATGACGCAGTGGAAGAAGAATGGAAGAAATTTAAATTGTATTTTAAAAATTATTGTATGATTGACAATTAGATATAACTAGGAGAAAAGCTAAGCTGTAGATGTAAAGTAAGGATAAGTGGTTAAGATAGATGATTATAAGTTAAGAAAAATAGATAAGATTAGATATTTAGATAAGTTTTGTTACAAAATATGATTTGCTAAGATTTTTAGAAGTTACTAAAGATGATAAACAAGGAACGCAGGAAGAGGAGACAGGAGGAAGTCCATTACAATGTGAGGAAGGAATATTAGGTATAAGATAGATATGTATGTTATTATGTTTGTTTATGTTAGTTTTAATGTAATTGTAGGTATGTGTGTTTTTTTCCCTTTTTTGTATTGTTTGTGTTAATTTTTTTAAATAAATATTATTTGGGGGGAAACACACAAGGTGATCGTAAGGACAGTGATCCGGACAATTGCACTGTTTCGAATTTATCTTCCTCAGCAGTAGCTACAAAAAGAACAATAGCGAACCAGCAACGAAGACCCGCATATGCGTGAGTACTGGTAACCAAAGACATTTACAAAACATATGATGTAAAATTAACAAGGAAATAAAAACCAGATACATACCACAATAATGAAAAGAGTAGACTTCTATGGAGCAGTGGTCATAAACCTATGTACCACTGCTACTGATTCCAAGAAACACAAGGTATAAAAAACCAAACAATCCAACCCAGGTGGCTCTCATCATTAGGATACAGGATAGAAGAAAACAGCATCTTATTTAACTTTGGCTACATTAACAGCGGCAATACGAAATCAGTCCAACCAAAAGTTAAGAAATGAATGGAAATATTATGAAGATTATTTGGCAAAATACTGCTCAAAAATAATAATATGCTAATGTGCCTAGATTAAAATGTGAAGTATATAAAGTATAAAAAGTAGTGTTTAAAGGAAGATAAATAGAAATAGAAGGGAAGAAAAGGAGAAGAGGAAGTAAGGAACTCAGGTTAGTAACAACATAAAGGTGAAAGGAAATTGAGATGGGGTGGAGGGAAGTGGGAAGGGTGATGGGATAAGGGTAGAGGAAGATTTGTATAATCATAAACTGTGTCTGCCCTGCCCCCATCTGTAGAACTGTGGACAACAACAACAACAACAAAAACAACAACAACAACATCCTGCATTTTGGATTTGTTTTTAAGGATTACTAAGATAGCAGGTGTCACCCAGGAATTCAGGGGGCTGCGTGCAACCATGCAAACGTCGCCCCCCATTTGATGTGGGGAGCAGTCATTGAGTGTCGAGGTCCCCAAACCACCCCTCAAGTAAAACACACTTCACACCAGATATAAGTTTAAGGTTTTTGGCATTAATTTGGCCACAACTTTATTGAATACAAAATAAGTGAGTGGTTGCTTAGGCATTGGTTAAGACTATCTGTCCCGCTGGGGACAGAACTGACATCCACCCGCCTGTGGAGTCAGTATAGGGGAAAACGCTTTGGGGAGAGAATGTGCGCCCGTTCTCCCCAAATGCTCCCAGGGGCTCTTGCGTGGGCCCTGCCCCCGACCGGGGGAACGGACAAGCATGGTGAGCCCCTGGATTCCTTTAACGGAATTCCCCTTGCAGCAGCAGCATTGAAGGGGCAACCACAGCCAACTCTGCCCCTCCTAAACCAATTTATAACCAATGCCTAACCGCCAACCTTACAAGTTGTGACTAATTGCTACGCAGTAGGCGAAAACCAAATGGCACCAGCCAATCAGCCAATGGAAAAATTCCTACCAGGCCCCTGCTCCAACGCAGACGACCCCATGACAGGCATAGCAAGGTCAATGCAGAGGCCTAATAACAGGGCGGGAGGGCGGGCGATCCGATGCACGAAGCCAGGAGGGCTCCGACGCTGAGTGCAGGGTCATTTATAGGCTCTGGACTGTCCATCAACAAGTTGCAACATATGAATCTCCCCAACAACAGCCAGAGCCCAATCACAGTAGTGGCCATCCATACAAACCCGCTCAGCAGCAAAGGGGTGACTTGCTATCCCCCACGGCAACACGTGCTCTCCATGAAGGAGAACACGCTTTGTAGGATATTGACTGTGGAAATGCATTCTGCCTCCATTTCAGTGGTCTTGGACAATGACTTACCACTCCTACCATTCCTGTTCATGGAACATTTATTTGATTCTTATTAATTTGTGACTCCATGCACATATTATATGTTTTCTGTTTATGAACTTGGAAACAGTATAGTATTATAAAAAAAATATTGTCAGAATATTATTAGCTGACGTGTTGCTGGTTGTTGTTCAGAGTGTTCTGTTTTGCATCACAGGGGATTTTCTTTGGTGTGCAAAAATGGAAAGCAGCAGAAGTCCCAGCAAAGGAAGAATGAGAACAAAACTTATGGAATATGCAGAAATGGCAAATCTTATCAGAATAAGAAACCAAGATAACAAACTTTTTATAAAAGAATGGAAATGGTTTATTGAATATTTACAGATAAGTTGTAAACAGATAAGAACATTGGCAGGATAATTGTAATACCTGCAGCTTCATAAGGGTATATATTTAAAGAAGATGATTAAGTTAGTTTGCATATGCAGAAGATATTAAAAATAAATTTAAGGAACCGTAGAAAGAGGGGGAAGGAAGTCAAGCTTTGAAATGTCGAAATGATTGTAAAATTAAGTGAAATGTATAAACTTGGAAAGTGTAAATAAAAAATTAAAGGGGGGAAGCGGTGACGGCCCTCAGAAGAACGGGGTGCTTCGCCCGCTGCTAAAATCGGGGTGCTTGTTGCTTCATTTGTGTACCCAGCTTTTTGCAAAACTAATGAATGCCTAAGGTTGAAACAGGGAGCACATAAGACTTCCCTTTCCCCCTTTGACATTTATGGCATGTAGCCTTATCTACTCAGAAGCAATTAAAGGCCACATACATGGTGACTTCCTCTTGTTATTCAGGAAGAGGCGGGACCCTGTAAAGGCCGCAGCGGGAGGGAGAGACATGCCGATTGCTCCTGCCAAACTGCTCCAACACAGCCTTGCTGTATATCAATTTAACTTTACAATTTGTGTGACAGCTACTCAGAGCCCTCACAGCTACACGCCTGGCGTTGTTTTGTAGTTTTTATTGCAGTGTTGGGAAGCAACTTTATCAGGGGGCACTAGAAAGGGGGGAGGGATCATGTTTCGGAAAGGCTGCAGGGATCAAAAAATCTGATTTCCAGAAAATAATGCAAAAGTTTTGTCAAAAATGTATAAATTGTTGCTGGGATGGGAAACTAAAGATGAGGAAGTAAGATCTGTAATGATACACTGGGCAAAAGACATGGGATATAATATACAATTTGCTTAATGGGAGAAGTTATGAAATGAGGATTTAAAATTTATAGCCTGCTGTACGTTAAAAGAGAATTATATGAAAATGATGTATAGATGGCGTTTGATTCCTACAAGACTAGCGAAAATGTATAAGAACACGACCAACGTATGTTGGAAGTGTAAAGTTAAAGAAGGTACATTTCATCATATGTGGTGGACTTGTAAAATAGCTAAAGCTGAAAAAAACTGAACTGAAAAAAAATGTTTAAAATAACTTTTATTTTAAAACAAACAAACAAACAGAGGCCTTTTTATTAGGTATAATAGTAGAATAAATACCAAAGGATAAGAAAGTACTGTTTATGTATGTGATGACAGCAACAAGAATATTATATGCCTTGGGATGGAAAGAAGAGGAGGAGGAGGAGGAGGAGGAGGAGGAGGAGTTTGGACTTGATATCCCACTTTATCACTACCCGAAGGAGTCTCAAAGCGGCTAACATTCTCCTTTCCCTTCCTCCCCCACAACAAACACTCTGTGAGGTGAGTGGGGCTGAGAGACTTCAAAGAAGTGTGACTAGCCCAAGGTCACCCAGCAGCTGCATGTGGAGGAGCGGAGACACGAACCCAGTTCACCAGATTATGAGTCCACCGCTCTTAACCACTACACCAGCCCCATCGAAAGAAGAATGGATAATGAAGATGATGGACTATGCGGAGACAGCAAGGCTGACCAGAAAGATCAGGCACCAAGAAGATAACAAATTTAATAGAGAATGGCATAACTTTATAGAATATATTAAAGAACACTGTAAAAATCTATTTTTAAAAACATAGGATTGACATAGCACTCATAATTTAAAATAACAAAGGATAAAAATGAAGTATAATAATTTGGATAAATGCAATTAGATGCAGTTAAAAAGGGAAGATAAATTTTGGAAGCCAAGGGAGGGAGGGAGGGAAGTCCGGGGGGTCAGGGAACCCCATAAAGGTACTGATATGGACTATGGTTTAATGTAAATGTGCGTGTGTGTGTGTGTGTAAAAAATTCTTTTTGAAACTTTGAAAAAAAACAAAATAAAAATCAGACTTCCGCAGGCATCTCTGAGAGATGCCACATCACTGGGTTGGCGAGGTGTACGCATCATTTCTGTTTACGCAAGAGGGGGCAGCAGCTAAATCAACAGGGCCTGATGGGCCCAACCAAAATTTATTTAGGATCACATCCACACCATATATTCAAAGCACCTTTAAAGCACCTAGCTTCTCCCAATAATTCTGGGAACTATAGTTTACCCTCCCATGCTCTCCAGTTACCAACACCCCAAGATATAATTTCCAGAAATCTTTTGGGGGAAGTCACAAACCCTCCAACATTTTTCTGAGGAAAATAACGACGTCCTATTCAATAACAGCCATTTTATACCCCACCCATCTGACCGGGTTGCCCCAGCCACTCTGTGCGGCTTCCAACATATTTAAATTCAATGAAACACCAAACATTTAAAAGCTTCCCTATACAGGGCTGCCTTCATAAATCTTCTAAAGCTACTTATTGGCGTCTGTCCATCCGAATGATGGTGGAAGAATTGCATATTCCGTGTGAAATTGTTACTGAGGTTACTGAGTTGTCCCACCCTCCATATTCTCCCGATCTGGCCCCACAGGATTTCTTTCTTTTTCCGAAACTGAAATCTACACTGAAAGGGCACAGATTTTCCCAACATTTCACATGTCCAAGCTGCTGTGACGATGGAACTGAAAGCAGTACGAAGAGAGGACTTCTCCAGAAGTTTCCAACAGTTCGCCCAGTACGTTTCCGAGCACAATTCAAAGTGTTGGTGCTGACCTTTAAAGCCCTAAATGGCCTCGGTCCAGTATACCTGAAGGAGCGTCTCCACCCCCATCGTTCTGCCCGGACACTGAGGTCCAGTGCCGAGGGCCTTCTGGCGGTTCCCTCACTGCAAGAAGCCAAGTTACAGGGAACCAGGCAGAGGGCCTTCTTGGTAGTGGCACCCGCCCTGTGGAACGCCCTCCCACCAGATGTCAAAGAGAAAAACAACTACCAGACTTTTAGAAGACATCTGAAGGCAGCCCTGTTTAGAGAGCCAGTGTGGTGTAGTGGTTAAGAGCGGTAGACTCGTAATCTGGTGAACTGGGTTCACGTCTCCGCTCCTCCACATGCAGCTGCTGGGTGACCTTGGGCTAGTCACACTTCTCTGAAGTCTCTCAGCCCCACTCACCTCACAGAGTGTTTGTTGTGGGGGAGGAAGGGAAAGGAGAATGTTAGCCGCTTTGAGACTCCTTCGGGTAGTGATAAAGCGGGATATCAAATCCAAACTCTTCTTCTTCTTTAATGTTTGATGGACTATTGTATTTTAATATTTTGTTGGAAGCCGCCCAGAGTGGCTGGGGAAACCCAGCCAGATGGGCGGGGTATAAATAAATAAAATATTATTATTATTATTCTACAAACATTGTCAACCATGCATTGTATCAGAGGGGGCCTACTCTGAAGGCCTGTAAGTCATGTATGTTCAAATATTTCTCGCTGTCCGATTTCTGTGACTATTCACCAAGCATTCTGGTCACACCTTGTAATAATAGCCTCTGCTGCTGCCCACCACTGGCATGTGAAAGTTGGCAGGCTGTCCAGGTGGAAATGTGGCCCCCAGACTGAAAAAGTTCCCCTACCCTGCCTTTGAGAGCAGGAGAACATCTTCGTAGCTTGTACCCTTGTTCTCTTCTGTACCGACTCATGCAAGGCATTATCAACTAGGCCTATAGGAGAGCATCCCAAACTAACAAATTCCAAACATCTGTGCCCACTTTGAATGACAGCTCCACAAACTGAAAGAGAAGCATTGAATTGACAACCTGCTGGCACTATTTTGCTGCTCCTTTAAATTGAGCAAGAAGCGCCTGAATGGCTATCTTAGGAACTTTCCGTTTAATCTTAACGCTATGCAAAGACAGCATTCCTTTAAATTGTCACACTGCAAGATGCAGTTTCCTCCGGGTTACCTTGCGGTACAGAAACAGTGTTCTAGCGACATGTGTTTTAGCCCATAAATCTTCCAATCTGTAGATGCACCCCTCTAAATGCTGTCTTTACTGCAGAGTTCATCTATGACAACATCTAGCGAGTGGCTGGGGGGAAGCTGGATTGATGGAGCTGTTAGCGGCTTCCTGCTCTTTCCAATCTCTCTGTGGGGAGGAGAGCAGCTTCAAGTGGAATTAGTGACAAAATAGGATGCAGCAGGGGGAGAGTTTATGGCGAGCACCAAATGCCTTTCCCCTTATATTCAAATATTCATTTGCATTGCAGCTGAGACACAGATGTTCTTGGAACTGCGGTTATCGACAAACGTTTGTAGGTAGGGAAAACTCTTTGTCTTGGTAAATACAGAGACAGGGGGTGAGACAAAATTGCAACTGCAGAGGGGCTAGTACCCAAAGCTTTAGTTTATCTAGACAATTAAATAAGCAGTAGTATAGCGGCAATGCTGATGTCCTGTTTGTGTTTAATACTTCGGGGAGGTGCCTTGCTGTTCAAGAGATGGTTTTGCTACTGGAAGAATAGATTTTTGCCACTTAAAAAATAAAAAGTAGGAGGTGTGCATTCTGGCACTGTAGATAAAAAAAATGTCATAGAATTATAGAAATTCCAAAAAGAGTGGGGAATGTACAGAGATTACCTAAAAAAAAACCAGTGTCCCCAAATCAAACCCTGTACTGAGAATCTGAGAATGCTCCGGAAAAATAATCTATCAAAGGACCTGTTGATGGCATTTCGCCATTGTACTGTTGAGAGTGTATTAACTTACGGTCTGTGTGTGTGGTTTGGGAGTTGCACGGTCAGGGAAAGAACAATGCTGTCCAGGGTTGTAGAAGAAGAAGAAGAAGAAGAAGAAGAAGAAGAAGAAGAAGAAGAAGAAGAGTTTGGATTTGATATCCCACTTTTCACTACCCGAAGGAGTCTCAAAGAAAGAATGTGGAGAGAATAATTGGGTGCATTCTTCCCACCTTGGATCAAATCTATGCCTCCAGGTGCCATAAGAAAGCTGCAGAGATAGTGCAGGATAGTGCGCACCCTGGAAATGATCTCTTTCAGCTTCTGCCTTCCGGAAGAAGGTACAGGGTTATATAGACCAGGACTAGCCACCTGAGAAACAGTTTCTATCCAAAAGCTATTTTGGTTTTAAACGCAGTGTAAAGCAGTCTCTAAGGGAGTATCTGTATTTAGTTGTGGGGCATCAGAGTTTTTAGGGGGCTAACCAGGTGTAGATTTTTCAATTCCTGGGGTTTATGTTGGTGTAGGTGATGGAGTGTTTTGTGCTACGAAAAATTAATAAAATCTTTATTTAAAAAAAAAAAAGATTTTTCAATTCCGTTGCTCTGTATGGGACAATGGCAATAAAGATTATCATATCGACTTGCTTTGAGTAATTTTTGCGAAGCAAAATATGGCTCACAAGTATACCTGTAGTATATGGAGAAGGGTAGAAGTGATGAAATGAGAAAGAAACAGTTTATCAAACAGGAAACCAGGCCTGCTTTGAGGAGGAAAGAGGTCTATTAGAATAGAATAAGAATCGGAAATGGGACCCAGGTGGCGCTGTGGGTTAAACCACAGAGTCTAGGACTTGCTGATCAGAAGGTCGGTGGTTCGAATCCCTGCCACGGGGTGAGCTCCCATTGCTTGGTCCCAGCTCCTGCCCACCTAGCAGTTCAAAAGCACGTCAAAGTGCAAGTAGATAAATAGGGACCGCTCCAGCGGGAAGGTAAACGGCGTTTCCGTGCGCTGCTCTGGTTCGCCAGAAGCGGCTTTGTCATGCTGGCCACATGACCCGGAAGCTGTCTGCAGACAAACGCCGGCTCCCTCGGCCTATAGAGCGAGATGAGCGCCGCAACCCCAGAGTCGGACACAACTGGACCTGATGGTCAGGGGTCCCTTTACCTTTACCTTTTAAGAATCGGAAATAGAAGATAGGGTGATATCAGTCCGTGGGTAAGAACTTCCGGGTTTAAGGTTATATGTTTGTCATTTGTTTTGTGTTTTCTTTTTAGCTTGTTTCTTAAGTGCCGTGTGTTTATGTGCTGTGTTAAAAAGTTAATAAAAAGCATTTTTCAAAATTTCATAGAATTATGGAACTGAAAGGGGGCTTTGTAGACATCTGCCAGTCCAAACATCTGCTTGACGCAGGCAATCCAGAGGTAGAGCATCTCCAGCTGATAATAGTCTACCCTCTGCTTGAAGACCTCCAGTGAAGAAGAGACCATCATCGCCCTTTAGGTAATATTTGTCATTGTTGAACTGCTCTCTATGCTCAACCAAAAATCTGTTTCTCCTGACCTTGCCACAACTCCCTTGAATCAAGGAAAAAACAGCAGTAAGTACATTTGCAGAGCATTAAGTTTTATATACAGTGGTGCCTTGGTTCTCAAACTTAATCCGTTCTGGAAGTCTGTTCGACTTCAGAAGCGTTCCGAAACCAAGGTGCGCTTTCCCATGGAAAATAATGCAAATCGGGGAGTTCCCGGCGTGCACAGTGGGTGGATGGCGGACCGTAACATCTTTGCTATCTATCACGAGTTAATTTGGCGGCTGCGATGGGAGTAAGCAGCCTCCCACCTCCCCGGGACGACGGGGAGGGCTGCCTTTGCCCGCGGTACCTCCTTAACCCGCTTTGGGTCCTTCGGGACCGAGTGGGGGGGTCTGGGCACATAGGGCTCGTTTTTAGATGCAGCTCCTGGAGCCGGCCCCGTTCGTGTGCGTTTCCTTTAATTGGATATATAAATTTGTTTAAAGATTTTGGACATGTCTCGGACAAAGGAGTGGGAAGAATGTTGCTAACTGCAGCCCTGAGTGATTAAGAATGAAGATTGGAAGAAGACGTGGACTTTACATTGGTATGTGAAGGAGGGAAAAGAAGGGGGGGTAAGCTCTGGAATCTCCGTTTGTTTTGCCTCAATATCTACTTAACACGGGCGAAACCTCCCCCAGAAAATCCACTTTCACAGGCAAATGGCAAGTGGACTTTAAAGACAGAATGGAAATTAGAATGGAAATTACAAAAATAAACTGTGTGGAGGTGAAACTTGATTTGGACTTGACTCAACAGAAATGGAGGATCCTCGGCTGGCTGTGACGCAGCTAGAATTAACTGCCGATTGTTGATGATAGCCTGTGGAGCTGTATACCACTTCAAAGGGAGAAGTCGGATTTGATGGACGATTGATAGTGGAATTTACGAGGGTCTGGCCCTCCCGGAAAGGAGTGGGAATGGCTCGCAGGGGAAGAAATTGGTGTGTCGCAGTTTGATTTACAAGTTTGATTTATGAGAGACCTTTCAAGATGGCGTCAGCCGAAATGCGATATTGGGAGAGGATGGCTTTTTCCACACAGAGACATTATTTACTACAAGAGTGTCTGCTTGCTGGCATTTATCAGAGGCTGTGAAAATATTGACTTTATGAAGCAACTGGAAAAGATCATAAGAAAGCGCTCCGGAGTCCGAGACATGGGGAACTCACAAGTTAAAAATTTGGCATAATTGGAATTGTTATAATTGGAATTGTATAATTAATTTGGATTGTAATTCGTTTGGTAATTGGAAATATATATTGGAAAATCAATAAATATGATTAAAAAAAAAAAGGAAAATAATGCAAATCCGTTCCAGACTTTGAAAAACAACCCCTAAAACAGCAATTTAACATGAATTTTACTCTCCAAGGAGACCATTGAACTGAGTTCCACACAGTCACAAAAACAAATAAACCGAAAAAGCCCCCAAAACAAAAACGCAAAATAAATAGCAAAAAACCAAAGTGCCAAATATAGGTAAGCTCCAAATATGACCTCCGTGTTGTGTGGGTGCTCGGGACTCACCAGCCGACAGACTCAAATCAGAAGCGCAGCACTCAAAACGGAGCACGTTTGGCTTCCAAAAAAAGTTCGCAAACCGAAATGCTCAGCTACCGAGACGCTCGAAAACCGAGGTACCACAGTATAGGGAAAGCTGCGTAACTCTAAAAATGACTCAGCTGCTAAATATTAAAAGAAAAATGCAGAAATATAGGCATGCAATCTAGTGTGTCTCCATTGTATAGAACAGGAGTCAGCAACCTTTTTCATCAGGGGGCTGGTCCACCATCCCTCAGACCATGTGGGGGGCCGGACTATATTTTTTGGGGGGGGATGAATGAATTCCTATGCCCCACAAATAACCCAGAGATGCATTTTAAATAAAAGCACACATTCTACTCATGTAAAAACACGCTGATTCCCAGACTGTCCGCAGGCCAGATTGAGAAGGCGATCGGGCCGGATCCGTCCCCCGGGCCTTAGGTTGCCTACCACTGGTATAGAAGGCCATTAGGAAACAAGAATCTTGACATTCTATCCTGGCATTTCCTCATACATTTTCAATGAAATCAGATTGATCTGATATTATTCCCTGCTCTGTAGTCTGGATGCAGAGCTGACTTCAAAGTGAGTGTTTACTAATGAGCCTGAGACACTGATTCTTACAGACACCCACTCACGACAGATTTGCATAAAACTGGTGTGAATAAAACCTCAGTAATTGGAACCTTGCTTGAAATATGGTACATGCACCCGAGCCGCTACATATGCTATAACAGATTGCTGGAGCAGATTACAGATTTTCAAATGAAAGCATAACATTTGTGCCATTTGCCAGTAAATCCCCCCCTTCCAAAAAAAATAAATAAAAAATAAATGATTACTAGACTCAAAGAATGCTGGTTTGTATAATGAGCAGCTGGCAACGTGAAGATTGTGACGCCAATATTGCCACCTTCAAATATCAAGACTCAGACCCTCAAAATGTCATGGTTTTGATTTTAAAAAAAATATATGTTAGCCTTCAGAATAAGCCTCCAAGGGGCAGCAGAACGTTCGAAAAATAAGTACAATACAAGCTCGACGTGAATCATTAAAAGCAGCAGAACCCAGAGCTGCAAAAATGATACTACAGCCGTACCTTGGATCCCGAACGCCCTGGAACTCAGACGTTTTGGCTCCCGAATGCTGCAACCCCGGAAGTGATTGTTCCAGTTTGTGAACGTTCTTTTAGAACCCGAATGTACGACGGTGCTTCTGCAGCTCCTGATTGGCTGCAGGAGCTTCCTGCAGCCGATCGGAAGCCGCGCTTTGGTTTCCAAACGTTTTGGAAGTCGAATGAACTTCCGGAACGGATTCTGTTTGACTTCCAAGGTACGATTGTAAAACCAGTTATGGAGAATGCTGGACTGCCGGGGCAAATGAAGTCTTTCGCTGGCACTACACGGGCATCGGAGTTGGCACTAGGCAGGCTTCTTCAGGGAAGGTGTTCCAAATGTGAGGTGCCAAAACAAAACAAATAAATCCCTCACCCTGGTAACAGCCCTCTAATACAGCAGCCTTTGGGGAATAAATGCACTACAATTTTTTTAAAAAAGAATGCACATTAATTTTCTGTTCCGGGAGGAGGCTGGTGGAACTGGGGGGAACTTAATGCTCTGATCATATTTTGTTGAAAATCAATAAGAATCAGGGGGGAGAGGGAGGGAGGGGGAGGAGGAGGAGGAGGAGTTTGGATTTGATATCCCACTTTATCACTACCTAAAGGAGTCTCAAAGCAGCTAACACACGAGCATTGCGAGTGGGGCGGGGGCGGGCCGCCCCGGATTCCAGGGGAGGGGGGTGACACTTGGGCCATCCCTGCCCCACCAGCAGGCCCCGAGCAAGCCGCGGAGCAAAGCCGCTCCACCCTACGGCCCATCCGTGGTCCGCCTGCCGGCGCCACTATGGGGCTGCCCTGAGCGATCGGCAGCTAGTGGGGCTGCCTGGACGGGGAAGTCCCAGGAGCCGGCGCTTGCTCGGCGGGTTGCCGATGGAGCAGCAGCACCAGCGGGATGGGCAGTCTGTCCTGACGCATGCGTCGTGACATCAGGACGCCCCGCCCCCAGGGGAGTGCCTCCGTGCGGCAACACCGCCCCGGGCACACAAGAGGCTTCCTACGCGCCTGGGCTAACATTCTCCTTTCCCTTCCTCCACCACAACAAACACTCTGTGAGGTGAGTGGGGTTGAGAGACTAGCCCAAGGTCACCCAGCAGCTGCATGTGGAGGAGCGGAGATGCGAACCCGGTTCCCCAGATTACAAGTCTACCGCTCTTAACCACTACACCACACTGGAGGACTCACATGAAAGGTGACCCTCAAGTCACCAATTGTTTTGTAGGTAGACAACTAGCACATTCAGCCCTGGGATTTGGACCAAGGCTGGGTCACATCCCTCGTCTTCTGCTCTATGGCTCACACCCCTTCTCCAACCCTTCCTTCCATACTTCACTGAGCCATGGCTCAGTGGTGCAGCCTCTGCTTTGCACCCAGAAGTTCCCAATACGCAGCATCTCCAAGTAGGGCTGAGAATGTCCTGTCTGAACTGCTGCCTGCTGCCAGTCAGTGAAGACAACGCTGAAGTAGATGGGCTAGGGTCTGACTCAGTGTAAGGAAGGTGCTTATATTCCTATGTTCTAGGACTCTGGCCAACTTCTCATCTGTGATCCGTGCTAATTCCACCAATAATCTGCCTGAGAACTCAAAGCAAGGACTCTTAACAGCAAAGGCCAGGTACTTCATTGCATATTCAGCCGTAGGAGCCTGCCAAGGGTTTTTGATGTGGCAGGTATCCACTATGAGCTACAACAAATCTCTTTTGCATGTCGGCTACCAAGCACGTGCCAAACAAGAATGGCTTTGCACTGCACAATAGAAATCATCCCCGTAATCATAGTTTCAGTCAAATGCAATTGAATGACTAATGTAGCGCTCAAGCATTCTGCAAACGTTTGAATGTTCAGAGAGCAGTCGAATCACCTCCACTAAAAGCCTTCCTAACTTAAGAGGGAACAATGCTAAGCGCACTTTGCAACTCACTCTACGGGGGGCTGCCCTTGAGACCGACCCAGAAACTCCAGCGGGTGCAGAATGCTTGAGCGCTACATTAGTCATTCAATTGCATTTGACTGAAACTATGATTACGGGGATGATTTCTATTGTCCTTATGGGGTCCTTGCCGTGGGATCACATTCACCCAGTGCTATACCAGCTGCACTGGCTCCCGGTGGAGTACAGGATCAGGTTTAAGGTGCTGGTTTGTTTGTTTTTTTTTTGTTTGTTTGTTTTATAAAGAATTTATTGGTTTTTACAAAACAAAGAACAACATAACACATACACCAACACAAACACAAACACAAACCCTACAATCAAACCATAATAAAAACAAATCACACCAATAATTCTTTTTCTTGTTACACAAAAAAAAAAACTTTTCTTGTTCGAATCTATACTAGGTGACTTCCCCCGTTTTCTCTCCTTTGGTTCCAATTCAAATTTTACTTTAATAACTTCTCATCTCTAAAATTAAATCATTCAAAATCAAAACTAAACATATTTCTTAAAATCTAGTTTTTACTCCAAAATAATCTATCACTTCTTAGCTTAAATCAGATCTATTCCAAATATAACTTCATAATAATTAATAATATAACTACATAGCACAACATATTACTTCTTGTATCAAATCATACATCTTCTTTCACTTAGACTGCTGCTAGTAAAGAAATTCAGATATCTCTTCTCTAGTTCAAAAACTTAAAATCTTAACACACCGGCTTCAGGGTACCATAATAAACCATCCTAATTTTGTTTAATGTATTTCACCCTATCCCTTTTCTGACCATTTTCTTTCGCCATCTCGGGGTCTCCCCCCAGACATTCCTCCATCTTACACCAAAACCATTTTTCAGAATGTCCTCTTTTCTTATAAGTCCACAGTTCCAGACGCAGTCTATAACAGTCCTTACAGGGAGCATCAGGGTACACAGATCATCACCTTCCAGCATCTCCGCTTCAAAATTCCGTTCATCTTCTAATCGTAGATATATAAATCTTTTCCCCATCATTCCTGGGCTCTCACCCCAGAAATTGGATATAAATTGTCTTCTAATCCTGGGTCTCTCACCCCAACAGGATTTTTCATCTTCTCGGAGTTGCAAAAGCATTGTACTTTGTACTTCAATAATTCCCTTAAGTTCCCTGCCAAGGTTTTCTTCCATTTTAACAATGTTCTGAATAGTCTTTCCTGTGGGATATAAATTGTCATCCTGATTCAGCAAAGTTAATTTCTGGTTCAGCAATTCTAAGTTCAAAAAAATAATCCTTTGTTCGTGAGTCAGTCCAGAGTCTAAAACCAGCTTGAAAACGAAACCCAACATGGTAGAAGTGGGCATAGGGTATCAAATTTCAGTATTTTTCCATCTTAGTCACAGTACTTTTCCATCCCAGTCACAAGTCACCGCAGCCATTTTCCCTGGAGTCAGGGCGAAAAGATTACATTCTATCCAGTTCAAGAAGAAATATTTCCACCAACTTAGGTCCCCCTAAAGGGATCTAACCAATCTCACTTGTCGAATTCAGCACATTGTATCCACCACTGCAACAGCAGTCGCCATCAAAAGCAGTTACTTTCTCTCCACACAAAGGGAAAAAAACGGGCTTCCTTTCCATCGTAACTCCCGGAGCGCCAAGTGTCAAAAATAAGTCCAATTGTTAACGTACTCACGGCCAACGGGCTTCTTCTGTTTTCCTTCTGACAGGTAGAACGATCTCGCTCATCGCGAGCGGCGGCCGCCGCTTCGCCGGTCCGGTTGGGGCATGCCTCCACAGCCCGGCGCCATGGTCCCTTCACCCCCACTCCCCCTTTACATAGCGGGCTCGCTGGAGAGCCCATGCCGCGGGACGCTCAACCTGTGGATTAGCGGAGCCCCGCTTTGCGGTAGCGGGGCTCCTACCCCCGGGCCGGCCTGAGTCGCTTCGCTGCCGAAGCGACCCACGACCGCCCACGATGGCGTCCTCGCCGGAAGTCCTTAAGGTGCTGGTTTTAACCTTTAAAGTCATATATCATGGCCTAGGACCCTCGTACCTACGGGACCGCCTCTCCTGGTATGTCCCACAGAGGACCTTACGGTCTTCAAATAAAAACATCTTGGAGATCCCGGGCCACAGGGAGGTTAGGCTGGCCTCGACCAGAGCCAGGGCTTTTTCAGCCGTGGCCCCGATCTGGTGGAACGCTCTGTCACAAGAGACTAGGGCCCTGCGGGACTTGACATCTTTCTGCAGGGCCTGCAAGACGGAACTGTTCCGCCAGGCCTTTGGCCAAAACACAGTCTGACCCACCCCCCTCTCCTTCAGTAATCCTCATAGAACTCTAACCCATGGGTAGGCAAACTAGGGCCAAATCGTCTTCTAAATCCAGCTCACAGATGGTCTGTGAATCAGCGTGTTTTTACATGAATAGAATGTGTCCTTTTATTTAAAATGCATCTCTGGGTTATTTGTGGGGCCTGCCTGGTGTTTTTACATGAGTAGAATGTGTGCTTTTATTTAAAATGCATCTCTGGGTTATTTGTGGGGCATAGGAATTCGTTCATTCCCCCCCCCAAAAAAAATATAGTCCGGCCCCCCACAAGGTCTGAGGGACAGTGGACCGGCACCCTGCTGAAAAAGTTTGCTGACCCCTGCTCTAACCCAATGGTTGCCATTAATTTGATTCTGAATTGATTTTAGAATGTATTTTAATTAATTGACTGTGTGATTTTATGTACACTGTGCTATTTTTACTTGTTGTTAGCTGCTCTGAGCCTGGCTTTGGCTGGGGATGGTGGGATACAAATAAAATTTTATTATTATTATTATTATTATTATTATTATTATTATACACCAATGTGGTGTAGTGGTTAAGAGCGGTAGACTCGTAATCTGGTGAACTGGGTTCGCGTCTCTCTCCTCCACATGCAGCTGCTGGGTGACCTTGGGCTAGTCACACTTCTTTGAAGTCTCTCAGCCCCACTCACCTCACAGAGTGTTTGTTGTGGGGGAGGAAGGGAAAGGAGAATGTTAGCCGCTTTGAGACTCCTTCGGGTAGTGAAAAGCGGGATATCAAATCCAAACTCTTCTTCTTCTTCTTCTTCTTCTTCTTATTATTATTATTATTATTCACTACCCCTGTGGAGAGTGCCCAATGAGAAGCATGCATGAATGTGCCTCTAAGGCTTCCCACTTCCTGCTAAGTACATCGTGGGGAGAGTTGTCTGCCCCCACCCCACCCCCAGCTCAGAATCCACATAATGCAATATTAGTCCACCACTTTCTGTTGTGCTGGGATATTTGGGGGGATCTCTGGTTCCTGATTTGGCCCATGGGGAAGGATTTCTTGCTGCAGGGTTTTGCCTTCTCTGCCTAGTTGAGAGAAACCAGGAATGGATTTAACGGATCACTTTGCTCCTCGGCATAGTTTACAAATGGCATTTGCAGGGCAGGTAGGAGAGAAGTACAATACAATGGTTGCGTATCCTAAAGTATTGGACTTGCGAAGGAAGCGTTTTGCCACATCTCCTGCCTCCAGGTCCTGAAGAGGGCGCTGTTCCATATGTTACAGCAGTCGCTTCACTCAAGGTGGGTGGCCCAAGATTGTGGCTCTTCACTCCTCCTTGGAATGTGAGGCCTCTCCTGCTTCATCCTCACCATGCAAGATCACACGTCTGTAGAATAAGGAAGAGGCCCTTTGAACACTGCAAACAGCTCTCATGGGTTGTGGAGCGGGGTAGTGCCAGCCTTTTTAAGAACAGATTGCTCCAAGTCGGGGATGGGAAACCTCTGGCCTGCAGGCCACTCTTGACCCATAAGCCATTTTTCCCCAAACCAACCAACCCGTCCATCAGCAGATGATGATCCCCATCCATCAGTCTCATCCCCACCAGCAGGCAATGCCCTGGTGAAGCATATCCCTGCTGGGAGCAGGATGGAGTCCTCTGTTCATCAGTTGGGGAGCAGCAGAGAGTTCAAACCTGCTGGGTGCTGCTTCAGCAGTGCACTTCCTGTGGGGAACGCACCAATGGAGCAAATGCCTTCCTCCACCACAACCACTTTGTGGGTCAACTCTGATAGGTCAGCAGGGCAGCCTACCTGCCAGTCGCCTGACATCGTATGGCTGACAAGTGGGTTGTCCCACCTTCTGTCAATACAGTGGTTACAGACACTTCAGGTTACAGACGCTTCAGGTTACAGACTCCACTAACCCAGAAATATTACCTCAGGTTAAGAACTTTGCTTCAGGATGAGAACAGAAATCGCGCAGCGGCGCAGCAGCGGAGGCCCCATTAGCTAAAGTGGTACCTCAGGTTAAGAACAGTTTCAGGTTAAGAACGGAGCTCCAGAACGAATTAAGTTCTTAACCTGAGGCACCACTGTATTAGCTTTTGGGGGAAGAGATCTGTCCCAACCCTCGCTTTAAGCCGTTGCTGAGTCAACATCTTTCCAAGTGAGCAGAGCCCACTGGGAGCTGTCCAGGGTGCTGACTTGCATTGCCCTCACCTGGACTTGAAAGAAGCTCTGATATTCATTGATTATAGTTGGGTACTGAACTATCGCTGTTTACCAAAACCAGATTAAATGTATTTCCATCTAAACTTCTCAAGGGCAAACTGATCAGTATACCTTATCAGAATTGACTTTGCTAAGTTCTCAGGCTGTTGATTGTATGAAGCATATCCTACTACACTGTGGGCCACAGATCAATTAATTGAACCCTTAATGGCAACCCTTACCTGGACATTCTGAAACCTTCTATCTCAAGTATCTTCTCGAAGATCAGACAAATGATATTAACCTAGCTGTGGCAAAAAAAAAAAATTCTCTCGGAGGTAATAAGAATTAGGAATCAACATGCTCCTGGTAAAACATAATGACTGTCTTGGAATTTTCTCTTGTATTCCTGCTGTATTTTGCTTCAAAACTGCTTTTGTGGATCATAATAAAGAACGTGTGTGTGGTATTCATCACTTTCAGAGTAGGCCTCAAACTCCAACAGAACTGCACAGGATTTCCCCTCGATTTCCAACCAACCTTTTATGGGTTATCAAACTGAGATAATTTGGGACAGGAAATACCCTTCAGCTTCGTGGCCTCACTAACTCTAAAGCTTGCTAGCTGGTGATGGGGCTTGCTAGCGACGCTGTCAAAGTCTTCATTCACACATCCTATAGGGCAACCTCCTGCAACCCGGTGCTTCCGCCATCCAGCTGCTTCCGCCATCAGCCTCCGCCAGATGGGCTGGAGGGCATCAGGTTGGGGAAAGGCTGTTTTACAGTGAGTGGACAGTGAAGAGCAAATAACTATATAAGTAGGGCTCCATTGCCTTGAGCCAAGCTAGGCATCCGTAGATGCTGGAGGCGTTTAAGATGAGTTTGGATGGCCACCATCTGTCAGGTACTCTGTAGCTACAGATTCCCACATTCAGCTGAAATAGATGACTCCTGGTGTCTCGTTCAGCTATGAAATAAAATTGTTTCTATAGCTCTCATTTCAGCAGCACCTGCATGTGAACTGATGAGCACTGAAAGGGCAAGGAGCATTGAGCCTTTTTAACTACCAGAATGCACTGGGCTTACTACTGGCATGAGCCTACTAGTGGAGCGAGCAATTTAACTGCAGGAATGCATTACGGTTTGGTTAAAAGATAAAGTTGTAACGCCGAATATCCACCCAGCCGATGTGTCTTGTGTTTTCATTCCTTGGTGTGGAATAAATATATCTGGTGCATCCTCAACAACAACCTTCACAAAAGAAAACAAAAACCAGGAGTTAAACTTACTCTTTCCCATTTTTGCTCTTTAGCGCGTGGACTGTTGTGAAATCAGAAGTTGCTAAAAGATTTATCAAGTGAGCCGACGGCGTTAGTTAGAGAGCTCGCCAAATGCTTTCGCTCTGTCGGTGTTGTTATTCTTTATTTCATATCCAGTTGCCCCTTGCCATCTTTTATTTACATTTCAAATGCTCGAAAAGCATCTGCCAGCTTACAATAAAGATAACCAACCGATATGCCAGAACAGTTATAACTCCGTTCGCCCGGAAGAGCCTAGGCTGTCAAGCGCTGCTTGCTTCCAAGTCTCCAGCCCTGGCTGTGTGAATGAAGCCCATTTCCTGGGACTTGGGGGGCGGGGGGAAGAGACTTAATCTGATGTGAAGAATGTTGTGATGTCCTCCTCCAAATGGAAAGCCACACAATACCTTAATCTGAGAGCTTTTCTTCCCTTTAAAAAAAATGCATTAAAACTTCCACAAAACATCTTTAGAGACTTCACAGTTTAAATTCATGATCTTGCCAGGAATTCTATCGGATGACTACATAGGCTGAAATCCTTTGCACCCTTACCTAGAAATAAGTCCCACAGGAGCTCGGACAATGCATCCCCCACCATCAACACACAGCTAGCACCAACACTTTATAAAAATCTTGTTGCACCATTTGGATAGAATTCCCATCTCCATCTTCAGCCACCCTCTTCCCATGATGCTGCTGCCAGCAGGTCACTTCACCCAGCTGCATAGAAATTGCCAGTCGTATTTAGTTCTGAGGAAAGGCGCAGAGGTAGCCTGCAGACTCAGGTCCAGTGTGGGGACACTGCCAGGATCAAAGTGAGATTCAACTGCTAATCTGGTTTCCTTCCATAGGCAGAATTGGAGGGAGCACCATCTTATTCTTCACCTCAGGCAGCAAAACTTCTCAGGCCAAACCCTGGGTCTTGCTCTCTCCTAAGGTACCCAAGGGGCAGTGCCGGATTTACGTACAGTATAAGCTGAACAAGCTATAGTTTAGGGCCCCATTCTCTTGGGGGTGGGGCCCAAAAATTAAAGGGGGAAAAAACTGGATATTCAAAATGCAAAGGCATCGCTGCAGCCTTGTATTTGAGAAGAGAGAGTATGGAGATTAGATTCTTGTTTTAAAGAAAAACACTGTTGTTGTTTTCAGTAGACTAGCCCAGCACCGAAATTGACCCTGGTTTGGTTTCAAGGTACAGATTAACAGTATACTTAGGGGAGGGGGAACCCTCATTATATCACAACCTTAGGAATAAGGTTTTCATATATTTGGGTTGTATCCAGTGCCGGATTTACATATAAGCTAAACAAGCTATAGCTTAAAGCCCCACTCTGTTGGGGCCCCCAAAAAAATTTAATGGAAAAAAACAACTGGATGTAACATAAAAGATAAAAACATAAAAGATAAAAAACAAATAAAATAAAACCTACATACAGCAACAGTGTTTTGTGTTGTGTAGGCTCCTATGATGTAAGTAATGGGCCCTGCCTGCTCCCTAAAATATCACTGGTTTGCTCATTTCTATATATAGGGTGCCTACATTCTGCATGTGCAAATGGCTTTAGATACCTATTAGGTCCATAAATTACCATATAGCATATATTCAACACAAAAAAACAGCGACAATTTGTTGTTGACAAAGGACAGCTGGATATATAAAGGGCTCCATTACATTCAGTAGCTTCAGGCCTCATCAGACCTAAATCCAGCCCTGCCCAGGGGCCAACCTTGCATCGTGTGTGAAAGGGCCCTGTGCCATCAGAAATAAAGAAGTAAAACTGACCATTTTCACAATTCAGAATGTTCGCCTCAGGAGTGACATAGACTGTGGTTCTTGTTAGACCAGGCATAGGCAAACTCGGCCCTCCAGATGTTTTAGGACAACTCCTATCATCCCTAGCTAACAGGACCAGTGGTCAGGGATGATGGGAGTTGTAGTCCCAGAACATCTGGAGGGCCGAGTTTGCCTATGCCTGTGTTAGATGAATAAAGGATGCATTCAACAAGATCCTAGCTGATCTCCTAAAAAAATGTGATTTTAAAAAACCATACATTATTTTTTGTTTATAAGCTCACTGAATATTTTGCACAAGGAGGCTGCTGTCTCTATCCATTTCTCACAGGCTAGAATCCATCATTCCAATCTATTTAAAAGGTTGTTTATCTGTTTATGTTGAAAAGAGATAACCTTGAAAAGGGAAGTTAAGCCTTGTGGAAACTAAAGCATTATTCAGCCGTCATCACACTCTGCACTGTTCTCCCAGAATCTTTTCATTATTGTATCTCAGGGTGGGCTCCAGGTTTGAAGCAAAATGTGTCTTCCTCATCAGCAGGCTCTAGTGGGCTTACCTGACAGCAGTGAGATCCACCTGCCCAGTGCCAGGGGAAACAATATGAAAGGGGAGACCCAGCAACTGCCCAAGGCTACCAGTTAGAATCATGCTAGAATCACATAACCGCAGAGTTGGAAGGGACTCTGAGGATCATCTAGTCCAAACTCCCTGCAAGACAGAAATATGCAGCTGTCCCATACAGGGATCAAACCTGCAACCTTGGCATTATCAGCACCACGCTCTAACCAACTGAGCTATCCAGGCAAACCTCTTATACCTACCACATTGACTAGAATATTTACAATTGACCACTGAGAAAGGAAGGAGAGAAAATCCCCAGCACTTTCACTAAACTATCATTCCTACCAGCCTCAGGTCCAGGATTTGGGGGGTCGGGGCTTAGGCAGAACAACCCCATGGACCCTAGAAGCATAGAAAGCCACCTTCTTCTGAGTTGGCACTTTGGGTGCACCCCCATTCAGTGTTGCCTACATTGACACCAAGGAAGTTATCCTTGGCAAACCCAAATGTGTGGTATGCTTGGTACATACATCCACATGTGGCGGGGTTGCCCTCAGATACAAGTGTTTTGGAAGCTGCTATGCCAGCAGAGCAGTGTGATTACTGGTCAATGGATATATCCAATACTGGTGCTGTTAAATATGTTTCTAGGGGAGTTTACATCTTATTCATAAGATGTAAGTTGAGTCATTTACTTATGTCTGCATGAGCAGCAGTAGCTCAGAACTGGAAGACACTTCAGAACAGAAACAATGACCAGTGAGACCAGGAAGTTTGGCAATGTGCCCTTTTATAGAAATGAACACCAAAACTATGGGTAATCAGGGGACAAAAGGCAAAGGAGTCATATGTGAAAATATGGAAAACGTTTATTCAACAGTAAAGAGCAGGTTTTTGTGGGGAAAACACCGGAGGGGTTTAAAGCGCAGAGTCTTTATCTTTAAATGGAACTTAGACCAGAGAGCCCTTCAAACAGAGGTTTTCAAACAGAAAACAGCCCTCCTTAAAATCGAGAACCATCCTCTAATGTAGGAAAGATAGCCACCTTGTAAGAGACTAGTAGCACTGTGGTCTAAACCACAGAGCCTAGGGCTTGCCAATCAGAAGGTCGGCGGTTTGAATCCCTGCAATGGGGTGAGCTCCCATTGCTCGGTCCCTGCTCCTGCCAACCTAGCAGTTCAAAAGCACATCAAAGTGCAAGTAGATAAATAGGTACTGCTCTGGCGGGAAGGTAAACGGTGTTTCCGTGCGCTGCTCTGGTTCGCCAGAAGCGGCTTAGTCATGCTGGCCACATGACCCGGAAGCTGTACGCTGGCTCCCTTGGCCAGTAAAGCGAGATGAGCGCCGCAACCCCAGAGTCGTCCATGACTGGGCCTAATGGTCAGGGGTCCCTTTACCTTTAAGAGACTAGTATCTGATGTTGGAGTCAGGACAGGCACTCTGAAAATAAAACCGATATATGTTCCTATCAAGTAGAACTTCCTTCTGGTGCCTTATAAATAAATAAATAAATAAATAAATAAATAAATAAATAAATAAATAATGAGAATCATACTAGCTGTAAGTAAGGAAGGTGGGGGAACAATAGACTATGTCAATTCTGCATTGGCGCAGATTAGAAGCTAAGATGACAAGACAACTACGTGGGATGCCGAAACAATATTAAAAGCATCTGTCTCCAGGGTCTCCACAGAGGAGGATGCAAAGCAGGTAGGGAGAACTTTTCAAGATGATCAACGGCATGGATTTTTGTTAGCCCCAATCTATATACATATTCATTTGACTGTTTCATTTTACCAGCAAGGTCATCCCGGGAAGTAAAACTCTGGCGCTCAGTTGCTGAGCAGCTTCTATTAGTATTAATGGGGACTGAGCTGCAGGATTCGTGTGCGCCGAGGTGTGAAAACCTAACCCTGAGACCCTCACACCAGTCACAGATGCCTTCAAAATATTATTCCAGGTTATATGAATAATCCACTTGAGGGTGAGTTAAAAAATAAAAGTTGAAGAACTCCAAAGCAGGAGGGAGAGTCTGAAATAATTGCTTGCTGTTCTTTTACCTCCCCGATGCAACAAATGTGTTGCTTTTCCAGAAACGCTGTGCTAGTGCTTTTGGAACAGTTGCTGACAAAATACAAGGTCAAACTCCAAGGGGTTTCCATCTCCCGTAGAGTTTGCCGTTAAGAAAACCTCAAGCAAACTGCCAAACTCGGTGCATAAAATTCGCTTTTGCCGCCTTTGTTTTGGTTGTAGGGCTTGTCCTACTGATCTATGCAAGGTCCCTGCTGTGTGATCCCGTTGATTCATTCCCCATGCCTCATATAACAAAATACAATAGTAGCTTGTGTGTGTGTGTGTGTTTTCTCCCTTTCAGTATGTCCCTACCCCTGGGGCACACATCCAAAATGATTAACTGGGGTAGGTCAAGCTCAGCAACCATAATTCCTAACACCTGCCTTTATTCTAACAAAGTTTGCTCTCCGGGAGATAAGAGTCTTGGTAGAAGCTCTAGGGGGACAAGGAAAGAGGAATATGAAATAGGTAAGTGCGTAACATCTTTGTAATGCACATGGACAAACCATGTGGGAAAGGCTCTCATATGCGGCAAACAAGATGGATCAAATGCTGGCTGAACACAAAAGCGATGGACACGTTTTGCAGGAGAACGCAAGACTTCTAAAGCCACATGATGATACTGGCTTGAAAACAGAACGGTCCCTTTAGGGCAGGGATGGGGGGCAGTGGTGGCTTGTGCCCATTAGGACTGGTAGGGCAGAAGGCAGAGAGACTAGCAGTGAGTAGAGCCAGAACCAATGGCAACTAGAGGTGTCCCTTACTGGTTGTACATGAGAAGGCAGGAAGGTCAGGGCTGGCTAAGACAGGCTGGTGAGGCAGTACCCCCTCTGCCCAAATAGACCAGCCTCCACTGCCTCCAGAAGTTGCTGGGCTACATCTGTCATCACCCCTGAACGTGCTAGTTGGAATTGATGCGAAGGGCTACCGTTCCCTGTCTTCTTCTTCTTCTTCTTCTTCTTCTTCTTCTTCTTCTTCTTCGATCACTCGTAGCCGAATAAGATCGTCTTCCATAAACACGGTTTTAAAAGTGAATTCGTAAGTGACTGTGGAGGCCAATTCCAGATCCACACGTCCTTCCACAGTGGGGACATAGGTTTCCGGCCAGGAGTTGATCATGGTGAGAGTTTGCCAAGTGTGTTTTCCTCTTAGCGTGTTTCTCCCTTTCGTCCTGAGTTTGAGCACCTTCAAAACCCGTGACACCTTTGGTGAAGGCTGTTCTCCAATTCGCAGGCCAGTGTTTCCCAGCTGTCGGTGTTTCTACTACATTTTTTTTTAGATTTGAGAGAGTCTTTGAACCTCTTTTGTTGACCACCAGCATTACGCTTTCCATTTTTAAGTTCAGAATAGAGTAGTTGCTTTGGAAGACGATAATCAGGCATCCACACAACATGACCAGTCCAACAAAGTTGATGTTGAAGAATCATTGCTTCGACACTGGTGATCTTTGCTTCTTCCAGTACACTGGCATTAGTTCACCTGTCTTCTCAGATGAAGTGTAAAAAAAATTGGAGACACCATCAATGGAATCTTTCAAGGAGTTGGAGATGGCGTTTATAAATGGTCCATGTTTCACAAGCATACAGTAAGGTTGGTAGTGCCATAGCTTTGTAAACAAGCATTTTGGTTTCCCAGCGAATGTCCCGGTCCTCACTCTGCACTCTGTCAACATCCCTGAATGTGCTAGTTAGGAAGAGCTACAGTTTCCTGTACCTGCTTTAGGGCAAGAGTAAAAGCCAAAGTCAGGGGTCAGCAAACTGTATCAACAGGGGGCTGGTCCACTGTCCCTCAGACCTTGTGGGGAGCCAGACTTGGGGGGGGTGAACGAATTCCCAAGCCCCACAAATAACCCAGACATGCATTTTAAATAAAAGCACACATTCTACTCATGTAAAAACACGCTGATTCCTGGACTGTCCGCAGGCTGGATATAGAAGGTGATTGGGCTGGATCTGGCCCCCAGGCCTTAGTTTGCCTACCTATGGCCAAAGTAGAAGTTACTGCAGCAGATCTATGTCCTTTCAACACGGAACTGCCAGAATTACATAAAGAAATAGGGGCAGGGCCTGGTTTTAAAAGCAGAGCAGCTTACCTCCTCACAGCCTATTCACAAATGCTTTTTGCCTATCAGAGGTCACTTTCACTCAGGTTGACCCTGTGTCCTACTTTACAGAGGACAGTCCTCTCTTTGAAGGGTCCTCTGCTGGTGGGGCGGGAGGGCGGCTGTCTGGTCCGTGTCCAGTTTCAAGATATAAGAAGGGGATCTTGAAGTTGCCCAACAACAGACACACCTGGGGAGCAGACTGAGCATGGGCCAAACTCGGATATAGTAATTATTTCCAAGGTTGTGTACATGCCATACATTGAGAGCACATGACTTCTCCTAAATAACCTGGGAACTGTAGTCTACCTCTTGCAGAGCTACAGTTCCCAGCACCCTTAACAAAGTGCTTGTTTATATGGAAAGGCACATTTTTTTTTACACAATTGCTGTGTGCCCAACTTGGGCTGCAGTCCAACAACATTGGTCTTGAACCAGGCAGCTCTTCAAGTAGAGCTCTTATTCAAATAGAGGGCTGTCCTCTAAGAAGGATGCCCACAGCCATTTTATTTGTATCTATGTAGGGCTTTCCTGGACATTTCAGCAATTTCTGCCCGGACACTGCTTACAACTGCCATATACGGTCATACCTTGGATCCCGAATGCCTTGCGAGTCAAATGTTTTGGCTCCCGAACACCGCAAAACCCGGAAGTGAGTGTTCTGGTTTGCGAACGTTCTTTGGAACCCGAACGTCTGGTGTGGCTTCTGCGGCTTCCTATTGGCTGCAGGAGCTTCCTGCGGCCAATCGGAAGCCGCGCCTTGGTTTCTGAATGTTTGGGAAGTTGGACAGACTTCCGGAACGGATTCCGTTTGACTTCTGGGAAATTCCGAATATATGGCAACCCTAGATCGATATCCGTTTTATGCAGAGAAGGCAGGGCTGCATCTGACGTAGTAAGATCCAGCCTTCTGAAATTCATGCCGCAATCAATGTGGGGTTGCTTTTTAAAGTGATCCAGTAATATTTGTTATTTTTTACACAGCTAGCTCTTCTGGAATTTGAGATCTTCTTTTTCAGTGTTGCTTCTTGCCCTGAGCCTTCGGGGTTTAAAAATGGACTGTATCTTAGCAAATATATACATACACACACAAAATAAGCTTCCAAGGCTAATTAAGAAATGTTGCCAGTCCTGCTGAGCAGCAGTTTCCTGTCTTGCCTTCAGAGCATCTTATGTAAATGAGGAATTACACCTCCAAACCCAGCCAATGGCATGTGCAGACCAGTTACTAAATTACACAGTAGCAGCTGTGATGAATGAAGGATTTCGCTTAGCACCTTGATTAGAAGTTGTTAGTACCTAGATCCACGTGGTATGCAATTTGCTTTGTGGTGAGGCAGTTCGGAAAAGGTGGTCACGAAGGAATGCTTAAATACATAGGTTCATAAATATATATATTTGTAATGCGGGGGGGGGGATATAGTGTTACTGGTGGAGGAGGACATTGCTGCCAACTTCTGCAAAAGGCTTTTGTTTGACCGGAGACTGGATCAAGCCACTAATATGCTGCTAAGGAATAAGAGCACTATGCTCTTTTATGTAATAATCTGAAGATCTGCACACTCAGAACAGCAGAGAGTAAGTTACACCTGCTGTGTCATCTTCCTGAAAAAGCACCAACATTTATCATGGAGCCTTTCATCCAGTTCTAGAGACAATGCTTCCAGGAGTCGTTTAGGATTAGGTCTCAGTGACACATTTCCACTTCTTAGTTCCCAGTACTTAAAAACAGTAAAAAAATAAAAATAAAAAGCTCTGTGTGATTACCCTCCTTCATTGTCTATCCATCTCCCCTGCATTTCAAATTCAGAAATGGAGCTTTCAGTCTTTTGTCTTAAAGCCAGTCCCTGCAATCAATCTCCTTTTCAGCACCAACAATCAAAAACTCCAAGATTACATACTCCCCCAGGCAGCCCACTAAAACTCAGAACAGAAAAGCAGCTAGCTTTTCTATTTCTTTTGCTCAGCCTTTAATTTTCTTCATCTGAGCAGTGACATATAGTCATGAGCCCGTTTCAAACCCTTGTGCTCTTGCCAAAATATATATTCTCAGTTTTTGATCAGCTCTGAGATATTTGCAGTACAAGGAAGCTATACATCTTACCGCCACTCCCAGCCCCTAGAGTTTAAGAGAACTACCTATACTTTGGAGATCTGATTCACAAGGCCGTATTCCGGAAATATATGTACTATTCGGTGGCTTTCTTACCCCAATTTACAATCCACAAGACTTTCACAACCACTTAAAATAATGGCTTATGGTAGTGTAGCAAAAAATCAGGATCAGAGTGTCCAGACTTTTGTGAACTGGAGTCCATGCCATCAGATAAATAGAGCATTAACCTCATTTGGCATGCATATATCCTTATCTACCTATAAGGGGCGCAGGTGGCGCTGTGGGTTAAACCACAGAGCCTAGGGCTTGCCGATCAGAAGGTCGGCGGTTCGAATCCCTGCGACGGGGTGAGCTCCCGTTGCTCGGTCCCAGCTCCTGCCAACCTAGCAGTTCGAAAGCACATCAAAGTGCAAGTAGATAAATAGGTACCGCTCCAGCAGGAAGGTAAACGGCGTTTCCGTGTGCTGCTCTGGTTTCACCAGAAGCGGCTTAGTCATGCTGGCCACATGACTTGGAAAAACTGTCTGCGGAAAAACGTCAGCCCCCTCGGCCAATAAAATGAGATGAGCGCCGCAACCCCAGAGTCGTCCATGACTGGACCTGATGGTCAGGGGTTACTTTACCCTTTACCCATCAGGGGATGGGTAGTATCTTTGGCAGGTGACATGTCCTGCCCCTTCTGGTGTAGTTTGTCCACCTTTGGTTCCCACCTTGCAGTCAGCTCTCACCTGTGCCTACTAGAAGCTGTCAGCATATGACAGTGGCTACAACCTGGGGGAAATGGCTTTGACTGGCCAGGTAAACCAGGTGAGGGTACCCAATGGGTCTTAAACCCTCAGAGGGCTTGGGACTTCCACTGCATGCAAAGAAAGGCTCTGGTGGATTGAGCAGACGAGACCAGTAGTGGGTCCGATGGTCAAGAAGGCAGTTATTGCATACCTATGATGTGTGGTGGATGTGTAAGGTAACAAAAGCATTGTGGGAAATGATATATAATGAAATGAAAAAAATGTTTAAAATAACTTTTATAAAGAAAGCAGAAGCCTTTTTATTAGGAATTGTAGGTACCGAGATCCCAAAGGAGCAGAAAAGACTTTTCATGTATGCAATGACCGCCACACGGATGCTACTAGCCCAGAGATGGAAAGAAGATAAAGTCCCTACCAGAGAGGGATGGCAAATTACCGGTAAGCTGTTGGAGTACGCCAAAATGGCAAAACTGACCGGAGGACTCAGGAACCAAGAAGACGAAAACTTCAAGAAAGAATGGGAGAGATTTATAATGTATTTAGGAGACCACTGTAAGCAGATGAAAACATTAGCAGGATTCTAATAACACTTGTAATGCAACAAATACTATGGACAACATGGAGAGGTATATAATATGGATGATGTAATAACATGCAGTGGAAAATGTTGACAATAGGACCCATGGAGGGGACGGTGGGAAGTCTGGAGATTCAAATAAATCTCTAAATATGGACATGTATTTGGTATTGTAATAATTATTATTATTATTTATTTATTTATTTATTTATTTATTTATTTATACCCCGCCCATCTGGCTGAGTTTCCCCAGCCACTCTGGGCGGCTCCCAATCGAGTGTTAAAAACAATACAGCATTAAATATTAAAAACTTCCCTAAACAGGGCTGCCTTCAGATGTCTTTTAAAAATAGGATAGCTGCTTATTTCCTTGACATCTGATGGGAGGGCGTTCCATAGGGCGGGTGTGACGAACCTCCAACTCAAACTCTCCCCTTGTTACTAAGTTACGTTTTTACTCAGGTGTTCTGGGTTAAATTAACTCTCACCCCACCTGTCCCTTTGAGGTCCGTCTATTACTGTCTTTCCCTTTATTTAATAAACTGGGAATCTCTTAGTAACAGGGGTTTCACTGTCCAGCGGACGTGGCCGGTTATTTCCACTGCTCTGGGCTTTGGGGTTAAACCTCTCCTTTTGCCTATAGTTCGGGGCCTCTCTTTATTAGATCCCCTCCCTATACCAGTTGACTAAGCCCTCTTAGCAACTTTGTGGCAAACCCAGGTTTCTTGCCCACTAGCCCCTCCTGAGGGAATTCTAAGACACAAACTATCTTCTTTCAGACTAGTTTTGCCCTTTTCCTGAACTCCCCTCCTCAAGAGCTTAGATAACCTGCTGGACCAAAAGAACGACGACTTGGCTCGAAAACAAGAGATCTTTATTTAGTACAAAGCATAGCGGTTTCAGTATGGGTTCATAAGCTTAGATTGTTATCAGTGTATATTCTTTGTTTCATCAACATAAACATAAACACATCTTTAATGTTCCTAATCTAACCTAAACCTAACCTCTCCACACACCCTCCTTCCTCAGTCACCACTCTCCAACCCCCCAATCAACCACCCTAACGGCTGCTCCCTCCTTTTAAATAGTGGAATGTCCCGCCTCCTCAAGGGTGTCTGTCACTCTAACCTGGGGATTCCATTAACCCTTAAAACACCATGGGTCTCTAAACAGCCCCTAACTATAACCTGATTCACCACATATCTCCCCACCCCAAAGACATTGCATAGGCATACTCAAACCTTTCAGAGTAATGCCGGAGCAAGGAGTTTATTCCATGCCTCTAGATTATTATGTTATTACATTTCTTGACAGAGCATCAGCGATCACATTGTCTTTTCCCCTTATGTGCTTTATGTCAAAGGTGTAGTCCTGTAACTGCAAACTCCACCTGATCAGCTTGTTATTTGAGCACTTCATCTGGTTTAGCCATCGCAACGGGGAATGATCAGTGTACAGGGTGAACTGTCTCCCCCATAAATAAGGTTTTAACTTGTTAACAGCCCACACAATAGCTAAACACTCTCGTTCCACCGTAGAAAGTCGCTGCTCCCTTTCAATTAACTTTCTACTAATATACAGGATTGGATGTAAGAAACCATCTTCCCCTTCTTGTACCAACACTCCCCCTAATCCGACTCCTGACGCATCCGTTAGCAAAGCAAAAGGACGCTGGAAATCAGGCGCCATTAGAATGGGTTCTGTCATGAGATATGATTTCAAAGTGTCAAAAGCCTGTTGGCATTGCTGCGTCCAACACACTTTATCTGGATGACTCTTTTTTGTGCAGTCACTTAACACTGCGGCATGCGTACTAAACTGAGGGATAAACCTCCTGTAGTACCCAATGGCACCTATAAAGGCTCTCACCTGCTTTTTGGAAGAGGGTATAGGCCATTCCTTTATCGCCCCAACCTTGTCATTGTCTGGTTTGATTATACCACCTCCCAATATATGTCCCAAGTACCTCACTTGTTGTTTTCCTAGCTGACACTTCGCCGCTTTCACTGTCAGTCCAGCATTGTACACTCTCTGTAACACAATACTTAGGTGTTTTAAATGTTCTTTCCAGGACAAACTATGTATGCATATATCATCAATGTAGGCAACAGCAAATTCCTTTAACCCACTTAATAGGTTGTCTATTAACCTTTGAAATGTAGCAGCAGAATTTTTTAAGCCAAATGGTAGAACTTTGAATTCAAATAATCCATCCCTAGTTATGAATGCTGTCTTATGTTTATCTTTGGGATCCATCTCTACTTGCCAGTATCCCTTTGTTAAATCAAGCGTAGAGATGTATCTTGCCTTCCCAATAGTTTCAATTAATTCATCCACCCGGGGCATCGGATATACATCTGCTACCGTCACCCCATTTAGGCATCTGAAATCAATGCATGGCCTAAAAGTCTTATCTGCTTTTTTCACTAAAATCAAGGGAGCTGACCAGGGGCTTTGTGAAGGTTCTATAAGCCCCAACTCCAACATTTCTTTTACCTCCCGCGTTACCAAATCTGCCTGCACTCCTGTTACTCTGTAAGGGGCTTTGGCAATTGGTTTCGCATCCCCTGTTTCAATTTTATGCACAATCATCCCTGTTCTGCCTGGGATGTCTGAAAACACTTGTGCATACTGCGCCAAAACCATTTTTAATTGGGTCTTTTGTTCCGTAGTTAACTCATTATCAAAAGACACTTTATCAAGGGTAGTTCCTGGGCTTATTTTCCCCCACCCCTCTAATTTGGTTTCTTGCTTTCTCTCACCCTTAACCTTCAAAATTAAATTCTTTCGGTCAAAATAGGGTTTAAGTAAATTGACATGTACTACTTTGCACCGCCCCCCTTCCTGATCAATCTGTACCACATAAGTCACCGCAGACATCTTTTCAACCACCCGAAAAGGACCGTCCCAGGATGCTTCCATCTTCTTCCGCCGTCTGGTCCTCAGCATCAGCACGCTGTCTCCAGGCTGAAAAGTTCTATCTCGGGCGTGCGCGTCGTACCACATCTTCTGTTTCTTCTGGGCTTTTCGCACATTGCTTGCAGCTTGCTCTCTCAGCTGTTGCAACCCATTCTGCAGATCTTGGACGTAGGTCACTACATCGGTGTCGATGATCTCTTCACGCCCCGTCCACGCGTCTTTTAACAAATCAAGCGGCCCACGCGGTTGTCTCCCAAATAACAGTTCAAATGGGCTAAAACCTGTGCTTTGCTGTGGAACCTCCCGATATCCAAACAGAAAATGTTGTAATTTTTCATCCCAATCATTCGGATGATTCATGGCATAGGTTTTTATCATCTGGTTCAGAGTGCCGTTAAATCGCTCTGCCAATCCATTTGTTTGAGGATGAGATAACGAAGTTCTCAGATGCTTGATTCCGCATAATCTGAATAGCTCTTCCATCATTTTTGAGACAAAATTCGATCCCAAGTCTGTAAGAATCTCTTTCGGAAATCCTATTCTAGCAAAAACTGATAATAGTGCTTTTGCTACACTCCTGGCATCAATTTCTCTTAGAGCTACCGCTTCCGGATACCGAGTCGCCCAGTCAACTACACTCAGGATAAATTTACTTCCCCTGGTGGTCACTCGTGAGATCGGACCTATTATATCCACTCCCACTTTAGCAAAGGGCTCCGATATAACTGGGATAGATTGCAGCAATCCCTTTGTCTTATCCCCACTTTTTCCTACCATCTGACATACATGACATGACTGGCAGTATGATCGGATATCTCTTCCCACTTTAGGCCAGTAAAAACGTGCTTGCACTCTTTCTCTGGTTTTGCTTATGCCTAAATGCGCAGCGGTGGGGGCATCATGTGCCATATTCAGCACCTGAAGCCTGTATTTTCTTGGCAACACCAGTTGCTCTTTCTTTTCCCACTCAGCTGTGGTTTTTCTCCTCAGAGATATTCTATATAACAGTCCTTCTTTAATAATAAACACCCAGGGCTTCTCCACAGATACCTCTGCCTCCTGCCCTTGAGCTTTCTCCCAGACTTCTTTTAAAGTCTCATCATTTTGCTGTTCACTCATGAACTGTTCCCTATGTTCGGTTGTAACTGCCAAACTCTCCAACATTCCGCACCCCTCATTTTCAATTGGGGCCTCACTATTGGCATCCAACTGACTTTCTAAGGCTTGGGTTTGGGCTCTGGTAATCACTTGTACTTTATTTCTGTGCTTTTCAATATCATTGCCTATCAGGACAGGCTCCTCAATATTGTCCCAAACACCCACTTTCCACTTCCCTTTAAAGTCTTTATATTCAACATATACTTCCGCGACAGGTATTTCGAACTCGGGTCCCCATATCCCTCTCAGACTGAATGACTGATCTGGGAGATACTGGTCCCTTTGTACACATTGCGATTTTATTAAACAAACATCAGCACCTGTATCGCGCAATCCTTTTAATTCTTTTCCATTAATTATTACTGACTCAATATAGTCTCTGCCACTCTCCTGTTCAGCTCTCCAGACTTGCATTACTTTCGCTACAGGCTCTAATGAACTCTCAGTCCCGTCTGAGCCTATATCCTGAGGTAAATTCTGAACCTCACTTTGAGTTAATAATTTTACAGATTTAGCCGATGTTGTTGCACTTTGCTTCTTAACCAGCAGGGGGCATTGTCCCTTTATGTGCCCTTCTTGGTCACAAAAAAAACAAACAATTTTTCTTTTTACATTTTTGTCTTCCCTGACAGGAATTTTCTCAGGTTGGTGCCTTTTCCCATTGTCTTTCCATGGCTTATCCTTGCTCCATGGTTTTGGACACATTCCCTCTGCTAAATCTCCTTCTAATCCATCTGCCAGCTCAGCTATTTCGCTCACCCTTGTTAGCCGCTTATCTTTTATAAACCAACGTAAATTTACAGGGATGTGTTTATAAAATTGTTCCACGCAGAACAATTGTTTCAATTCATCAAAGTTTTTCACACCACTCCCTTGAATCCATCTGTCTAATAATCGTTCTAATCTGCTTGCCAGCTGTGAATACGTCTCTTTATGGTTACGTTTTATCTCTCTAAAGGCTTTTCGACTTTGCTCTGCTGTCAGCCCACAGCGTATTCTCACTCTTTGTTTGAATATATCATAACTGGATAACTCAGTTTCCCTCAAATCAGAATATATTTCGCTTAATATTCCACAGATTTGTGGTCTTAGGTATACCATCCAGTTTTCTTCAGCTACATTCAGTTCTTTGCACACTCTCTCAAAACTAAAGAGAAATGCCTCCACGTCATCCCCATTAACATACTTAGGGAAGCGCTTCAAATTGGCTGAGGTAAATTCACTGCTATCTGTAATCTGCGGTAATTCTGCCCTCAATTGCAATTCCTCCACCCTTATTCTTCCGCATTTCACCTCCTTCTCTAGATGCAGTTTCTCTTGCTCTAGTTGTACTTTTAATCTTTCCGATTGCATCCTCTCCTCTGAAGCCAATCTTGCTTTCTCCCTTTCTGCCTCAATTCGGGCTAATTCTAATTTCATTTTCATTATTTCTACTTCAGAACTGGGGTCTTCTCTTTCCTCAACCCCTCCTGTTCTCTCATCTCCTTTAGCCTCTCTTGCTTTTCTTAAATGAGCCATTTCCTTCACAGGATTATATTGTCGCAACTACACCAAACTCTGGCGTGTGGGTTACGGATTCAAATCGCGACGCTGCCACCAATTAAATGTGACGAACCTCCAACTCAAACTCTCCCCTTGTTACTAAGTTACGTTTTTACTCAGGTGTTCTGGGTTAAATTAACTCTCACCCCACCTGTCCCTTTGAGGTCCGTCTATTACTGTCTTTCCCTTTATTTAATAAACTGGGAATCTCTTAGTAACAGGGGTTTCACTGTCCAGCGGACGTGGCCGGTTATTTCCACTGCTCTGGGCTTTGGGGTTAAACCTCTCCTTTTGCCTATAGTTCGGGGCCTCTCTTTATTAGATCCCCTCCCTATACCAGTTGACTAAGCCCTCTTAGCAACTTTGTGGCAAACCCAGGTTTCTTGCCCACTAGCCCCTCCTGAGGGAATTCTAAGACACAAACTATCTTCTTTCAGACTAGTTTTGCCCTTTTCCTGAACTCCCCTCCTCAAGAGCTTAGATAACCTGCTGGACCAAAAGAACGACGACTTGGCTCGAAAACAAGAGATCTTTATTTAGTACAAAGCATAGCGGTTTCAGTATGGGTTCATAAGCTTAGATTGTTATCAGTGTATATTCTTTGTTTCATCAACATAAACATAAACACATCTTTAATGTTCCTAATCTAACCTAAACCTAACCTCTCCACACACCCTCCTTCCTCAGTCACCACTCTCCAACCCCCCAATCAACCACCCTAACGGCTGCTCCCTCCTTTTAAAATACGGAATGTCCCGCCTCTCAAGGGTGTCTGTCACTCTACCTGGGGATTCCATTAACCCTTAAAACTCCATGGGTCTCTAAACAGCCCCTAACTATAACCTGATTCACCACAGCGGGTGCCACTACCAAGAAGGCCCTCTGCTTGGTTCCCTGTAACCTCACTTCTCGCAGGGAGGTAACCACCAGAAGGCCCTCGGAGCTGGATCTCAGTGTCCGGGCTGAACAATGGGGGTGGAGACGCTCCTTCAGGTATACAGGACTGAGGCCATTTAGGGCTTTAAAGGTCAGCACCAACACTTTGAATTGTGCTCGGAAACGTACTGGGAGCCAATGTAGATCTCTCAGGACCAGTGTTATGTGGTCCCGGCGGCCACTCCCAGTCACCAGTCTAGCTGCCACATTCTGGATTAATTGCAGTTTCCGGGTCACCTTCAAAGGTAGCCCCATGTAGAGTGCATTGCAGTAGTCCAAGCAGGAGATAACTAGAGCATGCACCACTCTGGCGAGACAGTCCGCGGGCAGGTAGGGTCTCAGCCTGTGTACCAGATGGAGCTGGTAGACAGCTGCCCTGGACACAGAATTAACCTGCACCTCCATGGACAGCTGTGAGTCCAAAATGACTCCCAGGCTGCGCACCTGTTCCTTCAGGGGCACAGTTGCACTTGTAAAATCAGATAGAAATTATTTCGAAAAAAGTAGGCAGTTATTGCATGTGCTGCAGAGGGAAGTGAGGGGCAGATGGGGCTCATCCACCTGGAAAGGTAGCCCATCTAGGAGAAGGAAGACTCTGATCCTAAACCTCTGCTGCCTTGCGACTATACTCATTTATGAGAAAGGTGACAGGAGAAAACCCTGAGGAAAAATCTGCACCTACTACCTTGCAGAACATATTCGGGAGAATAAAAGGCTAAGGAGTCAACCCTACACAAATCCGGTAGTGTCCCTAAAATGGTTGGATGGCACCTTGTACCCAGTAAGCTTCATTATCTGTGAGGGGAATTTCAACCTGGTCTCACCTACCCATTTATTTTTTACTAAATTTCTATGCAGCTCTTTATGCGAGGATCACAGGGCATTTTGCAATATAAAAACAGAAAAACGCATAACATAATAACAAACAAAATCACAGCACCCCTCCCCCTAGTATTCTTTATTAATTTGGCCTCCAGTCCAGATTAAACAGGAAACAATAATGGTTTAAGAGGTCCCACACAACTGTCATAAGAAAACAAAATTTTCACTGCTATTCTCCACTGTTGACACAGCAACCAAGAACCACCATGATGTCTTAACAAAAGACCTACTGTTAAGTAGCTCCCAATTCAAAAATATCTTGAATGGCAAACCTTCTGACTGCAGATGGGGCCTCACATGCTCAAATGCTCTTCCATACCCTTGAACAGGCTTCTCCTTTGTGGTTTCTATGTGCCAGAAACATGCAATCTTCATTTTGCAGATATGATTACTTCTGAAATATCCCTTACACACTGTGGAGATCTAAGTCTAAATTCTGTTTTCCTTTCCTTTGCAGATTTCACCTTCAAGACCCTAAGTAAGGACAATGGCAAAGGCAGGAGTGCCAGCTTGGCCCCGCGACCATGGGTGCCCAGGGCTGTGGGTGCCATGCAGCATACGTGGCTCTGGCGCCAAAATCTGTGGCTACCCAGCCCCTTCCTGGGGAATTTTGTGGGTTCTTCAACACCCAGGGCCCCAGGGAACTGGCACCTATGGGCAAGGACAACAATTATGACCCAACAATAGGCTCCTTTAGAAGTAGTACAGTACTTAGCTCCTTGCTGCCTGTAAGAGTGGAGTCCCTGAGATGGCATCTTGTACGCCTCCTTCCAGCAACTCCTGCAACCAAGCTGGTGCCAAATGCTTTTGCTCTGCTTTTCTTTGGACCACATCAGTGTGGCCGAGAGGGGAGTCTTGTCATCTGGGCAGCCCAGGACCTCCATACACACTGCCCAGGTTTGTGCCCTGGAGAGGTTACTTGGGTGCTGCTAACACAGCACAACCAATGACAGAGCCACCAGTTATGAGTTACCATTCTCTGCATCCACAGCAGGTGCTGTGATTCTCCAGCACGTTGACTTCACACCCCATCGTCTCTTGAGACAGGTGGATGACAACAGTTACCTCACTCAACCCTGCATTTGGGCTGTACCATTTCGTACTGCCGGTGGAAGTCCGGAGAAGACCCTTATCATAGCATTAATGGTACAGCCCAGGTACAGATTGAGAACTAGGCTTCGGACAGACCTGATAAAATAAATTATCTTTCCAGTGGTACCCTTATCACATCGCACCCAGCATTTTTAAGCTGACAGTGCAAAGGTAGCTGGTTGCCTAACCTGGAGCCAAGAAGGATTTTTTTCTGTTGAACCCAAATTGACTCGGGGAGGGGGGGGTTTGGGTTGTTGCTGTTGTTGCCTTCTCCGCACTGCTTTTCTTGTGAGTTGCTGCACCTTGCCTTGTAACTCAGAAGGAGTTCAAATGGGGGGTATTTCAGGGGTCATCATCATCTTGGTTTCATCAAGTTTCATAAAGTTGAAAAAGCTTAAATACACATAATACTGCCTTGCCTTTTCTCCCAGGGTTTTGAGGCCAGTCTCTAATAATCTTAGTTTGGGGTGAAGTAGAAATCAGTAGAACTTCAGCTACACACACACACACACACACACACACACACACGAATCCTGGGAATTGTCTTTTGTTAAAGGTGCTGGGATTTGTAGCTCTGTGAGATGCACAACAATTAAACGTGCTAATTACTTCTAAACTGGCATCTATACATATAAACTGTCTTATGCACACTTTGTACAAATCTGTGTGTCTTATTTTGCCCTCATTTTTGGCCATACATCAGCGACACCTCACCCCCCCCCTTCAAGAGGAATACAAACAGTAATGCAAATAACCCTGCAGCATTAGAAGAATTCCAGGACCAACTGAAATGTCACAAGACAGGGAGCAAGCTTTTTGAGTGTTTTTTTTAAAAAAAAATAATCATCAGGCTGCATGTATTCAGCAGAACATGTGACATTATTTAAAATAAAATAAAAAAAACCACACTGGCTGTTCTGCCAAGTTCAAAGTCTTTGTATCAATTTACAAAGCCTGGGACAACTTCTTAGATCAAGCATACCTTACAGGGCTGCTTGGACCCTTATATCCCAGCTCAACCAGTAAGAACATCTGCAGGAACGTCACTGGTTGCCCCCTTGCCCTGCCCTGTTGGTGATGTTCATTTGCCACAAACCCCAAAACCAGCCTTCAGAGTTGTTGGTCCACCCTCAGCTGGTGCCCTTCTGTGCTAACATTCAGACATTCACCGGAAAATTCTTTCCCACCAGGCTTACGCAGACAATTAAGAAATAAACATTTCCCGTAATAGTCAACCGGGCAATCCGTTTGGCAGTTTTGGGTGGCTTTTCTATTGTAGTTTAGGGGGTTGCTATTTTTTATGAAACTGCAGTATACAAATAGGTTCATAAACAATTACATGTTATAAACATGTGACAAGGACTAAAGGTGTTCGCATCTAAATCCCAAATACGCGTTTCCCAGCATAGCAATTTCACAAGGACCTGAAGGCACAAGCTTCATACCCCTTAATACTGAGGTCCAGACAAAAAAAAATAAAAAATAAAATCCTTCCAGTAGCACCTTAGAGACCAACTAAGTTTGTTCTTGGTATGAGCTTTCGTGTGCATGCACACAGCTCCAAGAGCCTTCTGACGGTTCCCTCAGTTGCAAGAACTGTGGTTACAGGGAACCTGGCAGAGGGCCTTCTCAGTGCAACACCCTCCAATCAGATGTCAAGGAAATAAACAACAACTATCTGACTTTTAGAAGACATCTGAAGGCAGCCCTGTTTAGGGAAGTTTTTAATGTTTGATGTTTTATCGTGTTTTTAATGTTCTTTGGGGAGCCGCCCAGAGTGACTGGGGAAACCCAGCCAGATGGGGTATAAATATGTTGTTGTTGTTGTTGTTATTGCAGGGTTTGCCTTGACATTAATTCTAAAACTAATAAAAGCTGCCCATTCCTTTGTTCAACTGTGGCTGGCTGGCAAAGTTTCCAGCATATCCTGTCCTCTCCCCCCCCCCCAGGTAATCTCCCATTCCTTCCACCAAGATTAACTCTGACAAAATCCATAAGCTTTCTCCTTTGAGCATCAACTCTATTTTCCTCTGTCTACAAGTCTTTACACAACACAAAGGGACCTGCATATTTCTACTGTTAAGCTTAAAAGAAGGGAGCTTAGTGAGGCTATTCAAGGTGCCAGGGTCCTTTTTGTCTCCATTCAGGGATTGTGATGCCTCTGCATTAAAGACACTTAATCAGCAGCCAGGATCTTTCAGCGTAAGAGTCTCTCTTTTTTTGTAATTTAATTTTTATTAATTCATTTTGTTTAACAAAGAAATAGAAAAAAAGGTAGCAAAGTATTACAACTATTATTATATAATATTACTGGATAAAATTTAACATCCCACATAGTCGTATCTGTGTCTTATTGTTTATATCTTAAGAGAAAACTAAAGATAAAAAAAAAAGAAAAAAGAAAAAAAAGCGTAAGAGTCTCTTTGAATGCCTAGTTTCCATTCTACCTTTCTGTCTCTCTTTTTCTCCACTTAAAATATTTTTGGGGTCGCTTAAAGCAGAATACCTATTGGTACCTGGAGATTGGGGGCTTCCCAGGCACGAGGATGGAGTTAATCCACCCGCTCGGAGAATACTATAAGGTTACAACTCTGAATCAGGACCTTTTTACATTTCAAAGGTAAAGGTAAAGGGACCCCTGACTGTTAGGTCCAGTCGCGGACAACTCTGGGGTTGCGGCGCTCATCTCGCTTTATTGGCCAAGGGAGCATGTGGGTACAGCTTCCAGGTCATGTGGCCAACATGACTAAGCCGCTTCTGGAGAACCGGAGCAGTGCGCGGAAATGCCGTTTACCTGCCCGCCAGAGCGGTAGGCTACCTATTTATCTACTTGCACATTGATGTGCTTTCGAATTGGTAGGTTGGCAGGAGCAGGGACCAAGCAACGGGAGCTCACCCCATTGCAGGGATTCGAACCGCCGACCTTCTGATCAGCAAGCCCTAGGCTCTGTGGTTTAGACCACAGCGCCACCACCTTTTACACTTTAGGTGGAGGCAAAGTTGCATACACTCAACAGCCAAATGTACCTGAATTCAGGGTTTCTCCAGAAGTTATCTGGAGATGCAGAACAGAAGCATGGTCCTTATTTTTCAGGAAGGATTGCAGCCGCTGCACCAATAAGAGGTACTCTTGGTTACAGCCACCACTTTGGTGAGCAGATTGGATCCAGAGCATTCTCTTTTTTTATATAAAGAATTTATTACATTTTATCAATAAAACATACAATACAAATACAACAAAACAACAACAAAAAACTACAAAAATACAAAAATCTAACTATCCTTATCTTATTCTTAACATTACATTGGGACCTCCTCACATCCTCTCTTCTGCGTTCATTTCTAATCCTCTTTAGTAACTTTGTAACATTATGAAATCCTCATTCTCATCTAATCTTATTCTTTATAATCAATATTCATGACTGTAATCTTAATCCAATAAAAATAAACATAACATATTTCTAACTACTTCTTATATCCTATTTTTATCTAACCTCTGTCAATACTCTAGCCTCAAATGTCTACTGATTTCAATTTCAAATGTCTAGGATCCAGAGCATTCTCAGTCTGTGACATTTAGGAGACAGGATGTGACCCTCACCTGGGAGGCATACCCACTGCCTCTCTGGGTGGTGGATCTCCAACCCAAACATTATCCATCTTGCCCTGATATGAATTTTCTTTCATTCACCTGCAAAGGGCTTAACAACCTCAGCTCTGTATACCTGAAGGAGCACCTCTACCCCCATCATTCAGTTCAGACACTGAGATCCAGGACTCCCTGTTGCTACTCAGCTTCCCCCCCCCCAAAAAAAGTGTCCCTGGATTCATTGAAGAAAATCTGGTAACCATAACATAACACCAGTCTTGAAAGGCCTACACTGGCTCCCAGTACATTTCCGAGCACAATTCCAAGTGTTGGTGCTGACCTTGAAAGCCCTAAACAACCTCAACCCAGGATAGCTGAAGGAGCGTCTCCATCCCCATCGTTCAGCCCTGACACTGAGGTCCAGCTCCAAGGGCCTTCTGGCAGTTCCCTCACTGTGAGAAGTGAGGTTACAGGGGACCAGGCAGAGGGCCTTCTCGGTAGTGGCGCCCACCCTGTGGAATGCCCACCCTCCCATCAGATTGTAATAAACTGCAATAAGATGACAAGGAAATAAACAAGTATTTGACTTTCAGAAGACATCTGAAAGCCAACCCTGTATAGGGAAGTTTCTTTTAAAGTTTGATGTTTTGTTGTATTTTTAATATTCTGTTGGGAGCCACCCAAAGTGGCTGGGGCAACCCAGTAAGATGATAATAATAATAATAATAATAATAATAATAATAATAATAATAATAATAATATCATCATCATCATCACTACATTCAGATATTTGGTTCAGGGAGCTTCACCGCCTCACCTGGATCCAGCGAAACAGAGAAGAAAGGGATAGACAAAGTGAGCAACATGTTTTCCAATTGACTCATTCAGACTTGCTAAAATCAGAACCGGCCACCCCCATTGTGCCCTTCAAAACCGTGTTCACTCTGGAGGAGCTGGTGGAACTTGTGGGCAACGGGGAGGGGACCTTTCGACTGCCTGGCATTCCGTTATATGTCTTTTAAAAAACGACTGGCAATGAGGAATATGAGGTCTGTTAGGCCACCATCTTCACCCGCTGTGATGCATCACAAATAGACGCAAGAAAGGGGGGCTTTCCAGAACCTTTTGGAAAGGTCGGCATTTCCCCGGTAGGTCCGTCCACCTTATTAATTTTTGTGCGAGAACCCCATGGCTTATCATTAGTTGTTTGGCACAGTGTGCTTACACATATTTCATTTAAGTTACTTTCCCCCAGATGTTGAAATCTGCCTCAGCTGCACTGGGAGCTGCGCAACCACATTCTCACAAGTCGCCTCACCATCTGGCCCTCGCTCTAAGCTGCATCTGTGTGCTGTGCTACTTTTGCCTGATAGGGCTGCCTATGTATAATGTATATATTATTTGCAGGAGCTATGAATGCCTTAATTCAGTACTTACTCAAGCAAAAGCTGGCTGGTCTGGTGTGGGCCCACAACTGTACTTAAGGTAGCAGTAGGCCTAACGTTTACAATAATAATAAACATTAGATTTTATACCTTGCTCCAGAGGTTTCGGAGTGCTTCGCATCCTTCGCTTGGGAAAGCCTTACCCCAGCCCTGTGCGATCAGTATTATTGTCCCCCCACGTTGCAGCTTGAGTGCTTGGGGCTGAGAAATCACGGTTCCCAATGGCCATATGAAACACAGGCCTATACCGGTTTTTTAAAAAAACGTGTTTATTGGATTTTGCAGAATGTATAAAATACACCGATAAAAAAAACAATAACAACGCAGCATACGTGGGAAGGGCAAGACCACAAATGAATCAAAGAAATGCCAGTCAGAAATGAAAATTGGCTATATAAATAAAAGGGATCGTTGTTCAGTCAGTTCCGTGCGTCAGCATAGTCAAATATAGTTCTCCATAATTTTCCATTGATACCTGTAGTGTTGTGTAGCAGTATTTAGTGACTTCCGTCAGTGTCGATTAATAACTGGAGGCGAGAATCAGGTACAACATCTCTTTATTTCAGAAACAGGGAAGAGCCAGCCACAGGAATGGAGAAAACTGGGGTTTATATAATAACAGTCATCTAGTAGGGAGAAGATACATTTTGGCGGGAACCAATGGCACGGATTCCCTCCCGTGGAAACCAATCTGGCAGAGGATCCAAATCCTGCTCCCTGAATCAGCAAATGATTGCCGTTCCCGCTGTAACTTGTACATTCAAATAAAGTCTGTAATACAACACAGTACTCTATATTAAACATCTCGACTGTGTTATTGCTTAATACACAACAATACCTACAAATATTTACAGGAGTAAAGCCTCACTGGGGTTCACTGGACTCACTTCCACATGCAGTGCAGCCAGTGGCGTGGCGAGGGTGGGGCGCTGGGGGCGCTGCGCCCCGGGTTCCAGCCAGGGCGTGTGGGTGACACTCGGCGCCACCCCACCCCTTGAGTGCGACTCCCAAGCCACTGCCCGGCAACCCTTCTGTGCGAGCAGCCGCCGAGGGAACCGCCAGAAGGCCCTCAGAGCTGGACCTCAGTGTCTGGGCTGAACGGTGGGGATGGAGACACTCCTTCAGGTATACTGGGCCGAGGCCGTTTAGGGCTTTCAAGGTCAGCACCAACACTTTGAATTGTGCTCGGAAACGTACTGGGAGCCAATGTAGGTCTTTCAGGACTGGTGTTATGTTATGGTTACCAGATTTTTTTTTTCAATGACTCCAGGGACACTTTTTTTTTTTTCTTTTTTGGAAGCTGAGTAGCAACAGGGAGTCAATAGTAGGGATGGTGAGGCAAAAGACCCTGGGCCCAAGCACACATGCATATTGCATAAAGGTGCAAAGCCCTTCTTTCGCACCCTGTGAAATATCAATGTGCAGAGTTTTTTAAAAAAAACTGGGCAATGACACGCCGCCCGCCCGCCCATGACTCCCGAGCCTTCCCCGATCTCCTTCCCCCTTCCCCCTTTGTTTTGACAGATCGGGAGAGACGGGTGGGCGGCCGTTGCCTAGGAGGGGCGCAAGGTGCACGGTTTCTCTGCCAGGCAAGGTGCAAAGCCCTTCTTTCGCACCCTGTGAAACATCAATGCCCAGAGTTTTTTTTTAAAACTGGGCAACGGCCACCCGCCTGCGACTCCCAAGCCTCCCCCGATCAGTCAAAACAAAGGGGGAAGGGGGAAGGAGATCTGTACCGCCAAACGTCCCCGGTTCCTCTTCGGCAGTGGTGGCTGCAGTCAGCAGCCCGGAGCCAGCCTGGTAGCGCGGTTGGCTCTGGCTGGCTTCAGGAGCTGCTCACTGTGGCGGCACCTGCCATTTTTTCCTCACGGGAAGTCCCCATATGATGTGTTGTGCAGCGAGCAACTCCTGAAGCCAGCCAGAGCAACTCCTGAAGCCAGCCAGAGCCAACTGCGCTACCAGGCTGGCTCCAGGCTGCTGAGGCTGCCACTGCCACATTTCCCGGGGACAGATTTGCAAATCCGGGGACATTCCGGCCATAGAATTTGTCTGGGGACAGATTTGCAAATCCGGGGACTGTCCCCAGGAACCGGGGACACCTGGTAACCCTATGTTATGTGGTCCCAGCGGCCGCTCCCAGTCACCAGTCTTAGCTTCCGCATTCTGTATTAGTTGCAGTTTCCGGGTCACCTTCTTAAACAGAATCCGGGTGGAAATTGCTGAAATGCCCAGGAAAACTGGGATGTATAGCTGCCCATGTTGTTAGTGTACTTTGGCGCGCACACACACACACACACACACACACACAAAAACCCTTTGCCCCGAAAAGCTCAATATGTACATACCTCACAGCTCACTGGCAAAATGAATGTCACTTACCGGTAAGTTTTGCATTTGAATGGAAGCTGGTTTGAGGGGAAACGCATCAAACAGCAACGGTTTCCAAGAAACTCCAGGACAGACGTGGGCTGTGTGTATACACACAGCATCCAAAAAACAAAAAAAAAAAGTGTTGGGAGTGAGCGCATTGGATGCAGAATAAATGGTGGTGGGTACAAAGCCTCAATGTCAGCAATAAATAAATTAAAATGGGGGAGAGGGAGAGATTTACATCTATTCATTACTCCCCATTTAAAAGCCATCTCTGGAGAATTACAGAGCTGGTGTAGTTAAGGGTGGGAGGATAAGGGCTGGTTAAATACTGGCTGGCTGGCTGGCTGTTGTTTTTAATTCTATGTACACTGCAAACATCCATTACCCATGTTTTGTCCTAAGGTGGTTTTTTGAAGTGACCTGTAATGTTGTATTGGAGGGAAGGCAAGCAATTACCAGTAAAATAACTGATATTTAGCCCATAGATCCAAAGGGGCCATCAAAATGAGGGCATGAGGAACAGAGTGGCTCCAAGGGTGATATCTCCCTCCCATGTTACTGCCCTTCCTCCAATTGCTGGATACTCCTGACCATAGCTGTCAACCTTTCCCGTTTTTTGGCGGGAAATTCCCTTATTCCAGCCATAGCTGGAATAGGGAAGGTTGACAGCCTCCCCAGAAGGGAAGGCAAAAAAGGGAGTGTTGACAGCTGTGCTCCTGACATGAGATAGAGGTTCTGTGTATTATTCACTAGTTGTGGTAAACGGGAGCAGGTTAAGGGGAGGACTCTGTCAGCACTGGGAAATTACCGGTATAACTGAATCACAAATTTGAAATTAAAATAAGGCTGAAGTCCTAAGTGTGCTTCTTTGAGAGTTAACTCCATCAAGATGAACAGGACAGAAGCATGTTTAAGTTGGGAGTGTTGGTGTGAACTATATTGCTCGTTTTTCTGTCAAATATCCAACACAAGTGGGCGGGGGGGGGAGCTCTCTAGGCAACTTCTTTGTGGTGGGCATGGCAGTGGTGGCTGTGGCCAGAGACAAATGTGGGTGGAGCAATGAATGTAAATGTTAACTTTATTCAGTAGGGTACAGTGGTACCTCGGGTTACAGAGGCTTCAGGTTACAGACGCTTCAGGTTACAGACTCTGATAACCCAGAAATAGTACCTCGGGTTAAGAACTTTGCTTCAGGATGAGAACAGAAATCACATGGCGGCGGCAGCGGGAGGCCCCATTAGCTAAAGTGGTACCTCAGGTTAAGAACAGTTTCAGGTTAAGAACGGACCTCCAGAACAAATTAAGTTCTTAACCTGAGGTACCACTGTAGTTTCTACACCCTTACCCATCTCTACCCATTATCTAGACAAGTAAGACGTGTTATCAGAGTTCAAGGAGGTGTCCCACTCAGGTCAAAACACTCCTGATCTAACATGTTTGGCCCACCTCCAGAAATGCACTTTCCCCCTTCTGTCTCTTCCCCCCAAATATTTTTTTACATTTTTTATTATTTTTTAATTGACAATTTTTGATATTAAAATATACAAACAGACACTTACAAAAATACATTCGTGCATTCTTTCATACACTGAATTAAAAATATTCAGATATAACTATAATCAATATTTGTGTGCTTTCTTACCCCACCACAACCCTTTGCCTCCACCACCCCTCACCTCACCCAGTGCTGGGCTTCCAATCCCCTCAACTGCAATATCTTCTATTTTCCATTGTTCTTTTTTGTATACTATTAATTCTAATGTTCATAATCTAGTATTTTGACTTCCTTCTTTTCTCCTTCTTACTCATATCTATCACGGAACTTGTTTCATTCTGATAGGAGTTCAGGCTTTTCGATGTAATTTTGTATATATCCCTTAAAGGCCTTCCATTCCTTTTCCATCCTGTCCTTTGAGACCCCTCCAATATTCCACATTAAATTATGATATTCTATTAATTTGGTAAGCCATTCTGTTTTTGTCGGAATCACAACACTTTTCCAGTTTTTCTCAACGAGCAGCCTCATGGCTACCGTTGCGTATAAATAAAGCACTTTATCCACTTCTTTTAAATTTTCAGGCACAATACCCAACAAAAAGCCCTCTGGTTGTTGTTTTTTAGCGAATATCTAAACATTTTTTTCATTTCATTGTAGATTGTCTCCCAAAATTGTTTAATATCTGGGCAATTCCACCATATGTGGAATAAGGTGCCTATTGCCGAGTTGCATCTCCAACATATATTGCTATGGTTTTCATTCATTTTGGCAATTTTATCAGGCGTCAAATACCATCTATGTTGGACCTTAAGAAAATTTTCTTTTAATTTATAATATGTATTTCATATCCTGTTGCCATAATTTTTCCCATTGGTCAAACATTATGTTTTTGCCAATATCTTGTCCCCAAATATTTTTACTGTTGCCACCACTGCATTGATTTCCCATGATTCTTTGCAATGCACTTTCTCAACCAGCAAAGATGACATCTTCTTCTTCTTTTTCCCTCCGGTACAGCTCCTATCTACTGCCTGAGTGCAGGCAGGAATTTAGCCGCTGAAGAATTTCTGCCTCTCGCACATGCCTGTCAAAGGTACGGAAAGCCCAGCCTGGGAAAATAAAAGTGGCTAACCTACACACGAGTGAGGCAATTTCTGGCTCCAGGTCCTTTGTGAAAACCAGTTCTCGACGCATCTATTACTCAGGAGAAGGTAAATGATCTCATTAGAATCAAAAGACTGTAATCAGGCTAATTATTAAAAAGGTTGCAAGAACCAACGTGTAAGATTCCCAAGGTTACACCCTGCCCATGTACGGTATCGATAATTTGAAGGCATGTTCTCAAAATGCAAAGGCGTCACTGCAGCCTTGTATTTGAGAAGAGGGAGAATGGAGATTAGATTCTTATTTTAAAGAAAAACATGGTTGTTTTTTCAGTAGACTAGCCCAGCACTGAAATTAACCCCGGTTTGTTTTCAAGGTACAGTTTAACAGTATACTGGGGGGGGGACCCCTCATTATATCACAACCTTAGGAATAAGGTTTTCATATATTTGGGTTGTATACAACTAAGCCATACTCTGAGTAGACCCATTAAAATAAAAGGGCATGACTAACTTGTCCACTGATTTCAACCTGTCATATTTCAGTTGGATATATAACCTAATCATTCATTATGGGGTTGGTGTAATTTTGTATCTGTTACTGCTTAGAGCTGAAATTCTAGTCCTAAAACATTTCAAAAATGTCTTCCAGCAAGATACTGTATTATAGAAAGATGGAGCCAAATTCTTATTGTTTTGGAGTTCATGTGAGTTTTTGTTTTACTTGAGTAGTGAAATGAGTGTGCCAATTTACATGCAAAGTGTATGCATTTGCACTAGATGGTCCATGGGGTCATGATGAGTTGGACACGACTAAGCAACAACAAATGCTATAGGCTAGCTAAGAGCTCTCCTCTTTTGTTTGGGATGCAAAAATCATCTATGCAGTGTCAGTATCTGCAGGTAGGTCCCGGGATTGTGCCTTGTTCCACAATATCACCATTGGGTGGCCCTTGTTTGGGATGGATGGTCCTAATTTTGGCTGCCAAATATTCTTCCTAATTCCACACGAGTTCCTTAATACTGTAACCTGGAGAACTTTGACCTGGAACCAGCTGCCATAAAATAAGCACATATTCTGCTGAAAATCCATTCATATTATTAGTTTCATTTCTTGCCTCGGTTTGGAAAAAGGTATTCAACAGTATTACTGACGAGAAAGTTGTCCAGGTGGGAAAGGGAGCAGGACTCCTGCACCTTTAATTTTTTTTTGTCAAACGATCCTCAAGTACTGCTGCTGGACGATTAAAGGCTATAGTGCTTGAAACTGATTCAGAAACTATTATATATTTGTGAACAGCAAAAAATAGTACCGGTAATTGCAAGATTATGGAAGAAAACCAAAGCACTATTCAAAAAATAATAATAATGGAACATTGTTGTACTGTATTAGTGAAGCACACATATTATAAAAGAGAACAGAATCAGCAAGTTTACAGATTTATAGAGAGATGTTCTTTATCATAGCATGAAATGATAAATATCTAAAGAATAGATTTCCATATAATTTGTTTGCATTCTTATAAAAGGGCATATAATAAGATGTTACTTTTGTCATATAATCTTTTGTTTTCTCTCCTCCCCCCCCTTTCAAAATGCATTTTGTTGCAAATGAGCAGCTGATTGAAATAATCGTTATTTTACAAAAACAGTGGCGCAGAAAACAATTTCAGCGGGATTAGCTTGGCGCAAGAATTTGCACCAGCTGAAATTCCCTCTCCCTCCTACAGTAAAACTTTATAGTTTTGACCATGAGTCACAACAGAGAACAAAGAAATAAAATAGTAATAATAAAATGAAATGTTCACAATAAGATCTAGCTGTGCAGGTATTCCATTGTCTTCCACCACCATCCATTTAGAGGTGTTTTATATCCCTTCTCCCAAGGATTGGCAGAAATGTGTAACTAAATATCTGCACAGCCTAAAACTTGTCCCTTCTGGAATACGATTAGCTGTAACCAAGGGAAACTGGACCATGTTCTGTTCCATATTTATTTTGTGCACTTGACCTGTAAAATCCCTTAAAGCCCGTAAGACTGTAGAAGAAATAAAAGTCTATTGGTTTGCCGACAAAAGGGTATTGTTATTTCAATTCAAGCTGTGTTGTTGTGCTTTTAAAAATACACCTTTCCCTGAGATTCCAGCTGTCTTGGGTTGTTAAAAATGCTTGTGTGTGTGTGTGTGTTTTAAAGAAACCTTTATGCTTTTGTGTAAAGTACAAACTTGGGAAAGTTTTCTAGGTCACCCAATTGACTTCAGCCTGGACTACAAAAGACTTTGAAAAGAAACATGTGACTCTCAGGGTGAACTTGAAACTAAAATGCTCCTGGGGACGTGGGGTGTGTGTGATGCTGAAAGGAAGCTCTCCTTATGATTTCAAGCAAGAGCTATTTTAAAATAGAAAGGGCCACGCAAGAGTTGACAGTGGTAGTAGCCAAGATTGTAGAATCGTGTCTCTGCCTCGCTCGTAAATAAAGTGGAGCAAAGGGTTCGGATTTCAGCATCAGAAGTGTTGTGTGGGTCAAAGTCTGTTGCTCAGTGGCAGAGGATTCAGTGCTGTCAAGTATCCCGTTTCCCCCGGGATTCTCCCTTATTTCAAGAAGTTTCCCGCTGCTCTCCCTTATTTTTTATTTCCCTTAAATTTCCCATTTTTAATGGAAGCAGCTCCTCCCCTGCTGGCCAGGGACTGGGTGGGAAGACCTCGCCTACTTGGAGAGAAAAGCCTCAGCCCTCAAAGCAAGTGGGAGCCGTTTCCCGTGCTTACAGGGGGGTGTATTCCTCCCCCTGCATCAGCCCCTATCCGTTGCCGCCGAGCCCCTCAGCCGGCCAATAGGGTTAGCTGGCGGGCGGAGCCTGGCTGCCTTTGAGCAGCTGCTGCTTCCTGTCCTGTTTTGATGGGATCAGACAAGAAGACGATGGGGCTCCATCGCGGAGCACATGGCTGCCCTCCTCTTTGCTCCGCTCCGAGCCCGAGCCCGCTTGGAGTTTACATTGCTGCTCCGCCCACTTTTGCTTCTGGCTCCGCCCACCACTGACATGTGACTGTCCCCGGGATAGGTGAGACTGCTGGTCCCTTATTTTCAAATCCGAAACTTGGCAGCTATGAGAGGATTCCCACTGGGACTCTTGGAGTGGAAGGCAAGAAGCCCCAACAGAAAGAAGCCAGTGACAGGGAGAGCCAACTAATTCCAGTTGCGTCCCCATCCTTTCCCCAGCTGAGTTATACAAGGGCAAAACAGAGACTAAGTAGGAAGGAAGCTGACAGGCAAGGCCTCACATGGACTGGTGGTATCAAGCTCCATTTTCTCTCCCGTGGAGTAAACAAAGCTGGGAGGAAGGTATCTAGGATGATGAACCATGAGTTCGGGACAGTTCGGCCGCCCTCAATAGCACGCCTCTTGTTAAAATCCAACCCCCCAGCTCTCTACTTCATGCATGAATGGAAGAGGCCAGTGGGTCAACAAACATGGCTTCCTCAGCCGTGTCTGGTTTGACCCAGAGGCAGCTCAGAATACCATGAAGCATTTGATCTCCCAGTGAGGGAATCCTTCTGACTTGCTGCAAGGAGCAACCCCGTGGCGCAATGAGGTAAATTAGGCGTAAGAGTCATGGCCGTGGTAAAGTCGACATTGAGGACAACGTGGAAAGGACAGCACTGCATACCTGGCTTTCCAACCCCACACATTATTGCCGGTTTAGGAGGGAGGGCGAGGCGGCAGGCAGCTCAGCACAGTGCAAGAACAGCAGCGGAGCCAATTTGATGCTTCTGCAGCACACGAGAACAGGGCCTTTTCTGCAGTGGCTCCCCGTTTGTGGAATGCTCTCCCCAGGGAGGTTCGCCTGGCGCCTTCATTATACAGCTTTAGGCGCCAGGCAAAAACGTTCCTCTTTAAGCAGGTCTTTGGCTGATTGACATTCTTTTAAAATGTGTTGGGGAGGGTTTTGTTTTGGTTTCTATTATGTATTTTGTGTTTTCATATTGTGATTTTATGTTGCAACTGCCCTGAGACCTGCAGGTATAGGCATACAAATTTAACAAATAGGAATAAGAATAATTTGGCCCAGTGTACCTAATGGAGTGTCTCCACTCCCATCGTTCAGCTCGGAAACTGAGGTCCAGCTCCGAGGGCCTTCTGGCTGTTCCCTCACTGAGAGAAGTGAGGTTAACCATTATAGGGAACCAGGAAGAGGGCCTTCTCGGCAGTGGCACCTGCCCTGTAGAATGCGCTCCCATCAGATGTTAGGGAGATAAAGAACTGCACAACTTTTAGAAGACATCTGAAGGCAACCCTGTATTTGGAAGTTTTTGATGTTTGACCTTTTATTATATTTTTATATGTGCTGGAAGCTGCCCAGACTGGCTGGGTATAAATAAAATTATTATTATTATTATTATTATTATTATTATTATTATTATTATTATTATTCTGTTACTAAGAATAAGAATAATGCACCAGAGTCTCTGCTGCCTTGCCCCTTTCCCTCTCAAGAACCAGTAGTGATGCACAGTGTTTGGAAGTCATCAGCCCTGCCCTGCCCTGCCTGAAAACCCACCTACCCCCCCCACCCCGCTACTGATGAAGGACCAGCTATCAGGGCTGTCTTAAGCATATCCAGCGCCGTGGTGCAAAGCTCCCTCTGCCCCCCCCCCATTTCCCAAAGTTTTTTTAGGGAGGATGGCGCTGCCGGCGGGGCTGGAGGAGGCGGACAGCGGCTGGAGGGTGGCTCCTTCGGCGGGGGAGGCTGGACTCGGCGCCTCCCAACTTAGCTGGCTACTTTGTGCCGTGGTGGCCATGGCAGACGGAGGCTCCGGGCGCGGCGCTGCTTCGCCACGGCATGGCGGAGGCAGGCGAGGGCGGCGAGCTGATGCCGGGAGGCTCCGCGTCCAGCTTCCGCCTCTTCCCTGGTGCCCTCCAGAACTTGGCGCACTGGCTCCCCGCGCCACTGACCTCTATGGGTAAGACGCCCCTGCCAGCTATGATCAAACTTTTGAGGACATCGCTAACTGGGACACCGTTTTTGATGCCGCAAAGGAAGTGGGTGGAGGGAACCCGATGCTCCACATACCACTTTGCCCAGGTGCTGAAAATTATGTGTTGGATGTGAGCATGGTTTATTCCTATCTTGCGCCTTTTGTGTACATCTAGAACAGAGAGCCCAGCTCTGATCCTGTTTGACTCTGGATGGGTGTAACTTGCCTAACCCCTTAATCTGATCTTGAATACTAAATGGGCAAATGAATACAGCAGCTACAGCCCTCTGGAGGCTGAGACCTATTGAAGGAGAAGGGTAGTGAGTAACCAACACATACTGGACAGTTTGCAGGGTTGGTAGGTGTATATGGGGCAGGATACCCTGCCAGTGCGGAAAGCAAAAGCCATTTAAAGTCCCTATGATGTGAAGCTTACATAAAGAGTGCCTTACCTCCATACATGCCACTTTGGGCTGCTTCGACCTACAGAGCGCACACTTACACAATGCCACATAACATCTGTTCCGCCTTTATGAGTCAATCCTTTATTCTTTAGTTTATATTATTCCTTACTCACACTTCAGCAGAAGGTCCTGAGGCACGTTACAACAATATAATGTCCAGTTATAAAAACAGATTTAAAAACTTACAGTGGAACCTCGGTTGTCGAACACTTCAGAAGCCAAACACTTCGGAAACCGAACAATTCGGAACCCGAGCACCAATTACCCAGCAGTGAATGCTTCCGTTTTCAAACACACCTCAGTTGTCGAACGTTTCAAAAGTTGGACGGTCTTCTGGAATGCATTCTGCTATGCAATGATTTAAACACACACACACACAAATATTCCAAATAGAACAGAACACTGAACCAGTGCTTTTTTTCTTTAAAAAAATGTTTAGGGGTACTCTCATTTTGACTCAAGAAAATCACCATTTTATAGTTCAAATCGGGGAAAATAAATACAGTAAATGGACAAAAGTACAAAGATTCACAAAATGTTTAGGGGTATGCGTACCCCTGCTTCCCCCCAGAAAAAGCACTGCTATAAATGCAGAAAAAGAGGTTGGGTCCCAGGAAACAAAATATTTTAACTGTCAAAGGCCACAGCAGGAAGGCTCATTGGCAATATATGGCAAAAGCTGTAGAAGAATGATAATAGACCCTGGGGGTGGGGAGCATCCAGTCAGTGGGCCAGATTTGGTGTGGGACAGGTCCCAATTTGGGCCAGGAAGACATTTCCCCTAAGCCACGACCAGCTGCCCCACAACTAACATCACATTCTAGGTGCTTGGGAACCTCTGGAGTTTTGACAGGTAGGTGGGTCAAACATCTGCCAATCATCCGTCGCCATGATGAAGTTGGTCAACAGGGTGGGGTTCAGGTAAGGATCTGTCCGAAGAGGCCAAAAAGGTTCCACACCCCTGTCCTGTGCTAGATACACCTTTGTGGGTAAGGAGTTCCCCAATTTAGGACCTGCCACAAACAAAGTCCTCTTCCAAGTCACCTTTCCCCACATTTCTGAGAGAGATGGGACTACCGAGTACTCTGCAAATATTAGCTTCCCAAGAAGTTTGATAGGGATGCAGATGGTCTTTCAGATATTTGGAGTCGCATCCTGACAATATCCTTTTAGACACCTGCTGAACACATTTGTTCAGGCACTTTCATTTATACCCAGACATACAAATTACTTACCTGTATGTCTGTTTCAAAAGGTTTTCTTTTACCTTCATGGTTTCGATGTATTTTGGTGTTTTCACAAATGATTTGTGAGTTTTAGCTGCCCTTTTATTTAAAGTTTTGTTCACACACCACCCCCGCAGACCTCTTTGATCAAGCGCTTTTAAAGTCTTCTAAATTAATATATAACTGCAGGTGGCCAGAGCAGAGGGAGCCCAAGGGGTTCTTCAGAGCACCACGGATGGTTCTGAGAACCTGAGAAAAAGAAAGCTGGAGAAATAGAGAGTGTTGTTCAGCTGCCAATTTCCATGCCCGTTGGAAATTAGGCTGTCTCCCCCCCTCACATGAGAATGTCCAGAGTTTGGCACCTACTCATTTTCAACATGATGAACGGGCCTTTTCTGCATTGGGTCCCTGTTTGTGGAATCCTCTCCCCAGGGAGGTTTATACACCTTTAGGCACCAGGCAAAAACATTTCTGTTTAACCAGGCCTTTGGCTGATTGACATCCAATGCCCTTTTAAAATGTGTTGGGGGGTGTTATTGGGTTGTTTTTGTTTTTATTATGTATTTTGTATTTTTATATTGTGATTTTGTGTTGTAACCGCCCTGAGACCTGTGGTTATAGGACGGTGTACAAATTTAATAAATAATAATAACAACAACATTGCAACCAGTTTGTTCACCTGCCTCTCTCACTCTGGCCTGGAGGCAATGAACAATCAAACAACATTGGAACACACGGGGGAGGTGAAAAACAAGAGCTGCCAACACCTGCCATTTGCGGCAACCTACTGTGGTCTAAACCACAGAGCCTAGGGCTTGCCGATCAGAAGGTCGGCGGTTCGGATCCCCGTGACGGGGTGAGCGCCCGTTGCTTGGTCCCTGCTTCTGCCCACCTAGCAGTTCAAAAGCACGTCAAAGTGCAAGTAGATAAATAGGTACCGCTCTGGCAGGAAGGTAAACGGCGTTTCCATGCACTGCTCTGGTTCGCCAGAAGTGGCTTAGTCATGCTGGCCACATGACCCAGAAGCTGTACGCTGGCTCCCTTGGCCAGTAAAGTGAGATGAGCGCCGCTACCCCAGAGTCGTCCGTGACTGGACCTAACAGTCAGGGGTCCCTTTACCCACTGGCGTAGGAGGGGTGGGGCATAGGGGGCGGGATGCCCCGGGCAGCGGGATCCCGATAGGGTTCCATCTCGGCATGCCTCGCCCCCAGAATGCGCACCCGCCCCCAGAACACGCCACGCCCCTGTGGGCAGCGCACCTCGCCCCCAGAACATGCACCAGCCCCGCCCCCACCTGCTTCCTGCCCCCAGTGCTGGAGCATGAAGCTCCGCCACTACCTTTACCTCTACCTTACTCATAATCTTAAGGTAAAAAAGGTAAGGGACCCCTGGACGATTAAGTCCAGTCAAAGGCGACTAAGAGGTTGTAGTACTCATCTCACTTTTGGGCCGAGGGAGCTGGCGTTTGTCCACAGACAGCTTTTCCGGGTCATGTAGTCAGCATGACTAAACCGCTTCTGGCACAACGGCACACCGCGATGCAAACCAGAGTCCCCGGAAACGCCGTTTCCTTCCTGCCACAGCGGTACCTATTTGGAGCAGGTGGCACTGTGGTCTAAACCACTTAGCCTCTTGGGCTTACAGTCTTCCTACACTACTAGAAGAGTGTACATAGACTCAGCAAGCCATCCATCTTGGCAGAACAAATCACTCCGAGAAGCCTTATCGGTGCAGCCCGGCTCTGCACACAACCGCCAGCTGCTGCTCAAATCAGTCCAGTGATCCTATATGATCCTTCTTCCAGATAGGAGCAACAACCCCATGCAGAAGAGCAAAGGATAATGTTGTTGTTTAGTCGTTTAGTTGTGTCCGACTCTTCATGACCCCATGGACCAGAGCAAGCCAGGCACTCCTGTCTTCCACTGCCTCTCGCAGTTTGGCCAGACTCATGTTGGTAGCTTCAAGAACACTGTCCAACCATCTCATCCTCTGCTGTATTAGTAATATTAATATTCCACTTGAAAGATGCTAAGGTTTTGCCACCTGTTTTTTGTTTATAGAGTGTTTTTCTCCTCTTTCTTATCTTTCATATGGCAGTTGCATGAGATTCACACCCGGCAAAGGCTTATTATTCAAAGAAAGGCCTATAGAGCACCTGCCCTATACACTTACACAAACAGATAGTGGGGGCGGGGGGCGGGGACAACCCATATCTTGCATGTTTTTAAACTATGTGTACTAAATCTAGCCATATAGGCAAGATAAAATTGCTTATGCTCCTATAGTCAGCAAGATCTAGTCGCATCCTCAAGGTCTCTTAGCATGGGTTTGCTAATATCAAGCACACTTTCATCGTTCCTTATCTTCACATTCCTGAAGATTAAGAAGTATTGTTATTATTGCTACTGTTATATTTCTCTTTGCAGCAGCAATGTTAAGAGCTGACTCGGAATGTGACCCCAGGGGATGGGTGGGGAAATACTACTTGAATTAAAGGGGGCTAGAGGGGGTCTAGCTTTCTTAGCCATTTGTGGCAGCCCCTCTAGTTACAGGTGAAACTCGAAAAATCAGAATATCGTGGAAAGGTTCATTTCTTTCAGTAATTCAACTTAAAAGGTGAAACTAATATATGAGATAGACTCATGACATGCAAAGCGAGATATGTCAAGCCTTTATTTGTTATAATTGATGATTATTACAGCTGATGAGAACCCCAAATTAACAATTTCAACTTTGGGGTTTTCATCAGCTGTACGCCATAATCATCACAATTATAACAAACAAAGGCTTGACATATCTCACTTTGCATGTCATGAGTCTATCTCATATATTAAACTCCAGTAGCTAATGAAAACAATTGCTTACATAAATGGACTTTTCCACGATATTCTAATTTTTTGAGTTTCACCTGTACTATGTTCAGAAGCCTATAAAGTCAAGCTTGATTTGGGTTAAACTAGAACGCAGGGCTTGTGGGTTTAATTAAGAGCCTCCTTACTTCTTGCCCCATAACTCAAAACACTGGAGTGAGGGTGGAGAATAAGCTATGAAACAACAGTCGTACCTTGGATGCCAAACAGTCGAACAGTTCCGGTTTGGGAACATTCTCTGGAACCCGAACGTCCGACGTGACTTCCGCAGCTTCTGATTGGCTGCAGGACCTTCCTGCAGCCAATCGGAAGCCACGCCTTGGTTTCCGAATGTTTTGGCAGTTGAACGGACTTCCGGAAGGGATCCCATTCGACTTCCAACGTACGACTGTATATGTCAGGCTTCCTCAACCTCGGCCCTCCAGATGTTTCGAGACTACAATTCCCATCATCCCTGACCACTGGTCCTGCTAGCTAGGGATCATGGGAGTTGTAGGCCAAAAACATCTGGAGGGCCGAGGTTGAGGAAGCTTGGTATATGTGAACAACACAGAAGAGATGTCTTTCTGAATAAACTCTATCAAAACACCTGCGATCATGGGAACCATCCAACGTGAGTAAAGGGATAAAAGTGCCATGCAAATGATGAACAGTAAAGTTTCCCCCTTCAACTGGTTAATAGTGTTTCAAAAATGAAAGTAATGAATAACATGTGGTCAAAATCAAGCTCAGAGCGTTTTAATAATATGCATAGCTGAGCCTGTTTTCCTTTTTTGACCTACTGGGAATGGAGCCCTTATGAAAGGAGACGGGTTTCTCACCTGTTCTTATCTCTTGTTTTTGTTCTTGGTGGTTCTGAGTCACGTTATGGCCATCTTGGTTGTGAGTCCTGGAGGACCTGCTCCCTGCCTTGCATACCTTTTCCACCTGACCTGGGAAAGCAGGGCCCTGACTGACTCCAGCTACAATAGCTGCGGCTGCTGAGGAAGCCAGAGGTCATCTTTGCTGTAAGTCCTGGGGGATCTGTTCCCTGTCTTGCAGGCTTTCTCCAGCTGGCCCTGACTGACTCCAGCTACAAAAGCTGAGGCAGCTGAACAGACTCTTGGGTTGGGTTATTATTTAGAAGGTTCTGTTGCTGTTATTATTGCCCTAATGTGTTTTAAATTGTTTTTAACTGCTTTTAGACTTGTTTGTTTTTAAATTTGGGGGTTTCGTTGTTTTTTAAATTGAGGGATAAAAGATATGCCTGGGAAGAGAGCAGGGGAAAGCAGGGCTGACCACAATTGCTGTGGTTCTGGACAATAGAAGGTATTGGGGGGGGGGGGTTGGCCGGGTAAGGGGCATACAGCACAGGCAATTTGTGATTGCCATGTGCCAGTCCCTCCTCTAACCTGGAAATTGCAGTTGTCCTATCAGCGACTGCTGTTGCTGAATGCTATGTCGGCTCTGAGTAAGACCTCCCTCATGCATGATCTGATTATGCATGAGAAGGCTGATCTCTGGTATCACTGAGATCTGAGTGGTGTGCAGGGTGGAGTTGGTCTCACCCAGCTGTGACCACCTTTCCACTCGGTAAAGCATCAGGGTAGACTTGAAGGTCAGGGAGAGGAAGTTGCTATAGAGATTCCCACCCTCTCTCTTATGACTCTCTGTCTAGTTAATGGGGGATCAAGAGTGTGTGTTCCTGGCATTGGGCAAATTAGAGATTCTGCTTGTTCACTGCCTGCCTTGCTGCGCAGCAGCTTCCCTGCCTGAGCTGACAGAGGTGGTCTCAGAGGCGGTGTTGAGGACTCCCAGACTGCTGGCTCTGGAGGACTTCGGCATCCATGCCAAGGCGACTGGCTCTGAGTACCTCAGGACTTCATGGCTGCCGTGGTGACCATGGGGCTGTCCCAACATGTCACTGGCCCAATGGCTCAAACAAGAGTGGAGGAAAACTCCAGTCAAATGCAATCAGATACTGGCGAGAGCTCATCATCAAGTCTACCTAGGGAAGTGAAGGCAATGAAGAAGTTATACTTTGCTGATTCCATCATATCCTCATTGGGCCGTCCGGCAGAGCTTTTCTGGGTAGTACGGGGCCTCTTACAGTCTGGCCTGAAGGATGTGGCAGAATGGACAGGAGCACACTGGGATTTTTTTATTTTTTATTTTGCAAAGCCTTTTGAGGATAAAATTGCTTACACACACACACACACACACACACACACACACAATCTAGCTCAGGCTTCCTCAAACTCAGCCCTCCAGATGTTTTTGGCCTACAACTCCCATGATCCCTAGCTAGCAGGACCAGTGGTCAGGGATGATGGGAATTGTAGTCTCAAAACATCTGGAGGGCCGAGTTTGAGGAAGCCTGAACTAGCTACTACATGTTGGGCAAAAAATAAAATAAAAAAATCCTGCATTGCAAAGGGTTGGACCAGATTGCCCTCATGGTACAATTCTAATGCATTTCTGATTTTAGTGTGCTATACACAAATGCATATGGCCAGTGCTTTTTTCTTTTAAAAAATGTGCTTTCTAAAAAAAAACTGTGACAGGAATTGAGGCCGCCATCAGGGGTAGCAATGGAACTGATGATTCACCGTGCTGGAGAAGAAACTAAAAATGTTTTAATGATTCACAAAATGTTTAGGGGTATGCGTACCCCTGCATACCCCCCATTTAAAAAGCACCGCATATGGCAGAAGCCCACCAACTATGGGAAAATTACCGGTACTTCTTTTTCCTCAGGATGCGCCCCCACCCCAAGAATCTATTCAGGATAAGGAGAGTAGGAAACTCTTTTCAAAGCAGGAGGGGGGAATAAGAAGGAAATATGCATGAAGGATTATAGGATGAAAGAACATGGGCAGCTTCAGGAGTCGTCATGGCCTACATAAAATGAAATCGGGGGTCACATAGGGCCACCAGGCTGCAGGTTGCCCACCTGTGCTGTCAATTGTCAGAATAAGCATAATACCATCCTATATATATCTTATACGTACTGTGCTTCTGTGTTTTTATAGTTCAGAGCATGAATAGTTTTTTCCAGTCAGACTGATTCATACATTTGTGAATGCTCAGTCCATGAATCAGTCTGACAGAGTACTGTATCTGTATTTCCAGCCTTGCAGAATTGGTCTTTTAAAAATTAAAGCCAAAAGCAACCCATAAGAAACATTTTAGGCCCACCAAAGACTCAGTGAACATCTCGCTTTCTTGCCCGCTTTGAGCAGCAGAAAACCGGGTAGGGTGGGAACAGACCCCCATACATGACAGGGCAGGGGGCAGAAGTTGCTCAAGTCTTTCAGATAAAGTCAGGATTTTCACCCATTTTGCTAATTATCTTTATTTACATAATTGCACGCAGAGAACTGCTGGTGGTAATATTACTCCACACATTAAACAGGAATATAAAAGGCGGTGCTCTTTTGAATGTGGCATAATAGTGTCAAAGGGATGGCCCTGAATAAACTTAAGGGCCCATCTCAACTTGCCCACAAAATCCGTATGTTATGTAACCAATTTGTCCCCTGGCAGTCCACACTTCAGCTGGTTATATTCAGAAGTGATTGTAATCCGGAGTTATCATTATCCTCATTTTGCAACATTTGCTTTTTTTGAACTTGACATCAACAACGAACCCACCACTGCAGATAAAACTGGTGGGAGCACTTTTAAAGCACAGTGGATTCTACAAGGCTTTTCAGATTCTACAAGGCTAGGGGGAACTCCGGATTTAGCAGGGAGAAACTCTAGGGCGGAGGCTGTTTCTGGGGACGAGGGTGGGGGACTAAGGTGTGGATGGGCCCCAAGAACTCTTTTAAATCTCTTCGCTGAGTGACAGAGCTTGCACAGTATCTTGAATTTCTCTATGTGCTTAAGCGTTGATGGCAGACCCTCCAAGTGTCTCTATTTTCCATCGACAGCGCCAGATTTACAGAAGCCGTGCCGATTTCTGATTTGATCCCAGAACGTCCTGCTTTTCCTTAGGACGTCCATATTTTCATCTGAGAAATGTTGGGAGAAGATGGGTTTATGTGGCCCCCGAGCCAACGTTTAGAAGACATCTAAAGGGAGAGCTGTATGAGAAAGGTTTTTTTTATTAAAAAAAAAGTTTAATGTTTTATTGGTTTGTTTGTTGGGAGCTGCTCAGAGTGGCTGGGGCAACCCAGTCAGATGGGTGGGGTATAAATAATAAAACGATGTTTTATTCCCTCTTTTCCTAGAGAAATGTTGGAGGGCATGAAAGAAGCACAATGTTGTGCATGTTATTCCACATTAAACAGAGGTGTGAACTTTTTCAAATCTCTTCGCCGAGTGACAGAGCTTGCATATATACCGTAGTATAATGAATTTCTCTATGAATGAATGAATGAATTTATTTTTACGGTCACAGACCAACTCACTAAATCAACAATACAAAAGTGATACATTAAAATTTGCACAGCAAATACCATACACGTATATGCACGTATACAGCAGCATCTAAAATATATAGATTAGAATCGGGGCATTTAAAATATTGCCTAATGAATTTCTCTATGTGCTTAAGCGTCGATCGCTCTTTTTGGGGAGTGAAAGAAATGCGGGGACGGGGAGAAGGAAGAAATGGGAGGTGATTTAATTTCCAAGCTTGCGAAGGGCAGGAACTCTGGATCTTCGCCGCAGGGTCTTCGCTGGCCCGGGCCTTAATCTCTTCCTTCTCCCGCCCTGGATAAGCACCACATTCCCCACTCATTTTTTCTGCTCCACCCTGCAATGGCTTAAACTTCCAAAAACCCGACGCCTTCTCCCCAGGGAGCCACAGGAGGGCCGAGCAAGCTTCCTTTGCCAAAAGCCCTGCATAAAAACAGCGGGGAAAGAGAGAAGATACAACAAATATATATATGTATTTCCCCACGCACGCCCACTTCCCCTCTGCCCAGGAAGCCGCCGGGCCCCATCACGCATGCGCAACGGCAACCTTGCCTCCGCTACGCCGCTCGCGTAGGGCAAGCTGCGACGCCGCATCGGGCGGCGAAAATTGCGTACCGCGCGCGCGCGCAAGAGGAGGAGGAAGCCTGTCTCGGCGCGGCGCGGGGAGGTCGGCGCCCGGCGTAAGAGGCTTTGGTGAATGGCCGTAAGATTGCGCGAGGCCGCGGCGGCGGCGGCGGCAGTAGTAAAGTAGTAAAAGCTTGAAAGCCCAAGCCAAGCTCACCCGCAGGAGGAGCAGCAGCAGCAGCAGCACTGCGGAGTGGGAGGAGGAGGCGGCACCCCGCGCGCGCGCCGGCGGTTTTTGGTACCGAGCGGAGAGAGGGAGATGCACACGGCACACTCGAGCTGAGGTAGCTATAAAAACCCCGTTGGTTCGCGTTCCCTCCCCCATAAAGGCCGGCCGGCTCTGAGGCGGCGGCGGCGACATGGCGAGAGGAGCGGGGCGGGGGGGGGGTAGGTAGGTGGGATCCGCAGCGCGGCGGGGCAGGCCCCTCGCCAGCCTGTGGAGAAAAATGAGGCGGGGTTGGTTTGCCGTTTCCCGCCGCCGCAGCAGCCTCGCTGCCTACCCCCCCCAGCACTGTTGCTAAGGGGGCTTGGCGGGCGTCGGAAGGAAACGAGGATAACGTGTGAGGGGATTGTGTTGGCGGGGGGGGGGCTCTCTTCCACACAGCCCGCCACCTCCTCCTCATCCTTTCCCTCAGGTGAAGCGTGTGGGGGGGGGTCGCAATGGCGGGAGGGGGGTGGGGAGAGACGAAGCTCCCGTTGGGCTTCTTTGTTTCTGCTGCTGCTGCTTCTAAGCTGCCTCCTCAGGTGTGGCTGAGGAGAAGGCGAAGCAGACAAAAGGCTCTTGCTCCCAAGGCGGCGGTTGTTCTCCTTTGGAAACCGGCGTTAGCGGTTCGCCCTTCTCCTTCCCCCGGCTTTCCTTTCGGGGGGGGGGGTTGCGAGGAGGAGAGGGCGCCGCCAGCATCGGTGGGCCTCGTGGCCCTGCCGCCCGCCCCTCTTTTCTCCCTCACATGCTCCAGCTGCAGGGCTTAAGCGATCGGGCCTGGCCCACGTGTTGGTGGTGGGTGCACGGTGCAAGGCCCACTGGTGCTGCTGCTGCCCTCTTTTGTTCTCGGGGCTCATGGTAGGTATCTCTTGGGCCCACCACACTGAAAGGTTGGCAAAGCACTGGGGAAAAGAAAAAGAAAAAAAACAGCAACCCGCTGTGGCTGCCCATGGTTTCTTTGCCCTGAAGGTCTTCTTCGTTGCTGTGTTTGGGTTCTCTGCAGCACACGCCTTGCACCTTAGTGTGACAGTATCTTTGGTGTTGGGATGCCCGCCATGCGGAATGTGAAACGTGTGGGAACTTTAAAAAAAAAAAAAAAAAAAAACCCTTGTCTGCCCTTTGTTCCTCTTCTCCGAGATGTGTAGGTTGAACCCTTCTCAATAAACGACCAAGCTGCTGTTTTGCTTCTGGCTGGGGTCTCTTGCTTGACCTGACCAATCGGGAATCCGTGGACCTAACGAAGTTGGGGAACGCAGCGTACCCCCAAGAATTTGTCTTTACCAGATTTCAAGGGCAATGGCTTGCTTTCCCATCCCTGAAGTTGTTGCGGTATCTTGCGCCCCCAATTTTTCTTTTAAAAAAAGGTCTTAACAAAACCATAAATAAATTGTCATAAGGATATTTCTAAACTGCAGCAGCACTGATCGGGAAGAATGAACTTGGTGTTAGAAAATGAGCCTCAGTAGTTATTATTATTATTTGAATTTATATACTGCCCTACACCTGGAGGTCTCGGCGGTTCTCAGAACAAAATCAAAATATAAAACCACAAAATATGGTGCCCTAACCTGGATGTGGTGAAAAGACTAGTGTTAAAAAGGACAACTGATTCCAGTCCCACTCTAGTAGTGTGTTTAACGTGTGGTTAGTTGCACAAGAATCCTGATTCAAATAGTGCAGTGCAAATAGACTAACTTCATTTGAGTGCATGTTTGTTCCCAATCCCAGCAAGGGTAGCTGCTTCTCCTTGGGTGAATTGTGGCATCTGTGATCAAGTTGCTGCAGATGGAAAGTAGGCTGTGGCTTGTTTTGGTAGAGCAAAATATTGCAATGACATAACAGGACTGTGGTGTTCAGGGATGCAGCTGACATCTTTTTAATAAACAAAAGTGGCATACCAACAGTGGCACTTTTTAAAAAAGTGTCAGTACAATACAATTGATTGCGTATACCAACATGTGCTGTTAAAAACAAAACTCCCCTTGTCAGTACAGCAGCTGCTCGTATGTGTGTGATTTTGAACTATTAACATAGGGAAGAAATTTAAGTAAATCTTTAAAAAAGTATAAAGTGGGGTGTCTTTGTCAAGTCCTGCAATGCTGGCTGTGTTTGATGCTGTTAATATTGCACTTGGCAGCAAAAAAAGAAAAATATTCTCAATGATTTGTTAAATGTACCAGTCAGGGTCAGGAAGAGTTTTTAATAGGTTACTTTCTGCCTTCTGTAGCTAGGCCTTTTTAGAAATTAGTCTAGACTTGGTTTTCAAAATTGAGCTACAAATTACATATTCTAGATTGTAGATGGATTGTAGCATAAATCTTACTAGACAAGTAATATTTGATGTACTAATGAATATTGATTTGGAGGGGGAGGGAATGTGAAGTGGAAGTTAAGGTGCTAGTACAAACTGTTCTAATCCCAAAGTATACACTGCCTGATCCTGTGAGTTCTTGGAGGTAAATCTTAATGAAGTGTTCATTAGATTGTCAGCTAATTAATTGGGCCTTTTCCCAGAAAAAGTGTAGGATTGCATCCTAAATCGCCCTGTCATTGAACACAGTGAGTTACTTCTAGGTAACCCTGAGTAGGAGCAGGCTGCACAACATTGTACTAAAGAGATTTCTGTAATAGCTTCAGCAAGCTGTTTGCTTAATAAAAGCACATTAACAAACAAATGTGATTTGTGGGCAGTGTTCTACCATCTGGGCATCTTCTGTTCCTTTTTTTCATAACTTTTTCCTGAATAAAAAGTTTAATTGTGCCTCTTTGTACTGAGTTTAATCTTGACATTTTATGATGTAGGTTTTTGGGCATACTGTGTTACTACGCTGGACATGAAAGAATAGGTTGAACTGGCTCGGGAAATTTGCATACACCTCTGTACTGCATATTGATTTTTCATGGTTCAGGAGAGCACATACATTTCCCAAAGCAGCTTTGCACATTTTGTAGACTTTATTTTTAGGGAGTTTGGCAGTAGTTGCCATTTCGTGCCCTTCTTGCCTAACCTTGCCCTTCATTCCTACCATTGCCTTTTTCACTGCTGAGCACTTGGCTTGTTCTCTCTGCCTCGGAGCACGTTGTCCTGACTATTATGGCTAAAAGATGAGGACCCAGAACATATTTATGCAGCACTGATAATGAACGTACTTAGGCCAAGCTTCTAATCCTCAAAGGGTTCCTGGCTCTTTGCTGCTAGAAAAATAATCTAGAGAAATGTACACATAGTTCAGGTTCCTCTTGCATAAGCTATAGTACGGGTGTGGAACTGAACCAGTGAACCAGTTCCTAGATCCCACTACCTGCCAGCCACAGCGGGCCATTTTGAATGGTGTGTGTTGTGTGTCATCCTACTGATCACTATGTCATCAGGTGGCCAATTTTTCTTGGGCTTGAAGTTGCCACCAGTCTGCTAAAAAGTGTGGCTTTGAAGCTCTGCTTTCTGCTGGGATAGGCTGTGCTGCAGTGTTTCTCCTGGAAAACTCTAACTGCCAATCACTTGACTGCCTCCTTACCAGGGCTCAGTTGGTGAATATATTTTAAGGCTCCCAATTATGCACTGACGGCCACATCCCTACCTGCCCTTTATACCTAACAGTCACATAGGACATCAGGTGTGGACAGGTGGTCATAGTTTTGGGAAATGGCCTCATGGAACAAATGGCCCCACTCCTGAGATATAGGGAAAGCTTAGGTTCAGATTGCTTGCTACTTGGGTACTGGACCCCAAACCATTATTGCTCTTCCTAGGTGAGAAGGTAAGTATTGAATCACAGGCCAAGTTATAGAACAGCTACCTGGGGCACTTACAAGCTTACTATTTTCAGCTGGGATTCAGTCCCATACCAGCAGGATCTGGTGGTACAATAATAGTTGATTTTGGAGCTCTTGAGCAACAAACCTAGTACTTAAAAAGTGGACTTGTTAGGATAAGGAAAGTGATGGGGAAGTGTGCTGGAAGTGGGGAATAACATTTGACACAATGTCATGTAACCTCCCTGCAAAAAAAAAAAAAAGTCAGAATAAGTGCTCAGTAAATAAAGGTAAAGGGACCCCTAACCGTTAGGTCCAGTCGCGGACGACTGGGGTTGCGGCGCTCATCTCACTTTATTGGCCGAGGGAGCCGGCGTACAGCTTCCAGGTCATGTGGCCAGCATGACTAAGCTGCTTCTGGCAAACCAGAGCAATGCACGAAAACGCCGTTTACCTTCCTGTCGGAGTAGCACCTATTTATCTACTTGCACTGTGTGCTTTCAAACAGCTAGGTTGGCAGGAGCAGGGACCAAGCAACGGCAGCTCACCCCATCGCGGGGATTCGAACCGCTGACCTTCCAATCGTCAAGCCCTAGGCTCTGTGGTTTAACCCACAGTGCCACCCACGTCCCATGCTCGGTAAATAACTGGTGTCTAATTTCTCTGCAAACTGTACAAAAGCAGTCAGGATCAGTGCTCAATAAACTGTTCTGGAAGCTACCCAGTGTCTGCATATATCGGAAAAGTATATTAAAGATGGGGAAATAGTTACAGGTAGGTAGCCACGTTGGTCTGCCATAGTAAAAAAAAATATAAAATTAAAAAATCAAAAAATCCTTCCAGTAGCACCTTAGAGACCAACTAAGTTTGTTCTTGGTATGAGCTTTCGTGTGCATGCACACTTCTTCAGATACACTGATACTCATACCAAGAACAAACTTAGTTGGTCTCTAAGGTGCTACTGAAGGATGGGAAAATACTTCATGTAAAATGCTAACCACAGTTCTAAGGATCCATAATGTTCTGTGTTTAAAACCAAAGTGGGTGAAATTAACCATTTATTATTTGTACTGTTCCTAATAGCAAGTTTAATGGCTACTGATTTAGATAATCAGCAAGCCTTCATTTATAATGCAGAAACTTTTACCTAGATGGCACAGGACCGCTTTGTTTATGGAGCTGTAAAGCACCATGTACATTGATGATGTTCATAAAAAATAATGGTGCTATTACTATGGCAACAAAGCAGTAATACCGTTTAAAAAGGGGTGGGCCTGAGATCCAAATACTATGGATCTAGGTTATATCTGTATTCTGGAGGACTTAGGCCCCTTCTTCCACAGCGCTTGCAATCCTCTTAAAATCAAAGGACACCTGCAAATTATAATGAGAAATTCGGAGAATGTGGTGCATGCATGAAAGCTGTTTGGCATATGCATAGAACTCTGGATTCCAGCCACTGTACATAAGTAAATGGCTGTGTCACTGGAGCCTGCATTACAGCTATGTATTAAGTCAGTTATTTGGAACTGCTTGTTGATTTCTGTGGAGTTTGATTCCATAAAGATTGGAATATTGCAACTCAGTCTTTTCCCACAACATGTATTGATCAGAAAATTAACTTGATTTCCCCAATTTTGCCTGAAAGCAGGAATGTAATTACAGTGTGCATAGACAGTGCATTAAAGTAAATTTAAATATGTAAGAAAAAAATATGTCAAAGTCAAGCTGCTTCTACATGAAAATTTGAAAATACTGCACTCTGAGGTGCAAAGCGAATTCATACAGCTGTACAGATGAAAAAATGCTCTGATCCTTAAGTTGCAAAAATAGACTAGGAAGGGCTGTGTGTGTGTGTATGTCTGTGTCCAATGGTTGATTCTATCAAATAAATTAATAATAATTTGTATTTCAGAGCATTTGACCCAAAGCCCTTTGGAACTGATGATTTTTTGAAATTCAACCATGATGCATAAAATAACAACTTTTATAAACATGTTTGGAAAGATAAAGTTTCTATTTGATACTCAACTAGACCATACTCCAAGTAGACCCATTTAAATCGATGTACTTCTGAGTACAACTTGGATTTCACCTTCTGTTTGTTTTAACATTTTAATGGATCATTAACAAAAAGAAAACAGCTGATGGGGATTATTGTTTTATTTACAGTGGTACCTCTGGTTACGAACGGGATCCATTCTGGAGCCCCATTCATAACCCGTGACATCCGTATCATGAAGCGCCGCATCTGCGCATGTGCGTGATGCGATTTGGCGCTTCTGTACATGACATCATTTGACGTGCCTGCGCATGCGCGAACCGCCGAACCCGGAAGTAACACATTCCGTTACTTCCGGGTCGCCGCAGTGCGTAACCCGAACATACGCATCCCACAGCGTACGTAACACGAGGTATGACTGTATAAGGTTTTCATCCTGCCCTTCTTCCCAAAGGAGCCCAGGGATCAGGGGCGTCGTAGGGTGGGGGCGGTGGGGGCGGGCCGCCCCTAGGCGGGTGTGTGCGGTGCTGCTGCTCCCGGGGTGACGGAGGGAGCGGCGGCGCGTCCCACCACTCCCATGCGCCGCTGCTCCCTCCGTCACCCCGGGAGCAGCAGCGCTGCACGGACGAGGCTCCCCAAGCCCCCGCCCGGCATACCGCAGGGGCGGGGGCGTCGCTGCGCGCGCGTGCGTCATAACGCACGCGCAGCGATGCCCCGCCCCCGGGGATGCCGGGCGGGGGCGTCGCTGCGCGCGCGTGCGTCATGACGCACGCGCAGCGATGCCCCGCCCCCGGGGATGCCGGGCGGGGGCTTGGGGACATCGTCGGGCTACAAAGAGCCCCGAAGCCGCAGCCTGGCAGCCCTTTGCGCTGTGGCTGCGGCTTCGGGGCTCTATGTAGCCCGACGATGTCCCCAAGCCCCCGCCCGGCATACCGCAGGGGCGGGGGCGTCGCTGCGCGCGCGTGCGTCATGACGCACACGCAGCGATGCCCCGCCCCCGGGGATGCCGGGCCGTCGCCGCGCGTGCGTGCGTCATGACGTCATGACGCACGCACGCGCCGCGATGCCCCGCCCCCCAGGGGTGCCCCTTGGCTTCCCGCCCCGGGCAGCCAAGGGGCTAGGAACGCCCCTGACAGGGATGACTTGATCCCATTTTATGTATCTTGTTTCCAAATTGATTTATAATAAAAAAGCTAGCAAAAAGAAAAAGCAAGACGTGGACATACACTCTCTGCGCCCCCACTCATTTCACTCCTCCCACTAGTGCTGGGGGGGGGGGACAACATTTCTTGGCTTAGCATCAGGAATTGTGGTTTATTTCACTAAAGCTAAAGTGACCCCTGACCATTAGGTCCAGTTGCGGACAACTCTGGAGTTGCGGTGCTCATCTCGCTTTATTGGCCAAAGGAGCCAGCGTACAGCTTCCGGGTCATGTGGCCAGCATGACTAAGCCGCTTCTGGCGAACCAGAGCAGCACACGGAAACGCTGTTTACCTTCCCGCCGGAGCGGTACCTATTTATCTACTTGCACTTTGACGATGTGCTTTCGAACTGCTAGGTTGGCAGGAGCAGGGACCGAGCAACAGGAGCTCACCCCGTCGCGGGGATTCGAACCGCTGACCTTCTGATCGGCAAGCCCTAGGCTCTGTGGTTTAGACTACAGCGCCACCTGCATCCCTTTATTTCATTACCACCACTTTTTTAAAAAAGCCTCAATGAGTTAAGCCAAAAGAACTTAACTACAGATCATGGCTTGTTTTGAGTGAAACAAATTATAATTCACTCTGGTTCAAACATAACACTTACCTGTAAGTTGGGGATCATGGTTTGTTTTTCTCCAGTGCTAACAGGAAGGAAGCAGGAATCATCAGCTCAGGCTTTGAAAACCTATTAATTATGATTTACCACAGGATACCCTAATGCAGCTAGTGTGAGAGGACAGAAACATGATGTCAATTTGGAAGTGATCAGACATCTAGATGAAATTCATGTATGTATGATGGACAATAGGACTTGTGATGTGGAGCAATGACTCGCTTGTATGAAACAGCCCTTGTGCTTTAACATCTGCTTGCCTTAAGCACAGTGCTATTCAGTGGCAGGAGTACACATGTTCAGCCTGAAATTGGAGTGATGTGCATGCATATTTCAATCAGTCGTAGTGCATCTTAAGCAAGAATTTATGACAAGTAAATAATTAAATTAGTTAATAAGTTGTTTTGCCCCACCAATCTGGCTTTCTGCAGTTCTTTAACATCTACCTGTAAGGGAGACCCACTGAGTTCAGTGGGACTCAACTCCCAGTTGACTGCATAGGATTTCAGCCTTAGGTTGCTGATGTCAGTCTAATTTTAACACAGTTGTGTCTCTTTGTTATGCCTGCTGACATTCCTGCTACATTATGTCTGTACCCATACTAAATGTGCAAGCAAGATGATATGCTACCTTCTGTCTTTATTTTTTTTTAAATGGAATTGAGACGGGGCTCAGCTTTAGTTGCTGTAAATTTGCAATTGAATTGGAAGAAACTGAAATGACGAGCCTTTAGAATACATATTTAATGGTATTTGAGTATCATCCCATTTCCTGAAAACTCGCATTGGTTTTTCTTCTTAGAAGCCGAGTCGTTTCTAATGCAAATACTTTCATCTTTTAAAAACCTTGAGACTGTTGATGCCCTTCAGCACTGAATACGGTGGTTGTGATCACATCTATTTATGGAGTGCTTGGGAGTCTCCGCTGTCCCAAGATTCCTAGTAGCAAATGCCTGTGGCACGCACAAATCAATGACATGCTTTTATAAGGTTTTGTGTATGTGTGTTTTCCAAGTAGTTTGTTAGTTCACACAAGCAAGCCCTGCTTGGAACAGGGCTTGCAAAGGCTATGGCAAAAATACCTATACAGCCTATACAGATACCTTGTCTGTTATTGAATATGCTCCCATAGAAACAAGTATATGTTGCTGTTATCTGCTACTGTTATCTGGTACTACACTACATGTAGGTGCATGTGGCCATTGTTTTGAGATCCAGCACTGTCCTAGATGTTGTTGGACCACAACTCCCATCAGCCCTGCCAGCGTGACCAATGGTCAGGGATGATGGGATTTGTAGTCCATCATAATCTGGTAGATAGCAGGTTGCGGTAGGCTGTTTTAAGACATATCTTTTTAACATACTTGTATTCAGATTTTTAGTCAAGCTGCATTAAACATACAAATTTGTTTATGGCAATTGAATGTTTAAAAATTACTTTGAAAGTTTATTGACTTGAAGAGGAAGGACGGTGAGGATAAAGTAATGTTAGTAGGATGGTGAAAAATTGGAGATTAGAAAGGAAGAACAGGTGCCCAGTATATATTTCTGTAACTGCAATCTTCCCCATAATTGCTAAATATTAACAAGTTTGGGCTCCCTAGAAAATTCAGATTCTGCATGAAGTTATTAAATTTCACATACCGAAAATCCTAGAGGATATCCAGAACTTGCAATGAAATCCTGTGTGGCATTAGCTCTGGAGCTGGGGAAAATGAGCACTCAGCCATGAAGCTCATCTCACTACTTCTAAGCATACAGCTTTTGGCGGCGAAATATATCCACTTGCACTATCTTCAGGCAAAGACAAGCTATAAAACATAAAGGCTTGCCTCCCTGGATGCAATTATAGGGGTGTAAGTGAACATTTATAATTTTAATCTCGTTTTCTGCTATGTCAAACGTCTCATTCAACTTTGTATTTTGGATCTTAGCGCGAAGAGGTGGAACGCCTTCCTTTTTTTTTGCATTGGGAAACGGCCATAGCTGTCAACTTTTCCTTTTTTTGCAATGGGAAACGGCGTTGGAATAAGGGAATTTCCCGCAAAAAAGGGAAAGTTGACAGCTATGCGTTCAGGACCATAATTGTCCTGTGTTAAGCAGTATTTTAGGTATTTACACATTCCAATGTCTTAAGAATTTGTGGGATGCTATGCCAGTTTCTCATTGAAATGTGTAATTTAAACGTATTTTATAAGGTGGTTGGCTTTGAATCAAAGAAGGAAAAACTTGGTCCCAAAGTTATCCTATCCTTTTTTCATTTAAGATAAATCAGAATATATTGGACTCCCATATATAGCATTATTAACTAGGAAATATACTTGAGCCTAACTTTGGTTTTTTAAAATCTTGATTCTGCAATGGATATGATGCTGTGACTTGGTTAATCTTGGAACAGGAATGGCGCACAGGACAACCATATATGTCTTATCTGTGCCACTTTGGTTACATTTCAGTCCATGTTAGAAACTGAGATATAAAAGTTATTTGCCATATTGCCCCTTAAAACTAGATTTCAGGCGCACTAACAGAATGTTTAGGCACTTAAAAAAACAACTTACAAAGCTGAAAATGAATTGTGTATATTGTCATCTCTAAGTAAAATCTGACTTGCGCCATAGCAAGGCAGCAAAAATATAAATAAATGCTGTTGTGCGCCAGCCAACCAGATGGTGGAGATGTCAAGGTCCCATCCTGGCGCCCAGGCATCTTCACTTGGTCACAAGTGGCCAATAGCTAGGTGCAAAATGCGCCTGGCGCCAAGCTAATTTTGAACACTGATTTCAGTGTGTAACTGAGACATGGGACCTAGGGCTGGGCTGTGTAGATAGGAGAGGGCTTGATTCTTTCTTTTTTTGTATACAATTTGTATTAAGGTTTCTGTTTTACAATTTAAGGTACTCATTTTGCATCCTTAAGATATCAATGACTTCCGTTCTTCTCTTTCCATGCTTCATTTTGCGGTATATCGCCAGTTCAAAAAATTATGAGACCGATATCACAATATGGATTTCAAAGTGGTTTTGGATGATATATCAGTATATCACCCAGCCCTAGTCTAGAAATACCACTGTGGTAACCTAGGTTTAAGGTGCCATTTTGTGATTCAAGAGTTTCTAACCCTGATTGTGGAGCATTAATGCCCATAACTTACTGGGTGGAATACAGCATTATGCTGAGGTGATAGTTGACCTCAACAGTTTAGTTGAATCCGGCCAATCATGTAAAATACATGTTCAATGAATTATACTCTTTAATCATAGAAGTGTGAAGTTATATGAGTTCATTGGTTTGTGTGTGGTGACTTCAGGCAAAAAAACCCTTCTCCAAGCACATGATATGCTTGAATAATACTGAGAAGAATTTGTGAAGGGGTTCGCATTGTTAAGAATTAAAGTTGACAAATGCTCTTAGTGGGATGAGTTGAGGGAAAAGGATAGATAAGTGCATTGATTTATTCAAACGGCTGCATATTCTGTGCAGAATTCGAGTTAGAACTATTTGCGAAAAACCGTGAGTAAAACATTTCAAAATGTAACAAAACTAAACTATTTAGTTTACTTAAGGACAGACGGAAACATGTTGCTTTTTCAAAAGGATAATATAGTGGTTCATGTAGTGCTAATACACAGAAATGTGGCATTTCTTATTGAAAAGTTGTAATAGTCTAATTAGGTAATGAATGTGATCAGAATGCGGTAAATACAGAATGTGTTAATAGAAATACCCATTTAAATTATATTAAAATAATTCAATTGGGAAGTGAAACCAGGTTTTGCTTTGTTTATTTCTGTTTTACTACTTTGTCTGCTCACTACTACCAGTTTTAAAAGGAGTTTTAAAATGTAGACATAGAGATGGAGTAACACATAACGGAGTATAATTTATCTTTGATCTAATAAAGTTTTCAAATCCATACACAAGAATGCAGATTTACAAAATGTATTGGGTTTCAAGAGAGATTGCTACTTATGAAAAAGGCCATCCTCTGTAATACAACAATTTAAAAATACCGGTATATTTGTATAAGTTTAAGACAGGGTAGATAGAGTTAAGATTATATGGATTACAATACTATATATCTATCTACTAAGGTCCCACTGAGTTCACTGGGGCTTACTCCCAGGTAAGTGGGTACAGGATTGCAGCCTTAAATCAGCAGGTGGGGATAGTGGGAATAACATTTATAACAAGTTTCCCGTGGTGTAGTCCATGCATTTCTTGAGCAAAAATGCATACTGGTCTGTTACTGTGACAATTAAAGCAAGTTGGTTTGCAACCAAATGCAGGAATTATACTATCTAAGCAACACAATCGATATCTCCGGTTGTACACCCCAAATGCCTTTTTCACTACATCTGCTTAGAGACTTTTTGTATCTGCCTATAATTTCGAGCACTTGAAGGTCAGATACTGTTTTTTCTTTGCATGGAGAATTAAGACTTTCATTGAGTGGGTTTGTGAGCTTATTTACATGTCTGCCTTGCAGTTTTCAACCAGTGTGCCGTGGCACCCTGGGGTGCCTTGAATGATGGTCCGGGTGCTGCAGGCAACACTGGCCTCTGTCCCTCTTTCTTTCTTTCCTCCCTCCCTCCTCTGATGCCCTCTTGTGTCTCTGCCTGCCAAAGGCTTGCACAGCTGTTTGTTGCAGCAGCCCTGGCTACAAGCTCCCCAGGGGAATGGTGCCTCTGGGGCTGGCCAGGAGGTGCTTCCCAGGCCCCTGTGGAGCAGTGTGTCTTTGGCACCTCTCTTGGGGGCAGAGGGGCAGCTCAGAGACCAGGGGTGGCAGCTGCAGGCAAAGGATGACATAACTGAGCTGAGTCCCACAGGGGTGCTGCAGAAAAAAGGGTGTTGGTCAAGGGAGCCGTGGACCCCAAAATGTTTGAAAACCTCTGCCTTTCTTTTCTTTTTTTGCACTGTCAGAAAATGCCATTTCTGCATGCAAAGCGGCCTTCCTCTCCTGAACAGACAAATCTGTGTCCATCCCAGTGTGTTTGATTGAGATTCATGAGTTCAGTTTTATGAGTGAAATTTAACATGTTTATACAAAATCAAGATTCACACCATTATTAAAAAGCAACATATAATGGAACAGCTCTTTAAAGCTCCCAATTTTAGCTTTTAAAAGTGCACCAGTTTTTATCCACTCTAGTTTGCAACATCCATACAGGTTTTTGTATGCATTATAAATCTTCAGAGCACTCTTATAGTAATACCAAAATACTGTACGTCAAATCTTTTATTTTTGCCTTGGTCAAATCTTCTGAATTCATTATTACGGGCTCTTCTGTAATCTCTATCCATTATCTTTTGATTCCAGTCAAACCATCATTTCTTTTAAATCTTTAAAGTTTGAAGCTAATTAGTAGCACTGTAACCAAAGTAGGGACGCGGGTGGCGCTGTGGGTTAAACCACAGAGCCTAGGGCTTGCTGATCAGAAGGTTGGCGGTTCGAATCCCTGTGACGGGGTGAGCTCCCGTTGCTCGGTCCCAGCTCCTGCCCACCTAGCAGTTCAAAAGCACGTCAAGTGCAAGTAGATAAATAGGGGGAAGGTAAACGGCGTTTCCGTGCGCTGCTCTGGTTCGCCAGAAGTGGCTTAGTCATGCTGGCCACATGACCCGGAAGCTGTACGCCGGCTCCCTCGGCCAGTAACGTGAGATGAGCGCAACCCCAGAGTCGGACACGACTGGACCTGATGGTCAGGGGTCCCTTTACTTTTACCTAACCAAAGTAACCAAAGGGACTCAGGTGGCGCTGTGGGTTAAACCACAGAGTCTAGGGCTTGCTGATCAGAAGGTTGGCGGTTTGAATCCCTGCCATGGGGTGAGCTCCCGTTGCTCGGTCCCAGCTCCTGCCCACCTAGCAGTTCGAAAGCACGTCAAAGTGCAAGTAGATAAATAGGTACCACTCCGGCAGGAAGGTAAACGGCGTTTCCGTGTGCTGCTCTGGTTCGCCAGAAGTGGCTTTGTCATGCTGGCCACATGACCCGGAAGCTGTCTGCAGACAAACGCCGGCTCCCTCGGCCTATAGAGTGAGATGAGCGCCGCAACCCCAGAGTCGGACACGACTGGACCTGATGGTTAGGGGTCCCTTTACCTTTACCTTTATTTAACCAAAGTAAGGAGTGTGTTTTTTACTGTTTAAAATGTTGACTAGTTTAAAATATGCTCTTCCATTTCAGATGGCAGTTTGTATTAGATTAATTATTTAGTTTTACTCTTTGAGTATAATAATTTCTATACCACCTTTCAAGAATAAAATTCCACCCAAGGCGGTTCATGTAAAATACGATAGAGAACACTTAAAAACATCTCAGTGACTCAATCCCATATTATTAAAATTAGCAATCCAACATCATTCCTGGGATAGCTCAGTCATTCAGTAGAACATAAGACACTTTAACCCAGTGCTGTGGGTTCAAGTCCCACTCTGGGCAAAAGATTCCTGCATTGCAGGGTTTGGACTAGATGACCCTCGTGGTCCCTTCCAACTCTACAATATTATGATACTATGAAAAATACAGCCTAATACAGTCACCAAGACCAGGGTCAGATCCCCAGGCACAGTTAGCTCTTGCGAGACAGAGTAAAGAAAGTTTATTTTATCCCAGGTGGTTATGACATAGCATTCCCTGTATGAATGAATAAAACATTTTGAATGTGCAAACAGAAACTTTTGTTATTGGATCTGACTCATTAATGGGACTTCCTCATCTTGAGAAGATAAATGACAAAAGTCTTTGGAAATTCTCCAGCCACTTTGCCATGCGACATCTTTCCCACCCCCACCCCACACACATTTGATGCGAGGTAACCTAGTCCTCTTAAGCTTATGGAATTAGCTCCAACAGTTCTTTGGGTCCTGACCTATATTCCTCTTGTGGAACTGCAACTGTAAGTCTTTCAGAGTTAATGACCCTCCGGTAAAGAGGGAGGGAGGGAGAGAAGCTCCCAAAGAGCTCCTGATCTTGTGTTGTTTTCAGTGCAGCTTCAGCTTTCCATGTACTACTTTAACCTGTAAACACAAAAGAGGTTGGCAGGAGTTCAGGCTTTGCTGTTTTAGCGAAAGCGTATTGGAACAGAACCTTTTGTGTTATTAGGAATGCTGTTTCATTTACGCTCGCATCTCATGCAAATGTTTACTTGCAAGCAAATACCGCTGAGGTCAGTGAGACTTACTTCCCAAGTTTACATTTACATCCCTTTTCTCCTATCTCTGCTTTTACAGTAGGGAACCGACCAAGAAACTTCTAAGCGCTGCTTCTGTTCAGCAAGGATATAATCTGATTTGGGATCAAGAAGGGCAGTTCTGGAATGTCGTTTGCGAACATCATCATTAAATTGGCCCCTTGTACCCGAGCTGGTTTTGTGATGGCGTTTTCATGGGTCTGACTCTGCTTCTTGTAAGAGTAGCTCAAGTGTGCTTAAATGTGTGTTGAGAGACTTTTAGGAAGTGCAGTTGCTTCAGTAACCAGGTCTAGATATTGATAAGAGTCAGAAAAAAGAGGCATTTTTTTTAAAAGAAGAACAAATACGGTACATCCCCATCTTTCTTCAGTTGTTAAGACACCATTAGCCAGTCTCTTCTCTGCCCTAATATGATTGATGATAACAGCTCATTTAGTAATACAGTGGCACCTTGGTTGTCAAACTTAAATCTGTTCCGGGAGTCCATTCGACTCCCGTAACCATTCGGAAACCAAGGCGCGGCTTCCGATTTGCTGCAGGACCTTCCTGCACTCAACTGGAAGCCGCGTCGGACGTTTGACTTCCAAAAAAAGTTCACAAACTGGAACACTTACTTCCGGGTTTGCTGCATTCGGGAGCAGATTTGTTCGGGAGCCAAGCTGTTCGACATCCAAGGTCCTACGGTATATTGGTTTGTTCTTTAAAAAAAATAAAATGCTACCCTTCAGTTTGGAAACCACTTTAAACAATCGAGTACTGGGCTGTTTAACTCAATAGTTTCTTGGTCTGTTTCTTACCGGGAAATTAGAATGGAGGACCCCTTTAATTCAGCAAAATCAGTTATAGATGAACTGGGCCAAGGAATACAGTACTGTGGACTTTGAGATGGGGAGTATATAAAAATAACAGTGCAGGGCACATTAGAAATGTTGGCCATTGTGATTTACACCCACAGTTGGAAGACAGTATGCAATATGTTCTTCTGTAGCAGGGGCTACATATAAAGAGAAACGGGTCTGGTGGCTTGGATTCCTTAAATGTGCACATAATGTCAGCAGTAGGGACTGGACCCCTTCAAATGAGAGTGGTGCTGAAAGAGCCATTTAATTTGGTTGAAACAGGTTTGCAGAGTCACATAAGACAGCTGTAATCGCACTTCCTATTCTATCCAGACGGAGGATATAATGTAGTTGTCGCTCAATGCTCCGTACTCCTATAATATCATACATTCTGACTAAGACTTATCTAGCCTCTCACCCTGTTGGCAGCCCTTGGGCAGTGTTAGAAACTGGGATAGGCGTGCTAGGAGCCATATGGCTCCTGGGACCTAGGTTGTGGGTGCCAAAACAAAATATCTAGGTACCTCCTCTCTTTCTTTTTTTTGCGCTGCCCCGCTACCAAGCCAGGCAGCCCTGCAGCAAAATAAATAAATAAAACAAAACAGAATTGCTGCCAGGCAAATCAGGTGGTCTACAGGGTAGCGCAGCAGCGAAAGAAGCCCTTGGGATGCTTACAAGCCTTGCCTAGTGGGGATGATTCTTTTGATGTCTCCAGCATCTGATGTATAGAGCCTGTGAACATGGAGTTCAACTTCTAGCTGTTAATGCATGCTTAATTCATAGCTGTATCTTCCATAACAGAACTATTGCACTCATGTCCTGCTTATGAACCTGCCATAGGCATCTGGTTAGCCACCGTGAGAATGGAATACTGGACTAAATGATTCAGCAGGGCTGTTCTTAATCTTCTTAACTTCTGTCCTTATTTAAAAGCAGGGTGGATAAAAATCAGGTTTTTTTATTTAAATCAGATTTTTTATTTAAATCAGATTTTTTTAAAATAAAATGCTTTTTGGGGAAAATATATTACCATCCAAAGGTTATTCAATCATGAAATAAAGATTAGTTTTTTAATTATGTAGAATAAGGCTGTATATGTTTAATTTTTTTGGTAAATAAATTCCATTAATCCATTCACAATGTCATTTATGCTCTTCCAGAGGTTTTTGTAAGATTATTGGGCAGTTTCTCTGCCTACAAGATATTATCACAGATGCTTGGTTTACTTTTGCAGTTCTCAAAACTGAATTTGACTCAGCAGAGATCACATGCCTCTTCTTCACAGCAAAAATGTTATAACATGAACAGAGTTGAGAAAAAGACCTTAATCCTATTGTTCTACAAACCTATGAATACAGAATCAACCCCTTCAGTGTTAAGTTTCAAGAAGTTCAGTGAATAGAATAGAAACAATATTTTTCTGATTGTTTGGAGTGGAATGGATCTAATAAATCTATTTAAATTGTTATTATTAAGGTAATGATTATTTTTCTCCTTCCTAAGTACAACAGAAAAGTTGTCCAAATATGAATGATTAACCTATTAAACTGGGGATAAAAAAACTAATATGAAAAGTTGTTATTCTAAAAATCTTCATCTACTTGCATATTAAAGTTATACCAGCAAGAATTAGTCTTTATGTAGAAAACTGTGATTTAAATCAAGCCTTACTGACTAGTGATTTAAATCATGATTTAAATCATGATTTAAATCAGTTTGATTTAAATCAAATCCACCCTGTTTAAAAGCTATTTAAACTACTGACCACCACATCTATTTTCTGCCAGTGAATTCTGCAAGTTACTCATTGAGTGCAGAATTACTTCCTTCAGTCTGTCCCAACCCTACTACCAATAAATTTCACTGCTTGACCTTTAGTTAATGGATTTGGCCTCGTTTGGATGTAACTTATCTCAGCTTATTAATCAGGACTTTCTTGTTGCACTGTAATGAAAGACTTTTTTGATTAATTAACCATTGTTTCCTATTACAACAGGTTTGAAACAAATCAGGATTTCAAACCAAGTTCATAGTACAGTTTCACATCCTGGTTTGTTCCTATCCTAGTAACCACCGTTTGGCAGTTCGGAGGCAAAATCGCCGAAATGTTTGTTAAAAAGAAAACTGAGGGACTTGAATGTTACTTCAGCCAAACCCACATATGCATGCACATCAAAAGCATTACATTGTATATATTCTTAGCATGATAACATCTCCCCAAAAAACATTGTTCTGTGCAAGGGTGCAACTACCAGAGACCCTTCTCCCTTCAGGATAGATCAGTGGAAAGAACTGCAGATTCATGTTGTGTCTGGCTTGCATTCATGAGAGTCAGTTTAAGAATAATTATTCCATAAAAGCCATATGTTGTGTTAGAACTGGTTGTTCAGAATGTTTACAATATTACTCACTCCTGGCAAGTTTCCGTTAACTCTCCGTGAAAACCTGCAGAGTCTCCATAATTCATCTTTATTACCTGACAAAACCTTACTTAGCAGGCACAGTTTATATAACTTGCAACCTGAAGTCAGCAAAGCAGCCCTTGTCTGATGCTCTGCAAAAGGCCTGTTTCTAAAATACACAGGGCAATAACTGAGAGGAAGCAGCTGTCAAATGATAGCCAATGTGCGAACAGTTCATTGCACTTCCACCCTGATAGGCTGCTGCCTTTATGCTGCACCAAACCATCCTTTAGTTTGCCAGAAACGTTGATTTGGTTGCATAACAATTTCACTGAGGGCAAATGAGGTTTATGGACTGTGGTCTAACTGAATAGTTTTGGTAGACTTCTGATGTTAGCACGAAACCAAATTTGATTGGCTGCATGATGTCTTCCACTTTTCTAGGGATGAAACTATACATGCCGCATTGTGCTCTGTGGTTCTTTTTAGGGATGGCTTTGTGGGTGGCGCTGTGGGTTAAACCACTGAGCCTAGGGCTTGCCGATCAGAAGGTCGGCAGTTCGAATCCCCATGACGGGGTGAGCTCCCGTTGCTCGGTCCCTGCTCCTGCCAACCTAGCAGTTCGAAAGCACATCAGTGCAAGTAGATAAATAGGTACCGCTCTGGCGGGAAGGTAAACGGCGTTTCCGTGCGCTGCTCTGGTTTGCCAGAAGTGGCTTAGTCATGCTGGCCACATGACCCGGAAGCTGTACGCCGGCTCCCTCGGCCAATAAAGCAAGACGAGTGCCGCAACCCCAGAGTCGGACACAACTAGACCTAATGGCCACGGGTCCCTTTACCTTTACCTTTGCTTTTATAGAACTGAGTTCCTGGAGGCTGCAAATTGAAGAGAGGGGAGGGGAGCATCCTACTTTATCCCCTTTGAGCCATTTCCCCACTAAGAATAGTCACCTCCCAGGTCCTTTTATCTGCAGGGGGAAAGATAAGGATGCCTGGAAGTTTTCTGCTGTGAGATAGAAGTAGCTGGGGGGTGGGAGGAGGTTGCCAGATGTTTGCCAAATGCACTCCCTTGCAGGTTGGTGTGCCCTATTTTAAATATTTTTTACATGGTGTTTGTTTTATTTCTCCTGCTGTGGATAAGTTTACGGTTGCAGGTGTGAAACCAACTTAAGGCCTCAGTGTTAGATGCGACCAAGCCATCCTTCTTCCTGTGAGCATTGATTCTGGATGCTAGAAAACGCAGAAGGCAGCCGTAACATTCTTAGGCCAAGTCGCGACCACCACTAACCAGTGTTAGAAACTGAGATATAAAAGCTACTCGCCATATGGCCCCTTAAAACTAGTTTATGGGCACAGCAACAGAATGCTTATGCGCCCTCCCCTCCTTTTTTTACAAGATTAAAAAAGCTGAAAATGATTTGTGTATATTATCAGCACAAAAAAATTAAAGCACAATGTGGTGGTTTCCCACTTTTTTTGCTGCTATTTTGATTCCCTTGGGTTATTTCGGGTGTCTTTCGTGGCCTTTTGAAAAATGGAAGCAACGAACCATTCCAAAACGAAGGTATCAAAAATAAAAGGAGCACCCCAAATCAATGTATTTTGGGCTCATTATTCCAGAGTAACTACCATTTCCTGATTCTGTACTGGCAACTAAAAATAGCAGCACAAGAGAGCAATACCATTTTATATAACCTTTTAAGCATGTCACTTTCTTGGATAAGTTTGGTGTACTGTAGATTCCTTCTGTCTCCTACCCCCGCTGGCACTGCCATCACACCCTGAGTACAAAATAACTCCAGCCAAAATCTTACGTTCATTTTTCATATGGTCTGGTCCTCCTCTGAAGATTGTAAAAAAACAAAGCCACGCTCCCCCTGTCTGCCCCCCTAATATTCTTATGTGGGTCCCTTCTCCAGTCTTCCGAGAGTGGCTGCACTTTGGCCTTGCTGTTTCCAAGTGCCTTAAAAATTCCAGATGGCATGGCTTAAAAAAAGAAAACCTATGGTGTACAGCAAACAAAAATGTATTGTGTGAGTATTCCCTCATTGCAAGCATAAAAAAGAAAGAAAGAAAACTGAGGAGAATATAAGAAGCAGGTTTGTGCTATATAGGAATAGGAGAGGAGTGCATGTTTGAGCAGGGAAATACAGATGTTACTTCTGTAAGACAGGTGTGGGGAACCTTTGACCCTCCAGATGTTGCCGAACTACAGCTTGAACTGAACTACAACCTTTGCTGGGGCTGACAGAAGTTTTAAGTCAGTAACATCTGGAGAGACCAACGCTCTCCAAACCGTCCATAAGATATACACTTCTGAATAAAACCATGGAGAAACCATGAATAAAACCATGGAGAAACCTGCTCTGAACAAAGACATTGGATTCTTATCTCATTATACATAACAAAGCTATCTTTAGCCATCTCACCCCTTGCCTTTCCCTGCAAGACTAATGCTGATCACCCATTCCCACCACCCTTCTGAGTAATACCCCTCCCCACTCCCTCACTATATTTAAGGATCTGGTGACTTCTGTTTCAGTGTATCTGAAGAAGTGTGCATGCACACGAAAGCTCATACCAAGAACAAACTCAGTTGGTCTCTTAAGGTGCTACTGGAAAAAAATTTCTATTTTGTTTCGACTTCTGAATTGATGCAGCTGGTTTTTTTGCCCACTCACTTAACTAGGAACAAATCAAGAACATGAAGAATTGGAAAGTGTGCTTGCATCTTGCTCCTGCATATTTAGAAGGCAGCATCACTCTTCTCCCCCCCCCTCAGCAACAGAGAACTGAATAACAGTGTATTGCTTTTTAGACAACAGGATTGTTAAAATGTCTGGTACCGGTTCTCAGAAATGGTGCCGAACGAGAGGTGAATTTGGTGCATCAAGTGGTAACCGGGGACTTGCGTAACAAGCACGATGTCCCCCGCAGAAAAGGTACAATGTGAAATTAGGGATGCTTGACTACATTTCCAAGCATGGTCTTAAGTTCAGCTGTATGTGATAGTCACATGAAAGCGATCATGAGCTAGCAGAAAGGCTTAGGATCATGCTTGAGTCAAGGGTAAGATCTGAACAAGGGGGATTCTTGCTAATGCTTAAAGCAATTCAGATGAGGCAGGCGCTTCGTGTTTTCCGGCTTTGCTGAGGACTTATTGATGTGTGTGACGTGGGTAGCAGCTCTGGGTGAAGCAGACAAGTCTCTGGCACTATAACTAAATCTTTCTTAAGAATGCTTTACTGAATCTTCTCTTCAGAGTGCTTGTACAGTTAGTGGAAAACTAACTGCCAGGCTCCTTAAGTTTCAATTGCTTACATTTACTGCTTTGTATTTCTACAGAAGTCTTTCCATATCTTGGCCATGCTATAGTAGGACCAGGGTCCTTAGTTCCTTCCCATCTCACATGGGCCGTTTAGACAGGTGGCTGTGCTGCCATGGGCCGTTTAGACAGGTGGGCTGTGCTGCCTACCTGTCAAAACACTGAGTGCTGTATTTCTCAAATCTGGGTCCCCAGTAGGACTGGATGATATCTGTTTTTCAACATCATGCTATATAACACCAGCTAAACATCTTGGTGTCTGAAATAAGGATGGAGCTTTGTAGAGGCGTGGGCTGGCTTCATGATTTCCCCCAGATTGTGATTTTTGCATACATCATGATTCACGATATATTGCCAGGTCAAAAATCATGAAAGCAATATCATGGATATGGGATTCAAACCAGTTTTGGACGGTATATCGCCCCGGTATACGGTCGCCCCAGCTGTGGTTGGACTACGGCTCTCACCATTCCTAGCTAGCAGGACTAGTGATGATGGGAGTTGTAGTCTGGCAATAGAGCTGGACCATAAAGAAGGCTGATCGCCGAAGAATTGATGCTTTTGAATTATGGTGCTGGAGGAGACTCTTGAGAGTCCCATGGACTGCAAGAAGATCAAACCTATCCATTCTTAAGGAAATCAGCCCTGAGTGCTCACTGGAAGGACAGATCCTGAAGCTGAGGCTCCAATACTTTGGCCACCTCATGAGAAGAGAAGACTCCCTGGAAAAGACCCTGATGTTGGGAAAGATGGAGGGCACAAGGAGAAGGGGACGACAGAGGATGAGATGGTTGGACAGTGTTCTCAAGCTACTAACAGAGTTTGGATGTTGAAACTGCGAGAGGCAGTGAAGGATAGGCGTGCCTGGCGTGCTCTGGTCCATGGGGTCACGAAGAGTCGGACACGACTGAACAACAACAAAAAATAGAGCTGGAGGCCCAAGATTGAGAAACACTGTCCTAATGTCACCATGATGTCCATTGACCTAATTTTACATCAGATTGGATTTGATTTAAATCAAATCAATTTAAATCACTAGTCAGTAAGTCTTGATATTATATTTTTTACAACATGGGAATTTTGTGCATGGTAAAGAGTCTTAATATACAACAGATGACTGGTTTACATTTTTGGAACAAAAAATCAGAGTGGAGGTTTTTCAGATTGAACAAATTCACTGATTTATTATACCAGGGGTCACCAGACTTTTTCCACCCTGACCTAATTTTGGAACATCAGATTGGAACATTCTACTAAATGTAAATTTAACCAGGCAGGCCCACAAATAAGTCAGAGAGATGCATTTTAAATAAAAGACACAATTCTATTTCTCATGTAAAATTAAAAACAGGAGGCTGTTCACCCCTGGGAGATGACAGGTTTCAATAAACAGGCACTTCTTCTAATCAGTAAAAACCAGCAATTTGGCAGTGAGGCAGGCAAGAGCTGCAATTGAGGTCCTCAGCCCCTGGGGCTTAGTTTGCCTACCTGGGTTATACTATTAAACATGCATAGACAGATAATTATGAAATTATTGTGAGGTTTAATAAATAAGTTAACTGTTTATATTTGGACAACTTTTCTGCTGTACTTTATTGGAAGGAGAAAAATAATCATTTCCTTAATAACAATTTAAACAATTTATTTAACTAAAACAATAACATTATAGCATATGTCCATGTTTGTTAACCATGTTAAACAACTGAAAAAAAGTTAAACAATTAAAAAAGTTTTAGACTGAGTTTTAGCACACATGAAAAACTTAAAACAAATCCTTATTTCCTGATGAATAGCCTTTGGACTATAATGTAACTTAAATAAAAAACCATCTTTAGAAAGATTTTTCCTCCAAAAGGCATTTTATTTTAAAAATCCAATTTAAAATTTAAAAGAAATCTGATTTATTTATTTTTATTATTTTTTAAAAAATCATTTATTTTTATCCACCCTGCTTTAAAGGAAACAAATCAGACGGCACTCTTGATTGGCACCGCTCCGGTTCTTTTGGACCTGGAAGGAGGAGGAATGGGGACAGAACATTCTTATGCATGTTCCACCGATGTGCATGGGGACTGGGAACGGAACCCCTGCACAAAATTGCCTGCATTTACTTTCTGCTGCAAGTGGTGGGACTGGGAACGGAACCCCTGCACAAAATTGCCTGCATTTACTTTCTGCTGCAAGTGGTTCCGGCTGCAAAACCCCGCTTTCAGCAGGAGTTGGCTGCTCTCGGGAGCTCCTGAACCAGGACTTGGCATTTTGGTGGCGAATTTTAAAAGGTGTGCTGAACACAAGCCCCATTTACCAAAGAACAGTCGGGTGCACGCTTTAAGGCTCTTGATTGGCCTTTGGCCTCCCCACACCTGCCATCATACAGTACATGATTTCAGGTGCTGGGCGCATGAGTGAGGCTTGGGGGGGGGGGAGGCCTCGTAGGTCAAATTGGGACTCTTCCTGAGCTGGGGGGGGGTGGAGGACCCACATGCCATGGTGAATTCACCTTTTGTGTTCTCTGCTTTCACCCATTGACTCAATATCCTCTCCTGGGTCCATGGGCGTACCGAAGGGGGGGCAGGCGGGGGCAGCTGCCCCCCCTAGAAGCCAGCTGCCCCCCCCAGAAGCAAAAATGATCGGCGCCGGGCAAGAGGAGCCGCAGCCCGGGCTGCCCGGCGCATCCATTTAGGCTGAGGAAGAAGCGGGGCAGGAGGAGAGGAGCGGAGAAGAAGGAGGCTGCTGTCCCTGCCGCCCAAGTTCCTCCCTTTGCCCCCCCCCTTGCCCAAGGCAGCTCCTGTCCCGGAGGCGGAGGAGGAGCACGCTCACAGCGGCGGACTCCCTCAGCCTCCCTCCCTCCCGCTGTTCTGGGAATATTAACACGTTTGGAGGGCATGCCTGTTCCTGGCGTTGTGTTGTCTGTCATTCCTTCACCCCAAGTTTTAAAGTTACTTTACTGCTCTGAAGTTGGTGTTTCCCTCTGCCCCCCTTTTTCTGAGCTGTTTAAAATCCCTGCTTTTCTACTGCTAGCAAAAATATCTCCTGGGTTGGTGTTTCGCAGCATCCTTTTACCTGCCGCTAGCAATTACTGTTGTTCAGCCCCTCCCTGCCTTTTGCTGTGTTAAAACCACCAGGTCTCCTTGTTGTGGCTTCTCCCTGTTCCTTAGTTGCTGTTTTGCCCAGCAGCATTTAACCCTTTGTTTTCCATTTTCCTGCCTTCAAGTCTTTATCAAGTCTGCATTCAAGTCTGGTGACTTCTTTTTCAGTGTATCTGAAGAAGTGTGCATGCACACGAAAGCTCATACCAAGAACAAACTTAATTGGTCTCTAAGGTGCTACTGGAAGGAATTTTTTAATTTTTTAATGAATTTCTCAATGCATTTAAAAATGTTACTTTCCTGGGAAGGATTTCCCAGGTGGGCTGGCGATGATAATAAATACTCATATTGTGAAAATAATAAAAGGTGGGCTGGCGATGATAATAAATACTCATATTGTGAAACTGTACAGCCGGAGACCATTTCAGGCAATTGCCAACTCATAGATCCTTTTGGACCTGGAAAAAGGCAAAACGGGTGGAACAGTGGCGGGGCAGGAACAAGGCATAACAGGGCAGAACGGGGTTTGCAAGATATAAAAACGACTTCAAAATTCCTGTCCATGAACCTCAGCATTGACCAAGATGCTACATAGTGACCTTCATAGGAATCTGTGGCTGAAGGGGCCAGAGAGGGTTAAAAAGGCAATGCATTGGGGGAAACACCCCCCTCCCAACACCTGGAATCAAAGAGGGAGGGGAAGGAGGGAAGTAAAGCTCCATCTCATCCCTCCCAGCCCAGGTCCATGCCAGGTGGGGGAAACAAGAGAAGACTAGATGAGCAAACTTGGCTCTGTTGGAAGAGGGTGCCAACCTCTGTCGCATCCCCCCTTGGCAGAGTGGAGCCCACTCCCCAGTCAGCCAGGTAGGGAAGGGGGAATTGGGTAAGGCGGGTAGAGGGGCAAATGGCCCTAAGGATGGCTGGAGTGCCCCCCCACCAGCTAGGCTGGGAATAACTGGTTGTTTCATTTTTTTCTAATTCCCAACATTCCAGCTATTTATTTAATCTGCAAATAAAGCAGGGGGCGGAGTCATAGCTCTGTGGCAGGGGGCGGAGTCATAGCTCTGTGGCAGAGCATCTGCTTTGATGCAGAAGGTCCCAGGTTAATTTTGGCATCTCTAGTTAGGGCTGGGAAGTGGGAAAGACTCCTGAAGAGCCACTGCCAGTCAGTGTGGGCAATACTGAGCTAGATGGACCAAAGTTGATTTTGCATAATGTGGCTTCCAATGTATCTATGTCTTAAGGGGAGGGTCATCCCCTTAAGTGGTTAGAACACCTTACCCAAGTTTTCCTCCCTGGCATCTGCATGTACGGCTAAGAATCTCCCCTGCCTGAAACCCTGGAGAGCTCTGCCAGTCAGTGTATGCAGTACTGAGCTAGATGGTTTGACTTGGGGAAAAGTACCTTTCCAGTAACACAGCTGTTTTCTTTATTTACTACATTTATACTCCTCCATTTCCCCCAAGGTGTCCAAGGAAGTAAACATGATTTTCTTTTCATCTTTGTAACAACTTTGCAAGGTTGAGAGAGGACAACTGGTCCAAGGTCATGCAATGAGCTTCTTGGCTGAGTGGGGATTTGAATGCCTCGGTCCGACCAGCCCCATTCTTAATGCTATACTTCCCTGGCTCTCTTATTTGCTTATCCTATTTTTTTCACTCTGCCAACCAGCAGTTCAACACGTCAAAGTTCAAGTAGTTAAATAGGTAAACAGTGACCTGTGCACTGCTCTGGTTCGCAGAAGCGGCTTAGTCATGCTGTCCACATGACCCGGAAGCTGTCTGCGGACAAACACTACTCCCTCGGCCTATAGAGGAGATGAGCAACTTAATCTGTCCACGGGCCTTACCTTTAAAAAAAATACAAGGAGACACTTAATTTTCCAGTAAGTGAGGAAGAAGAATGCCAACAAACTTGAGTAAATACTACTGGCTCACTTGGGCTTCTATGGACAGAGGACTCCAAAAAGTTTGAGAAATTATGAACAACCCTTGACAAATCTGTTTCCAAAATGATATGTAACATCAGATACTGTAATTCTGGAATGAAGCTAGGATTACTTTTACTCATAAAACATATCAAGGTATCAACCATATATAGGTGGGTACCTTTTCCATGAAGGGCCATTTCTCAGGGGTGGCATACTATGGGGCAGGACAGGTGCAAAAAATGGGTGGGGCCCTCCTTTCTGCCAGTTTAACAAGGGACACATGACCTGAGGAAATGAAATATACTTTATAGAGGGATAACTTAACCAGAGTTTATCACTGGCCTACCTAGCTCCATAGTGTCTACACTGACTGACAACAGCCCTCTGGGATTTTTATGCAGTCCTATTCCAGCATACCTGGATATGTCGGGACTGACCAGACCTTCCGCATGTCAAGCAGATGTTCAGCCGCTGACGCAGTTCTAGAGTAGACCACACATTTAAGCACGTGACTTCCTCTAGAGAATCCTGGGAACTGTAGCTCTGTGAGTGGGAAGTACAGTTTCCAGATTCTCTGGGTGAAATCATGTGCTTTAAATGTGTGTTGAATGTATGATGTGGGAAATGGGAGGCGCCCTCCGGAGGGATCTTGTACTCGGCGCCGGATATGCTTAAGATGCCCCTGCACCTAACCTTACTACGCCTCTGGTTATTGCCCCCTGCATCACGGGAGTCCTAGCCCATGTCATGCCACCCCGCCAGCCAAAAGGTCGACAACTCTGGGAAAACGGGGGGGGGGCACCATGGCTTGCCCCCCCTAGTTTTGATCCTGGGTACGCCCCTGCCTGGGTCCCTTTTCGTTGCATGCCTTGCAGTGGATGGGAGACCCAGCTGAGAAGTACAGGCAGGGAAGGCAGCAGTGGCGAGAAAAGGAATACATGTTTCTCCTTCCCCTGCAGTGATCTTCATCTACTCCTTTGTCTCTGAGTGAAATGTGCTTCAGAAGGAGGATTTCCACCCGGCCCTGTTATTTGATCCTGTACACTGTGTGGGGCGGGGGGGGGGAGGTTAAACAGTTACCCAGTCCCATCCTTACAAGGCAAGAGCCTTTATACATTAAAATGTCCCGGCAGATCCTTTCCTAGATAGTTTGAACCAGAGCCTAGCAAGCAAGTCTGAGGGCTTACAGCAGCCTTTCTCAACCTTGGGTCCCCAGATGTTGTTGGACTACAACTCCCATCATCCCTGACCACTAGTCGTGCTTGATAGGGTTGATGGGAGTTGTAGGCCAAAAACTTCTGGGCACCCAAGGTTGAGAACCATCAGCTTACAGGGACCTTCTGTGGCAGGAAAACCTGGTGCACAAAGAGTTTTTGAGGCTCTCCTCCGCCTTGCGTGCCTTTAATTTGTGCAGTTGCTGCTGGCCGGCCGCGAGGCGCATACAGTTGCGATGGCGCAAGTTAAACACGTGCAAGTTGCGAGTTGTAATAAATGCATCAATTGCTTTCTTTTCTATAAGAGCAAACAGAACCCACCAGTACAATTCATAGTGTCTCGTATGAGCAGGTTGTAGACTGGAGCTTAGAGCAGCCAGTTTGTCTGCGGAAGCTGGAGGTTGAAATCTCCACTTGAAAAACCTTGCTGCTTTTCAGCTAATTCTACCTCGCAAGATTGTTGTGAAGATACCACCTTGTTTGGAGCTTCTTAGACAAAGAAGATACCACCTTGTTTGGAGCTTCTTAGACAAACAGTTGTATTTATAAATCAGTAACGGGTGGCATTATGGCTGGCACCCTCCTCTGTTCCTCATGAGCTCCTTGGAATTTCCTTGTGGCTAAATTCCTAGGGTCGTCCAAAAGTTAATATATTTTTTGCATCCATTCTTCCATATGGAAAATTTTAGTTTTATTTTTTTGGTCTTATGTTTAAGATAACAAAAGAGACGTAACTGGGGGGGGGGGGAACCAAACAATTCTCTGTTTGTTCCTGGGGTCCGCCAGAATGGCATTATTTAACACTTTGTACAAAACTTGAACCTTTGAACCTTTTCGTAAATGATGCTGTCTTCACTTGAACAAATTCCAGCTTTTACATATTGGCAGCATGGAAACCTCACTGAGGTTAGTGGAACGTCATTCTGAGCTTATAAAAATGGGAGCAGGTAAGTTGTCGGTGTGCCTTTTGCTATCTTGAGTTTTGAAGAAGAGGTCCTCTGAAAACGTTCTATTCAAAATGCTGAATGGGAGAGCCTGTTTTCTGTAGTAAGTATGTACACCTATGCAGTTTATGAGTGTTTCAGTGTGAGTGTGAGACGGACTGAGGGAGAGAGAGAAAGTATAATTTGCAAGCATCTTAGTTTTGGAGTACTGAAATAATAATGCTACTTCAGGGCTCGGAATTGTGCAGTGTTCTCATGAATGGGCATTTAGCAGAAAAGCTATGACTCACTCTCACTTTTGCTTTCTACTGTAGTTGAAACTGCTTTGATCCTTAGACCTTTTAATTAAATAAAAGGAGAGCTGTGATTTTCTCCTCCTGTAATGAGGGTTTTTGTTTGAACCTCTGGTGTGTGTGACATCAAAGAAATGGATGGATGGCTAGCCAGTGTACTATATAGAGACTTCAAATGCTGATTGCTTTACTATAGTTAAAGAGCTTGGATGGCCTAGAGTTTGAACATACATTTCCAGTTCACTTTCTTGCTTTCTTTTGTGATCTTCTACTTCAAATGGGGCCAATAAATTCCATAGGAATAGCTGTAATAATCTGGTTACAGGTAGGTAGTCGCGTTGGTCTGCCATAGTCAAAACAAAATAAAATAAAAAAATAAGGAATTTTTATAATCTGTTTTGCCAAAGAAACAATTAAGAGTTCAGTGGCACCTTAAATACTGAAAAATACACACTTTTTGTGATACCAGTTTTTATGGGTTAGATTCCAGATACCTTTGACAACATAGATGCTAGCCTAGAAAAGCTTACACCTTAACAACCTTACACCTTGTAAAAATCTTTTAAGAAACTCCAACCGTAAAGATAATTGCAAGGCTTTCTTGAGAGGCTTTGCCTACTGCAAATGAATAGGTGGTGGTCTAGAAAGGTAATTGCTGTTTGGTTTGGTTTTGAAGGTTTGTATTGGATCTTGCAGAAACCATGCAGCTCTGAAGTCATTTATTGTCAGAAATAGTTCAGGGTCGAAATGAATAGCCAACTGTTTTCTTTCCTTTTCTTTCAGAAAACAGAAATGAAGGTACACATGCACACACAATTTTGCCTCATTTGCTTGCTAACGTTTGTCTTTCATCAATGCCACCATTGCCACGAAGATGGACATGACGAAAGTGCCGAGGTCACAACCGCAGCGTCACAACCGCATAGCCACAACCACAACGACTATCAGATCTCAGAGAAAGCTGAAGAGAAACAGAAATACTACATTGAAAAACTCTTTGACCGCTATGGCGAAAATGGAACGCTCTCGTTTTTCGGCCTGGAGAAATTGCTGACGAGCCTGGGCCTGGGAGAAGTGAAAGTAGTGGAAATAAATCATGAGGACATTGGCCACAATCATGTTTCTCACTTAGATGCAATAGAAGTACAAGAAGGAAGGCATTCCCATTCCCATCCCCACCACCACCCTCCTCATTCCCATACTCACTCAGAGAACCAGACCACGAATGAAAGGCCTGCCAAAAGAAAACGGAAATGTGACCCCGAGAAAGAAGCAGCAGAGCCATCTTTAAAATCTGACAGCAAACACACTCACGACCACAATGACCACAGGCACCGGCTCCATCACCTCGGCCGCAATGGTACTCGCCACTCCCATAACGATTCCACCAGCGCCAAGGACCACAGGGGGCCCAGCCACGAACCTTCGACGGAGACCAACATGACTCAAGAGCAGCCCGAAAAGTCGCACAAAGACAACAGGAGGACACGGAAGGAAAGGAAGAAGAGAAGCGGGGCTTCGGTGGAGGCGGCACAAGGCTTTACTCCCAGCCATGAGTCCACCAAGCAGCACGGACACAACCGGGTTCACAAAAACAGCCACGCGCAAGACACGGCCCTCTCGCACGCTCATGAGCGTTCACCTGCCCACGGGCATCCGGATCCGAATCCCGCCAGTGGAGACGGGCATCGCCGTGGCAGGAAGCACGAGGGGCAGATTGGCATGAGGAAGCGTGCCGTCCTCTCGACACATCCGCACAAGGACCATAATGGAGATGAGCACCACCACGAAGAGGTCAGTGTTAAGCCTGATAAGGCCTGGGATGCAAAGGAGCACACAGGCAAAAGAACTAGTACAGTAGCACCTCGGCTTACGTAACCCTGTGGTTACGTAAACGTCACATTACAGTATCGGACCGGGTTTCGGCACAAGTATCAGACCGGGTTTCAGCACATGTGCAGAAGCGGTCTCTCCCCCCCCCCCACACACACACATGTGCAGAACAGTGATTCTCGGTTGCGAAAACCTCGGGATCCAGCCGGACCTCTGGAACAGATCCCGTTCGCAACCGAAGGTACCACTGTATTCTATGGCTGAGTGTTAGAAGCTCAGATATACGTAAACCAGGCGCCAAATGGCTCCTTAAACCAAGGTTACAGTCGCTGAAATGGAGTGTCTGGTTGCCATTTTGGGGTGAGATATCTCTAAAGCCGTGGTTCCCAACGTGGGGCACATGCCCCACAAGGGGGGCCATTTGATTTTTAAGGGGAGCAATTTGGAAGCTTGTTTAGACCAAGTTAATGGCCTTTTAGGTTTCCTCCACATCAATAGGAGTTCACTTTCTGAATAATAATAATTATTGTTTGTCCTGGGGGGAGCGGGGCGAGAGAGGCATTAGGATTTTAGAGATGCTTAGGTGAGGCATGGCCAAAAAAAGGTTGGGAACCACTGCTCTAAAGACTTGTTTTTCGAATGATGGACTAACCGATTGATTGTCAGTTAAAACATCTGGCTAGTTCAGATGACAACCCTGAGCTAGGTTAAGAGCTTTGAGAAGAAAAGTCACTTGATCCAGGGACAGTCCACACATATATTGGCCTATTCCTACCTTTTTTTCTCTCTTAATGGTGACACGGACCATTCACAATGTAGGGATATTCTTGACAACTGTGAGCAGGGCAGTGGGGTGGGGTAAGTGAAGACAAGCTGCAGCAATTAACTATAACGTTGCTCACTGCTCCTACTTGGGCTGCACAGAGAAAGCATTTTGGTTCCCGAAATTCATTCCGATGGTGCAGATATGATATAACTGATAGAATTCTACAGGATGTGGTGTTAGTGTGTGAACACCAGTCCAGCTACAATGATCCGCAGCTTTGAAAACCAGGTTTGTAAAGATACTATTATTGCCATTATCATTTGTTTATATTCTCTGTCTTTCCCCCCAAAGTGGGATCCAAAGTGGCTTACGCTAATTAAAACAAGCCAGATAAAATACAGAAAGCTAAAAACCCACGGCTTCAAATTCCCAGGCTGCAGGAACTTTTCTTCCACCATCAGATCAGGTTTTTCCTGTGTCTTTTTCCAGCTGTAATAATTAGTATTTCATGTTTGGTAGACCCAAACTATATTTCTGCTCCTCTGGAAGGATTTCACGAAACACCGTGTACGCATAATTTCCGGTTTAATCTTTAAAATTCTCAGAAACATCAGGCACAAATAAATAAAATAATGGGTACTCATTTAATTAATTGACACATTTACCCCACTCTCCAGCTCCCATATCTATAATAGTAAGACAGTTTATGCCCTCAGTCTCAACAGTTTAAGGTGGTGTGCACCCCATGCATTTAAAGTTCGTGGCTTCTCCCAAACAGTTCTGGGAACTGTAGTTTAACCCCCTCTACAGAGCTGCAGTTCCCAGAACGCTTAGCAAACTACAGTTCCCCTGATTCTTCAGGGGAGCTAATGTTGCTTAAATGTGCTTTGAGTGTATGGTGTGTGGTCAGCCTTTAAACACATAACACAAAAGGAAAGGGGATTGGGAGGGAAGAGAAGAAAGCAAACTCGGGTTTTAGCTCTTAGGTACAGATCCAGCTAGAATGGAAAGAGTTTAAAAAGAGGAGGAACAAAAAGTTGCTTATTTGTCAGCTGAGCTCAGCGCTCTCTCTCTCTCTCTCTCTCGCTCTCTCTGTGCTTTGTTCCTCTACTGTTAATGTTCTTCAATAAACTGCATGCCTTCTTAATACGGCTTTTTTCCTTCTCGCTCCTATTATTGTGCCAAATTCTCCATTTTCTTTTGCACCTTTTTGGAGCGTGTTCTCCTTTAACTTACTCACTCTTTTGTTACAGGTGGGTAGCCGTGTTGGTCTGCCATAGTCAAAACAAAATCAAAAATTATTTCCAGTAGCACCTTAGAGACCAACTGAGTTTGTTCTTGGTATGAGCTTTCGTGTGCATGCACACTTCTTCAGATACTGCATGCACACGAAAGCTCATACCAAGAACAAACTCAGTTGGTCTCTAAGGTGCTACTGGAAATAATTTTCACTCTTTTGTGTTTTGTACAACCCCCTTGCTTCCAAATGGGAACTATCCTGACCAGTGTTAATAATTGCCTTCTTCCTGACTTTTTCCCCTTTTTTGCAGTGTTTAAACTTCACTCAGCTGCTAGCACATTACGGCCTTCATCCCACCTCTCCCATTTCCCCCAGCTTGTTTACATATCTGTGCCCAGCATTGCTGTATCAGATTGACAGGAGACTTTGTATTAAACATTATGAAGATCTGGTGATTGAAGACTTGAATAAAGGAAGAAATGCATCGCTTGGGAACATGGAGAAAACTGGCGCATCGGGTGAGGAGATTTGTGCTAAGAGTTCTGTCAAAGAAACGGGGAGAACTTGCATCTTTGCTTTATTATTTCAGCCTTGTTAGTGATGTTTCATATTGTTAAGATCTGATGCAGACACTTTAGTTCAGGGGTAGGCAACCTAAGGCCCGTGGGCCGGATGCGGCCCAATCGCCTTCTCAATCCGGCCTGTGGACGGTCCAGGAATCAGCATGTTTTTACATGAGTAGAATGTGTCCTTTTATTTAAAATGCATCTCTGGGTTATTTGTGGGGCATAGGAATTTGTTCATTCCCCCCCCCCAAAAAAATATAGTCTGGCTCACCACATGGTCTGAGGGACGGTGGACCGGCCCAGGGCTGAAAAAGGTTGCTGACCCCTGCTTTAGTTGGTAACACACACTATGGCAGCTTTGTTTCGTCGTCGTTCTAAGGTCAAGTCAGGCCACTTAAAATATTAGAAACCACCTCTGAACAGGCATATGAGTTCCGTAGAATTACTGTTTCTCCCACTTCAGAGCTTCTGCTGAAGGCTCCCTTTCTTGCATCCATTGCAACTTCACTGCTTTGAGTAGAGGAAAGACACACTTCTCCTGAGAGAAGGGTAGCATCCTAGCCTATTGGGCCGCACAGTCTTCAGGTTTGCAGTACTTCGTGATAATAGATGCAGGACAGAATCCTGTGTGCCCCAGGACTTCACAGTTGTTGTTGACATTTGTTCACACAGAGAGCATTCCCTGCTGTAGGCAACCAGCCCAAGCGCCTTCAGCCACCTATTAGCCAGTGTTGTTTTTTAAATCCTTTGTCCGAGGGCCATTGCACATGAAACTCTTCTATTTTTAAAGGCTCCCCTGATGCATCTGCTTCCAGACAGCCGGCTGGTTGTTCCGCAGTGGCTTTGCCGCGCAGATTGGAAGATTTCTTCCACGCCAAAGCAAGCCAGTTCTGTTTTGTGCAGACAAAATCCTCTGATCTACTAGCCCACCACGCTTGAATCACTTCTCACAAAGAGGCAGTCACCACCGTTAAAATACAGATCCACAATGCATGTTTAAAGCACATTCGGCTCACATTTGAAACACATGATTTCCCCCAGGGAATCCTGCGAACTGTAGTTTGTTAAGGTGCTGGGAGCTGCAGCTCTCTGGGGGGGAGGGCAACTACAGTTCCCAGGATACTTTGGTGAATGTAATGGGCTTTAAACATGCGTTGGATGTGCTTCAAATGTATGGTGTGGGTCTGCCTGTGCTGCACATTACAGAGTAACAATTTTGTGGGTACCAGCTCTGGTGTGTGTGTGTGTGTGTGTGTGTGTGTGTGTACACGTACACACACACACACACAAGTTACAATACATTTTCAATCAATATATCCCCTCCTCAGACATCTCTGTGATGATGGTGGCATTAAAATGTCCTGTTCCTCTTCAATAAGAGAAAAAGAGAGACCCTATCAGAACACCTCTCAATACCATCAGCGGCTAATCAAAGGCATCTCCCCCCAAAAGATACCTTTGACATGATCCGATCTGGTGGGTACCAGCTCTCAGTTGTGGCAGTGACACGCCCGTGTTCTTGATCAGGCTGAAAGGTTTATCTGAGTTGGCAGCTTTTGCTTTCCTCCACAGAACAAAGTGAGCTAACGACCTTTAGAAAATAGCAGTTCTTTAACCAAGGGAGGTCTTTAGACATAGTCACAGCTGTTTGCATTGACCTCTTCAGGGTGACAATTTTCTCCTCCAGACTCATCTACCTGTAGCCGGGTGATGTTTCCACAAGCCGGACTTCCAGACGAGGAACCCATGCACAATAGCTGTGTTCAGGTGTTCAGCTAAATCTGTGATGCTTCAATGGGATGGGGGCAGCGGCTGTGCATGCAGCTCAGGCCCCCGTTGTCTTCATGGGCATCGACTCTGACCTCTTGTCAAGCAGGGAAGGCTGCAGGGTGTTTTGTTTGTTTGTTTGTGTTACCTTCAATGCAAATAGAACCCTCCACATGATGAGGGGACCCTGCTTTTTCAGGGTCACTTACTGTGTGAAGGTTTCTGCTGGCGTTGAAGTGAACACAAGTAAAAGCACCCTCCAGATCTAACCTGCTCAACGTGGGAAAGTCAGGTGGGCCCTAACACACCCAGGTGGTGTTACGTTGCATGGATACTCCTGCCCCTATGCCAAAATTTAAACAGATGCCTGAACATTACTAACATTCTAAGAATAGAGCACCTAAAGTTGTCCAGAATTGGCAGGTTTTGTTTTCCTACTTGCATTTCATATAGGTTCATAAGCTCAGGGTAGTACCCTATAATTGAGATCTTCTTAGTGCTTTCAAAAAAAAATATTTTTTTTTGCCAAACCTAGAAAGAAGTCCATTGGACTAGAATTCAAACATTTGCAGGCTACTTTCAAGCAGTAACTTGGTGTTCTGAAATCAGCTAAATTAGAATAGGGTGGTGCCAGTTTGTGGAGAGAGAGGCCCGAATAGCTTGAAGGCAAAGACAGCACACCAGCTTGCATACTTAACATCTCCTCTCCGTTCACCCTAGCTTCTGAGCAAGAGGAAGTCTCAAGAGCTGCAGGTTAGTATCAGCTAATGTCCGAGTGGAGTAACATGCACCTGTTTCCCTCTGCCCCCCACCCCCTTACTCTTCTTGTGCAAAGTGAGTAGCACATGTCTGGGGAAGCTTCAGCCCTCTTTTAAAAAAAACTGGACTCCTACGTCCCAGCAGACCCAACAGCCAGCATGGCCAACGGTCAGGAACAATGGTAGTTGTAGTCCCGCAAAATCTGGAAGGCATCAAGTTTCCCAGCTCTGTCTTGTGTAGCATGGAAACACAGTCTGGCCTGCAGGAGAAAGACCCTTGAGTTGTCAAAGAGTCAGGTCCCAAGTCCCAAATCGGGACGATTAATTAAGAGTAGCAATGGAGATATGAGAGAGGAAACAAATAGAGAACATAAACATGAAATGTGGCGCTTACTCTCCAAGGATGTTATGCTATCCCCACTTACCGTAATTAAACTGCATTGAATTCAGGTAGAGATGGCTAGGATTGTGCTGTAGGCAATCTGCTCTCTCTAAATAGAATCTTAGAGTTGGACGGGACCACAAGGATCATCTAGTCCAGAGTTTCCCAAACTTGGGTCTCCAGCTGTTGTTGGACTACAACTCCCATCATCCCTAGCTAGCAGGACCCAGTGGTCAGGAATGATGGGAACTGTAGTCCAAAAACAGCTGGAGACCCAAGTTTGGGAAACCCTGATCTAGTCAACCCCCTGCAATGCACCCAACGTGGGGCTCGAACCCATGACCCTGAGATGAAGGGTCTCATGCTCTACCAACTGAGCTATCCCACAGTAATCGTAAAACTTGCAAAAGCAAGGATAATGATGGGGAATAGCTGTCATTTTCACAATGGAATCGTGCCCTGCTTTTTAACACTATGGAATCAGGGGGGGTTGACATGGATGGTGGATCGACCAGGTACACCTCTAGGCAGAATTTTTGGGCTTTGCATGCCCACCCGTGTATACAGGGACAAGACTGGCATTTTCCAGTGACTCAGAAAAGTGGAAGTAAAAAGTGTGAACAGGGAACGATTTCCTGAGAGAACCCACTGGGAGAAAATCTCCATGCATGAAGAATGCTTGAAGGCTGGCAGGTAAACCACTGCGGCACATACTTTGAAATTTTTTAAGAGACAAGCATTTTATTTTCAGTCCTCTATGCACCATTATGCATAGCAGAACTGCCAACTGCACTCTGTTTCCAGAGCCTAGTGCAATTGCTGTAATCTTAGAATCACTTGAAAGGAATTGCCTTTATTTTGAAAAGAATGCTACTGCTAATGGTGACTATTGATTATGCATTTTGCACTTATTCACTTAGAAATAAAGCACAAATTAAGTATGTTCTGATGTATGTTAATAATTGTCAGAAACAATGCGCTGCCGGTAATTAATTTTAATGGCTGTGGCATCATTAAGAAAGGTTAACTTGTTGTGTATAACTCTCTTTTAGTGCCACAGCTACTATCTCATTAACTTTGTTCAAAGATTCAGCAAATACTGTATACGCTGAATATGGTAGCAAATCAGTTGTTTCTCCGGGTAGACGTGTTTTAGCCAGAGTTGACCCTCGTTTAATTGCCAGGAGAGTTTATGAAAAGACTGCTAGGCATTTTCTGCCAATTAAAATGTTGAAATTGTGTGTAAACCAATCTCCCCCACCACCGCCCCAGACACACCAAAAGAAACCCCTGTCATCGTGCATATGCCTTAGAACCCAGTTAATTAGAAAGTTTCCACAGATGAGTGCTTCATTTTAAAAGAAGGATTTTCTGCCTAGATAATGAGGGAGGGAACCGATGAATAAGTAATCTTGAAGACCGTCCATGCTTTTAAGTGACCTAATTTTGCAAAATTAGTGGCGGGCATTTTGGTGCATTTCAGAATAGCTGGTGTTTTGTTTTGTTTAACTCCAGCACGTTGCAGTCCCGAGAAGATGTCTGGAAGCGATCTATTTTGCCACTTGTGAGTTTCAAGCACAATCCTCCATTTGCAAAATGATCTGTCGTACAGAATCATAGAACTGTAGAGTTGGGTGGCACCCCAAGGGGCATGTGGTCCAACCCCCAGCAATGCAGGAATCTCTAACCTCTAATGAAGGAGAGCCCACAGCCTCCTCCCAAGGGAGACGGTTCCACTGTCAAAACAGCTCTTCCTGTCAGAAAGTTCTTCTTGATGTTTAGTCAGAATCTCCTTCCTTGTAACTTGAAGCCATGGGTTTGAGTCCTAACCTCCAGAGCAGGGTGGAAACAAGCCTGCTCCATCCTTCCGTGTGACAGCCCTTGAGATAATTGAAAGATGGCTATCATGCCTCCTCTCAGTCTCCGGCTAAAAACGCTTAACGGTTCTTGAGTTGCTTTCTATTTATTTCTTTTAATTGCTAACAAATGAAATAATTGCTGGCACTCTGCTAGTGGTTCATCTTTATTTAGGAATACTTACCCTAGCAAGGTAACTCCGAATGTGGAAATGAAGCCAAGCCATTAAGATGGGCAGAAGGGTAAAGGCCTCCCAACACCCCTGTCTTGTTCTGGCCTAGCTTTGCTTCACACGGTGTTTTCTTTGATGCCAACTTCTTCCTTTACCCCTCTTCCTCCCTTGTCTGCTCTTCCCTTGGTTCTCTTTGTTTCTTCTCTCTGCCACCCCCCCCCAAGTTTTCCTCAGACTCCTGCCTCCTTCAGCCTCTTCACACTTCTCCTACCCTTTTCTGATGCCCACAGTGGATTGTGACCCAGTTTCTCCCTTCTGTTGGCAGCTTCTGTCTCTTTCCTAGCCTGTGTGTTTTGCCTAATATGCCTCCTGTAAGCTTTCTGGCCATAAGATGCTTCTATTCAAAGATGCTGTATGAAATATATATTTAAATTCCCCTCTTAATGGCACCCTCATTGAACCAAGCGCCCCTCTTAACAACTGCAGAACAGACCTCAGGGGGATTCATTTAAGCTGAGGGCGCCAGCCATTCATTTGCCAGTGTTTGGGGGTCGAAGCCTGGATGCTCCCAAGCCAGCCTTCAGCATGGCTTTTCCCTCCACATTGTTTCCTATATGAGGCTGAGGGTTCCTTCCTAAAGGCTATAAGCACTCTTGTGCCTCTTTTCTCCCCCGCTTTTATGATGATGCTTCTCCTTTTCTCCCCCGCTTTTATGATGATGCTTCTCCTCCTTGCATCCGGGAAACAGCTTAGGAGGCAGTGGGACCCATGAAGGAACTCGTTCACAAACTTGGGTCTCCAACTTTTTTGGGACTACAATTCCCATCATCCCTGACCTCAGGTCCTGCTAGTTAAGGATGATGGGGGCTGTAGTCCAAAAACAGAGGCCCAAGTTTGGGAAACCCTGGCCTGGATGCATGGGTCCTGTTGCTTCCATTACTTTTCTGTTACAAGCTGGTGTTAGAAAGTGTCGCGTAATCAAACGTTGAGCTAGATGGTGCCGGGAGAAGCAGCACTGCCATGTCGGGTCTCTTCCCCCCCCCCCTTCCCCCTGCAACATCATGTAAAACTGAATATTCCATCACGGTGTGCGATTCTCTGACATGCGGATAACTTGTCACGAGGGATTTTGGGTTTGGCAGCAGCTGTAGGAGTGATTTGCCTGCTCCCACTTCCAGCTTCCTAATCCATTCTGCAGTGTGTTGGTTGTGCCCACAGCTATAGCTCAAGCCATTCTCCTCACCCCCCCCACCCCGTCCCCCGTACTGCCAAAAAAGACTCTTCAGAGGGTTTGAGAGATCAGTTGACTACCAGGGGCAATACCGGGCCACAGTAGAAGATGTGATCGCTTGAAATCAAGGGGGCAGGGAACCTTGAAGTGCTGCAAGCACAAGATCCCACATATTTTCTCTCATCCACTGTAGCCATGTGAGACATCAAGTACACAATGATCTGTAGCACCCCCTGTTTTCTGGAGAGGTTGGTGTGAGAGGGTGCGAGGAGGGGAAGGGAAAAACCTTATTGCTTACACAAAGTTTGCTACCTCTGAAGGTCTTGTTTTAAGCGTCATTTTCCAGTCAGCTTCATAAAATGCACATCGCCGTTTTCAGGGTAAGGGGGACTTCTGGGAAGCTGGCATGCAAGAGGAGCTTTCAGATTGGTTCGTGCTTTGTGATAATCTACAGCTATATAGATTTTAAATTCTAGAAGGGTTGCTTCTCCTCAAGGAAAGGCTCGTGTGCTGTTCTTGGGACAGAGAGGGTTTGTTGTGGTAAAATGCTGGGAGGAATTGTGACAGGTGGAGGCAATGGACGCAGCCATTTGCTGCACCATAAGGCGTCCCCTATTCAAGGTGGCGTCAGTTCTGTGCCCAGAATTTTCAGTGGTGAGACCCCAGAAATCTTCACTGGGTTTGAAGTAGGCAGCGAAACCTGGGGTTCTGTATCCCGCTTATTCTAGTATTTCCCCTAATGAAGCTTTTCGGGTAGAGTTAAATTTGCACTAAGTATTGTAACAAGATTACAGTTTGACCCCAGAGATTACTTCTACAGTGTGTGTAACCAAAAGCATACGGATTAAAAAATAATAACGGCAACAACGAAATCCTGTCGTGCAGGTGGTGAAAAATGCATCGTGATGGTTTGCATTTCAGATCTCAGTTTATAGTAGGCACATTTTGCTTAAGAGAGAGTTTCCTTCCTTTGAACAGTAGCCAATTACTTTTAATGTTCTTTTGATGTCTTTAAAAGCTTCCTGACGTTTTTTTCCCCCTTTTTTCCTCCCCCTCTCCACTTCCACAGCCTGGATTTGTGGCATCATTTCTATCACAGTCATTAGCCTGCTGTCCTTGCTAGGTGTGATCTTGATTCCTATCATTAACCAAGGGTGCTTCAAATTTCTCCTCACCTTCCTGGTTGCTATTGCTGTAGGAACAATGAGCGGAGACGCGCTGCTTCATCTGTTGCCACATGTGAGTTCTAACCCATCCCTTGCACTTCTGTGTGTCTTCCCTTTCCATCGAAAGCTCCTTAAAGCACTTGCAGAAACATCCACACATTTAACTCGTGTTGCCTCCGCTAACTTGTCTGCTGATGGTGGCTTTCCGAAAAGAAATGAATAAAAACAAGAGTAGACCAGCCTTTCCCACTGCCTTCTTGATGTTACACTGCTGTAGTTTCTCATCGGCCCCAACCAGCATTGCCAATGGTCAGGGATTCTGGGAAATGTAGTCCCAACAGCTTCTGGTTGGGGGAGGCTGGAATAGGGACATAGAAACCTGCCTTACGCACAGTCAAACCATTGGTCCATCTAGCTCAGTGTTGACTACAGCAAAGGAATCTTCCCTTACCCGACCTGGAGATTCCTGGGAATGGACCTGAATGCTCTACCGCTGACTGGTGGCCCTTCCAAGATGGACCCTCAGGCTGATCTAGAACGGAGCACTCCATGTGCGAGAGGGAAAAAGGAAACCTGATGTTTCTTTTCTGGTTGCAAAGGGCGACACAACGCATCTTGTAGATCTGGCTTTTTACTTTGGAGGGTGCTCACCGCATGTCTTTCTCTTCCCCGCCCTTAAGTCGCAAGGGGTGCACAACCACAGCCACGAGGTCCACGAGCACCACCACGAGCACCAGCATCTCCATGGCCATCCCCACGGCAACGGAGGAGCGGTCCAGGGTTTCCTAGAAGAGTATGATGCTGTGCTGAAAGGGCTGGTGGCCCTGGGCGGCATTTACCTCCTGTTCATCATCGAGCACTGCATACGAATGTTCAAGCACTACAACAAACAAAAGGTATGTTTTGACATCTCTTCCATGCTGGTGTGCAATGAAGATGTGGGGAGGAATAGATCTGAACTCTTTAAAACAAACCCATTAATGGAGAGTGTGCAAAATTGCCTGCTGACCTAGTCTAGCCAATAAAATTGAATTCTGGCAGGTATCCAGGTTTGAACAGCCAACAGAACCCAATGGACCCAACAAAGATCTTGTTGCCATTGACCCTAAACTAGGTTCTGTTATCAACCAAACAGACCAGTTGCTGTATGTGTGACACTGAATCACACCACTGACCCATCTAGTCCAGTTATCATTTGCCCTGACTGGCAGCTGCTTTCTGAGTTATGAAATGCAGACCATCTGAGTGGAGGCGCCGGAGGTTGAATGTGTGACTTCAGGCATAGAAATCCCGTGCTCTTCAACTGAAAGGTTGTGGATCCAGCATTTTTGACATCCAAACCTGGCAATAATATGCAAAAAGCTCTTCCTGTGAAAGTTTGAAAACAACTTAAGTGATGAATATCTGTTTTAGAGCTTTCTTTTTTTTTTTTAAGGCTAATGTGTCTTTCTGGAACAATGCCCAGTGAGACAAGCAAACAACAGTCTGTGCAGCAAATGTTATCTTTCCATCCTTTTAAAAATAGAGCAAGATATCCAACCTCACTCAAGTACAGTCGTGCCTTGGAAGCCAAACGGAATCCATTCCAGAAGTCCATTTGACTTAAATGTTCAGAAACCAAAGCGCGGCTTCCGATTAGCTGCAGAAAGCTCCTGCAGCCATTCGGAAGCCCCGCCAGATGTTCGGGTTCCAAAGAAAGTTCGCAAACCAGAACATTCACTTCTGGGTTTTTGGCGTTCGGGGGCCAAAACATCTGAGTACCAAGGTGTTCGGGATCCAAGGCATTTTTGCTCTTTTCCTAAGGTTCCCACCGCACCCCACCCCACTCCCCAATTACTGATTGAATTACTGGCTTTGGTATGGGGGCAAGTCTAGGTTGTTGATTTCACTTGTTTTTCCAGCTTTGACTGCCTCACACTCCTCAAGATAGGTAGCCAACGCCGTGCCCTCCTGACATTGCTGGGAGTCCCCAAACCCATCAACCCGCCCCCCCAACCTGCATGGCCGGTAGCTGGAGAGTATGCTACAGCCCAGCAACATCTTGAGGGCACCACGTTGGCTACCCCTTGCTCTGTGAAACACCCCTGAGGAGTAAAGTTTCTGCTGCAAGGGAAGATGAACGCTCTGCTCCTTTCCTGTGTAAATCTCTTGTTTTGTATTGCTTTCAAGAGTCTCATTAATCTCCTCCACTAGCACTTGGTTACCAAAGAACCACCCTACTGCTTAGCTATTTGTGGTTGCACCATGTTCTCCCAGGCTCCCAGTCCAGTTTTTCGTTCTTGCCAGGGGCTAGTTGTCTGGTCCCCTCGCAGTTTTATCACCCCTAGAAACTTAGAAGGCAGTTATGGGCATTGAAGCCAAAGAGGGTCTGTCCTAGGAATTCTCCTGCTTTAGAAGCAGCTGCAGCAGCAAACAGTTGTGTGCAAGGGTGCTGTGAAGGCGTCAGCCCCGAGAAGCTGAACAGACTTGATTTGTTCTCCCAGAGGGTAAAGGGATTGGGATTTAGATTGTCAGAAGCTCAGGCGGTCATAAGATGGCTTGTGAAAGAGGAGCAGCTTCCCCAGGCAGACTTGTTTCTATAAACCCAAACTGCTGGGATCAGAGAGTGTGTTCAACATAGCAGGGAGCTGCCGAAGCTGATTTGTCTTTACACGCGTTTGGTCTTTTACAAGTTGAAGGAGCTATTAAATGAGAGAGAGAGAGAGAGAGCCTCTGTGTTACAATTCCCTGAAGGTGTGTGTGTTTATGTCAAATTAGCCTGATTTCTAAGTTACGGATCTGTGTTACATTTTTGTCTTCCTTTGAACATTTGCCTTTTAATTAATTTTTATTTGACTAGAACTGGGGCAAATCCCAACCGCTTGGGCACCTGGGCCTTTTGATCAGGGCGCGAAGAACTTGAAAAACTTCTCATTCGTCCTTTCAATGGTCTTCCTTTGACAGTACAAGTACAGTCGTACCTCAGAAGTTGACGAATCGGTTCCGGAAGTCCATCCGAATTTCCGAAACGTTCGGAAACCCAAAGCATGGCTTCCGATTGGCTGCAGGAAGCGCCTGCAGCCAATCGGAAGCCTGGTTGGACATTCGGCTTCCAAAAGAACGTTTGCAAACCGGAACACTCACTTCCAGTTTTCCATTGTTCGGGAGCTGAAACGTTCAACTCCCAAGGTGTTCAGGAGCCGAGATACAACTGTACAAGCTAAAAAAACTTACTGCTGCTTTTTGGGTGGGCGGGGACAGGAATCTGGTAGTTTTCAGTATCCCCATTTGAAAATTGAAGAAATGGCAGTGAGAGTTCTCCTATAATAGTCTTCCCTGAGCCTGGTGCCCTTCTGACATCATTGGGACTTCCGACACCCATCACCCCCAACCAGTCTGCCTAAGGGTCAGGGATGAGGTCGTTCAACACCAGGTTGCGGGAGACTGTCCTGTACAGAGAGAAACACAACAGGAGAATAAACCCGTCGCAAGATAAATAGAGGGCACAGCTCATCGTCTTGTCTCATGTACACAGTTCAAGATCCCTGTAAGCAGGGATGGGGGAATCCATGGTCTTCCCAGATATGTTGCTGGGCTCCCATCCTACCTGACCATTGGCCAAGCTGGCTGGGGCAAGATGGGAGCTGGAGTCAGCTCACCATTCCTATTACAGACCATCTCCCGAGTCCCTCTTCTCCCCTCCCCTGCAGCTAGAGGTGCTTCTGGGGCACTTGAAACACTGCGCTTGGTCATTGCCCATTGCCCAATTATTAGCCCATGTGCTGGGAACCCAGGGAATAAAAATCCATTGGCTATCATGGGTACCTGAATATTCAAGCCTCGTGTTATTATGAAAGGAGATGCCTGTTGTGGTTTGCCCAGTGCAGGAGCAGCAAATCCAGCGAGGAGGAGGAAGGAGATGCTTCCCTAGAATATCAGAGGAATTTCCCCCCCACATGCACAAAGCTGCATAGGAGGGGAAGGACTGGGCTGATTGAAAAAAAATGAAGCACCTTTATTCCTGGGGAGAAAATGTAGGCAAAGAATCTTTGCAAGGGATGTAACTGCAAGATTTGCGTGAATCTGATAAATGAGGTGCATTGGGCGAATCCGTGGCTGAGCCACTGTTTTTTAGGGTCCTCAGTGATGCAGGGGGCCACAGCATTGGCTGGTCATTGAGCCTTGCAGCTCTTCACATGTGCCTTTTGCCTTTCTTCATCCCTGTTGTTGCAGGTAAATCATTAACTGCCAGGTGTCTTCTTCCTCCCCTTCCTTTTGCCTCTTTCAGACTAAACAGAAGTGGTGTAAGAAGAAACAGAAGGTCGATGATTCGCCAATTGGAAGGAAACTTTCAGATCATAAGCTAAACAGGCCGGATGCTGACTGGCTTCAGCTCAAGCCTCTAGCAGGTAACCATTCATTATCTGCCTGTCTGTGCTCACGCAGCCTTTGCAAAGAGACAACTGTGTTGTACGACCATTAATCCGGCCTAGTGGCTTAAGTCTCTCCCTCCTTCTCCATCTCAACCTTAGTAAATCTCCTTTAATTGATGACTAGAGCTGTCACCTGATAAAGGAATACTAGTTGAGTAATCTTACAAGTTCCAGCCCATTAATTTAATTAAATCAATTAAATATGCATAGATTTGCATCATTCTTCATTTTAGGCGATGTACGTACATGTCACAGTAGGGGCACCATTTTGGAAGAAGTGTTCTTTAACTCCCCCCCCTTCTGAATTTTTTTTTTAAACTTTTTGCTGCCCAATCAACTGATTCACTGGTTCTCAACCAGTCTGCCGTAGCTAGGGATGATGGGAGTTGTAGTCCAAGAACAACTGGATAGCCAATTTTGGAAAACGCTGCTGTAGCCCATCTAGGCTCTCACCTTGAGTGGTATGAATTGCTACCCACAGGTATTCACAGCAGGAACCTCCCCAGCCCCCAGCTCATCAAAACAGCGGAGGAATGGGGTGGGAAAGAAAGAAAAAGAGGGTAGCAATGAGGCACTGCTGGTGTCTCTCCCAGTTCTGACAAAACCCGCAGTCTTCAAGGTTGCTAGAGAAGGACATGCAGATGGATTTGCTGGTCTTCCTCTCTATCTCTCTTCTTCTCCCAGGCAGAAGCAGCAGCATTCAGGGTCCTCCATTCAGGGATTTGCCTCAGCTTCTTAATGAAAACAAATGCAGAGGCAGGTGGCGCTTTGTACATGGACACTTGAGCACTGTTTATCTTCAGTATATAAAAGAGTTTTATCATCTCATCCATACAGCTTTTCTCTTTTCATACATGTCTGTGCGTGCATGCACAAACACACAAGAAACATTGCCTGCCACAGTTTCTCGGCTAAAATAAGCCTGCCTTTAAGTTGCCATTTGTGGTTACCCTTGTTATGCTGTTATATGTTACTGTCAGGGCTGATCTTCAAAAAGTACACTGCCGAAAGGCTAAAAGATAGGATCTGGACCTCTTTAGCACCTGATGTGCATGCTAAGTGCTGCGGGTGAGTATTGGCGGCATCTCTGTCTTAATCGATGCCCCATTGTCACCCCTAATTAAGACACTTGTGTTTCTCTGGCTCTTTCGACACAGGAGCAGATGACTCTGTTTTATCCGACGATCGACTTAATGAAACCGAACTAACTGACCTGGATGGCCAGCTTGACTCCCTGCCAAAGACCTTCGTAGAGGAGGAAAACAGTATGCTCCACTCCCATAACAATGTATCCCATGGCGTCCAGGAGAACGACCTCCCCGACGTGGAGTACGAAAGCAACCACCGAGAGGACAAAATCGTAGCTCGAAAGCACAACCACATTTGGTCCCACAAACACTCCCACCATTCTCATGGACACTGCCAGTCCGGCAAAGACCTGAAAGACACTGGAATAGCAAACATAGCCTGGATGGTAATAATGGGAGATGGGATCCACAATTTTAGCGACGGGCTTGCCATTGGTAAGTGCTCTGGGGCGTGTTCTTTGCCGCTAGCTATACTGCATAAAATACAGCAGCATGATAGTATTGACGACTAGTGCCTAAAATAGCTAGGCTCTCTACAGAAAATTTGGAAATGAAACAGGCTTTGTCTTCGTTGAAGAGGAAGGGGGAAGAAGGGATCTGCTGGGAAGAGGGAAGGTTCTGCTTGGAAAAAGCAGGTGTAGTTCAGGGATTCCCAAACTTGGGCCTCCAGCTGTTTTTGGACTACAACTCCCATCATGTGCTCGCAGGACCAGTGGTCAGGGATGGGCACTGTAGTCCAAAAGCAGCTGGAGACCCAATGCTGTAGATAGATCCACTCCATGATCTATCCTTTGTGTAGCAGGACTACAGTGGAATAAAACCTTGCTCACTTCCGATGGAAATGACAGAGCACCCACCACCCTGTAGCTACCAGTTACCTACAGTCCTGGAATATAACAGGAGCAGCCTTGGCAGGAAGGAGAGCTTTTCCTGCCTGTTGGGCTAAGACTTCCCCATGTTTATTGAGAGGGGCATGGGCTTGTTGGAAGAAACCACCACCACTGAGGTGGGTAGTGTGCATTTTTATCGGGGAGCAAGATGGAATCTTCCTGATAATTGGTAACATGGAGGCACCTCCCTTTGTGGAAGGTTAGGAGGAATCTTTTGATTCTTCCAGCCCCGGCAACTGACCACATAGCTGGGGCATCCGTAAATTTCGTCTGATCTCGCATGGAGCAGGCGCTTGCATTTCAGCCGGCCCAGCGCAAGCCATTCCAAGGAAGTTAGCCGTGTGTTGTTGCTGGCCGTATCAGTCCCTTGTGAGTCGAAAGGGCAGGAGCCTTAAGACTACTTGAAAACAAAAGTAGCAGTGTGATAGCAGCCCACCTACACGCACCTGTGCTAATCATTTGATCTCAAAACAAACCCAGCCCAATTCTCTCTTCAATTTGCAAACCCAGCCCTGTGATTCTTACCTGTGATAGGCAACCAAACCCAGTGGCTATCTAAGTGGTCAGCCTTAGCCACCCCAATCTGATATCTTAGACAAGTCGAAAAACATGTTATATCTTCTTAATCTTCCTTGCTATATATCCCATGTGGAGATGATTAAATTGTCGAGAGAGGCATTCTGCTTTCAGCTGCCATTCCTAGCATTTCGAGCGCACTATTTGTTTTATTTTATAAAAAATATGTGCTGTTTGATATTTTTTTAAAAGTGATTTTTTTAAAAGGGGGGGGAATCAAAATGATTGGTAAAAACAGATAAACACAACTATTCAAAACATTTTTAAAAAACAACCCTTAAAATTAGCAACAAAGGATAAAGGTCTTAAACCACACACCAACATTCTACATATCTGGGTAGGCTTTTCTAAACAGATGTTAGCAAGGTGCCCAAAAGAGGACAATGGGGGTAACCTGCCTGGTATCAGCAGACAGGGAGCTGCAAAGTTTGGGTGCTGCCGTACTCGGAAAGATTGATTTCTTACAAATGCAGAACGAGTATTATGTGGCATCTGTAGCAGTGCCGGTTCCGCAGATGGAAGCAGTCGAAAGCAATGTCACAGGTAAACTGGTGCCAGGTTGCTATGGGTTTTATATACTAATAGGAGCACCTTGAACTTGGCCCCAGATCGGTAGCCAGTGCAGGTTTTGCAAGCTGACCAAGGTCTCACTCCTGTCGTGTGCCTTTGTTTTTTACCGTGTTTGAATGTTCTCTTGGTCTGACACACCGAAAGAGACCGTTGCTTTTGGTTTGTGCCACAGAGAAATCACTAAGGCTGCAATCCTAGGCCCCACTTACCTGGGAAGAAGACATCCACAACCAAGTGGGACCGAGTTTTGAGCAGACAGCGCATGGGATTGCTTTGTAAGATAGAAGCTGGATTTTAAGCCTGAATTTCAGATGCAGGAGGAAAGGGTCAAAGAGCCGACCGTGCCCTCCTGGGCGTTCTCATCTGTTCGTATTTTCCCAGATTCCAAAGACAGTGCGGTTCCTTTCTTTAAACATAGGACGGAACATTTAAGAACAGATATTCAAAACACAGCTCCTGCGGTTAACGTTACAAAATCTCGGGACAAAGAAAGCTCTCATTTATTGTCTCTGCTGATGGATTTGCTTGAAAATAACCAATCTGAAAATAACTGTTCCTTTGTTGCGTTTTGTTTTGTGTTTCCCTCTTGCCCCCCCAGGAGCAGCTTTCAGTGCTGGCTTGACCGGAGGAATTAGCACATCCATAGCAGTATTTTGTCATGAGCTTCCCCATGAATTGGGTAATCAGTTAATCTGATGTCAGCTGTGCATGCTTCTGTGATTGAAGAATTTTTTTCATATTAAAAGATTTGATTGTTTGCGTAGCCAAAAATGTGCAGGGTATATCTGGCGATGCAGCTAAAGCTGACACAGCTGCGTTTGTTTATGCAGTTCTCCCTGGGAGGGGGAGGGGGGTGCTGTGTGTTTCCCACCACCATTTGGGACCCCAGAGGATCATCTAGTTTAACCCCCCTGCAACATGGGAATACGCAGCTCTCTCACACGGGAATCAGACCTGCAAGTCTTGGTGTTATCAGCACCATGGTCAAACCGATGAGCTATCCAGGCGCATATTAGTTAAGGTTCCACAACTTGTATGTATTCTAGAGAATTATCATAGAAAGGTCTGGAACAGAAAAGTAAAAGTCACACATAGGCCCTATGAACCAGCCATTGCATGCTCAGAGGTCTCCAGGTGACTAGTAGCAGCTGTCAGAAATCTGCAGGCAAGATCCACTTTTGCAGTCTTCTCCCTGGGAGGGGGAGGGGGGTGCTGTGTGTTTCCCACCACCATTTGGGACCCCAGAGGATCATCTAGTTTAACCCCCCTGCAACATGGGAATACGCAGCTCTCTCACACGGGAATCAGACCTGCAAGTCTTGGTGTTATCAGCACCATGGTCAAACCGATGAGCTATCCAGGCGCATATTAGTTAAGGTTCCACAACTTGTATGTATTCTAGAGAATTATCATAGAAAGGTCTGGAACAGAAAAGTAAAAGTCACACATAGGCCCTATGAACCAGCCATTGCATGCTCAGAGGTCTCCAGGTGACTAGTAGCAGCTGTCAGAAATCTGCAGGCAAGATCCACTTTTGCAGTCTTCTCAGAACTCCCATTCTCTTGCTCACTTCCCCTGGCTTTTTTATTTTTTTATTTTTAAAGAAAATTTATTATATTTAGAAAGCAGAAAAAAAATACAAAATACAAACACTACAAATACAAAAAATAAAAACAACACTTAACTAAACAACAAAAACTCAAACACCTAAAATACCACAATCTAAGCATCCTCATACCTATTTAAATCTTACTTAATGGACTTCCTCCCATCTTCTATGCTGCGTTCATTACAAATTTACTTTAGTAACTTTATAACAACTTTAAATCAACATTCACAATTAATCTATACCTTGTCTATCTATCATCTTATCTTTAACTTTAACAGCTTGTATCATACCTATACACCTTAACGATTCCAGCAATTATATCTTACTTTTTCTAAACACAATCTATGCTGCTGCCAACTGGCTTTTTTGGGGGGGGGGTCCTGGGAGGACCAAAGCACTGCTAGAGTCTGAGTGAGTGAGTGAGCAAGTCGTGCTAAGAGAGCTCATTGGAAAGAGTACATTGGCAAGTACCTATGGGGGCGGGTCTTGCAACTAGATGCTGCTACAGGAACCTGGAGGCTTCTGAATTGCGGCGGTTCATAGGATGCCACCTGAACCAGGCCATGGATGGTTGCTTATGATGTGGAAACATGTTGTCGTTGATGTGGATGCAAGCACGTTCAGAGGTCTGTGGCCGGCAGTCTGCTGAATTTGGGAGACTGGTGATGCCTCTTAACGAAACTTGAGCATTGGTTTCATTACAGCTTCAAAGTGCTATACAGTCATACCTTGGTTTTCGAACAGCCTACTTCTCAGACGTTTTGGCTCCCGAACGATCGAAACCCTGAAGTGACTGCTCCGGTTTTCAAACGTTCTTTTGGAAGCCGACCGTCCGACGGGGCTTCCGCCGCTTCCGGTTGGCTGCAGGAACTTCCTGCAGCCAATCGGAAGCCACGATTTGGAAGTCGAATGGACTTCCGGAACGGATTCCGTTCAACTTCCAAGGTACGACTGTATCCTCTTATCAATTCATGTTGTTAGCTGAGCCCATGCCTTTGTAGAGACACCTGTGTCCCTCTGCTTCTGGCTTAGAATGACCCGGAGCTGCCCAGCCATGTGCCTCATTATCTCGTTTCAAAGTTTCTATGCTCTCTTTGGCTGCTTTTCTTCCCCACTGCCAGTGAGCACTTGCACCCTGACCGCTTCATTGAGGCTCTGCTCTCTATTCCATTCTCACTCCAACGGGCTTACAGGATTGCAAGAAGGGGGATGAATTGATCATGTCACAGACTTAAAAGGATGTCGGCCAGCTTTGCCCCTTTGAAATAAAACAGGGGATTTAAAAAAGAGAAGAATGCCAGTAGCTCGGACCCGCTTGTTTTTCATCCAGCTGTTTTGCCTGTACAGCAGGCATCGAAATTACACTTTTGCATTTCTTTAAGCAAAGATTCCCTGAGCTTTTTTTTGTGATCACCTTGTCATTCTGTCTCTCTGTTTAGGGGACTTTGCCGTGCTTCTGAAAGCAGGCATGACTGTGAAACAGGCCATTGTTTACAACCTCCTCTCAGCCATGATGGCTTACGTAGGAATGCTAATAGGGACAGCTGTGGGACAGTATGCAAACAACATCACCTTGTGGATCTTCGCAGTCACCGCCGGCATGTTCCTCTACGTGGCCCTGGTGGATATGGTAAGATCCCAGGCTACTTTGCATTGTGTGCAGACATCACAGCACTGCAATAGTTTAATGAATCATAGAATCATAGAGTTGGAAGAGACCACAAGGGCCATCCAGTCCAACCCCCTGCCAAGCAGGAAACACCATCAAAGCATTCCTGACAGATGGAACTAAATGAAACTAAACAATATAGGAGTAGTTGGTGCGTGGTGTGCTAGAGGCAGGCTGCAGGTGCTCCCTTTAGGGGCCTGTGTCCTCCAGATACTTTTCTCTGTGACTGTTGCCCATGCTGGCTGGGGCAGAGGGGAGCTGGGGTCCAGCAACCTCTGGGTGACACAGGTTCCCCCACTCTGCCCTGTAGTCCCCCCCCCTTTTGAATTAGCTCCAACCACTGCCTAGGTCTCCTCTTTCCATTAGGTCAGCAGTAGGGGAGCCACTTAAGAAGAGCTCTCTCCCGTGGAAGGTCCGAAACCCTAGGATGCGTGGAGGAAACCACGCTGCTTCGGTGACTCCCAAGACAGTGGAGATTGGGTGCCGTGAGGGGTAGAGCTGGGCAACATATTGGCAAATGGCCTGACATATGGCGTTCAGTCATTTTGAGTTGGCAAAATACAGTCGTACCTTGGAAGTCGAATGGAATCCGTTACGGAAGCCCATTTGACTTCCAGATCGCGGATTGTGATTGGCTGCAGGAAGCTCCTGCAGCCAACTGGAAGCCCCGCCGGACGTTTGGCTTACCAGAACAGTCACTTCCGGGTTTGCAACATTTGGGAGCCAAAACATTTGAGAACTAAGCTGTTTGAAAACCAAGGTGCGACTGTGCATCCTGCCAACTAAAAGAGCCTGCAGACGGCAAAGGTGCAGGCAGGCAAACAGAGCCTGAGAAAGTTCCAGGGCAAGTGCCGGCTTGGGCTCCATCTGCTTGCCTGTGCCTTTGAAGAAGCTCGACCCTCCAGCACATTTGAACTGGAGCAGCATGGGGGCTTCCTCAGCAGAGGGGTGGGAGGCTTCACGCCCCCCAGCTGAGCAGTTTAACAAAACCCCAATGCCCCTCCAGCTCATGCTAACTGGAGAGGTATCGGGGTTTGTTCAGCTCCGTGGCAGGAGGCTTCAGGCCCCCCCCCCCAAAAGCTGGAGTGGTATGGGGCTTGGGCTTGGAGGAAGAAGAGTCGAGATACATTCCACACATCGTGATATATCAGCGTATCACGGTATTTAGCTGCTGATACATCCTTCTTCCTCTTTGGCGATCACTCGTAGCTGAGTAAGATTATCCTCCATAAACACAGCGAGTCCGCAAGTGACTGCGGAGGCCAATTCTGGATTCACTTATCCTTCCACAGTGGGGACATAGGTTTCCGGGCAAGAGTTGATCATGGTGAGGGTTTGCCAAAAGTGCCTTCCTCTTAGTTCGTCTCTCCCTTTTGTCCTGAGTTCGAGTGTATTCAGAGCCCATGACACCTTTGGTAAAGGCTGTTCTCCAATTGGAGCGCTCGCAGGCCAGGGTCTCCCAGTTGTTGGTGTTTATACTACATTTTACGATGTTGAAAACCAGATTATCGCCCAGCCATAGTGAGGGCCCTGGGTGTTCACATGTTATCCCGGGTGCATGAAAACGAGGTGCTCTGCAACAACCCCTGTACTGCCAGCACAATATGAGTAGGACCTTTTGGAGTTTTGCATGTAAGTTTCCCCCCGATAGAACAACCCGAAGAGGTGCAGTAGAATTGACTGGTGCCTGTGTAAAACAGGCCATAGGATTGTACCTGTCCTTTCCCCCTCCCCCCAAAAGCAAATTCCCTCTTATTCCCCCTTTACCTGTGGAGGAGGGGCAAGTCATTACAGGGAGGATGCATGCACGCTTCCATGATGTCTGCACCAGCCTAATATATGGCTCACATGCTCTGAGGTTTTTATTGCTGCTTTTGAAGTGTTGCGCTACGTAACAGGAAACAGTGGAACAGGCCATTCTTGGTATAGGCCAAAACAGGGGTCAGCAACCTTTTTCAGCTGTGGGCCGGTCCACCGTCCCTCAGACCATGTGGTGGGCCGGACTATATTTTTTTTTGGGGGGGGGGAATGAATGAATTCCTATGCCCCACAAATAACCCAGAGATGCATTTTAAATAAAAGCACACATTCTACTCATGTAAAAACATGCTGATTCCCGGACCGTCCGCAGGCCGGATTGAGAAGGCTATTGGGCCACATCTGGCCCCCAGGCCTTAGGTTGCCTACCCCTGGGCCATAAAATAAGTTGACAGGGAAAGCTTTTGAGCTGTGTACGTGTGCCACTCATTTTGGTTTCAGCTGCACAGTTTGTCATCTCCCATGTATAATATTAAGCTGTGCACATGTGAAACCTGCAGCACAAAATGCTACCTTGGTTTTTGAACGTAATCCATTCTGGAAGACCGTTCGACTTCCGAAACGTTTGAAAACCGAGGCGCAAAGGGCGGTCTGCAAATTTAATTGAGAAACACTCAGCGGAAGCCGTTTGACTTCCGAGGCACGTTCGAAAATGGAAGCATTTACTTCCGGGTTTTCGGTGTTTGAAAACCGAAATGTCCGACTTTCGAGGTGTTCAAAAACCGAGGTACCACTGTATTCAAAAGCTGATTTGTTAGTGACATAATTGCTCTGCTTGGCAGGAATAAAACAAACCTTTTAACAGGTGCAAACCATAAAAGGGGACGGAAACAACTGGAATTTTAAGGTGTCCTGTAACAAGGAGGTTTTAACAATATGAAGGGTTGGTGCAGACATAACTGGGGGGGGGGCAATTCTCTTAACCATGATTCAGCAGTCCTACTTCCTGCCTTAGAGAGGAATATACTAAACCAGGCATAGGCAAACTCAGCCCTCCAGCTGTTTTGAGACTACAATTCCCATCATCCATGACCACTGGTCCTGTTAGCTAGGGATGATGGGAGTTGTAGTCTGGAGGGCCAAGTTTGCCTATGCCTGTACTAAATCATGGTTCCAGCTAATTGGGCCCTCCACTCCAAGCAGTTTAAACAACCCTTAGCTCAGGGAGGAAACAGGAGCACATAATCCTCTGGCCACCTCTTGTCTCTCTATTCTCAGAAAGTGGTGTGACTTTAACTTTAAAGAGCTATACTTTTTCTTCCTTTCAGCTTCCAGAAATGCTTCACGGGGACGGAGACGACGAAGAGCACGGCTACTGTCCCGTGGGGCAGTTCATCCTCCAGAATTTAGGTCTTCTCATGGGATTTGCCATTATGTTGGTGATTGCCCTTTACGAAGACAAAATAGTGTTGGACATCCAGTTTTGACCGTTTCCAGTACTCCGCTGTGGTTAGCGACGACGTTACTGTATGGCTTCAAGTCTGCACTGTTGTACTGTATGCACATTCGTCCCCAGGCAAAGCAGTGGCACGAGCTGCTTCACAAGTAACAGTATTCTGGTGTCTGCATAAACAAACTTCCTGTTTTTTAGCTCAAACAAACAGGCCAAAAAAAAAAAAAAAAACCCTACAATTGAATGCAGCTCAGCTTCCCAAAGGTAAGATGTAGATTTTTAATCGGGCAGTGTTGGAAGCAGGAAACATAAACATCATGCCCAGGATGCTATTAGCAAGTGTGTTGTTTTTCCAGTTTGCCACTGCAATGTGCAGCAGAAGTCGGACCCCTTGCTGACAAAAAGCCTTTCAGGTTATACTTGAGCAAATGTTGAATAGCCAGTCCAAGAGTTACATGTCATTGTCATCCTCTACAGCTGCCCCCTGGGCCTTGTTGCAACGTTTCAGTTGGTTCCTCCCACCCCCTCTCCTCTCTCTCTCTCTCTCTCTCTCTTTCTCACACACACACACAGTCTGGCAGTGCATGACTGGAGAGCATTCTAGGTGGGGTGTGTTCATTAAAAACATCATTTAAAAAAAACGGTTTCAAACATGCTGTTCAGGGGTTGCCTTAGGGCGGCCAGCATGAGCAATGCACTGTTCCATGGCCCTTGCATTTGCTCCAGGCCTTGTTTCCCAGTAACGTCCGCTGTTTTGCACTGTGCTGAATGGTTGGTGACCAAAGTGAAACCATGTATTCGTCTGGGTCAGGCACTTCTGTTTACTGGTCCTTGCCAATCCCCTAGTCGGTACGATGTCTCAAGAAGACGTTCTTGCTTGCAATCGCTGCCATGCGCTCCGTTAGCCCAGCAATGTTGTTTTCCCGGCTCCCTTGGGAAAGAAGACTGCAAATCCACAAGTCTGTCCCCTTGTATGTCGGTCATACAACACGGTACTTTTTGTCCTTTCAAAGCCCAAGGAAGCAAATCTCTGCATTGGGAGCCTTGGGGGCCCTGTTTCCGCAATAGGGCTGAGTTGACAGGTGTTGGGTATTTGATGTTGGCTCGTAGGTATTTGTTAGCAAAAATGCTGAATGGTTAATGCTGCTTGTGGACTCTTTCTTGACCTTTTGCTGCAGTAGAATGTGTAGCAGTGCTACTTGAAACCTGGACTACTGAGCGGTTTTCTGCTTTGAACGTCTCCCTTCCCTCTTCTTAATGACACACCTGCATTGGATTTTTTCGGTCATGGCAGCCAAATTCTATCTCACATTGTAACCTTCAAAAAATAATAATAATAATAATACGTGGAGCTGAGAAGTGCTGGTTCGAGGATCACAGCAGTGGCCCTTTGAGGCAGTCTTGGTAACTGTTTACATAATTCCCCGGAACTCTTTTGAATGTATTCCTTTAATGCCTTGCCACCTGAGCTCAGGAGCACCTGCCGTTGTCGAAAGTTGGGCGTCTTGCTCAGTGCGGGCCAACGTTCGGCATATGCTGTGCTGGCATTGCTTTGATTTTTGTTTGTTTTTGGCACCTTAGGTTGGGGGTGGGGAGCTGCTCCTACGTTGCTGCTGCAACGTGGCTCTTTACGCAAGGTGGGAACCCCAAGGGCCAGCCCCAGTTGACTTCCCACCGCAGACACGCCACCGCCTTAAGAGCTGGAGGAAGGTGGTTGAATTTTGACCACTTCCACCACGGCTGCGGGAACTGCCACTTTGCAGAAGTAACGTAAGGAGGCGCCCTTGTAGCAAAGCAGCTGTATTGTTGACGTGGTGCTGCGTGCGGACCGATTGGACAGGCTCAGCCAAAAGAAACAAAAAGCCTTAACCTGCAGAAATCAGCTTTAATATTTGATTGTTTAGTGCCAAGCAGCATGTCTTGCCAGGTACAGATTGGTCCATCTCCTCTGAGCTCTGATACTGGGCGCTTGGGAGAAGTGCGAGTCCTTTTTCCACTCTGGTGTGACAATAATAATAGTCTTCAACGGCCGTAACGAAACACGGCAGTTGTTGGACTTTCTTACAGCACGCTGCTCGGTCTTTGTTCATCTCGGTCTCTCTCTAGAAGCAAAGCTGGATACAGCCTGACTTTTGGGGAAGTGGAGAGTTTTTGTCCTTCTGCCCAAGTGGAGGAGGAACTTGGGTCGGCAAACTTCTAATGGCCTTCATTCCAAGGGAAAGTGTTCCTTTTCTTTCTGACCTTTCCACTTAATTTATCCAGTCATTCCTTTTCGTGTGACCACCGTTAACTACTTGGCTTCATGTTGGGTGACTTGTCGAGCGGCTTTTCGTTTTTGTGTTAGCTGGGGCGGGGGGGGGGCATATCAAGGGTTTGGACTAGTTGGCGGTTCCAAGCCAAACAAAGGCTTGGATCCCCGCGAGTCTGTTAGTGCTGAAAATTCGTTTGGATCATTGGGCCTCCAGAACTTGCAAGGGGCACAGCGTTGGGGGGGGGCATCTACATGGTGTTGCCCTCCCCCTCCTCCCTGGAGATTTCTAGTTGAGAATGTCTGGCTGGGAGCCCAAGAGTGAAGCTGATCCTTCCATTGTAATCAATGGGATTTTACACTCTTTTTTTTCTCTCTGGCTCGGAACTTGGGATGTCATTTTAATTAAAACCTGCCAAGTTGAAATAAAGGGTCGTGGCATTGCTGAAGTGAGATTTTAGTCAGGAAAAAAATGGGATAAGGGAAGGTTTTTAAGGTTTATTTTTGTAATTATGAATAAAGCTTTCTCTACTTCAGGTACAGCCCTTTCTTGATTTTCGCTGGCATGTGCTGTAGCGTAATGTTGCCTACCTAGGGAAGCAAAAATGAATTAGTGCTCTGTAATAGTATTTTTTGGGTTGGGTTTGTTTTTGTTTTTTTTTGGAAAGAGAAAACACGCAGGTCACGTGGAGAAGTGATAGGATTTGTATTTTCCTTCAGAATGGGATGAGCCTCTGTATTTGCTTACATGTGCATGTTACCACGTTGTGAAGAGCAGCCCAGCAGCCATGGCTTCTCCTGTTTTCCCGAGTATTGAATTCCCAGGACATTTTTGGAACGCGGATGCTTTTTGAAAGTCACAGTTGGGACAATCGGGATTCCGCTACATTTCTACCTGGCTTCTCCATTCCGTTCTGCTGGAGTCCAGTCTCATTTAAACGTGTACTTGTTGGAGGACATAAATGTTACGTGTCTCTTAACGATGCTGTCACCGTGTGACATCCCCATGTTGATCGCACTGCACTCAAACCAGCTGTGATTATTGCTTAGAAAAAAATGCTGTAGGTGTCCTAGGATGCAGTGTGACTTTTTTTTATTTCCTTATAGTTGAAACAATGTGATTATGGTCCTGAAAAAAATATTGAGATATCAGCTACTCTCTTCTTCTTTTTTGGGGGGGGGTTTGTTTTTTTTGTTATAACAAAATCCATTTTTAAAAAAATAATAAATGCAAAGCTGGAAATGATGACATGCTGTTTTTGTTTATTGTCAACAGTGTTGTTGTGTTCATCTTATGTATGTTCCTTATTCATAAGGAGCGTAAGAAAATAAAATTATTGAACAAGCAAACATGGTGGGGTTGGTTTTTCCAAGCTCTTTAAAAAAAAACATTTATTTCTACAAACTCAAAAAGGTACAAATCGGATTTAAAAGTTTCTGAAGATACGGCTACTTTTTTTTTTTTTAGAAGGTAGCCATTAGAATTATACAAAGAATGGAAAGTGGTAGTTGGATCCGAGACCTGGGTCACGCGTTAAGCTGGCATAGAAGTGCCACCCCCCGTCCAATCCAGTGGGCCTCTGGCTCGTCCGATGGAAGAATCATTGCAATCACAAAATTGGTGGAGTGGCCTGTGGTGGACAGTGTTCCTCTTCTCTCACTTGTCTTGTACACGGGAGCTATGTAACTGGGTCTTTCCGGTATATCTGATCTTTTACAAGGCTTTAGCCACATCTGTAGCAATGAAAAAGTGAGTTCTAAGATTGTCTCTTTATCAAGGTAGGGGAGAAAGCACTAGTTCTCGTGGCTTCTTCCCCCATACACAAACAGCTCCAGAAATTCACCTAGTGACTCAGGCCTGCTCAGAATGAGTGCTGAGCTCTTTCCGTGGGACGCAGGCATTCTTCTGGACTGTCCAAATATTAACCAGAAGGAGGAGATAGTCATGCTGCTATAGCACAATTTCTAGACTTACTGGTGGAAATGTGCAAGTTCAACATTAAATTAGGGGTGGGTGTGTTAATTGTTGTGGGCTTAATGCCACACATTCATTTTTTGACCTCTGAGACCATTTGTTTCAATGGCGTCAGGTTGCAAAACACACTAGCATATTATTGGGTGTGTTAATAAGCCCCTCATAGCCTGATTCTATACAGAAATAATATACAATGAGTTACTGCCCTATAAACACAGCATTAATACAAGGCTCTTAATTGATGGATTATATAAATTGATGGATTATATAAATTGATGATTATATAAATACTCACCACTGGCATAGTATCATATAGGATTTTGGGATGAGATTCCCCTAGTCTCTTTTTCTTCCTGTTCCAGCGAGCTCCATCCAGGAACAATCCGTGAATGTAGACTCCTATTCATTTAGAAAGAAACACAACAAAGCACATTGGTTATAGACCCCATGCGCATGAAATGGCAAAGCAAAGGAAGGCGCATATTTTAAACAGGCTGTAGGCTTGCTAATAAGGTGTGAGCAGCAAATACTCTTCCAAGAACCCAGGAATAGGTTCCTCACCTTGTGTCGCTCCAACTATCAAAAAAGTAAGAAACAATTTTGAGTATTCTCTACACATGAACGGAAGCAGAAACAAGCTGCAGCTTCCCACTGGGTGTACGGGTCTAATTACATGCAGAAATTTACACATGCAAAGGCTCATTGTGAATTAGGATCTACACATAGTGGCTTGAAAATGCTGTGGATAAAACAAAACGGCACATGAAATGGCCAGTAGAAATCTTGGGCTGCAGACTAACTCTATACATAGCTGTCAACTTTTCCATTTTCTTGCGAGGAATCCTATTCGGAATAAGGGAATTTCCCTTTAAAAAAAGGGGAAAGTTGACAGCTGTGACTCTATACAGTCGTACCTTGGATCCCGAATGCCTTGCAAGTCAAATGTTTTGGCTCCAGAACACCTCAAACCCGGAAGTGAGTGTTCTGGTTTGTGAACGTTCTTTGGAACCCGAATGTCTGATGCGGCTTCTGTGGCTTCCGATTGGCTGCAGGAGCTTCCTGCAGCCAACAGGAAACTGCGCCTTGGTTTCCAAACGTTTTGGAAGTTGAACAGATTCCAGAACGGATTCCGTTCGATTTCCAAGGTACCACTGTAGTTGTTGTGCCATCAAAGAGTTGGCCTATTTTATCACTTCTTGCTGCGGATGCGGTTTCTGAATATTATTTTCTTCAAGTGCAAAGGGCAAGGAGACCCGTGTTCAAATTCCCTGCTCAGTCATCAAGCTCCCTAGTCCAGTGTTTTTCAACCTTTTTTGGGCAAAGGCACACTTGTTTCATGAAAAAAATCACGAGGCACACCACCATTAGAAAATGTTAAAAAATTTAACTCTGTGCCTATATTGACTATATATAAAGTAATTCTCTTGAATTTTTCAATTTTTCCCACGGCACACCAGGCAACATCTCGCGGCACACTAGTGTGCCGCGGAACAGTGGTTGAAAAACACTGCCCTAGTCGATGGAGGGACGAGTAACACCGGTCTACTATTTCATAAAACGTATTTCCCAAATACAACCCAGCCACCACTATGAAGGGCAGTATGCAGAGGTGATAAACCGCCCCCCAAATTCTATACGTGGTTAATGAATACACGGTTGCATTCACCGTCTTCAGGCGCGTGCTTGTACTCCTTGTCTTCCAAGACTTCGTAGTCAAAACCTAGCAGGTCTATTGGGATTGTGTATTTCCTGGCAAAATTCTGCTGGGCGCCGGTTAAGAAGGCTTGCGTGAAGAAAAACCCAGAAAGCCAAAACATCGGAGGGGTTCCATTCTCGTACCACGTCTAGCAACAGCGAGAAGAGAGAGGGTGGGAATGGAGCTTTTTATTACAGCATTAAGAACACACAGGGCAGGAACCTAGGATGTTTTGAGTCCAATGCTACTACTCTGCACAGAGGCTTTCATTACAAGTTGTACAACCCTCTGGCTCAACAGGGAATGCGATATGTGCAGCAGGGAAATCGGCAGAAGTCAGTGGTGCAGGAGACCTGCTAGCTCCAGGCACAAACCTTAACAGATGTGTGATGCCAACCAACAAAATCCTGATAGTTGAAGGAGACCCTCTCCCCTTTTATACGGGCAAATTGGTCTCTAGCAAGTTACAGGCCCCTTCAGAACTTGCTGCAAACACAATCAGCATGACACAGAGGTTGCAATTAATTGCCTCGCTCTTTTTAAAAAGGCTACATACATCTTAGATTTATTTCCTGTCAAACCCCATGCCAGGGAACTAGTTTGTGAAGAATGCTGGGAACTGTAGCTCAGAGAGGAATAAAAACTGCGGTTCCCATGGTACTTGGAGGGTGTGTGTGTTTTTAATGTAAGGTGCATATGCAGCCCCCGGACTCTTATTTAATGCCCTCTGTGGTCTTTGTCAGGTTCGAGTTCACATTTCCTTCCCAAAAGGAAAAATGCCAACCTATTTTCAAGCTTATGCAGGTTGGTCTTCTGCACTTGTGGATTTTATACTGCAGCCATACATGTAACAGAAAGTCTGCAGCTGATGCATTTGCCTGAACACTTTCCTTCACTTGGTATCTGAAGCAGTGTGCATGCTCACAAAAGCTCATACCAAGAACAAACTTAGTTGGTCTCTAAGGTGCTACTGGAAGGATTTTTGTTTTGTTTTGGTTTGACTTTCCTTCACTGCCATCTCCTCTCTCCCCCAGCACATCTCCTCTCCCCAGAACCAGCTAGCTAACTACCTTGCAAAACATTTAATATACAGGTGAAACTCGAAAAATTAGAATATCGTGGAAAAGTCCATTTATGTAAGCAATTGTTTTCATTAGCTACTGGAGTTTAATATATGAGATAGACTCATGACATGCAAAGTGAGATATGTCAAGCCTTTGTTATTTGTGATGATTATGGCGTACAGCTGATGAAAACCCCAAAGTTGAAATTGTTAATTTGGGGTTCTCACCAGCTGTACGCCATAATCATCACAATTATAACAAATAAAGGCTTAACATATCTCTATTTGCATGTCATGAGTCTATCTCATATACGGTATTAGTTTCACCTTTTAAGTTGAATTACTGAATGAAATTAACCTTTCCACGATATTTTGATTTTTCGAGTTTCACCTGTACAGCAACCACCTTAATGTGCGCACCCAAAAAAACTTAACTGCATTTCTTAGCAGTTGCACTGGTGACCATACTGCAGTAAAACAACATGACTTCATGAATTGAGGAGCAGAGGCTCACATAACATGTGTAATTGTCATTTAGAATCAAGACAGAAAATCGAAATCCCAACATGTTGAGTTGTTTCTGATGGGCTCACCTGCAAGAACTTCAGTCTGGTAAGAAAATCATTCACGTAGCTGCCGAGTGGTTTGAGGCTTGGGTAGGACTTACTCATCCACATGCCTGGTATTTTGCCCTTCAACATGCTATTTACCACCTCTTCCAGTTCTGCAGACATTACAACCAAACCCTGGTTGAGATAAGGAGACAGGGAAGAGACATATTAGTGGACCCCCTTTTTGTCTTCAGTTAATTTTATCATGCAGTTTTTCAACTGTTAGCAACAAGCTTCCTCCGATCTCGGTAGGTTTAGGCCCTCAGTTTCAGCTGCAACTACTCACAGTGTTGTCAAGTTGGAAACCTCGTGATCTGAGTTATAAGCTTGTGCTCCAGTATTGTTTTGAGTCGGCAGGAATTCCAAACATGCATGAGTTGAGTGGGTTTCCAAAGGAGAGGTAGCTCATCCTCGTACCAGCCTGTTTCATTCCTGTGCTAGCCATGGAAGAAGGAAAATCCTTCCCCCGTGACCAGCATGGAAACGCTGTGAGCTTACAAAGGATGGGCAGTGAAGCATCTATCATCTGCCAGTCCACGTGGTCAAAGGCATTTTTTTACTAGCCTCCTAAGGGTCTACAGGCTTCCCCTGCTCTCTGGGCCAGCATGGAAACAGAGCAGTAGATCACAGCTATACCACACATTTCAAGCTTATGACTTCTCCCAAAGAATTCTGAGAACTGCATTTTAATGGTGCTGGGAGTTTTAGCTCTGTGAGGGACAAAATTCCGTACCTAAGATTCTTTGGAGAAAGCCACTTGCATTAAATGTATATTATGGGTGTGACCCTTGTATATTAGCAGGCTAGTAGTTTTGTCTCCTTATTTACAAGGCCAGTTTGGATTTATGTGATCTGACCACAATATTGCACCAATATGCGGGAACCCCTGGGCCTGTCAATGGGGTTGGGATGTTGGTGCTTAGCATTGCCCTTCTCTTAGCCTCTGTCTGCCCTCTCCCACTCCCTCAACAAGCAATGGAACAATTCAGTCTATTTTCAGCCCGTCAGTTTTGCAAGTGTTTGTAAGTCTGTTCTGTCTCTCTGCATATTCCACAATTTTTTTTTTTAAAAAAAAAAGCCTGCATGAAAGCATTCATTTTTGAATGCTTTGTACCCTAAAATATACACACTGCACAGAAGCTAATTTAAGGGACAAGGGCCATGAGCTCCAGTATCATTACTTCCAGCCACCTTCACTCCTTTGACCCCCAATTTTGGTATATTCTTTCAGCCAAGAAAAGTATTGCAAAAATCAGAGAAGGGCAAAAACTGAAGAATTAACTTTGTTCTTATCTGTGTATTAGTGAAGAAGCCGAAATAAGACCGGTCTGCGGAACATTGCACCCAAAAAATACTTTTGCATGCATACTCTGCAATGCGCTGGTGCCGAGAGCCCGTCCAACTGCTGCTGGCTAGTTTGAGGAGGTTGTTTTCATTTCGTAGGTGGACCCCAGGTTTCGTATGCTTTCCTAAAAATACCAAGGACTGCGACTCTTCAAAAGGCAGGATCAGCTTTGCATTCTCTTTCTCATTTATAGATCGGCAGCAATACATTATGCAGCACGCCACATGAGGAGCAAAGTGTGGGATATTTACAATGCAGTCAAACCAACAACACATGTTCGCTAGATAGGCACATGATAGGAGCTGAAGCCCACAGAGTGTTTTCCTGCAAGTTTCCTAGAAAGAACTCGGAGACACTCCCACTGTGGGGGGGGGGTAGGCACTTCCTCTTTACAATTCCACCTCATTCTAGCAAGGTGGGAACATGCACTAAGTCAGGGCCACAGTTCAGACTCTATTTTAAACTGGACTAAAATACGTCTTTGTAACTGGATTACCATTTTAAGCCTGCTGGAACAAAGCTGCTGTATCTTCAGCAAGTACAGTCGTACCTTGGTTCTCGAAAGCCTTGGCACTCATACGTTTTGGCTCCCAAACGCCGAAAATCCGGAAGTAAGTGTTCCGGTTTTCGAACGTTTTTCGGAAGCCGAATGTCCGACACGGCTTCCACTTGAGTGCAGGAAGCTCCCGCAGCCAATCAGAAGCCGCGCCTTGGTTTTCAAACAGTTTCAGGAGTCGAACGGGCTCCCGGAATGGATTGCGTTCAAGAACCAAGGTACCGCTGTATTCTGAGCGAGTAAATGTCATCTTCGCCTTTTGCAAGACTGTGTGATTATTGTTAAAAGGGGGAAATACCAGGAGCATCCAAGTCTGCCTTAAAGCATCCTGGATCGCTAGAAAACTAGCCTAAGATTCCCCTTCTAAGCTGCAAAGGGATGCACTCTGCTGAACTCACAAACGTAAGGAAGGAAGGATAATATCTAACAAATATATTCCCTAATATATATAACACCGGTCTTGAAAGACCTACATTGGCTCCCAGTACGTTTCCAAAGCACAATTCAAAGTGTTGGTGCTGACCTTTAAAGCCCTAAACAGCCTCGGCCCAGTATACCTGAAGGAGCGTCTCCACCCCCATCGTTCAGCCCGGACACTGAGGTCCAGCTCTGAGGGCCTTCTGGCAGTTCCCTCACTGCGAGAAGTGAAGTTACAGGGAACCAGGCAGAGGGCCTTCTTGGTAGTGGCACCCGCCCTGTGGAACGCCCTCCCATCACAGGTCAAGGAGATAAACAACTACCTGACATTCAGAAAATACCTGAAGGCAGCCCTGTTTAGGGAAGTTTTTAATGACTGATGTTTTAATGTATTTTTAATCTTTTGTTGGAAGCCGCCCAGAGTGGCTGGGGAAACCCAGCCAGATGAGCGGGGTATGTATGTAGGAATGAATGAATGAATGAATATCATCATCATCATCATCATCCTCTCCAAGCATCTATGAACATCCCTACACAAAAAAAGGCAAAGCTTGGGGATGGGGATAACGCCACGGCCGAAAAGAGCAATTTGGCAAATTCCCAGCAGCGACGCTAATGGGAGCTAACAGCCACTCTTGCAAGGGTGCTCTAAGTGAACAGGCATCCTTCTCAAAAGGTCCCCTCACCTTGATTGCTTTCTGGATGTTGATGCAGGATTCTCGAATCGTTTGCAGCAGTTTGTTAAACCTCCCCATCTCTTGGACCAGCACGGTGTTCATGCTCTGCGTGTAGGTGGTCGGGTATCTCCTCATCGCGGCTTCAATATGGAAGTCGGCGGGGAGTTTACTTTGGATGTCGCTCGCCACATCGCGAACAACTTGATCGGATGATTTGGCGCCGGCACCTGATGCGCGAGACTGTTTTTATTTGGGGGGGGGGAAGGGTGGGGGTTGATTAAACATTGCAAAAACCTAAGCGACAGCACAGTTCGGCCCATGAAGCTTCCATTTGGGGTGTATACTGGTTAGAACGTGGCCTTATTTTATTTCACTTTTAATATATTTTTATTAAAGATCTCTTAGTTTACCAAAATACGAGCATTGTCTCTTTTTTCAAGTTGCATTTTCTACAGATCAGTTTCATTTGTTGTGAGGCATTAGTGTTACAGTGTGAGGTAAGGAAGGAAAGAGGGGGAGGGGGAATGGTGAGTGGGGTGGGGTCGGGGTGGCTATGCTTCTAATCTTCTACTTAGTGTATGTGTGAGGTTTTGTATCAGCGTCAATGTGTGGGTTCCCTTACTATTTGCTTGTTGTATTTTCTTGGTGGTGAGAGAGGTTGGGATTGGCCTCGGGTGTGGTTGGTTGTCTTTGGTTGGCTGTAGTGAGATTTGATTTTGTGTGTGAGTGGTGTGTGTGTGTGTGTGTGTGTGTGTGTGTGTTTTCTGGATAGCCCAGTTTCCAATGGGTTCATGTAAACTTCAAAATAACACGGCCTCATTTTGATGTCTACAGAAATGTATTAGTTGGAGAATCCATTAGAAACTGGGCCTGCAGCCATCTTTGGTGACTCTTCCTGGAGAAGTCTATTCCTGGGATGAGGAACAGGATCCAGCTGGCAGGGAAAATGTTCTGGGACATGGTAGGGAATGTGAAACCTCTGTGTGAGTGTGTGCCTGTGCACGCACACGCGCGCACACACACACACAAAATATCTTCATCTAGCTTTTCCTCTCTTGCACAGAAAATTAACGTTTCCTCTCCAACTCCTCAGGGCATAGATCAGACTGAATAAGAAATTTAGGTCTGAGAAACAATGGTGCTGATCTCCCCTTCCCCAGCACCATGGCCCCAATCCAGTACCCTATTAGATTCTGATTGTAGATTTTCTGTATCTCATTAAAGGTAAAGGGACCCCTGACCATTAGGTCCAGTCGTGTCCGACTCTAGAGTTGCAGAGCTCATCCCATGTTACTGGCCGAGGGAGCCGGCAAACAGCTTCCGGGCCATGTGACCAGCATGACTAAGCCGCTTCTGGCGAACCAGAGCAGCGCACGGAAGTGCCGTTTACCTTCCCACCAGAGCGGTACCTATTTATCTACTTGCACTTTGACGTGCTTTCGAACTGCTAGGTTGGCAGGAGCAGGGAGCAAACAACGGGAGCTCACCCTGTCGCGGGGATTCGAACCGCCAACCTTCTGATCAGCAAGCCCTGTGGTTTAACCCACAGCGCCACCCGCGTATCTCATTTAGTTATGCCCTAATACTTAGAAGGGGAAAATACATATATAGAAAAGCACAACTTTGTGAAATTATTATTTAGGTCAAGCTAGTTTTCTGCAGCATGAGGGAACTTTATGCACTCTCAACAGTTGCAACACTCAGAACATGGATTAAATGTTATGTTCTGGAATCAATAGGGGGTGTTAGAAAACTTTAAAATATTCAGCCAGTAATATACTTGAATTCTTCTCGATCCACACCATTTAGTGACAGTGAATACATTAATATTACAATGAGCAGTAATGTGAAGAAAGGAAGATCAGATTCCCCGTATTTAAAATGTGCGAAAAATCTGATAAATAATAAGTAGGCAGTAACTTCAATGCTCCCAATATGAAAACGAACACACCTGCGTGAGAAGAATGTTATCAAACAACAACTGTGTTTCGGATTGATCCTTTGTGATATCGGCATTGGCATTCATCCCAAAGATCTCAGGGGCAGGGTTCAAAGGAAGGGTCTTTGTGTATTCAATGTAGCTTACATACTGAAAAAAAATATCGGATCAGAAATGATCAGTGGCTTGATCCTGGCCATTCTTTGTTGACATCTTTCCTATTTTCTATTCACAATTTGCAGAGCATAATAATAATAAACACATTATTGCATGCAGTTTAGACCAATACACATATTTATATTTTCCCTAATATAATGCTTTTTCTTCTTTTTTTGCTGGATCAGGCCAGGGCCCATGGAAAGCCCACAAGCAGGATCTGAGTGCATTGCAGAGAATAAAAATAATAAAAATAAATACACATTATTGCATGCAGTTTAGACCAGTACATATCTTTATATTTTCCCTAATACAAAGCGTTTTTTGCTGGATCCGGCCACAGCCCATGGAAAACCCACAAGCAGGATCTGAGCGCAATAATAGGTGGGATATTCATTTTTGTACACACTGGTTGGTTGGAGAACTGCACTGCAAAATTTGGAAGGGCACCTGTGTTTTGGTTTGTGACCGGGTCCAGATATGTGAATTGTCTCTCCTTAAAACAGAAGCAAATGTAATTCATCTCCCATTCCTGTTCTGCACTGTAGAGCTCACCCAGATTTCTTGCCACTGTCTCAGAAGAAGATGAGCATTTTGATTCCTCCTCTAAGCTATTGCTCTTCTTTGAGTGGGGCTCATGCGGGGGGAACTTCCGGCTGAATCGCGCCCCACTAAGGTGCTTACCTCTCCTTCAGGAGGAGCATAATAAAGGCCGCTGGAATCAAACTTGTAATCAGGATTCATAACAATGACCGGGTTGTAGAACTTGTTCAAAATACTGCGCAGCGTCCGCCGGTCCCAGTCGTCGGTGACCCGGCCTCCATAATTGCATTCACCCGTCATGTAGCGGATCGCGTCAAAGGGCAACTCCTGAAACGTACAAAACAAAAGCTCATTTGTGACTCCTCCCTACTCTCCCAACGTAGGAACTGCTAGCATGTTTGGTTAACAGAAGTTCACAGCTCGACTCATTGCGCGTCTGTCTAAGGAAAAATGCTCCACAGGTATGTCCTATGCAATATGGAGGCTTATTTATAAAGCTGGCAAACCCTTCTGATCTTTGCAGTACCTCATATTGATTGAGGAACATGTTCAGCTGCTGCACGCTGATCCGCAGGTCGGTCTCGTTGAACTCATAAGGAATATTCCAACCCAGGGGTCCGAATTTTCGCCTCTCTTGGACCAATGCGTGAAAGAAACAGAGGCCATACAAAAGCTTCTTGAACTCACTCTAAAATAGTAAAAAATGATAAAATAACGGGGTGGGGGGTGGAAGGGGGACAACATCTGATTCATTGAGAACTTTCCTCTTCCTCACAATTCTCAGCTGTATGACCAAAAGATCTTCTGTGATTACCGGTATTTACTTTTATTACTCATATCCTTATACCAGTCACTTTCTCCAAGGAGATTGAAGTAGAAGCTCAGATCAGGTCCTTATTGGGTAGTCCCTCCCCACAACACGCTACACAAAATTTTGGAAGTTGAGATGGCCATACCCACGTCAGATCTTCACCATGAATTTCAGCCCATTCTCCGGGTTGTGTTCAACAATGTCTTTGCTTGAACAGAATGACTTCTGCTTTGCCCAATGGGACTTCCCCTCTCTCTCCTCCTCCTGTGTGCCCATTGGAGCCACCCCAAAAATAATCTGCTCTGGGGGTTTCCCCAACCCTCCAGTGGAAATCTGGGGAGGGAGGGAACTTCTGTGGCACACGTGAGGTCATTCTATTTGCGCAACAACTTTGTTGGAGTTTTTTTTTTAAAAAAAAAACGTTATTACATTTATATCCCAGCTTTTTAATGTTTATAGATATGTTGTAAGCCGCCCAGAGTGGCTAGGGAAAACCAGCCAGATGGGCAGGGTATAAATAATAACATACCGGTATTCATTTATTCATTTATTCATTTATTTATTTATTTATTTATTTCTACCCTTTCCTCCAAGGAGCTAAAGATGGTGTACATTGTTCCTCCTCCTGTAATCCCCAAACAACCCTTCGAGGTAGGTTAGGCTGAGAGACTGTGACTGGCCCAAGGTCACCCAGTGAGCTTCTAAAGCAAGTGGGGATTTGAACCACGCCCCCCCCCAGGTGCTCTAACCACTATACTACACTGCCTCTCAACTCACTGAGTAGTGGTGTCTAGCTGAGGAGGAAAAGTAATACCCGGAGGTAAGCCATGGGCGGGGTGGAGGGAGGCTTAGCACACCTCTCTGGCATGCCTTTTCTAGCTGTAAAAACCAGTCCTACACAATTGAGGCTGGCCCAGGTTGAAACAGACCCGTCTGCTGCCTTGTGTAGTTTGAGCATCTTTATGACGTCGGCGTCGCACAGAAATATAGCAAATGCAAAATATATTAACCAGCAGCCTCGGTCATTTCACATAGCAAATGGGCGGACCCAACATCCTAGTCCGTGCAGCAGTCAAACTGATCTACGTCTTAAGCACCATTTCTCAAAGACGGTTTCCAGTAGGCTAGGGCGACTAAGCTAGTCCCCTAAATGTTCCCCTGACGCCAAAGCCCGGGAAGTTTCTGCCCTGTTTAGGGAGGGAGGCACAGTGTTCTGAAGGGTCCAAGAGCCCTCCCGCCACCTTCTCAATGTCCATCCGGCTTTGGGAATGAGGCAGGAGGGCTCCAGCCTCCTGTCAGAGACCTGGTGCCTCCTTCCCAAAGCCCAACAAGCGTCTCTTCGGTTTAGGGAAGGAAGCACGATGCTCACACACACATGACATCACGGCGTCCCATGCACAACGTTGCTGCTGTCCGCCTGCCCCCAATCGCCCTTGCCTCTGGACCTAACTGTTCCCCTACAAAAAAAAAAAAATCATTGCATGCCACTGGCTACCAAGAAAGGATCCCTACAGTGTGCAGCTGCCCCTGAAATCTGTCCAGAAGAAAGCAGAACCACAGGACCATTTAAACCAACCATTCAATCCAGATCTCCCAGGATACTTCGATAAATTGCAGCAGCTCATTGGATGATATCAGAGGTGCTCGGAGAAAGACTGGGCCCAAATAAAAGCTCTGGGGCTTTGGAAAACGCCACACAATGCCTTCCTTTTGGGCCAACTATGGCACAACAACATTACCATGCTAAAACGCCGTCTTGCTCCTCCTTTCCTGCATCTTTTCTCTTCCTGCTCAAAAGCAACAATCTGGGTGAGGTTTCTCCCCCCCCCCAACACACACACCAAATCTAAAAAGTTTTAGGGATTTGTTTTTTTAATTGCCAGGAAAGCAGAAAAGGATCATAGCCTCGATTTAAGCGCAACCGTCTCCGGTTCTTAATTACGACACCTATCATGGAAATTATCTTGGGTCAAGCACATCCGCTCTCCGAAACCTAATTATGAAAACAGCAGGTGGCTCCCGAGTTTGAGCCGTTATTCTAAAGGAAGTGTTTATGAGTGCCATCCATCAACCCATACGGCCATTTTAGCTCCCCCAGTTCTATGGAGCCAGCATTTTAATGCCTGCGATTAAAGATTTGATTCTCAGCAGTGCACGGCTCAGCTATTCTTTTGCAACAGGAATTTCTCCCCTGCCTTGCAGATTTGTGTCACGAAAACTACTTCCTCCCGACTTTTTAAATGGGAAGCTATATTATTAATGGCACCACCGCCAAAGCTTGGCGGAGACGGAATGAAGCTTGGCGGTAAAATAAAAATAAAATTTTAATAAAGTCCTCTATTACTGCATCCCGGGAGCTGGTAATCAACTGCCGGCTTCAGTGCAGAGAAAGGAGGGCTATTTCGCTCGGCGGGTTTTAAACCAGTAAATACAAAATACAACCGCCAGGGTCTGTTTCAGCTGCTTTACGAGGAGGAGGAAACCAGGCTAATAAGGAAGGTACTAACAGGCCTTTTGCAGCTGTTAAAAAACTCTGGGTCGGAGATGGGGTCCATCAGATAGGAACGGATCACATTTGCCCGCAAGCCTTTTGGGGCCTCGTTGGTCATCTTCACTCCATTCTGGAGCACAGAAACAGGGAAGTTGGGTGATGGGTAACTCGTGAGCCAAAGGCGGAAATCGGGGTGCGTTGTGTCCGGATTTAGTTCCTAGAAGGGGAAAATATTCTGTGTAAGGACTCGGTGAGGATGGAAGCTGAGGTTTCAGATGCATCAAACCCTTTCTCACAAAGGCCTCTGCATCTTTCAAACACACCCCTGGCCTCTGCGTATGTTTTACAAAGGGGAATTGCGAAACCTCTTGGTCCATGATCATGCTAAGCTCGTTTTGATTCCAACACGTTTGGAATCTCTTCTTAGGTCGAACGGTTCTCTAACCTGGGTCTCCCGTTCCAGACATAGGAGCTCTATCGTGGATGTGGAGCTCCCCGGCAATAACATGGCTGCCCTATTTGTCCCAAGAGAGGGGATGAACCGGCACATATGTTCATTTGCAAGGCAAGAGTTTGCTACCTCTCTTGAAGTGAACCAGCACATCCTTGCATACCCCAAAAGTGTGTGTGTGTGCTTGCGTGCCTGTGTGTCTTCACATGCACACCTCTATAAGTGAATGCTTGGAATGGCAAATAACGTGCCCCCCCAGTGAACCACAGCCCCCAGATTCCCAGCTTTCACCTGAAATCAAAAAGTAAGTTTCCAGTACTTGTAGAACGTAAGGTATGTGGCAAAACAGGCAAGCACCATTCTCCCTCCCTTTCCCACCCCGAGGAGAAGTTCCTGCAGGCATCCAGGAGCCCTAGCATCCCATTGGCACTGAAAGGCAGGGGTAGAGCAAGGGGGCGGAGGGGCTGCCAGTCGCTCGTGCCCGCCATCTTGGGTGGCGGGCGCGAGCGGTCGGCACCCCTTCCATGCGGCGGCACGGCAAATTTTAAGGCTGCAGCAGTGCGCTGCTGTTCGCGCGCTGCAGCCTTAAAACTTGCTGTGCCACCGCACGGTCAGGAGGGGTGCCGGCCGCTCGCGCCCGCCATCTTGGGTGGACTGCGCATGTCCGCACATGCGCAGCCCCCCCAGGATGCTGTGCGCGCGTCGTGACGTCAGGGCATGCGCGCGCTAGGGAGTGGTATCCCGCCCCCAGGGGGGTGCCCCCGCATTTGCCGCCCCAGGTGGCAAAGCGGCTCCCTACGCCCCTGCTGAAAGGTTAACATCAGGTGTCACGGTGACTACTGACAGCATTTGCTACCTCGCAGACTTTTTCCAGGGTCGGCATCCACGATGTTGCCAGGTGGCAGTTCTGCAGGACGGCCCATGATCCTTCCTTCACCGCCTTCTCGATCATGCGCATGGCGATGGGGCCTTGGCCTTGGCCCAGCGACAAAGAGGTCAACTTCGAAGCCCCAAAGCCCTGCACATACAAAACATTCAGGGAGTGAGGAGTAGGAAATAATACTGTCGCTGTAACACAGGAACGGCTCCATTCCCACAGTTGCTGAAGAGAGTCTCGCTGAACGAAGTGATGTCAACCCGTCAAGTAGAAGGCTCCGCATTCATCAAATGCAGCCGGCATCAGCAAACATCACATGAAAGTCTCTCTCATTTATTTTTGTTTATTGAGTTGTCAGGGTTGCTGATAAGATTCTGCAAGTCCTTTCCACCCACGTGAACCTTTCATATCAAAAGCCTCACCCCTCAGCAGTAGTTTTCTTTCACCTGGGGGAGGTTATGCTCTGCTGAAAGGAGCGCACCCCTCAACACAAACAAGGCCAGTTCTGCTAATGTGCCAATTTAGAGACTTATGCTACAACACGATGCCCACTTACCCGGGGGTAAGCCCCACCAAACCCAATGGAACTTCGTTTCTAAGTAGATATGCACCACTAGGTATGATTAAAGGTAAAGGGACCCCTGACCGTTAGGTCCTGTCGCAGACGACTCTGGGGTTGCGGCACTCATCTCGCTTTCTTGGCCGATGGAGCCGGTGTACAGCTTCCAGGTCATGTGGCCAGCATGACTAAGCCGCTTCTGGTGAACCAGAGCAGCGCATGAAACGCCGTTTACCTTCCCGCCGGAGCGGTACCTATTTAACTACTTGCACTTTGATGTGCTTTTCAACTGCTAGGTGGGCAGGAGCCGGGAGCAAGCAATGGGAGCTCACCCCGTCGCAGGGATTCGAACCATTGACCTTCTGATCGGCAAGCCCTAGGCTCTGTGGTTTAACCCACAGCGCCACCCGTGTCACCCGCATGATTATTCAGATACAAAGCCTACGGCGTCCAGCACGGCTTAGTCCTTCGTATGCACGTTTAGGATGAACAAGTTAAAGATGCAATCCTAAACCCACTGGCCTTGGAACAAGCTCGATTGAAATCAATGGGTTGTATATTTTGACGTCATCCCATTTGCGCAAGGAATTCCTGTTGCTCAACGGAACTTCTCCTCCCCCTAAAACTTATCTGGAGGGTTGGGGGATCCAGAACAGATTGGTGGGGTTCACAGGGAGAGGAAAGGAAGGGGAAGTTCCACTGTGCAAGTCCTTGTACAAAGAGGGTGACTTCGTTGGATAAGCTTACTTTGGAATATACAGGAGGGCACTGTAATTTGCGCGAGCGCAGGTGTGTTTTAAAGGCTTTGCAGGGCATTCCAGGGTGGCCTGGAGGACACCGTGCCAAGGGACCCATCAAAGCTGGTCCTGAGAGCAGTGGCCAGCGAGCAGTGAGGCAGGCTGGTGAGAGTGATGGTTCTCCTTCTTTGAACTTTCAACCCATCCTTTTGCTGTGACTGTACCATGTTCCGTACGTGCTCCATGAGCCATAATGTGGAGAGGGGAGCACATCAGCAACAGCTATGGCCCAGTTCACATAAGTCACGGTTCTTGTACGATCACAGGAGCACAAGGCCACCTTGTAGCTGGGCCAAGTCCACACGGAGGGAGCATTTCTGTGAAATGTTCACGGCTAGAGCATGGGGGGGGCAGAAGAGCGGCAGCCCCCATCCCATGAGCTGCTTGCACCCCACTCCTTGCCATTCAAATAACAACACCATAAAACCTAATTTCTCCGTGTCAGTTAAGAAATGCATTTATAGCATAACAGAAAATTCCACTGGGAAAACAGTTATGTCCCTGTGGAGATTGCAGTACTCAGTCAGTGGCTCGTGTGCTTCTGGCTTGCACTCTTTATAAAAGATTTGAGGAATGAGGTTATTATTACTACCCCTCTATTATTCTCAACCATTGCTACTGTGTCCTTTCATTTAGCAGATCAAGATGATCAGGTGACTGCAAAAACTTTTTTTAGCAGGGGCAATTAGAATAAGATCTATTATTTGATGATTGGTATAATCCCCCAAAATGTATTTTCTACAGTTAAGTTTTTACCTCTATCTCCAGTACATTTTATTTTATTGCTATGGCTAGTGGCTGGTGCAAATAAAGACTCTTCTGATTCCGATCCATTTATGAAATAACAAAGGTGGAACGGGGACAATTGTACATTTGACATGGAAAGCCGGTATGCGTGACGGGCTCCTGGTTCCTTCCCCGGGAAACAAAAATGGAAGCGAGATAAGGGAGGGCACTGAGGTGCCATGATGTGAGGCCATCAAAAGTAGAGCACCGCCCTGCAGAGAGCCAGATGTGCAAACCTGAAAAACAGTTCTGCCACAGTGATTATCGACACCCCCACAGCAGAGCCACGTAAGTACAAGGAGATGCCTATCTACGGTAACACCCATTAGGACAATGCACACCCAACAAGTGCGTCTGTTTGGGTGTCTATCTGGGTGAGCCCAAGTCTAGGGAGATTAACGATTACAGACAAAACTGCCCTGACCTTTGGAGATAAGCAAGGGGCCGTGCCCTTGGCCTGAATACATATGAAAGAGAAGATTGATAACTCTGCAGAGGTTTAAGCCCACAATGAGTCATTACGCCTACGTGTGAGTAGCGAAGCCTTTCCCTTCCAGCAGTTGGTTTCATATTCAGGTGCTCCAATGCACACATGGAGCTTCCCTAATTCGCTGCAATAGGGAAGGAGGCCCGTGGTTTTGCACGCATGCTCCTTACGCTGAGGTGAATGGAGGAGCCTGGGGGTGCAGGACCAGTGGTTGCCATCGAGGCAGGAATTTGGAGCACATGTTTAGGGCTCTGCTCAGCAGAATCACAGGATGGCAGAGTCGGAAGAGACCCTGACGACCATCTCTTCCAATCCCCTGCAATGCAGGAATATGCAGCCGTCCCATATGGGGATCGAACCTGAAACCATGGTGCTGTCAGCACCACGCTCCAGCCAACTGAGCTATCCAGGTGTCGAATGAGGAGTCAAAGAGGCTTGCTGCTGTCAAGGAGGGGGGGTCGCTTTCCCGAGTCCTCCCTCCAAGCTACTAACCAATCACACGCAGGCACCAAACGGGTTATCAGGCTTTATTGACTGCTTCTCTGGCACCATCAAACAGCAAGTCTAAAACACGGCATGTTCTGTCCCTCCCCTGGCAGATTAACTCGAAGATTGATGGGGGGGGGGGTGCTGGCAGCCAGCCAGCTCCATCACATGCTCCCACTTTGGGGACTTAATTCTCTTACCACCTGCCCGAGGGGACCCACCCAGCAATACTTGCTCACTACTTCATGACATCCCTTCTTTTCTTCGGAAGATGGAATTCTAAATGTTAGAATTTTTCATCTTCAAGTAGACTTTGACCACAAACAATATACAGTGGACGCTCGGGTTGCGAACGTGATCTGTGCAGGAGGCACATTTGCGACCCACAGCGTTCGCAACCTGCAGCGCCACTTCTGCGCATGCGCGGGTCGTGATTCGGTGCTTCTGCGCATGTGCGAAGCGCGATTTAGCATTTCTGCGTGTGCGCGAGCGCCGAAACCTGGAAGTAACCTGTAAGGTCCTTGGATGCTTGCTCATGAGTAACCAGGCAAAACTCCAGCCGTTCCTTTAGTAGTTTTATTGTGCATACTATGTACAGTGCAGAGCTAAAAAGTTCATGTCTGTATCAACCGTCTGCAGAATCCGGGAGTGGCCCCTTCCGGTTCTGACCCCAACATAAGAGTTTCAGTATATGAAATCTCCGCCTCCCCTCTTTTCGTTTCACCCCTCTGCGTACTTGGGGCGACGGAAACAGTGTGTCTCCCTCCTCGCCCACTGAGTGGGAGGAGCACAGGGTCTCTCCCACATCCCCAGAGCCTCGGCTCTCCAGCTCCTCAGCTGCCTGCCCCTCCCCACTGGAGACCTCGCTGCTCCCTCCGCTGGACAAGGAGGTGCTACTGGTCAGGTGGGCTGAGGCTCTCTGTAGCATCCCGAGAGCCCTTCCACCACCCTGCGCTGAGCCGGGGACAGTTCCCTGACATAACCCATTCCGGTACTTACGGGTTCAGCACAAGGGCAACCCGAAAAGACATAACCCGCAGCGTTTGCAACCTGAGTTATGACTGTATTTACTATAACCCTTCTGCAACCAATGATAACTGAGCAATTAAGTTCCAAAACAGGGTATATACATTAAAAAAGTATCCATAATACGTACTGCAAGATTAAAATACACCATTTAAAAATTAACTTTCTTCCTCTTTAAAATAAATTTATTTATTTGGTTTTTCAACTCAAAATTTTACAGAGATATACCAAACATAAAAAATAAAAACAAGATTCCAAGGAATCTCCTGGACTTCCATCCTCTCCTATTATTAATCCTTTCCTCCAGCATCTTTTATGATACTCCAAATCCTTTACCTCTTCCATTATGTCCAGAATCCAGACTTAAGCTGCAAGTGATATTCCAATCCCACTAACAATTTAAACTGTTTACAATGGTCTTTAAGATAAGTTATAAATTTTCCCCATTCCTTATTAAAATTTTGATGATTAAATTAACTTTAATCCTCATTATCCACATAGATTGATTCTAGATAAACAGCCAGCAACTTTACTAGCGCTTCTTATTATATGAACTCTGTCAAAATCAAAATCCTGAAGAGTGAGACTCCACCTTAAAAAGCTTTTGGTTATAATTTGTTACTCTGTCTAACCAAGATAACACAGAACGATCTGTTTCAAGTGTAAACTGTTGATCCAAGAGGTAAGATTGTAGTTTATTAAGGGCCCATACTACAGCTAAGGGACCTGGGTGGCACTGTGGTCTAAACCACAGAGCCTATGGTTTGCCGATCAGAAGGCCGGCGGTTTGAATCCCCGCGACGGGGTGAGCTCCCATCGTTCAGTCCCAGCTCCTGCCAACCTAGCAGTTTGAAAGCACGTCAAAGTGCAAGTAGATAAATAGGTACCGCTCCGGGAGGGAAGGTAAACAGCGTTTCCGTGCACTGCTCTGGTTTGCCAGAAGCGGCTTAGTCATGCTGGCCACATGACCCGGAAGCTGTACGCCGGCTCCCTCGGCCAATAAAGCGAGATGAGCGCCGCAATCCCAGAGTTGTCAGCGACTGGACCTAATGGTCAGGGGTCCCCTTTACCTTTACCTATACCCTCAACTTAATGGTCTTATGGGGGGGGACTTTTTCAGCTGGTACTCTTTTTTCAGCTGGTACTCTCAGGTGGGTGCCATTGCCATTAAAAGAGGAGAAGGGAGGTGTTCATGGTCAGATGCGGCACCTCTTCTCTTAGAAAAATAGCACTGGTCTTATGTTCCACCACCCCACCTCTTGAGGTGGTAATGTGTCTTGTCTTTCCTGACTTCAAAATGTAGTTCTCAAGGAGGGGGTCGCTTTCTCGAGTCCTCCTTCCAAACTACTAATCAATCACACACAGGAACCGAATGCATTATCAGGCTTTATTGACGTATTCTCTGGCACCAGCTACAGAACATCAAACAGCAAGTCTTAATCCATGGCATGTTCTCTCTCCCCAAGCAGGTTAACATGAAGAAAGGAGTGTTTAGCTGTAGTAAAGGTAAAGGTAAAGGTACCCCTGACTATTTATCGACTTTCCCCTTGACGTGCTTTCGAACTGCTAGGTTGGCAGGAGCAGGGACCGAGCAAGAGGAGCTCACCCCGTCACGGGGATTTGAACCGTCGACCTTCTGATCAGCAAGCCCTAGGCTCTGTGGTTTAGACCACAGTACCACCCGTGTCAAATGACCCAAATGCACCATTGTGTAAGACCCCCCATAATGCATATTCAAAATGAAATTGAGAAATATTCAGAAATAGTATAGTACTAATTCAAAGGAACATTCAGTTGGCTTCATGTGTGTAAACCAGTACCAAAAGACCAAGACAAATTATTTCATCTTACTCAGCCACTAAGATGCTCAGCAATCTTGAAGTTATATGCTCCTGAGTCACCCCATTGAACAATGATTGAGAAAGGGTATGGTGAACAGGCTTAATTGGTAAACTTGACTAAGGACTTGGGATATAATATACAAATGGCAGATTGGGAAAGGCTTTGGAAAATAGATTTAAAATTTACAGCGTGTTGTACGCTGAAAGAAAATAACATGAAAATGATGTGTCGGTGATACCCATTAACTCCTACTAAATTATCAAAAATGTATAGAAGAAGTTCAAATATTTGTTGGAAAAAGAAGGTACCTTTTTCATATGTGGTGGACATGTAAGACAACAAAAGCATTTTGGGAAATGGTATACAATGAACTTAAAAAATGTTTAAAATAACTTTTGCTAAAAAACCAGAAGCATTTTTAATTAGGAATTACAGGTACCGAGATTCCAAAAAGACCAGAAAAGACTTTTCATGTACACAACAACAGCTGCACGGATGCTACTAGCCCCAAAATTGAAAGAAGCAATAACACTGAGGGAAGAACAGCAATCCAAACTGCTGGACTATGCCGAAATGGCAAAACTAACTGGGAGACTCAGGAACCAAGAAGACAAGGACTTTAAAAAGGAATGGCGAGAAATATATAATTTACTTAGGAGACCATTGTAAGCAAATCAAAACTTTAGCTGGACTATAAGAATCACTTGTAAAGTCACGAAGATTATGGACAATTTGGAAAAATGAAAATAGTGGAGAACGTATTGATATGTAGTTTTAATTATTGTAATAAGGACCCATGTAGGGGATGGGGGGGGCGATAGAGAGAGAGTCACGAGATTCAGAGAATCTCACAAAATGATTGTGCAAATTTGTTGACTGTAAATTTCTATTAATAAAAATAAATATTTTTTTTTAAAAAAAAGAGAGAGAGAAGAGAAAGGGTAGACCCCGGTTTAAAACCTTGCACCTACAAAGAGTGCCATGGTAATGGTTCTCAACGCACCTGATCATCTGCAAACTTGAGAAGAGCAGCCATAGGGTCTGCACCAGGAGACAACACAAAAATCAACGGGGCACAGCAATGGCTGTCACCAAATGCTTTGGACAAGTCGAAAGGAGGTGGTTCGATAAACATACGCCCCAGGTTGCCAGTGATAAACTCCTGCACCATTGGAATAATCTGAAAAATCAAGTAAGAGAGAAAGGAAACAAGGTCACCTTTAAATTTAAAGATACGGTTTTGAGCAACGATACATGTTAAGATGAGAGGCAAAATAAGTTCATGCATTTGCAACGAACTCCCCAGCGATGATTATTCACAGCCAGCCATTTGCGCGGCAAGGCAGAGTTCCCCGAACCCCAGGCAGCCCCTGAGGGAAATAACAATGCATGACAACGTTCTATGGGATTAAATTGGCCACAACTTTATTAATATTCAGATGTAGGAAGACCTTGGCTCAGGCATTGGGCGTTTATCCTTCCCAGCCCCCCAGCCGGGGTTCTGGGTAATTTCAGGGTTATCCAGCATGAGTGGGGAGTGGGCTAGCTCTGGAGAACATATGTTCAAGCAGATAGCCCGCCCCCCTATTCGCCGCCGCTGGAAGGGGGAGGGCAATGACGACCTCGTGGCATATGGCCAATGCCTCCCCCTGAGACCCCTTTAACGGGAACCCTGTTATCAATGACGCCCCACACACACACCCCAATTTTGTAGATGACTAAAGTATTCCGGCCAAGGCCTGCAACCGCCAAAGTTGTGATGAATCGCTACGGGAAAGGCGAAAACTGCCAATGCAGGGAAAGTCCTTTCCAGCCCTTCAACAGCGACCTTGACATAGCAGCGCCTGCGTGCCTGTGTGGCTGTGGGAAAAGGTGGTTAACCTGCAAAGTAAACGTCAATTGAGGGAGTGGAGGGTGGGGAAGCTCTGAATCCAACGGCCGCTTCCCAGGTATGACTCAACTTCTATTGTGTGCACTGCATAATCCCTCCTTCTACCTGGCCAATCCCCCCGGCAACACCTCCCCAGCCGGGATTGGGCGGCTGCTGGAGTAGGTGGAGTCCACAGGTATCCAACCTGGGAAGGCGTTGCCAGGTCCAACTGCCAGGAGCTGCCACCGTGATCCAATGGGGCTACTCGCGACCACGCAGAAGGCGCACCCCATTTGATGTGGGGGAACGCTCATTAATACAAACATACGTCGGTCCTGTGTAGAAACGACGAGATACTCAAAAGGGTACCTTTTATCTTTCCACCCTTTTGCGAACGTTAAAAATAAAGAAAAGAAGTTGATGCTGCACGCTGGAAAAGGAATAAAATAGCAAGGCGGAAGAAAGAGACGCACCATTCTGTAAACTTCCAAGGAGGCTTCTAGACTGCCGGTATTTTGCAGGAGGTATTCAAGCCCATGCTGAAAATTAGGTTTGTTCAGTTAAAGTGGATTAAAGCACTCTGTCATTCTAGCACAGGGTGGGGGGAGCCTCCAGTCCAAGTTCATCCACAAGGCCTTCTTTGAAACCATGATTCATCAACCCTGCAAAAGCTGTGCAGGCCTAGTCCCCACCCCCCACCCCCACTTGTCAACTGATGGGTGGGGGTTAAATCCTGCTCAGTTTGGCTTCTTGGTTTCTGTGAGGCAGCTGTTCGAGATGCCAGATACTGTGTCCCATAAATAAATAAAAAATATATCAGCGCCTAGCATTTATACAGCATGTGTTCAAAGAGCTTCACATAAGTTCCCTCAGAACTCTCTACAACACCCCTTCGAAGCAGGCCTGTACTGTTATCTCCATACTGTATTGTAGGCTCAATGTACCAGAATAGATGGATTAGCATATCCCTTATAAAACACATTGACGCTGCAATCCTACACACATTTATCCAGGAAGTAAGTGCCATTGAACTCATTGGGGTTTACCTCTGAGTAGACATGTGCTGGTTCAATGGTAAGCATTGAATGCCATGCACCAGGGCTTCCCAAACTAGGTCACCAGCTGTTTTTGGACTACAACTCCCACCATCCCTAGCTAGCAGCACCAGCTGGTGACCTAGTTTGGGAAGCCCTGGTCAGGGATGATGGGAATTGTAGTCCAAAAACCGGTGAGGACCCAAGTTTAGGAAACTTCGCTATACAATATAGCATTCCCGGGCTGAGAATAAGTGCCAATGAGCTCAAGAGTCAGCGGAACTTACTTCTGATTTACAAAGTGCATAAAATCAGGGTGCAAAGAGACCGTTAAAGTCACAGAACTGAATTTGCATGTAATATTTTGTCATTAAATATTGCTAGGACGGTAGCCAATAAAGGTGACGAACAGCACAATCCTATACGTGCCGACTCAGAAGTAAGTCGCGCTGATTTCCGAGGCAAGTGGGTTGAGGATTGCAGACTAAATTAGTCCCCAGATTAGAAGATATCTGCATGCCCTGTTAACAGAAAGTGTGTGTTTGTGTGTGTGCAATATCAAGCCTGCTTATCTGAAAGTGGACCCTGCTGGAAGTCAATGAGACTTGGTTCCAGTTTACAGTTAATCTCACCAACGCTGTAACAGTAAGCCTCACTGAACAGAGAACTGCAAGTGTACTCCTGAAAATGTAAATCTACTGAATTAAACAAACAAGAAACCTGTCAAATATGCATATTCATAGTAAGTGCTACTGAGTTTAGTGGGACTTACTCCACATAAGTATGCATAAAACTATAACCTAAATAATGTTTTAAGCTTTTTTTTATTAAGTGAGCAAAAGTACTTAAATCCCCAAAGAGAAAATTCTCTTCTCATCTCAGTAGTGTTTTTGCTTGTCTCTTTTGACAGTATCCTCGCAGATTAAGGATGGAAAGGATTTAAGCTACTCTCTGGTGCTCGCCCGCCTGCCCCAAATCCTGCATCATACTGTGGTTTTTTATCTTGTAGCTATTATAAATCCCAGAGGTTTTATTTTCTAGCTGTTACAAACCCTATGGGTCAGGAATGGGCTGAAGATAAATGGGGATCTGCTGCTGGATCTCTGGGTGACTCGAAGTAGATTAGCAAGGACTTCTGCCTCCCGGATGTCGAACCATAAAGACTGAAAAAGCTTCCCTCTTTCCCTAAAAGAGGGATCCCAGGGGGCGGGATGTGGGGTAGAGAGAAGAGACAAAGAGCGGATTTTTATGGAAAGGACTTGTGCTTGGCTTCCCTGCCAATGTCTTCAACATGCTGTTCTGCTCTTGTGTGGTGTGTAAGGTGCCCCTTTCGTAGCAACTGCTCTTGGGAACATGTCAGAAGTCCCCATTTTCAGATGCATCCACCCCACACAGAGGAACAGTGAGCATGAGGCCCTGGTAGTTCCAGGCTCCCTGTCGTATCTTGCAATATCTAAAGCAGCTGCTTGCAGTGTTTAACTTCAAAAATGTCAACTCAACCATACTGGGGTAAAAGTGCCTTCTTCTGTTTGTCTCTCACACACACAGCCCAACAAGACAATGACAAAAATTCTACCGACAGCATACAAATCAATATGGCTAACCTGATCCAAAACACCCACCCACCCCACTCACACAGGAAACCAAAGATCACCACAGCCAACCACAAATGAACAATCACACCCTACGCCAATCCCGACCTCTCTCACCGCCAAAGAAGCACAAGCGAACAACAGAGAACCTACACAAACAACGCTGACACCAAACCCTACATATATTAAGGAAAATAGAAACATCGTCACCCCACCTCACCCATCCCACCCACCTCTTTCCCCCTTCTCTCCCTAATGTCTCAACAAACCAAAACTGATTTGTAAAAATGTTACATGGAAAAAATACGAGAGAGACATTGCACACACTTTTGTAAATCAAGAAAATCTTTAATTAAAAAAAATCTCAACTCAATAAAATCTACCCCCTTGCTTCTCCAGAGCAAAACTGGGCAAAGTGTAATAAACGCCTATGAGAAAGAAGCAGCAGCAACCAGGCAGCGTCTTGTGGACCATTTTGTGAACAAATACCAGTATACCCCAAAATCCGAGAAGCCAACCCAGGAGCAGTGTCCGGCTCCCATTGCAACAGAGAACGATATGCCAATCACCAAACAGAAAGAAAATGGGCCACCACAAAGACAAGGGGAGACAGTGATGCAAGTATTGTAGTATATACCTTTGGGTAAACAATATGGCATGGAGGGATTCCAGAGGATCCGCCAGTACTGCATCTTGTGTAATGAAACCAGTAAGTGAAAAGCGTTGGTATTTTTCTTCCCAACTTATGGAAGGCATAAGGAGGGCATTGTTAAATACAGGTGAAACTTGAAAAATTAGAATATCGTGGAAAAGTCCATTTATGTAAGCAATTGTTTTCATTAGCTACTGGAGTTTAATATTCAGTTACAGGTAGGTAGCCGTGTTGGTCTGCCATAGTCAAAACAAAATAAAAAATCCTTCCAGTAACACCTTAGAGACCAACTAAGTTTGTTCTTGGTATGATCTTTCATGTGCATGCACACAGTTTAATATATGAGATAGACTCATGGCATGCAAAGCGAGATATGTCAAGCCTTTATTTGTTATAATTGTGATGATTATGGCGTACAGCTGATGAAAACCCCAAAGTTGAAATTGTTAATTTGGGGTTCTCATCAGCTGTACGCCATAATCATCACAATTATAACAAATAAAGGCTTGACATATCTCGCTTTGCATGTCATGAGTCTATCTCATATATTAAGTTTCACCTTTTAAGTTGAATTACTGAAAGGAATGAACCTTTCCACGATATTTTAATTTTTCGAGTTTCACCTGTACTTTTGCATAGAACTTTGGGTTTTTCCATTTTTCACGATGACACCTAACTCAACCCCTTCTGCACACTGACACACTGCCCCAACTGCAGTGCTGATAGCGCAACATGCAACCCCATCTTCACCCGGCATGGCTGTGCTATCCCTGTCATTTCTGAGCTTGTATACCATCGGTGAACTTGATGTATTGGGGGATAAGGCAATGCAAAGCAAACTAACGAACCCCACGTCACTTTCTTTTCGTCCTTACAGTGCGGCAGATATCCCTTCAGAGTGGAGGGCAATAAATTGCGGCATCCAGCTAGGTCCTACTCAGAGGAGACCCACTGAAATTAATGGACCTGAGTTAGTTTTGCCTGTTAATTTCACCGGGTCATCTCCCACTGCCAACTATCCAAAGCTTTGCTAACTTTGCTCCTACATATCTGAGGTCTTACTTAAGCGCAGCTGGCAAGCTGCCCACTTTCACTGCCGTAATCATGTTATGTAGTTTCTATTTTTAGCATATTGCAAAACTAACCTTCTAGTCGTACGAAACAGAAAAATAAATCAGAAGACCATTTGCCATACACTGATCTGTAAGGGTGAGGCAGCAGTAGCTCAGAATAAGACATTTCAGAAAACTCTGCACACTAAAGTCAGCTTCCGTAATTTTGAAGTGAGGTGGGCAAGGGAATAATGGACTTCTGGAAGGTATTATTATTAATTAAATTTGTATACCGCTCTATACCCGCAGGTCTCAGGGTGGTTCACAGTATAAAATCACATAATAAAAATAAAATCAAGAACAACCCAATAAGCTCCCCCTCCACAACACATTTTAAGAGGGCATGGGATGTCAATCAGCTAAAGGCCTGGTTAAAGAGGAACATTTTTGCTTGGCACCTAAAAGTTTATAATGGAAGTGCCAGCCAAACAGAAAAAAAGATTGAAAAGGAGATGGATTTAACCCTGCCAGTTTGGTACTTTTTAAGCAAGAGGAACCTGGCAAACTTAGTGTTCATTACCCCTGCCTTTTGACTAAAAACTATGGCAGGACTCGCTATAGTGGACCACATTTTAGCGCATTTAGACCAGAGTCTAGGGCTTGCCGATCAGAAGGTCGGCGGTTCGAATCCCCACAACGGGGTGAGCTCCTGTTGCTCGGTCCCAACCTAGCAGTTTGAAAGCACGTCAAAGTGCAAGTAGATAAATAGGTACCGCTCTGGCGGGAAGGTAAACGGCATTTCCATGTGCTGCTCTGGTTCGCCAGAAGCAGCTTTGTCATGCTGGCCACATGACCCGGAAGCTGTACGCCGGCTCCCTTGGCCAGTAAAGTGAGCTGAGTGCCACAAACCCCAGAGTTGTCCGCAACTGGCACCTAATGGTCAGGGGTCCCTTTACCTTTACCTTTACCTAATAAAAAGACTTATGGTTTTTTAAGCAAAGGTTACTCTAAACATTTTTTTTTCCATTTCATTATAAATCACTTCCAAATCTTTAAAAACCATCTTACATTTCCACCATATATGATTGAACGTACCCTCTGTTTCTTTACATTTCCAACACTTATTAGATCTTGTTCTATATATTTTTGCTAATTTAACCAGGGTTAGATACCACCAGTACATCATTTTCATATCATTCTCTTTCAGTAGGGTACATGCAGTAAATTTCATATCTGACTTCCAAAGCCTTTTACAATAGAGGAGGCAACCAGACGATTGTGTGTATGTGTGCACGCATGGGGTGCTGCATCACAATACAGCAACCCATGTCTTAAGCATCCGGATCTTCCCATTGAGTCGAATTAGCATCTGGGGGAGAATTTCGGGAAATCGTCAAAATGTCCGGATTTTTGAAATTTCCCCCAAGAAAGCTCAACAACTTCTTGTTTGTTTGTTTGTTTGTTTGTTTTTACTTCCTCAAATATGGAAACCCTATCTGAAGGCAGATTAAACTAGCACGACCGTGTCACACATGCAACAGGAGCTTCCAAACTTCTGACTCTGCCTGCACCAGTGTCCTGGCGCATGAGTTGACCGCACTTACTTTGTCAGGTCTTAAGCAGCGAATGATGAGCATCCTTTGGAACTCCCCCATTTTATCTTGCCACTCTTCAGGAAATGCCTCGTGATGAGGTTCCTGCAAGCAAAACACAAACACTGTGGTTGGCTTCCTTTGCCCTTGATCTCCGGAAGTTGCAGTTAGTGCAGAATTCTGCTGTCAGGCTTCCTCCCCCCATGGCAGTAGATAAGCAGAACAAAGGGAAAGGAGTCTTCTTTCCAGTTAGAAACTTTAATCATCACAGCGAGAGAACAAAGAGCCCATCTCCTAGAAATGGCGGTGCTCCCAATTAAGGCTCACACCCCCTTCCATCACTATTAATCTACGACACTCCTACACCTTTGTAATCTGAGCTTGTACCCTCTGTGCTTTCTGTTCTCCCATTTTCTCAGCTCTTCTTGACCTTGGGCTGAGAGGAGGAATGTTGTCCAGAGACAGGGAATCTGCTAACCCTCTCTCGCCCAGTGCTTCTTCTCCTAGCTGTTCCCCATCCAGTACTTCCCAGCTTCTGCCTTCTGAACTATGCCCTTCTGCAAACCACTGTTCCAAATCTATACTGTCCTCCTGCTCCTGGGAGGATTCAGTATCCGAATCAGGAGCAGGGGGAGGCTTCCACCATTCCTCCTCAGTACAGCCCTCCTCAGCACGGTCCCTGACAGCTGCAGCTCGGCTGCTGAAAGGAGAGAGACCCTGATAGCATATGGAACCTCTTACCACAGATCTGCACTGGCTGACGATTTGCTACCTGACCAATGTGAAGGTGTAACAGCTTGAGTCCAGTTTACTGCCTTACGCGAAGCATGCCCCCTTCAACCACTTCCATCTGCGGAACTGGGACTGTTACCAATCCCCCGTAATCCTTGTTCTGCACTTGTAAGAAATCAATCTTTTAGCACTGTAGCACCCACACACCAGGCAGAAAACCCCATCGCACGGCTGAAAGCATTTTTGTAGAGGCAACTTGGCCCAGCACATATAGAAACTTCATGTGTTGCAAACTTCACCGTAACTTCTGAATGTTTTTCAACTGTCTTTCATAGGGAATTTCAACGGTTTTATTCTTTCTGTAAACTGCTCAAGAGGTTTTATTGCACGCCATCGAGTGGTATGTACATTTTGATCAAGGCCAGATTCAACTCTTCACCCCAAGCAATTCTTGGTCAGGAAACTGATTCACCCTGCATTTTTACATGGCTAAGCTCCCTTGTACCTGGGTGAAGACTTAAAGCATTTAGTAATCTCCTACATTCTAACTCTAGGAATTAGGGGGTAGGGGAAAATCAGGTACCCAATATTTTTAGGAGAACCTGCCTCCACAAATTCATACAGTGGTACCTCGCAAGACAAATGCCTCACACAACGAAAAACTCACTAGACAAAAGGCATTTGCTAACAAAACGGTGACTCGCAAGACGAATTTTTCTATGGCCATGCTTCGCAAGACGAAAATTTCAATGCATTCCTATGGTCGTGCTTCGCAAGATGAATTTTTTGCAATACGAAACGACTCGCGGAACGAATTAATTTCATCTTGCGAGGCACCACTGTATCAATACAACTGAATGCAGAAAAATAAAAATAAAAATTTACTGGAACGTACATTTCTGAAGGAACCTTTTTTTTTTTAAAGGAAACAATATTACTTGTAGTAATGTTATCTTCCTCCAAGATGTATGATCTAAACCCATCAGCTTACGAAACTTGCAAACTGCTCATCCCCGCATTCCCGGTTATCACAGAAGATACATCTTCCTTTGACGGATTATACAACAACAACAACAACAACAACAACAACAACAACAACAACGAGGGCACAGTGAATATTTGTTCTGAGCAGCTAGCAAGAAGGGATAAGTGAAGGTGGGAAACAAACCAAACTGTCATAGACGTTTTTCCACCCGTCCTTCAAGCGCATAAATTCCTTCCGAATGCTTCTGAACGCTGGCAAGTCGTCAAGGCGGCAGACTTCATCCCACGATTTCGTGGGGAGCCAAGGGCAAGGGTTGGAGTAGGGATTGTCCAGGCCGATGCCTCCCGTGAGCAAAAACTTCCACTCGGTCTCATCAATCTGCAGTGAATTAAGGCAAAATGAACATGCGGTGTTAAGGACTTGGGAACTTGAGCGAACAGGTCAGCATTAGGGACACCCATGCCATGAGAGCAGCATCACCAGTAAGCACCACCATTGGTGACCCTCAGAACCCCCTGAACCTTCACTTTCCTGTTTGGATTGCTGCCTCTCCTCTTGCCCTCTGCAAACCTGGAAGCAATGAGGTGGAGTAGCAGCCTTTGCTCCTTGACTTCCTCCTGGGCAATGTAGCCAACTGAGTTCGGGAACGGGAACCACGAGGGCAAAGGAACAGACAATGGGGGTGGCGGCAATGAAATGCAAAGGTAAAGGTAAAGGACCCCTGGATGGTTAAGTCCAGTCAAAGGCGACTATGGGGTTGGCGCTCATCTCGCTTTCAGGCCGAGGGAGCCGCGTTTGTCCACAGACAGCTTTCCGGGTCATGTGGCCAGCAGGACTAAACCGCTTCTGGTGCAACGGGACACCGTGACGGAAACCAGAGCGCACGGAAACACCGTTTACCTTCCCGCCGCAGCGGTACCTATTTATCTACTTGCACTGGTGTGCTTTCAAACTGCTAGGTTGGCAGGAGCTGGGACAGAGCAGCGGGAGCTCGCTCCATCACAGTGATTGGAACCGTTGACCTTCCGAATGGCAAGCCCAAGAGGTTCCGTGGTATAGACCACAGGCGCCACCCGCGTCCCCAAGGCAATGAAATGCATGTTGCCTACAGATCATCCAAAGTCTGGAGCTGACATTTACCAAGTCACCCAGTGCTGTTTTTTTCTGGAAAAAGGTGGGGGGGGGACACACACCATAAAGTTTGTTTGCTTGGCTTATCTGTCTGTCTGTCTGTCTGTCTGTCTGTCTGTTTGTTTGTTTGTTTGTTGTGGGGCCAGTCGCAGTGCCCCCACCCCAGGCAGTGGCTAAAGGTAAGATGTGAGTAATAAACTCAAGCAAATGATCTGGATTAGAAATGGCCACAACTTTATTGATTGCAGATATAGGTGGATTTTTGGCTCAGGCATTGGGTGTATATCCATTCCAGCCCCGCCAGACAAAAAACAAACAAACAATTATTTGATTGTTTAAAAGGTAAAGGAACTCAGTTCCCCCAAGTTCCTGCTAAACAAAAAACAAAAAACGTCCCACACATGAACATCTCTGCCATGCTAACTTTGTGGATCTGCTCTGCAATGGCTTGAAAACCTGCAATGGCAGGATGGCAGTCACTCTCCCTCAATACATCCCCTGCCATAAGCTATTAGGCAGTGCCAGTTACCGCTTGGCTCTTCCTCCAACTGGGGCCAACTGGGAAAAGCTACCAAACTCTATACAGTGGTACCTCGGGTAAAGAACTTAATTTGTTCTGGATGTCCGTTCTTAACCTGAAACTTCTTAACCTGAGGTACCACTTTAGCTAGTGGGGCCTCCCTCTGCCACCACGCCACCACCGCACGATTTCTGTTCTCATCCTGAAGCAAAGTTCTTAACTTGAGGTATTATTTCTGGATTAGCGGAGCCTGTAACCTGAAGCGTCTGTAACCCGAGGTACCACTGTACATGTAAACAGCAGGAAAAAATGGATGCTATACCAGGAATCAACAAGTACACGACAACAGGGCTATGTATCATATCACAGCCAGAGAACAATTTTAACAGGTAGAAAGGTAGAAGGATTACACCCCAGGCGTCCCTGTCCACTTCCTATTGTCCAGAGGACAAGCTGATCCCAATCCCACCAGTTTCAGGAAAGGTCATGCCCCTCAAACATGGGGGCTGGCTCTGGTCTGAGCAACTGCATTGAGCTGCCCAACCTCAGTTGTCTGCTTGGCAGCCCGCTTGTCTCCAGGCCACCAGATCTGACCACATGGTGGTGTTAGTAGGATGTTCCCGCGAAGGAGAGGAGATGGAACAGAATGGGAGAGGCAATTGCGGACTTGCCAACAGATTAGCAGATTTATATGTGGGGCACCATACAGAGTCATTTGCCTAGCGGCACTAACCAATTTCTCATGCTTCAAGAGGTTCACGTTTAGGCAGAAGGAGAAGAGCAGCTTGTCCTTTTCAAAGAGAGAACGGCAGATGTTGACATAGAGGGAGTAAGTGAAATGGTCTTTGAGGATCCTCAGCCTGCAAGAGGAAAAAAAAAAAAGAGAAGGTTGGGGAAACCCAAATGAAACTCGCTTTGCAACCAGCCACTGAATAAAATCAATTACAAACCGCTTAGATTTCAGTTACGGATGTGCTGCTGGTGGATCTTGTAGGCAGCCTGTTTTAGCCTCGCCTCCTGACTAACGCAAAACACAAAAACACTTGTCAGCCATTTGCAAAGGCTTCGCGGAGTGCATTAGCCGTGAAATACAAGCAGCGTTTCGGCCTCTTGCTGAAATACAGCATAGTAAAAGCTGTATTATTTACACACCAGAAGTTCACATGCATGCCCTTTTGTATCACATCCCCTTTTCCCTACTTCACAACTGTAGGCTTCCTCTCTTTTTAACCTCTAGCCTGCATAGCGCTGCACGCACTCAGCAAATTCTTGCTCCTGCGAGACCCACTGCTTGCGTTATGTTGCTAAGAGCCACGGTGCATTCTTTCACAAATAACCCCTAAATCATTGGGATGTGGATGGAGAGTGAGCACAGTCAACTAGTGTAATCATGCCCATGTCTGAAGGTTCAGAAAGACTTGTAAGGTCAGGATTGTAACACAGAGAGGGCATCAAAGGAGGATTCTGGAACCGAATCTCAGTATTGTGGATTTTGGAAGGGACTTTGAGAGTCCTCCAGCCAAGCCCCTTGCAATGCAGGAATCTCAACTAAAGCATGCATGACAGATGGCCATCTAACCTCTGCTTAAAAACCTCCAAGGAAGGAGAGTCCACCACCTCCTGAATAATCAGTAGCCAACCCAAAACATGGCCATCAGGAAGGGGCAAAGGCAGAAGGAGTGTGTTATGGCACACCTAGAAGAACAAGGGTTAATCCTATATTCTTGCTTGAACCCACCTAGCTGCCCAGTTCGGTTGACTAGGGACAAAATTACCCCAAAGCATACGTCTCTCTCTCTCTCCCCCCCCCCCAATCTCCTTCTCTCTCCATAGATGGGTATTTACTGCAATGAGCAGGAGAAGGATGCTACCTCGTTATTCTGGAAATGACATGTAGAGCATTGCCCAGAGGGTTGTGCAACCTTCACCTGAAGACAGGTGTGTGCATTCTTCTCCTGTTATTGCATCCTCGGAAAATCCCTCTGTGCCTTTGCAAAGCAACCCAAGCAGTGTCCCCGGTTATTGCAACAGCGCCCTTATCTCGTTGCCGCCACCAGCAGCACAGCTTGCCCGCCTCAAGTGTCAACAGAGCAAAATGTTAAATGACGGAGCTCCAAATGGCTGGCAAAACGGCAGGGCATATAACAAGCAAAGCACCCAGGAAGCACAACGTGGGGGAAGCTGCAAGCTGAACTTCTGAGCCCTCGTCTATTATTTATCATTCTCAAGCTATAAATGAATATCACATAAAATCTGACGCCGAACTCCATTTGCACAGCGCGTTATTTTTTAAATGAGTTTCCCGTGAAGTCAACTTAAATGCAATGTCAAATTAACTAGTCAAGCTAGCCTTGCCCAGTTTTCTCAAGCTTTGTTGTTTACGGGCTGATTTGACATTTATTCCATATATTGAATTTAATAAAGGAAGAAAACTGTGTGGGGCATTATCCTGTTTTTAAAGATTACGAGTTTTCCAATCACTTCCATATACGTGTTACCTAGGAAGTACCAGGTAACGTTCTTGCGCGGTTCTTAAAGGGGGAGCCTCTTAGTTCTTTCAAAAGACTGAATATTTTGTCCCCAATACTTTGAATTCCCATGAATGTTGGGTTTGTCTACAACAGCTGTTTCCCCCTACAATACAGCAACAAACTTCTAAATCCCACTGCTTCCAGTGGAAACGTTAAGCACTTGCTTCATTCTCCTGAAATCAATGGGCATGCTTAATTTTGGATTGTATCCTGATTTTTTTTCAAGGCAAGATCAGACTTAATCGCCTGCAGCTAATAAGCAATAAGGTTGCGCCAGAGCGTGAATAAATGTGAAAGGTAAAATTAAAGCATACAAGGATTTCTCATACCTGTCTTGTAAAATTTCTGACTTCACAGAATTATCTATGGACATGATGAAAAGGTTGATGAACCAGGTTAGGGAATACTGGTACATGGGTTCAATATTGGCAAGATCAGCAATTGAAAAAAACAGAATTGACGAATGAACTGCAATGGGGCGGTAGCCCATTCGAGTGGCATCTATCTTCTTTTCGGTTTCCTCTGCTATAGCTTGCTTCTCCGAAATTTCATTAGCCAAAGCCTTAGAAGAAGACAGTATCTTGATAGCAGTTTCGTCCTCTAAAATGTTTCCTTCGGAAGATGAAAGAACTTCTAAAATTTTGTCCTCTATTTCTTTCAGCTGTCTGTAATAAAATCCCAAATTATTCTGTTACGGAAGTAACACATGACCAAGTCCACGAGGTGTTTTTTTGTGTGTGTTTTTAAAGGATTGGATGCAATAACGGAAGCAAATAAGAGTCCTATCTTGGAAGTTGAACAGAATCCGTTCCGGAAGTTCATTTGACTTCCAAAACGTTCGGAAACCCAAGCGCAGCTTCTGATTGGCTGCAGGAAGCTCCTGCAGCCAATCGGAAGCAGCGGAAGCCACGTTTGATGTTTGCAAACCGGAACACTCACTTCCGGATTTGCAGAGCTCAGCAGCCAAAACGTTCGACTCGCAAGGCGTTTAGGATCCAAGGTACAACTGTAACTATATTGATTTTTAAAAAAAACACAGTGGGATAAATTTATAAAATATATGAGTTTTTATATGGTGAGGGTTTCTAATGAGTTTTCAATAGTCACTTAAAATGATCTCAAATTATTTTCGTCTCAGTCTAAGACAATGTTTCCCAAACTTGGGTCTCCAGCTGCTTTTGAGCTGCACTTCCTATCATCCCTGATCTCTGGTACCGCTAGCTCCCCTCTAAAATATTTGAGGGGGCCGGGCTCCCCCCAAAGTTGATGGATGCCATTCAAATGGTGTGCGTGCACCATGTCATGTGATTGACTGATTTATACCCCGCCCATCTGGCTGGGTTTCCCCAGCCAGATGGGCAGCTTCCAACAAAATATTAAAATACAATAGTCTGTTAAACATTAAAAGCTTCCCTAAACAGGGCTGCCTTCAGATGTCTTCTAAAAGTCTGGTAGTTGTTTTTCTCTTTGACATCTGGTGGGAGGGCGTTCCACAGGGCGGGTGCCACTACCGAGAAGGCCCTCTGCCTGGTTCCCTGTAACTTCGCTTCTCACAGTGAGGGAACTGCCAGAAGGCCCTCAGAACTGGACCTCAGCGTGCTGGCAGAACGATGGGGGTGGAGACGCTCCTTCAGGTATACTGGCTTACCCCCCCCCCCAATATTTTATTGAAGTTGGCATCCCTGGCTTGCAGAATTAGGCCCCCCCCCTCACCCTCCACACCTCCTCTAAACTTGTTTTGGGAATTCCCTCAACCCTCCTGAGCTTGCAGTAGAGCAGGAGAAGTCTTGCTACATCAGCGGACTTCGTTCTACAAGTGCAACAACTTAGCTGAATCCCATCCAATGTCTAGTTTGGCCCAATAATTGCTACAGCGAGCTGCATTTCATAATGAAACCAATTACCGTAAATCAATTTTTTGGAGTGGAAGGCAACTTGAATAGCTTGTCCCAAAACTACCGAAAGATGGATTAAAAGTTAGCTGTGACTGGGAGGAAGTGCAAACTTTGTAGTGTGGGGGGGGGCATCTCTCATGGGAGCTAGAGCAACAAAGCGACAAAAAAGAAGCTTTATATGAAAGCACCTCGAATTTCAATTTCAAATGCCTAACACGAGTCATCGTTAGTCTGCTGATAGGGGCAGACAAGCACTTAATCGTAGGTTTATTCTTTTATTATAGAGATTACTTTGGATGCTATGTGGATTGCATTTTCTTCTTTCGGGAGGAATGTCTTCTGGACTGTAATTCCACAACCCCCCCTCCCCCCAGATAAATTGCCGTTTAAAACTACTGTATTAGGAACAGGCTAAAAAAGAGTCCCAATAGACAAACCGGAATTCCATTTGCTCCAGGCAACATTTTTTCTTATTTTCTCCCAAAAAATAAAAGGAAAAAGGATCCTGTTCCCTCCCTTCGGTTTTGCCAGGGGGGGGGGGCATAAATAGAGCCCCTTTTCTTTATTTTGTTCTGAGGGGAGGCAAAGGAAAATGGGGAACACTTTCCAAAACTCTCTTTGCTCACAGACAATTCTGTGTCTATCATCTATCTATCTATCTATCATTATTTAAACCACTGCTTTTTTCCTTAAAAAAAAAACGTTTAGGGGTACTCTCATTTTGACTCAAGAAAATCACCATTTTATAATTCAAATCGGGAAAAATAAATACAGTAAATGGACAAAGTGCAAAGATTCACAAAATGTTTAGGGGTATGCGTACCCCTGCGTACCCCCCGCCCCCAGAAAAAGCACTGGTTTAATCTCTCTCTCTCTTTCTATTGCTTAATAATTAGATTTTTAAAATCCACCAGGTAGTTTCCATGAAATGTAAAATATTCATGAGATCAACAGACGTTAAGAAAACAAGGAGACATAATAAATCAAAATACAGATAAAATCAACATTGCAAAGCAAAAAAAAAAAAGTTCTAATAAATTTACATGTCTGGGTAGACTTGCCTAAACAGAACAATTTTTTTTAAACATCATCAATTTCATCACAAGATAGTGATGGCACACCCATTTCACAGTGATAAAAAGGCCACGTGTCTGCAGTCTTTCTGCAAGAAGGCATCCTTTGTATAAGCCATATTCTGCAAATAACTTTGGCAACAGCTTTAACTAAGAGCATCCACAATTCGGTGCCTCCATATTCAACATTAGCCACTTCTCTCCCCTCATCCCTTCTGCTAAAAGAGTTTTCTAGCTAGTAAGATTTCGATACCTTTTGTTTTCAGCTCCTTGCAATATCAGGGCTTGCTTTTCTTCTTCGAGATCAGGTCTCTCCCTTGCGACAACAATCCCAAGAAGTTGGTCTTGCATCCCCTCTGGTGTTATCATGAAGTTTAATAATGTTACCTGCGATTTTTTTTAAAAAAAAGAATTAAAAACCAAATCAAAACAGGGCTAGGTAAACCGTAAGCCAATGCTAATCGAACGCCCCTGAAATGTAGGCTGCGTGCACACCATAAATTTAAGACACATTTAAAGCACACACTCCAAAAGAATCCCGGGAACCATAGTTCACCCCTCACAGCACCATAATCACCCTTAGCAAGCTACAGTTCCCAGTATTCTTCCAGGGGTGTGTGCTTTAAATATATGGTGTATAAGCAGTGAAATATGCTGGCCACATGACCCGGAAGCTGTACACCAGCTCCCTCGGCCAATAAAGTGAGATGAGTGCCGCAATCCCAGAGTCGTCCATGACTGGACCTAATGGTCAGGGGTCCCTTTACCTTTTTTTACTTTCTACAGGGAACATTTGCCAGTTTTCACTGAGTGAAAGCAGTAGAACACCTTTGATACGGTGAACGTTTTTGCTCCAGGGATTCAGACCAGCCTCTCGCAACCTTGGGTCCACAGATGTTCTTGAACTACAACTCCCATCATCCTTGACCACAGGCCATGCTGGCTAGCAATCAGTGGCGCCGACTTGGGTTATGGGTGCCCAGGTTATGGGTGACACCGGAAGTCAGGTTCCGAGGTCTCGCAAGGCCTCAGACATGACTTCTGGTGGCTTGCGAGGCACCGAAAGTTGCATTGGGGGCCCTGCGGTGTGGGTGCTGAACACACACACGAAAAAGTGGGTGCTCAGGCCCCCAGAGTCCCCTATAGGTGGCACCCCTGCTAGCAATGATGGGAGTTGTAGGCCAACAATATATGGGGATGTAAGGTTGAGAAAGGCTGGATTAGACTATGAACGGTGTATGCTATTTTCATAATTTGTTTTTCATCTTCTGTACTGAGCTAAAGTGGAAATTAATAATAATAATGCTATAAAAAAGTAAAACCAGCTGACCATGCTATCATATGCAACCGCGAGGGAGAGCATTGTGGAAAAGATGAATCCTATTACAGTCATACCTCGTGTTACATACGCTGCGGGATGCGTATGTTAAGGATACGCACCGCGGCGACCCGGAAATAACAGAACGGGTTACTTCCGGGTTCGCCGCATCGCGCATGCGCAGAAGCGTGCAGTGATGTCGCGCGCATGCGCAGATGCGGCACTTCATGATACGGATGTCACAGGTTACGAACGGGGTTCTGGAACGGATCCCGTTTGTAACCAGAGGTACCACTGTACAGTGGTACCTTTGGTCGCGGACAGGATCCGTTCCGGTGCCCCGGTCAGATCCCGAGGTTTCCGCAACCGGAGGGACTGCTTCTGCGCATGCGCGCATGGCGAAACACTTCCGGGTTTGCCGCTTCCACAACCCGAAGTTTACGTTACCCGAGGGTAACGTAAGCCGAGGTGCTGCTATATTGCGAACGGGATATGAGCAACCTGCTTATTAAAGCAAAAGCAAACAGCTCCACATTCCTGCGCAAACCACTCACTTTGACAGATGTTTCCGGGAGGTAGTGGGGGTTTCTCAGCTTGGTTGTAATATAAAAGCGGAAGTCGGGAGCATATTCAATGGTGGAATCGCCCAAACGGATACAGATGCTGCCGGCCTGCTTGAACGTCTGCTTCAGCAGAAGTGGCTCAAGAATAGGGTCCAGCTCTTCAGCAACGTTTTCCAGCAGCACTTCGGTTACAACCAGAAAAAAAAAAAAGATTTGGTTAATAAGCCATCAACTCGCTGACTTACAATTTGCTAGGAGCAGCAACACAAGGCGGAGGGGAAATAATGTTCTGGCTGAAGCCTGGGATAGCTCAGTCGGTAGAGTATGAGACTCATAATCTTAGCGTTGTAGGTTCAAGACCCATGTTGGGCAAAAGATTCCTGCATTGCAGGGAGTTGAGCTAGATGACCCTCGTGGTCCCTTCCAATGCTAAAATCTTATGATTAGGAAGGAAGGAAGGCAATAATGCAATGGATGGATGGATGTGTATGTAGATGTATATGCCTGTGGTTGGTGGTTAGGTGCGTTAGCTGTGGACCTATTTGCTGCTCCCATAATTTGTTTGTAATTTCTTTGTTTTTTTGTTTGATTTTGCATGGTTATGGATTTATTTATTTTGCCCCACCCACCATTGGAATGTGGCCTCCAGGAAGGCTGGCAGGATTCAAATCTGGCCCTTGGGGCTGAAAGTGGTTCCTGCATAAAGGTTATTTATGTACGCTACTACAGAGGCCCGTGTTTTGTTAGCCCAAAAATGGAAGAAAAGCGAGGTCCCAACCAAAGGAGAACGGCAACTTAAGTTGACAGAATATGCACAACTCGCAGACTTAACCTATAGAATAAGAGAACAAGAAGAACATATGTTTTAAAGAAGATCGGAAAACGTTTATTGAATATATGGGAAATAATTGTGTGCTGCTGAAAACACTGGCAGCATTAAGAAAAAATTCAACAGTGTAAATAAGTTTTGATGGATGCAATAATGGAATACTGAATGGTATAGTTTTTGTAAAATATGCAGGGATTTATGATATGTAAAATGAACCATGGAAAGAGAAGAAGGGAAGTCACTGATATCTTAAGGATGTAAAACGAGTATTTAAAACTGTAAAACAGAAAACTCAATAAAAAATTGTATACAGAGAGAGAGAGAGAAAGTGGTTCCTCAGTCCTGCACTAGAGAAGACTAGTATTTTGAATACCAGGCCAGGAACTAGCAATTGAATCAGTAGCTTGATAGCATATATTTCTCATCAATTCAGATCGAGACCAAAGCAGTATAAAGAGGACTGTCACATGCTCCGAACAAAACGAAAAACAAGGATTCTAAATTAATTTTCAAGTACAATAAGAGTTCCACTGGTCTGGTGGTATTGCAACCAGAACGCGATCAACTATAAAAGCAACCCATGGTTCTGATTTGACAATCATCCTGCGCTCTCCAAGTTTGTTAGCAGTCCCTGCTTTCAGGACTCGGTCGCTTACCGGGTGTGCCAAACTGGACACAGTTTTCTAGCGTTCTCACAAATTCCGCATCGCTGAGTTTGATGACGTGCAAGCTGTTTGCCTTTTCCATGTGCTTCACCCACTTGTTGGCTTGGCCCTGAGGATCGATCATGAGAGGCCATCTTCTCGCGTTTCTGGAGAGAAAGACATGGGAGTGCACAAAACCTCGCAAACAAGCTTTTGCCTTGTCTTTTGTGCAGTGCAACCCTTATGCATGTTTAGGTAAAGGTAAAGGGACCCCTGACCATCAGGTCCAGTCGTGTCCGACTCTGGGGTTGCGGCGCTCATCTCGCTCTATAGGCCGAGGGAGCCGGCGTTTGTCCGCAGACAGCTTCCGGGTCATGTGGCCAGCATGACAAAGCCACTTCTGGCGAACCAGAGCAGCACACAGAAACGCCATTTACCTTCCCGCTGGAGCTTTTGAACTGCTAGGTGGCCAGGAGCTGGGACTGAGCAACGGGAGCTCACCCCGTGGCAGGGATTCGAACCGCCTGACCTTCTGATCAGCAAGCCCTAGACTCTGTGGTTTAACCCACAGCGCCACCTGGGTCCTTTTTACCTTCCCGCTACAGCAGTCCCTATTTATCTACTTTATGCATGTTTACTGGGAAGTAAAAACGAATGAACCAACCAGAGATGCCTTAGGGAAATGATCCCGCCCCCTTACCAAGTCAGTAGGCTTGTGTGCCCAACAGCAGCATAACTAAATTTGACGGGGCAAGGGTTAGTAAAAATTATAATAATAATAATTTATTATTTATACCCTGCCCATCTGGCTGGGTTTCCCCAGCCAACAAAATATTTAATATGCATTAAAACATCAGTCATTTAAAATTTCCCTAAACAGGGCTGCCTTCAGATGTCTTCTAAAAGTCAGATAGTTGCTTATTTCCTTGACATCTGATGGGAGGGCGTTCCACAGGGAGGGCGCCACTACTGAGAAGGCCCTCTGCCTGGTACCCTATAACTTCACTTGCAGGGAGGGAACGGCCAGAATGACCTCGGAGCTGGACCTCAGTGTCCAGGCTGAATGAAGGGGGTGGAGACGCTCCTTCAGGTATACAGGGCCAAAGCTGTTTAGGGCTTTAAAGGTCAGCACCAACACTTTGAATTGTGCTCAGAAACGGAGCTGGACCTCAGTGTCCGGGCTGGACCTCAGTGTCCAGGCTGAATGAAGGGGGTGGAGACGCTCCTTCAGGTATACAGGGCCAAAGCTGTTTAGGGCTTTAAAGGTCAGCACCAACACTTTGAATTGTGCTCAGAAACATACTGGGAGCCAATGCAGATCTCTCAGGACCAGTGTTATATGGTCTTGGCGGCCACTCCCAGTCACCAGTCTAGCTGCCGCATTCTGGATTAGTTGTAGTTTCCGGGTCACCTTCAAAGGTAGCCCCACGTAGAGAGCATTGCAGTAGTCCAAGCGGGAGATAACCAGAGCACGCACCACTCTGGCAAGACAGTCCATGGGCAGGTAGGGTCTCAGCCTGCGTACCAGGAATATATTTCAGCCTGAAGGCCGCATTCACATTGGGGAAACCTTCCATGGAAGAGTGGGGAAAGGCCAATGATGGGCATAAATCAGGGCAAAATGTCTGCACTGAACTTTCTGAAAGTGGCAGCTGAAATGTTTCTCAGCCCCCCTTTTTTAAACAGAAGAATGGAGGCCTTTTTTGGAGTATTGTTGTACTTTGGTTTTCGAACAACTTAGTTCTCAAACGTTTTGGCTCCCGAACGCCGCAAACCCAGAAGTGACTGTTCCACCAGGGCTTCTGATTGGCTGCAGGAGCTTCCTGCAACCAATCAGAAGCCTCGCTTTGGTTTCCAAACGTTTTGGAAGCCGGGCGGACCTCCGGGACGGAATCCGTTCGACTTCCAAGGTGCGGGTGTATTTGAAAAAAGTATTATGGTCAAATGAAATGGTTGGGCAGGATTCGAGATAGGAGCAGCGGATGAAAAATGATAAAGTAATTGTATTGGAGTGATTTTTGTGCCAGGCAAGAGTTTGATATATAACATAGTAGAAAAGGGTTTGAACAAAAACAACTGTGGAGGTGGGAGTGGGAAATCAATATATGAAACAATGTAATAATTTGATTTGAGGTCCGTTTGTGAAACTTTGGGAAAATCTAATAAAAAATTATAATATATATGAAAAAAAATGTTTCTCAGCCTCTGCTGCCAAGTGGATCCCATCAGTTGGTGAGCGCCATTTACTTTGTCCCTTAATCATGTTACAAATACTAAATTGGCAGTAATAAAAAGCTATTGATTATTAGAAAGCACCCCCTGAATGTCACTTGGGTGAGTGGGTGGATACCTTTTTAGTGCAAATGAATTCTTACTACTTTCTCAATAGGGTTGGTACGCTTATCAAAACGAAGAGCCCATAAATTAATTTTGAGTGAATTAATTAATTTAAATTAAATCTGAATGAACCAACATTAATTCCTTTTCACACTTTGTTCATGCCCCTGTCTCAAAACTTGGGCATGCAGCCCTCTGAGGTCTGGCCATGGGGCAATGTGACCCTCAAACCAAAAAACGCTTGGCACCCCTGGCTTACAGTATAGTGGTACCCTGGTTCTCAAATTTAATCCATTCCGGAAGTCCGTTCCAAAACCAAGGCGTGCTTTCCCATAGAAAGTAATGCAAAATGGATTAATCCGTTCCAGACTTTTAAAAAACAACCCCTAAAACAGCAATTTAACATGGATTTTACTATCTAATGAGACCATTGATCCATAAAATGAAAGCAATAAACAATGTACTGCAGTCACACAATCAATCAGTAGCTGAACTGGGTTCCACACAGTCACAAAAACAAAACAAAAAAAAACCCACAAAAACAAAAATGCAAAATAAATAGCAAAAACAAACAGACCTCAGCGTAACATTCAAAACAGAAGTGTGGCTGTCAGGAAACCCCCCTCCCACGGCAGGTAGCATCCCGGGATCGCTTGCAGTACAGGGACCCACCCCCTTTGTTCACCAGTTCATCATCCCCCTCCTCAGGAGGAAGCGACCATTCCTCCAGTGGGGAGGGGGAGTTGGAGGCAGGAAGTCGGCGCAGGGGCTGTGAAGAGATCGCAGAGCCTGAGCACCAAGGGGAAGCGGGGAACAGGGACAGTTTCCCGCGCCCGAGTTCGCAGACAGGAAAGACGTGGAAGGGGGAGGCGGGGGTTCAGGATCCCGCGCCTCTTTTGCTGGACAAAGAACCGGAAGGGTTCATTCCTGGACTCTGCAGAGGGATGAGATGGACGTTTGAACTTTTGCTCCACTGTAAATACTTTGCACAATAAAGAACTTAGTTTAGAAGTTCTGCATCTGGCTGATTTCTCATGAGCAACCACTGAACGTCCTTACAGTGGCACTCAATTCAGAACTGTAACACTAAAAAAGGAGCACGTTCAGCTTCCAAAAAAAGTTCAAAAACCGGAACACTTACTTCCGGGTTTGCGGTGTTTGGGTTCCAAGTTGTTTGAGTACCAAGGTGTCTGAGATCCAAGGTACCACTGTATTCCTTCTAGCAGTGGCTGAGATTCTATTTTTAAAAAAGCTTTAAAAAAAACCAACTATTGAGATTAATGATGTCTGTCTGAAACATCTGCTACTTACGAGATAATAATGCCATTGTCAATGGAAAATGTGTCAGAAGGCAGCCCAGCAATGTTCCAGGCTCTGATTTTAACCGGGTCTCCTAAAGTTGTCGTTAGAGAAAAGTCATCGGAACAAGGGATGCCTCTTGCCTTCAGTGTCAATATCCAATCCCGTGCTTGGTTCTGCAAGGGAAGGGCGCCAAGTGTTAGCCAAAGTCACCTTCAGCCGCTGCTAGATCTGCATGAGAAGCAATGCCAGTCTTATGGCAGTGCAAAGCATTAGAGCTCACTGCCAAAGTCTTCTCGCCCTTGGTGACTGCAAGGGCAAGTCGTTGTGTTCCTCCTTACAATTTTAAACAGTATGCTTGCCACCAGTTATTATGGGGGCAATACAGAAATCCGAGAGCTACTTCAAAGTAGAGCTCTCACCCAGTTAAAAGAAATCTTAGTCAATTAATCACGGGCGTTTCAGGCAATCAATTGATTAATAAATAATCCATTAAATCTGCACATATCTGAATATAAGGAAGAAAACTTTAACTTTCAACTAGAAGTGAAAATTATCTCACAAGGAAGCGTGGCCATTTAAACTACTAGCATGAAGTCGGAGCCCCATCAAAGAAAAGGACAGAAGTATCTAGCCTCTGCTCGATTATTTCCCCCATTCTCTGACTTCGTCTATTCTAACCTGTCGAAACCAAACCTGAAAGCCTCATTAGTGTCTCATTCACTTACGAGAGCAAAGAGGAGCCATCCATTTTGCTTATGACCCTGCTCTGAAAAGAAGTGCCAGAGTTTTGTTCCTCTGTCTTCCCTCTCTTACGGCAGACAGCAAACACCAAGTTTTATTTTAATCTCTTCACTTCTGTTCCAGACTCAGTTAAAGGTCTGGCCAGCTGGGGTAAAACAGCTGCTTATTTGGTATAGAAACATTTCAATCACACACAAAAAAAATGTCATTTATTCCTTCATTCCTTACCTGTCGGTAGCTGGATGTGAAGGCTCCCAGATAAGCCACAATGCCTGATGAGATGAGGATATCGCCTGTCAAATTGATATACTGCTTTCCCAGTTCCAAAGCTGTCTGGCTCCAGCGGGTTTTTTCACCTCCAAGGCCACCAAGTAATTTTTCTGCTCGGTCCAGCTTTTTGCTGCACAGGTCAACCTTAAAATCAAAACATAAACTTTAGGCAAAATACTTTGCAGCTATTGTTACCTCAGATTTTGCTTTTAATGCTTCTGAGAGCAAGTACAGATGCATCGATTTTGCCAGGCTGTATTATTATTTCTCAATAAAATAAATGGCCTTTGGATTTGAAGTTGCAATGCCTTAAGGGGGAAAAAGGGGAGAGAGAGAGAAAACGTGTGTGACAGATTGTCATGGCTGAATTCAGCAAGGTCTATGGCATTTCCATTCTTCTTTCCTTCAAATAAATTATTGCCTTCCACCTGAAATGTGAAATTGATAATGGATTTATATGCGATACAGAAAACAGTAGCGTCTGAAAAAGCAATGCATAGCTCACGAAAGGATTGTGCTGACTTACGAAGGTCACTTTCATATGAATGTGGGCCATGAGCTAAACGCAGACTGAATTTTCTATCGGCTTCTCAAATATGTCTGCCGATATTGGAGATTTTGGAAACACAGCACAGGGCTGCAAATTCACACAGGGACCAACGTTGTCTTCCGGCTGTGAACCTACGCTGCAAACATTCTTGCCGAATGAGAAAGGGAGGAAGAAAAGGAATCTGGGAGAGAGACCTGTGCTCAGGGACTCCTCCTTCTCCCTTGTTTCTTCTTTTAAACTCCCCAGATTTCGTAGGAAAAATTCAGGCATACAGGCAGGAGCTGTACCTCTGCCAGACTAAAGTCCAACACACAAAGAAGTCGTAGTTGCACGCTACAGGAGAGACTCCTTTGGGTTCATTTTCTCTTCACCTTTATTCCATTTCCGAGCACAATTCAAAGTGTTGGTGCTGACCTTGAAAACCGTAAACGGCCTCAGCCCAGTATACCTGAAGGAGCGTGTCCACCGCCATCATTCAGCCCGGACACTGAGCTCCAGCTCCGAGGGCCTTCTGGTGGTTCCCTCCCTGCAACAAGTAAGGTTACAGGGAACCAGACAGAGGGCCTTCTCGGCAGTGAACCCACCTGGACCCTGAGTGCATCTTCTGAGGCCCTCCTTCATGTGCCTCCTCCTCAAGAGGTCCGGAGGGTGGCAACATGAGAACGGGACCTTCTCTGCAGTGGCTTCCCATCTGCAGAATGCTCTCCCCAGGGAAGTTAGCCTGGCGCCTTCATTATACACCTTTAGGTGCCAGGCAAAAACGTTCCTTTTTAACCAGGCCTTTGGTTGATCTTATTGACATCCAACACCCTTTTAGAATGTGGCTTTTGGGGGGGGGGGTTATTGGGTTACTGCTTTTGGTTTGATTTTATATGTTGTGGTCTTGTTGTGAACCGCCCTGAGACTTCCGTGTATAGGGCGGTGTACAAGTTAAATAAATAATCCCAGTGCGGAGTCTTCCATAAAGCGTCTCTTGACGCGACTGACTCCGGAGGCTGCCAGGAAGGAGATGGCAAAAGGAAAATTGTCTTCCGCCAGAGCTTCTCAGGATCAAAGTTTCTGAATTTTTAAATGGTGCATCTGATTGCCAGCTGCCTGGCAGCCCTGCTGAAGGGCAGGACAGAGCCACCCTAAGTAAATAACACGAAGCTATGAGCCGACTCCTTGTTACTTACCTGGTTCTCTAGATCTGCTTTCTCCTGCTTCTTTTGTTCCAGTGTCTTTTGAAGTTTCGCGAGCTTGTCCTGAACGTCCTTCAGGGCTGCTTGTTTCTTTCTCAAACCATCCATGGCAATCTTCAGTTCCCCTTCAGCTGCGGCCAGCTTTATCTTCTTAGGGGCAACGACTTTGGCCACTCTGATGAAATGGTAACATGTCACAGAGACCGTTTTTACGCATCCACATGCAAACAAAACACAATTTATGCCCCACTTCTGCATCGATACCCCCCCACACACACACACAGCCACACGCATGCTAATTTTTGAGGTATTAGTTTTTGTTCTTCCTTCTCCCTAAAACACAGATCTCTGTATGCACTCAAACTTCCTAAAATACTATGTAATGCATTTTACATCACAAAATATAGAGAAGTGCAAAAACAGAAAGGTAACTGTGTTGTAATCTACGTGTTAGCCTGGGAAGCGTATATCAGGTTGGCTTACTAAAAGATGCTGATTGAACAAAATCCTTGAGCATCCCAACTGATTTCTGAGACTGTCTGCTCCACTGTCCAACAGCTATATTATTATTAATTAAATTTGTGTACCGCCCTATACCCGCAGGTCTCAGGGCGGTTCACAACATAAAACCACAATATAAAAACTCAAAATAAAAATAGAAAACATGAGCAACCCAATAACCACCCCCTTGCTCCCCAACACATTTTAAAAGGGCATTGGGTGTCAATCAGCCAATTAGTAATGTTGTTTAGTAACGTCAAAAGTATATTGTTGCTGCTTGCTCAGAAGTAAAGCTGCCCTATCTCTCCCTTCTTAGGTGTTTGCACATAAAGAACGCTGACAGCCAGCTGGCATCCCTGGAGCCAGGAGTGTAGATCACATCTACTTGGCAAAAGTGGGTGGATGCGCAGACTATTTCTTTGTCTTCATGTGTGTGTGGCAGCTCTGAATGGGGGACCCTCAGACTTCCTGTGTGAGGTTGGTGGAGAAGGCCCAATCACACAGGATTCCTCATTCGGGGGGAGCTTGTAAGCACTGCTGAATGCAACGAAGTCAGGAGGGGAAGTGCATGCAGTCCTGCCTACAGATTATTATTATTTAATAATAATAATAATAATACAGTCATACCTTGGAAGTCAAACGGAATCCGTTCCAGAAGTCCGTTCGACTTCCAAAACGTTCGGAAACCAAACCACAGCTTCCGATTGGATTCAGGAAGCGAATCGGAAGCCGTGGAAGCCCCGTCGGACATTCGGCTTACAAAAGTAGTTCACAAACCAGAACTTCACTTAGTGAAGTTAGTTCACTTCTGGGTTTGCAGCATTTGGGAGCCAAAATGTTCGAGAACTAAGCTGTTAGAAAACCAAGGTACGACTGGAAGAAGAAGAAGAAGAAGAAGAAGAAAGAAGAAGAAGAAGAAGAAGAAGAAGAAGAAGAAGAAGAAGAGTTTGGATTTGATATCCCGCTTTATCACTACCCGAAGGAGTCTCAAAGCGGCTAACATTCTCCTTTCCCTTCCTCCCCCACAACAAACACTCTGTGAGGTGAGTGGGGCTGAGAGACTTCAAAGAAGTGTGACTAGCCCAAGGTCACCCAGCAGCTGCATGTGGAGGAGCGGAGACGCGAACCCGGTCCCCCAGATTACGGGTCTACCGCTCTTAACCACTACACCACTGCTGGCTCTCTTAATAATAATAATAATAGGGTGGCAATTTGTTCTGAAACTTTCCATGCCTTGGTGAAGGAGGAGTGAGAATAAGAAATATCTAGCAAGACAAAATCCTTCATTCATATCTAAACAGGCCATGCAAAGCTCTCTTACAGTGATGACTTTTATATGGGCCCTGAAGTTCTTCCAAACTGCCTTTAACTGATATTTTAGAGCTGCATATCTTAACGTTTTATGCCGTGCTTTGATATCCTCCCAACACCACCAACAAACGCATTGCTTTAACTGCTGCTGTTGTAATATTTGCAGATGCTTCCGTGCTTTATAGATTGTGGTTTTATGGGTTTGGGACACGTTACTGGGTTTTACGTTACTATATATGCTGCGAGGAAGGCGCCTTGGGAGGGGATAATCTCAGAAAGGCGACCTCTCAAAGCTGAATCGAATGACTGCTCTTAAACAAGGACTTACTTGTCGTAGGAATCCATGGCAATGACCCATTTGCATAGGCCTTCCGCGGCCGTGGAAGCATTCCGAATCTTCTCCGGCACAAACTCAGGATTGGTGATATACTGTTTTCTAATGATGCTCATGTACGCTGGGGGGATGTTGTCCTTGTCGTACTCATGAAGCGACTGCAAAAACCTCATGTCCCCCAGGAGTTTCTTAGCGGGACCCCAGAAATCTTCTATCTTTTTCCCCGTACCTGTGGGATCTGGAATTTTATCTGCCTTGATGCCTTTCAAGATGCAAATTGTTTCCATGACAAGCTTCACACCAGCAGGAGGACTCTTCATAGACTTCACAACGGTGATGTCCTTAAAATAAATAATAGTTCTTCTGTCTCTATAGTTTCAAGCACTCTACTAGATTTCACCTCAATATATCCACATCCATCTGTTAGCATTAGAAGTCTTGCAGCAAATGCGCCATCAGTTTCACATCCCACATTCCCCCTTCCCCAGCTTTTATTCTCATCCCTTCCTTACCTCACCACCATCTACATGTTGCACAAATGTTAAGTTTAGGGAATGAAAGAATGAAATGAAAGAATGACAGATAAAAATAAAATCTTAGTTTGGACACAAGTAGTGACGTGCAACGGTGGAAGTCAATTAATGTAACTTTCCTTCTTCTTTTTTGTATATGTTTTTTTTCTTCTTCTTTTTTTCTTTTCTTCCTCATATATGTCTTGTAATGTGTATATATTTTGTAATAAATAAAAAAAACTGGGGCACCACCACCGAGAAGGCCCACCCCCAAATTGCCTCAGCTAAAGATGATGCCTCCAAGAGAGTCTCCCCTAAAGACATTCATCTTATCCCAATGAAAAAGGATATTGGTGCTTTCCATTGGTTATGGGATAATAAGCAAGGACTCCCTGTGTGTGCGTCCCATATTTTGGACTTCCTGCATTACATTCACACACAGGAGAATTCCAACCATGTCTAGGCAGAAGTAATTCCCAAGTGAATTTAACAAGGTAAATGGGATTTTGATCAGTTTTTTTGGGGGGGGGGAGTTTAGGGAAACTTTTTCTAATATACACGAAAAACCTATCTTTGTTTGTTTGTTATTAAATATTTTCTTGATTTACAAAGGTATGTGCAATGTATCTCTCGTATTTTTTCCATGTAACATTTTTACAAATCAGTTTCGTTTGTTGAGATATTAGGAAGAAAAGGGGGAAAGAGGTGGGCGGGATGGGGAGATGGGTGGGGTGGGGTGGGGTGATGTTTCTATTTTAATATATATAGGGTTTGGTGTCAGCGTTGCCTATTTGAGCAATTTTGTCTGAGGCACAATGGCCATTACAAAACAAGGGAATATCTACAAGTACCTACAATCACAAATTGTTCCCCATGGCTTCTTCTGACAGCATCTGGTATCGTTCTAACTGCATTAAGATAGATTCCAAAATGTGCAACTGTCACAGTTAGACTGACAAATCAACAACATACCTTTCCTTCCTTTAAATATCTCCCCCCCCCAAAGCTGATACTGCAGCCATAAGTAGCCAACTCCTAGGGGCCGAGATCAAATTGGGTCAATTATATGGAGCAGGGCTTACCTCCCCCCCTCCAATATTTTATTGGCACCCCTGACTGCATCTTATTATTTTCAAAATACATTACAGTATTGCTTTCTAGAACTCCTAGCTATATGATTCAGCAATCTGAAAACAAATCTTAAAATGCCGTTGTATATATGTTGCATATACAGTCATACCTCTAGATACGAAGGCTGCGTGTTGTGTTCGTCACGGGTTATGAACGTGCTGAACCCGGAAGTACCGGAACAGGTCACTTCCGAGTTTGGCGGTTCGCGCATGCACAGAATCGCCGAATCTCGTTGCGCACATGCGCAGACACGTCGCTTCAGGTTGCGCGCTGCTCATGTTGCAAACGGGGCTCCGGAATGGATCCCATTCACAACCAAAGGTATGACTGTGTTCAGAACATTGTATATATTCAGAACACACAACCAAGAAGTCAGAGTCTCTCTCTCTCTCTCTGGGTTGCCATACGTCCTCCTTTTCCAGGACATGTCCTCTTTTTCATGGGTATGTAAAATGAGTGTCATCTTAGCGATCCATAGTTAAAAGTAGACGTTGGCGGCGTTTAAGGACATAACAGAAATCACTGGGTTAAAGCTGACCAAAAGTCCAGAGGTAGCATTGTTATCAGTTTACGATGGGGTGGAAGGTTCACAGGCTAGGAAGGACTTGCTCACAAATTTATTGACAGCTGCACAAATTATTATAGCTAGGAAGTGGAAGGGGCAAGCAGAATATAAAATGGAAGAATGGTATAAAGAGGTGTGGGATATAGCTATTAATGATAAATTAACATGTGCCATTAAGGTAAGATGGGGAATATGCAGGAGAAATGATTTTGAGGAGATATGGAGGGTGTTTGTAGAATTTGTACTGTTAAAACGGAAAGGGGTCAAACCATCGCAAGAGGTGTTGAAATTTTGGGAGGTTGGATAGTTACAATGGAGTGGTCTCGGGGTGGGGTGCACATTTTCTATTCTTATTTATTTATTATTATTACTTTGTAAAAAATAAATTTAAAAAAAATGTGTAAAATGTAAATGTATAAAATATAAATAAAAGAATGATTTTTTAAAAAAGTAGAAATTGGCAAATGTGTCCCCCTTTTTGCTCTTCAAAATATGGCAACCCCACACCTTTCTCTCTGTACACACACACACACAGTGGTACCTCAGTTTACGAACTTAATCCATTCCGGAAGTCCGTTCTTAAACCGAAACCATTCTTAAACCTAGGCGCGCTTTCCCTAATGAGGCCTCCCGCCCGCCGTTGGTGCCCTTCCACCGTTCAGCTTCCGTTCGTAGACCGAGGTAAAGTTCGCTAACTGGAACACTACTTTTGGTTTTGCAGAGTTTGTAAACCGAATCGTTCGTAACCAGGACTGTTCTTAAACCAAGGTATCACTGTGTGTACACACACACACACACACCCTTATATAATCCTGAAGGCCATACCTGAGCAGTCAAAGTGTCAAGAGCAGCCAGGGCACTTTCCAAGATTGGCAAGGCTTCGGCCAAATCAGCATCGCACTCATCTTTGATCGCTTTGGCAGCCATGGCTTGCTCGTTGGCCACGATTTCGTCGGCTTTCACTATTTTCTCCGTTTTGGCAACTTCCAGGGACTCCTTCTCAATCACGAGCATCATCTCGTCCACCTGCTTGCTGGCTACCCTGAGCTGGGGCTGCAGGGCTTCCAGCTCCACCTGCATCGTGGCCACTTGGGCTGCCGCCGAGTCCAGCTTCTGCAAGCCAACTTCATATCTTTTCTTCATTTTCATCACCTGCCTGGAAGCAATTCGGGAGACGTTCACACGGGCGACACAAATCCCCTGCAAGTGTCGTCAAGTTACTCAGAAAGCAGGCCCTTTTTGTGAATGCTCTTCTGATTCCATTTCCCCTCAGAGGAATCAACTACAAAGTTGGGAAGCATCAACACCTTAAGACAGGCTTAGGCAAACTCGGACCTCCAGATGTTTTGAGACTACAATTCCCATCCTCCCTGACCACTGGTCCTGTTAGCTAGAGATGATGGGAGTTGCAGTCCCAAAACATCTGGAGGGCTGCATTTGCCTATGCCTGCCTTAAGAGAAGAAAGAAAAGGGTCAAAACTCTTAGGTTTGTTTGTTTGTTTGTTTGTTAATTACAAAAGCTTATTTGCCATGTCATCTACAGGAAATCCTTACTCATGAAAGGTGACCAAGTGAGAAAAATTGCACACCTGGTCTGACACCCTACATGCTTATTATTATTATTATAATATTAATAATAATAATAATATAATTATTATTTTATTTATACCCCACCCATCTGGCTGGGTTTCCCCCAACAGAATTTTAAAAACAAGATAAAACATCAAACATTAAAAACTTCCCTAAACAGGGCTGCCTTCAGATGTCTTCTAAAAGTCAGATAGTTGTTTATTTCCTTGACATCTGATGGGAGGGTGCCACCACCGAGAAGGCCCTCTGCCTGGTTCCCTGTAACTTGGCTTCTCGCAGCGAGGGAACTGCCAGAAGGCCCTCGGAGCTGGACCTCAATGTCTGGGCTGAACGAAGGTGGGTGGAGATGCTATATGTTATATGTCCAAGTAGGGAATAATGAGAACAACCCCCCCCCCTTTTGTGCATGCTATACTCAATCTGTTCTATGGAGCTGGAAGTACAGGCAGGGGCTGGGAGCAGGGAATGCAAGGCTATTTGTCATATCAAATTTTTATATTAATAATACTTACGCCCTATTCTTTTCCAACAGAGATTTGAATGTGGAAATCAACTCCAGGTATGAAGTAGGTGTTACATAGTTGTGTCTCTGGAGTTCGTTAAAGAATGATTCGGACAAATTAATGGTGGTAGTATGAAATTTTTGACACATATCGATGCAGCCATCTCGGGTTTCCTCTGACATTTCAATATCTTCTAGGGAGCGAGTGGCAACAGCTTGCAGCGCATCCGAAGGCCACGACTAAATTTAAGGAGGAGGAGCAAATAATTTACTCTTATTGTGGAAACAAGATATTGCGTAAAGAACGCTTCCGCTGCGGTGTTTTTTTAGCCCAAAAATGGAAAACGAGCAAGGTCCCAACTAAGGAAGAATGGGAACTTAAACTGATGGAATATGTCCAGCTTGTGGACTTAACATATAGAATAAGAAAACAAGAAGAATGCACATTTAAAGAAGACTGGAATTATTTATTGACTATATGGGGGGGGGAATTGTATACACCTGAAAACCCTGGCACCATTAAGATAAATTCAACAGTGTAAACAAGTTTTGATGTATATATTAATGGTTTAGTTTATGTAAAATGTGCAGGGATTTATGATATGCAAAATGAACCATGGGAAGAGAAGAAGGGAAGTCATTGATAACTTAAGGATGTAAAATGAGTATTTAAAATTGTAAAGCAGAAAACTCAATAAAAATTATATACAAGAGAGAGAGAGAGAGAGAGAGAGAGAGAGAGAGGTTCCTCAGTTCTGCACTAGACAAGACTAGGCAAAGCCTAGTATTTTGAATACCAGGGCAAGGACTAGCAATTTAATCAGTAGCTACATATACCGAAGGGACAACCCAACACTAATGTCGGTGTCGTGTGTCTGGAGCCCCAAGCACCTTTTTCTTGCTCAGAAACAACTGTGGAGGGGCCTGATTTGGTTGGGGCCATGACACAGAGGGAGGGGTTTCTAGCCCTCAGCTTTTGCACCATGGCCCTAATCCAAATCACACACGCATATACACACCCCAAAAACTATTAGTCACAAGCTAAAGCCAGAAGACCACTTCTGCGCATGCGCAGGAGGTGGCATTGCGGGCATTCACGACCCGATCATGCACACAGGGGCTAAGAGCTCAGCCCCTGTGCGATTGGAAGGATTCCCGCTGCATCACCCGAAGGCCGATCAACCCGGTCGGCTGGGAGGCATGTCCTGCTTCCCTTTAAGCAGGAAACAGCAGGAATCACAGAGGGAGTTCCAGTAGATACGCATCACTGGGCTCCTTCCTGGTGGTTAATCCTTCCCAGACTTCCAACACATGGGTTGGGGGCGGATATACTCGGTTATGGTCCAATGCCTAAGCCAATACCGCTCAACATCCATAACCAATAAAGTTGTGGCCTTTCCGCCCATTAAACCTATATTACGTCTCACACGTCATTATTTCCTACAGGGAGGGAGGGACATTGCCACGCAAGACCACTTCCGCGCATGCACTGTCTGCTATAGCTAAATTCCATGACCCACAAAATTCACATTATTAATTCCACAATGTACAAAATTTTTGTTAATTGCATTGTCAATACACTCTTCCACCCAATTCATTTTTTTTTGACAAATAAAAATAAATATAAATAAATAAACATAAAAATGTGCACCCCACACCTCTGAGACCATTCCATTGTAACTATCCGGCCTCCCAAAATTTCGACACCTCTTGCAATGGTTTGACCCCTTTCCGTTTTGACAGTACAAATTCTACAAATACAAATTCATTTCAGTGTAGAGAGAATGAAATGTAAATGGGTGGTCTGTGTGTGTGTTGAGGACAGTTATGTATTGTTTGCAGGCCGAAAGCAATGACAACAGTGAATTCTGATCATAGTTGCTGGAATGATGACCATTCCATATATGGGGGCAAATAAGCAAACATCCAGATTTCCGTTCCCATTTCTGTTTCCATAGGAAATCTCCAACATCCCTATGTTCAGAATGCATCCAGGGGACTACAGGTTTGCATATTCCTCCATCCAAAAATTACTGCACATAGCAAACTATCACATCAAGCAGAATCCCAGGCTCTAACATTTTCAAGTTCAATAGAAATGTTAAAGAGATGCTGCTTCTCATTATGTACTGCATATGTGAAGCTTGCATCGCAGAATGTGCATATTCCAAAAGGCTCCTACCTGAAACCAATCAATAGTGCAGCAGTTAACAAGCGCCGGAAACTTTCTAAGACGATTACGGAATGCATCTCCAATGGGACTCATGGCCAAGACAACATGCAACTGGTCTCGGCAGCGGTCAATGAACATGTTGAAAAGGGCAATGGGGCTCCCGTCCGTCTGCTTCGTTCTGTCCCGCTGGCGGTCTATCTGACGCATCTTTTCACAAATTTCCTGCTTCTCGTCCACCGCAAAGAGGTTTGGTACCTCTCCGGCATTCAGCAAGTTGTTGATGTCTTCCAAGAACGACTCCCTTTTTATCTGGGTATCGGTGAACAGGAAAACCCCTTGCATCTCTCCTTCGGTAGATCTCCTTAGGATGACTTTTAGGTCCTCATGCCATTCATTACTCCCATAACTCTTTGATATTTCAACCTGGAAAGGTGTGTAGTCTGACATATATGCAGCCAAACGGGTCAGGGACTGCCGCCCGCTTCCTCCAACACCAACCAGAAGCGCGTGGCTACGAGGTTGCTTTAGAATACGGGAAATTCTGCAAACATGTTCTATGGCAAATCGGAATAAGACCAGCTGCATGGGTTTCTTGCTCATTTGGTTGTACTCGTCCAAATGGCCCTCTACAACCACCCTCAAAAGGTCCACATCCAAGATCTCTCTGTAGTTTGTATCATCCCTTTTAGGATCATGGAAATCGCAGAACATCAGGCTTCGCAGATCATCTTCGCTCACCATACCATCGCCATCAAAGTCCAGTCTCTCGAAAAGATCGCCAAACTCTTCTTCGAATTGGCTTTTAATTACTTCTTGGATGCATCCGATGAGCCAGGATCGATCTGCTTTATCTACTAAGCGATCGTAATACACCCGAAGGACCTGCACGACAAATGGCAAAACGGTTGTTCTAACGGTGGCAATTCCAGTCACAAACATGAAAATGGGATGGGAATTCCCTCAGGTACAATATGTATATAGAATTAGTATTGTAAAGGAGTGTAGGCAGAACATAACGCTTCTGCACACACATGTGCGGTGAAATCCAGAAGTATACACTTCTGGGTTTGCTGCATTTGCAAGCTGAAAAAACGCAACATGAACCTAACGCAATACAAGGTATGACTGTACTATGTTTCATATGGTTAAAAAAAAATTGTTTTTCTATCAACAAAACATTTACTGGTTGGCAGGATGGGGACAATAATTAAGATCTACACCTTAAAAGTTCCCCACAAGGGAAATGCAAGTTCCATTAACTTCAAACCAGTAAATAAACTCTTCATTTATACTTTATGCACTTGTCGTTTATTTAGCAAAAAGCCAGAAATTAATCTTTGTATTGCACTCACAGGTGGAATAGAGAAATACTGGAATATGGATACACAACTTTTATCAAATACCAAAAAAAGGTTTATCTACTGAGATTTTCACCCCATCCATCCTAAAGGGCTGAGGTGGGTAACTATTTAAAGCAATGTCACCCACTTCAAAATACAGTTAGGTGCCCCCACCTCTCTGTTGACTTGCTTGAAAGCTAATCCAAGAAAAGCAGTTTAGGCTTGACTCCATTATGCCTTTTGTGTATCTTGTGGTGAGCAACAATGTATGGATTTAACAAAATTTCTAATACTAAGTAACTGAAAGAACATCCATGTTCTAAATCAGGCTTCCTCAACCTCGGCCCTCCAGATGTTTTGAGACTACAATTCCCATCATCCCTGACCACTGGTCCTGCTAGCTAGGGATCATGGGAGTTGTAGGCCAAAAACATCTGGAGGGCCGAGGATGAGGAAGCCTGTTCTAAATCAAATAATTTAACTGCCTCACAAGAAAATACTTTTTCATCATGTCAAGACAAAAGCCTTCAGTTATTGACTAATGACAACAAAAAGTTTACCTCATGAACCCAAAGGCGTTTTATTGTCCCCGTAGATGCTGTCGTTTCGGGTCTCGACAGGCAAACACCTTGGATGACCCGAGAGAAATCACGCAAGTTGAACAAATAGTGTGATTTGGTTGGAGTTGGGAGCAGATTCTCCATAGCCTCCTTATAAACTGTCATGGTGCCGTTTACAATCTGTGCCGTCAGCTCAACACATTCCGGAGGGAAGCTATAACTGTTGGTTTAAATGTAAAACGCAAGAAATAAAATGACTTGTACAATGCTACCGAACATAAACTTTAATGCACTTTCCTGCACTTGCTAAACTCCTTGGGCTGCCAATCAAGGATGCCTATAACAGCCGTAAATATACGTCGGAGGTTTCTAAAGATATAAGCAGTAGTGAAGCTGTTTGCCAGTGGGAACCACCAGGAGCCATTAAGGAATTATTAAGAATAGAGAGGAAGTCCTGCTCCTACCACTAACTGTCAGGAGATAATGGTTGAGGCGTCCCTATAGGCACGCGGGTGGCACTGTGATGCAAACCACTGAGCCTAGGGCTTGCCAATCAGAAGGTTGGTGGTTCGAATCCCCATGACGGGTTGAGCTCCCGTTGCTCGGTCCCAGCTCCTGCCAACCTAGCAGTTCAAAAGCACGCCAAAAAGTGCAAGTAGATTAATAGGTACCACTCTGGCGGGAAGGTAAACACACTGGCGGAGGAAGAGGAGTGCGGGGGGGGAGCACACCGTCCCCAGAAGCACAATCCTGGTGAGGTGCCATTGTGGCTGCCCCCCTGCCTGCGCTGGGCACCACGCCCCCACAGGCATCGTGCGTGGCCCCGGGGGGGGGGGACACCAGCCCTGCCCCCGCCTGCTCTCCGCCCCCCGGTGCCGGAGCATGAAGTTCCACCACTGGGTAAACAGCGTTTCCGTGCACTGCTCTGGTTTCGCCAGAAGCAGCTTAGTCATGCTGGCCAAATGACACGAAAAAACTGTGGGGCGGACAAACACCGGCTCCCTCAGCCTGTAAAACGAGAAGAGCACCTCAATCCCAGAGTCGTCCGCGACTGGACTTAACTGTCAGGGGTCCCTTTATCTTCACCTTTTAATGGTGGAGACAAGGGAGCACTTTTTCCCCCTTTTGATTTTGAGGTAAGTCAAATAATAAATTAAACAAATATGTAAACGTTGAACATATATTAAAACATGTGTATGAGAATCCAAAATGGTTTCATTGTTCCATGGGCTTTACCTTACTAAAGGAACACTTACTAAACGAGCAAAAGGCAAAAGTGTTTGATATATCTGAAAAATAAGGTCATACGAAGAGGTTCTTAGCAGACCATCAATATCCATATTTACACTGTATGCTTAGTAATCCACAATATTTCAACTTCACTTACCATATATTGAGGTGCCAATCAACTATTCTGGAGAAAATTGTATACATTGAGGCATCATCAAACTCATTGATGGTAACTGTATTAAAATGTCGCAAATACCGAGGAGTAATTGGGTTTCGACCTCCACCTGCAAATAGAAAGCACAATCATAATAATAAAAAGGAAATACAATGAACTGCAAATTCAGTAATGGAAACGCTTTTAGTAGCCCATTTGGATCAGCTTCTGCTAACCATTACAGTAAGTGAAAAGCAGGTTTTCATCAAGGACAAACTCTATGACCCAGATACGTATTCTCTATACAGTAGTGGCAAAATCCATTTTATTTGCAAGTAGGGAGAGCATCGAGGGATGTGGGTGGCGCTGTGGTCTAAACCACTGAGCCTAGGGCTTGCCGATCAGAAGGCCAGCGGTTCGAATCCCTGCGACGAGGTGAGCTCCCGTTGCTTGGTCCCTACTCCTGCCAACCTAGCAGTTCGAAAGCACATGTCAAAGTGCAAGTAGATAAATAGGTACCGCTCCGGCGGGAAGGTAAACGGCATTTCCGTGCGCTGCTCTGGTTCACCAGAAGTGGCTTAGTCATGCTGGCCACATGACCCTAGGCTCCCTCAGCCTAAAGTGCGAAATGAGCGCGCGTCCCCAGAGTCGTCCGCGACTGGACCTAACAGTCAGGGGTCCCTTTACCTTTACCTTTAGGGAGAGCGTCAGAAGCCTTCAGTAGACTGGGTGACAATGTTAAAGGCGGAGAAGCCCTCTCCCAAGACCCGCCGCAAGAATAAACAAGTACTACAGATGTCTTCTACTATTTACAATGGCACAGCTGGTAGATAAAGTCATGCTAATACATCAGATTGGTTGTAAGTAGCAGGTGAGATGAAGTGAAATCCAAAAGCATAATTCTGGATTTGCGTCAATCAAATGGAAACAAGGGTGTGGGGTCTGTTTGTAACAGAAAAAGCGAAGTGGGGACCATTCTTTTAGATATAGATATAGATATAGATACAAATACAGGTATAGATATAGATACAGATACAGATATAGATATAGATAGATATATTTTTAAATTTAGTTTTACAATTTAGAATACTCATTTAGACTACCTTAAAATATCAATGACTTCCCTTCTTCTCTTTCCATGGTTCATTTTGCATAGCATAAATCCCTGCATATTTTATATAAACTAAACCATTCAGTATTCCATTATTACTTCCATCAAAACTTATTTACACTGTTGAATTTATCTTAATGCTGCCAACGTTTTCAAGTGTACACAATTCCCCCCCATATATTCAATAAACATTTTCCAATCTTCTTTAAACATATGTTCTTCTTGTTCTCTTATTCTATATGTTAGGTCCACAAGCTGCGCATATTCCATCAGTTTAAGTTGCCATTCTTCTTTGGTTGGGACCTCGCTCGTTTTCCATCTTGGGGGTAACAAAACACGGGGCACAGTAGTAGCATACATAAACAACCTTTTCTGAAACCTGGGAATTTCCATCTGAATTGAAGTGGGGACCATTCTTGATCTGATGGCAGCAAATCCATGTGTTTAGATTTACTCAAACCCTGTGGTCCAAAATTGCTTGAAAGGCAAACCCGGGTGACATTCAGTATTAGTCAGAAGGACTGGGAGGAGCTTGCCCAGGTCTTTCATTTGGGATGTGTCAAGGGCCCCCTCATTTATCTGCAAACACACTTGATCAGTGAAGACACTAGCACCCTCTGCGTTCAGAACTGCATTCCTATACAGTGGACGCTCGGGTTGCAAACGTGATCCATGCGGGATCCGCTGCTGCATCTGTGCACACGCACGATGCAATTCGGCACTTCTGTGCATGCGCAAAACGCAATTTAGCAGTTCTGCGCATGCGCGAGCACCAAAACCCGGAAGTAACCCGAAATCGTACAACCTGGGGGGGAAACAGGAAGCTTTAATTATAGGGACATAACTACCTAAATTGTATATAAATTCATTTATGTATGCTACTACAGCAGCAAGAATGTTACTCGCCCAAAAATGGAAAGAAGACTAAGTCCCAGTAAAGGATGAATGGGAACAAAAACTTGTGGAATATGCAGAAATGGCGAAACTTACTGGAAGAATAAGAAATCAAATTAACAAACATTTTGTAAAAGAGTGGAAATGGATTATTGCAGATAAATTGTAAACAGATAAAAACATTAGAAGGATTATTGTAATAACCTGCAGTTTCATAAGAGTATGTATTTAAAGTAGATAATTAAATGAATTTGGATATGCAGAAGATATTTAAAAATAAATGTAAGGAACCGCAGAAAGAGGGGGAAGGGAGTCAAATTTCAAATTTTGAAATGTTAAATTGATTGCAAATCTAATGAAATGTATAAATTTGAAAAGTATAAATAAAAAAAACTATTTTTAAAAAAGAACTGTGTTCAAAAAGCACCAAAAGAAAAACGAGAAAAGCTTTCAAAATAAATTCAAAAGGTCATACCTGGTGGCCCCATCGCACACATGATCTGAATATCCACCAGTTTAATCATAGAGCAGTCCTTCAGGTCGTACCAGTTCCAGTGGTCTAACCACTGGCGAAGTAACTCTACAGGAGGCTGAGCCCCATAAACTTCTCTGGCTGGCATGTTGACATCATCCACAAATACAACCTGTAAATAAAAAAACTATTTTCCAACGCTTATTCTGCACATTGCACATATGGCTATGCACACAGAGAGTGAATTTATTTCATTTATTTATTTATTATTAAAAATGTGCTTCTGAGCTAGAGATGGGCTAATCTGTCAATTTCAGATCCTCATATTTACAATTTTTGCATTCAGTTCTCCATATTTCCACACCAGTCTGCAACTGAAAAACAGGTCCTTGTGAAAATTCAAAAGCATTTTAATGCAAATTTCTATATACAGTTTTGCCTAATACAGTGGACCCTCGGGTTACGTTACCTTCAGGTAACGTAATCCTCAGTTTGCGAACACGGCACCCCCAGAAGTGTATACTTCTGGGTTTTGTTGCGCATGCATGCCAGAAGCGCTCTTTGCTCCACCGCATGCGCAGAAGGGCACCTCCGGTTACGAAGTTTTCAGGATGCGGCCAGGCCTCCAGAATAGATCCTGTTCGTAACTGGAGGTACCACTGTATGCGCATTTTTGCAAAGCAATTTCCCCTAATATAATACATTTTGTTTATTTTATTTTCACTAGCATACGCATTTTATGCACATTCTAACCTAGCGTGTGCATTTGGGCATACATTGCTTGGATGGAGAACTGTAGTGCAAAACTCAGAGAAGTGGGACTTTTGAATCATGGCTGTGTTTCAGGTCACATATATTGGTTTGGGAAGTGTGAATCAGGAAGATTTGTCCTTAAATGCAAACTGGAATTCCCCCCCTCCAATCCCTATTCACAGCATATCTTGGGTGAGTTTTCTTACCACTAAGTAATCCCATCCGACCCCCTCCTCTCTTTCTCCTCTCTTAAGAAAAGAGGGAAGAGACTGCGATCTACTTACAGAGTTAAAAACTGGCAGTGATCTACCCCCTTTTCAGGTCTAAGTTGTTGAGCTTTTTAGGGAGGAGAAGAACGGCTAAAATTGTGAGCTTTTTTTTAGGGGAGCCAAAGTTGTTGAGCTTCTTTGGAGGGAGCCAGTGATCTATATCAGTGATCTACCACAGACGTCCATTGATCTACTAGTAGATCACGATCTACCTGTTGGACGTGCCCGTTCTACATCATCCAACTCTGTTGTTGCTGTTGTTTTCTTTCTTTCGTTAACTCCATTAAAATACATGACACACAGAAACATCATTCTTCATCCTCAACAGGTACAATTAATTATAGCACCTCGGGACATGACTTCCTTAGGACTCTACCCCACAATTCTGGCTGAATGTACGGACCATGTCTGCACTCCCTTGAACTCAGTGGGGATTGCAAGTAACCCTATTTGCATGGAATGGTTCCTCACATCACCTTTTGCACTCATATATATACATGCCTAAATAAAAAAATCAATGCATGAATACTACCGTAGCTCTGAAGGATGTGTGCATATGAAAATTTGTGCTTTCCCCATAAACTTAAGCAGGGGTGACTTACTGAGAAAAGCTTCAGGCACAGTGGTACCTTGGTTCTCAAACTCCTTGGTACTCAAACAACTTGGAACCCAAACACTGCAAACCCAGAAGTAAGTGTTCCGGTTTGCAAACTTTTTTCGGAAGCCTGAACATGCTCCGTTTTGAGTGTCATGCTTCTGTTTTGAGTGTCTATTTTTGCTATTTATTTTGCGTTTTTGCTTTTGGCTCTTTTTTGTTTTGTTTTTGTGACTGTGTGGAACCCAGTTCAGCTACTGATTGATTGATTGATTGTGTGACTGCAGTACATTGTTTATTGCTTTCATTTTATGGATCAATGGTCTCGTTAGATAGTAAAATTCATGTTAAATTGCTGTTTTAGGGGTTGTTTTTAAAAGTCTGGAACGGATTAATCCATTTTGCATTACTTTCTATGGGAAAGCGCGCCTTGGTTTTGGAATGCTTTGGTTTTGGAACGGACATCCAAAACGGATTAAGTTTGAGAACCAAGATACCACTTTGGTGTGTTTTAAAAAGAAAATGGCGTACGTCAGTGTGGCTGCAGTGGTCAAGAGTGCTGGTCTTGAACTAGGGTTCAAATCCCCATTTGGCTATGAAGCTCCCTGGCCTCTCTTGGCCTCTCTTGGCCCAGTCGCTGTCTCTCAAGGCTACATCACAGGGTTTTTGTAGCGATTAAATGAGGAGAACCAAGTGTGTCACCTGGAGCTCTTTGGAGGGAAAGTGAGATATAAATGTCATGACTGTTGTTGCTGCCAGGGGTGCCCAAACATTTTTCAAAGAGGGCCAGATTTGATGAAGTGAACATGCGTGAGGGCCGACCAAAGTTGTTGAGCTTTTTAAAGGATTTAACCCCAAAGTTTAGCTTTTTAAAGGATTTTACCCCAGGACATATACTGCCACGGGGGCCAATTTTAATTGACCAGTGGGCCGGATTAGGCCCCTGAAACGGACTTTAGACATGCCTGCTGTATACAAACACTTCTGCCTTCCCTGACCGATACATTATGTGCTCGTTTTTGTACTTGGGTATCTGTAGCTAGGTGCAAAAAAATATGATATGAGCGTTGTGACAAGTCTGTAGCCTTGTTTTGCTTTTTTTTTAAAAAAAGTTACCATTCTCTTTCCAAGAGGGGGACCAAAGACTCCTTTTCTCCTTTTATCCAGCTTTGACATAATGATGTTCTGAGTCTGAGCTGCTGTAGTCTGCGCTGAGAAGTTAATGAGCAATGGTTTGTAGATATCCTTATGTAAGCGGTTTAAGAGAAAATCCTATAAAAATAGTTGAAATGGAGGGAAAGAGAGAGAGAGAGAGAGAATGGGTCACATGAGCATATACATCTGACAGCTTATATAGCCTACTAGCAAAAAGGCACACACACACACACCCTTGTATTTACTGCCAGTCATCTAAATGCAGTAAGCTTTTCCACGTCAAGCTCGTGAGCCATTCTGCTTATAAAATGATGAGACAATAATGAATCCACGGCCGTTAACATTCACAGCGCCTTAATGAGGTTCCTGCAGAAATAAACCACGGTGATTCAAAATTTTAGGACCCATGGTTTTAAAGAATATGAGGCGATACATCACGGATGCTCCCCGTACCGAAATGAATGGGCAAGTTAAACTACCAAATGCCTGAGCTAGCCAAGGCCCATTCCATTCCTCAGCAAACTTCTCTAGATAGGGCAGGGGAAATAACATAGCATTTTGCCTGTACCATAAATTCCACTTTTTAAAATGTTGCTATGCCATTTCAAGAGCACCAGAGGAGATTTTCTGTTTCTCAAAAAAGAAGTACGTTCCTAGGTGTGCAAACCAAGCCATCACTGAAGGAGTCTATGAGACCTCAGGGGTAGAGTGGCAAGTTACGCATCGCCAGAAAAGAGAATGTCATTTTATTGCCTCGTGGCAGAAGACAAGGATAAACGCACTATCTACATAAACTTTAAGCGATGCTGGTACATCATGAACATATCTGCTATGATACAGTTCTTCTGGTCTTTAAAACTAAACTTTATAAAGATGCATGTTTGCAGAGAGATCCACGAGCACTTTACCATGCTTGGCTCACCACGCTATACCATATAGTAGGGATGCGGGTGGCGCTGTGGTCTAAACCATTGAGCCTCTCGGGCTTGCCAATTGGAAGGTCGGCAGTTCGAATCCCCACGACGGGGTGAGCTCCCGTTGCTTTGTTCCAGCTTCTGCCAACCTAGCAGTTTGAAAGCATGCCAGCACGAGTAGATAAATAGGTACCACTGCAGCGGGAAGGTGAACGGTGTTTCCATGCACTCTGGCACTCGTCACAGTGTCCTGTTGCGCCAGAAGCAGTTTAGTCATGCTGGCCAGATAACTGTCTGCGGACAAACGCTGGCTCCCTTGGCCTGAAAATGGAGATGGGTGCCGCACCCCATAGTCGAATTGGACTGGACTTAACCGTCCAGGGCTCCTTTACCTTATATGATGTAACATCCACCAGGATGATAAAACCTCACACCTGGCAAATGCTCACACACAGTGATTCTCAATGTTGCTGCTGAATCCAGCATTGGCTTTAGAAGAGTTTGGGATTTGATACCCCGCTTAATCACTACCCGAAGGAGTCTCAAAGCGGCTAACATTCTCCTTTCCCTTCCTCCCCACAACAAACACTCTGTGAGGTGAGTGGGGCTGAGAGACTTCAAAGAAGTGTGACTAGCCCAAGGTCACCCAGCAGCTGCATGTGGAGGAGCGGAGACGCGAACCCGGTTCCCCAGATTACGAGTCTACCGCTCTTAACCACTACACCACACCTGCCAGTGCATGTGCACACATTTCTTAGAGAAAGGGAGGGTGGCAAAGTCATGCTTCAGGCCCTTTGGCCAAGCTTGGACTGTTTCTAACTACCTGGTGCAACTGGTGTGCTAACCCTGAACAGAATCCAGACATAAGAGGTGGACTTCTCAAGACCTGGCTTAAGCATTTGGTACACTTTCACCCATTTTTCTATATCAGAGAGAAAGAGAGAGAGAGAGAGAGAGAGAGAGAGAGAGAGAGAGAGAGAGAGAGATCATTCTCCAGCTAAACACATCAGTATTGCTTTGGTGCCTTCTCTTAACTTTGGGTCCCACGTTACTAATATTTTATCAGTGCAATAAATCAAAGTCGCATTAAAGAGTAATTAAATAAAAGCCAATTACAGCCCTTTATTGCAAAAACAATTTTCCAGTTTAGTTACTCCGTGTTAACCAGAATAAATTTCTAAGTATCAGAATCAGCAAAATGACTGTAGGAGGCCACTTGCTACTTTTCGCCGAAGAGCAAATCTAATTATGCATAGCATTAATGCAAGAATTAATTGCATTAATAAAAAATTCATTTACTGGGAAGGCAGGCACACAAAGAGAAATAACTTACAGGAAGACAAACACTGAGGGTTTTTTATAGGCTTTTTGACTGAGATTATATCAATTGTTCCTCTAAATAAGGAGTTCATAAGTTTGGTCACTTATATGGGTAATGGAGGGGAACTCAAAGTGGCTTTATAGAATGCCAAAACAACCATTTAACAGATGTGCTAATATTTATATTTCTCAAGATAACTCATAATACCGTGAAGAGACCTCTTTTGACATTCAGGCAAAGGAATTTTGATCAGATCCAAAGTAAGGAGCAAACTGAACATGCATTTTGATAGCTCCAAGTTAAACCTAAGGTTATTCCCACTCTTCACAACAACCCAAGTCTCCTTTCCCTTGCAGCTTCTTATCACCACCATTCCTTGTCCACCAGACTCCTCCTTAAGGCACATCTTTTCACCCTGGTTTTTCCTTTTGTTTCCTCCTCTTTCCTCCCTAATGTGTCTTGCCTCTGATTAGACTGAAAGTCTTTGGGCCATTTTATTTTTCATAGGGACACAGGTGTCAGGGACGTGGCTCAACTGAGCGCAAGGAAAGAGTCAGACTCAGAAATTGAGACAAGTGGGAGAGAGGCCGACTCTGCAGATGAAAGCTGGCTGACAGAGCCAGGAAGGGGGAGCTCGACCCCCCCTTCACAAAGAAGTCACAGACACGGATAGCTCTCAAGAAGGGGGAGAGCTAGGAGGCAGTCAGAGGGTTGCTAGGCAACCAGCAGAGAGGCGGATGGAGAGCGTGTCTAGTGGAAGTGGGGATGGGGAAGTCTAACCCTCTCAGCCCCCGTTCTCGGAGACTGGACGAGGTCAGAGTGCAACAGAAGGGCAAGAGGGGAAGGGCAGGAATCTGGCATCCTTCCTTCTGTGAGAGGAGTGGAGATTCAGACTGACCAACTCCTTCAATGAGAGCAGTCTAGAAGCTGCACTCTGGATGTGTTTTGTAAATAAAAGTATCATAAAACTGTCAGAGAGTCATTAATTCTTATCGAGGCTTGCTTGCCTCCCTGAGATCATTACCACAGGAAGCCGCTGTGCACAGAGTCAGACCATTGGGGCATCTTTCTCAGTATTGTTTACATTGACCAGCAGTGGTTCTCCGTGGATTTCAGGCACTGTTTTCTCCCAGTCCTACTTGGAGATGCCAGGGAATGCCCCTGGGATCTGCTGTGAGCAAGGCAGATCCTCTACCTCTGGCTCCCCTTCATTTTTGTGCACCTCATAATTTTTGAGATCTAAGTAAAGGAATAAGCATCAAAGCTGAGGAATGGAACAGTTAGGATGCCTGCTCAAAACGTCTTCTGCAGCTACCACTGACACTGTCTCCTTACTCTGCTAAGATTAGAGCGAATGAGTGAAAACCATGCCGAATCTCGAGAATAAGGATACATTTCGGTGGTAAGAAGCACAGGATCGAGTTTTCCAAGAGCAGCCCATTTCATTAATTCCCAAACAGCGGGGATTCTCCTTGCAGAGACAAAAAGTGCAACGTACATTTCAAGGCATACTTACTATGATATATACGCTCTTGCCAGTTCCTGTTGGCCCGACAAATATGAATGGCTTTTGATGTGTTGTCAGCATTTCCATTAACGAAAAGTATCGGATGGTGTCCAGAGTGGGGACAATTATTTCGTTGAACAGCATGTCTTTCGGTATAGGTGGAGCCGTCTCGAGTGCCTCCACCCAAGGCTCCCACCTTCCTGCGCCCTGTTTCAAAACATAACACAATCAGAAAGAACAGGAGAAAGATCTCATGGACACATTTCACCCTGCGCTAGTGAGATCGTGCCACATCCCTTGCTGTATCAGGAACTGCTTTGTGCTCAACTGTGTGCTTCTGAATCAAGAACTCAGGACCACACACGGTCAGAGCCGATCACCCATCAGCCACCTGAATTTCTGCCACTCTTTCCTTGAGTGGCTGGGGCAGGAAGAGAAAGATTTAGGCCCTCTTCCCTCCCAAACTAACTGGTAGCTAGCTTCAGTGGAAGTATGTACATCTCGAGATTGGATTACAGATCAATCTATCACGGAAAGCTAAACCAGGCCCATCATTAAAGATCCACACATTGTTCTGAATATAAATAAGAAAGAAGAAGAGTTTGGATTTGATATCCCGCTTTATCACTACCCGAAGGAGTCTCAAAGCGGCTAACATTCTCCTTTCCCTTCCTCCCCCACAACAAACACTCTGTGAGGTGAGTGGGGCTGAGAGACTTCAGAGAAGTGTGACTAGCCCAAGGTCACCCAGCAGCTGCATGTGGAGGAGCGGGGAAGCGAACCCGGTTCACCAGATTACGAGTCTACCACTCTTAACCACTACACCACACCGGGCATTTACTCTGCTTTTTGTCATATTGGGTTGGACTGAAAAATAGGAATAGGAATAGGAATAATTTATTATTGGCCAAGTACATTTTCCAACATACTTGGAATTTGTTTCGGCTACATTGCAATGTAAACATACAGACACTGTTCCTCTCACAATACAAAGAAGCAAAGAAACCCCACCCATATTTTACCTCCCCTTAAGCTATACAACTACGAATTTAACAATTTAATGGCACAAGGGAAAAAACTATTCTTGTGCCTGGCCGATTTTGTATATGAAGTCCTGTAGCGACGTCCAGATGGAAGTAAATCAAGCAGATGATGACCGGGATGTAAAGGATCTGCTACAATTCTCTCTGCTCTCTTCCTAACTCGGGTAGCATAAATTGTCTCTATTGAAGGCAAGCTAACACCAATTACCCTTTCTGCAATCCTTACAGCTTGTTGGAGCCTTTTCTTGTCAAAATGGCAGCCATCATTTAACTACTTTCTGAAAGGAGTGTTCCATAATTCAACCAAGAATACTGATCTAACGTGGAGGTGATACTGGAAATGAATTTACCAATTAAACTCCAGGAGAAACCTCTATTGAAAACAAACACACTCACTTCTTTGACAAAGCGGTACTCATAAATTGTTCCATCTTCTGGGTAGGGGACAGTCAGTATTTTTGCGCGCATGTGCTCAAGACCACTCAGCAATTTATATTTCTCTCTCGTTTGGTCGCTCATTGGCCCTTCAAGCAATTCACGAACTATCTTGTCAAATTTCAGCCGGTCGCTCTCCTTACAGCTGGCTCCAACAGACCAGGTGAGAGAAAACACAAAAATGCTCTAGTGCAAAAGGAAAGGGAGAAGGTGTATTAATAAATCAACAATGAAACCCTACACGTTTACTCAGAAGTAAGGCCCACTGTGTCCATTGGGGGCTACTCCATGGCTCCAATGGGGCTTATTACTATATGCAGGGGGGGAAAGAATCACAGCCTAAAATGATAATTTTAATACTGAAATGCAGGGCTGAAAACAGCCTCAGCCCAGTATACCTGAAGGAGCATCTCTACTCCCATCGTTCTGACACTGAGATCCTCCTATGAGGGTCTTCTGCTGGTTCCCTCACTGCGAGAAGTGAAGTTACAGGAAACCAGGCAGAGGGCCTTCTCGGTAGAGGTACCCTCCCTGTGGAACGTCCTCCCTTCAGATATCAAGGAGATAAAGAACCACATAACTTTTAGAAGACATCTGAAGGCAGCCCTGTATCGGGAAGTTTTTAAATGCTTGATATTTTATTATGTTTTATATATGTTGTAAGCCACCCAGAGTGGCTGCGGAAATCCAGCCAGATGGGTGGGGTATAAATTAGCACCATTGATCTTTGCATACTATAATACAGAGGTGTAGAACATGTGGCCCTCCAGATGTTATTGGGCTGGCATCATCCCTGACCACTGGATATGCTGCCTGGGGATGCTGGGAGTTGTGCAAAACACAGGGACATAGGTTTCCGTTCCTACCCATGCTATAATGTCTGCAATAAATAAGACAGGTAAGATTATCAATACCTGGAGAGTGTCCGCTGTTACCCATTGATGCCATTAGTTGTGTTTATTTATTTTCAGTGTCTACCGCTGCAAACCACCCCTATCCCACAACACATGAATGCAATGCACTAGTGGTATGTGGTGAAATTTTTCGCAGGGGAATAGTTAGGGCCAGAGGCGTCAGCTTGCAAGGGCAAGAGGGTGGGGCGGGGGACAGTGGCAACGTTGCACATATGAGAGTCACATCTCCTTCCCTAAGTCAGGCAGAAGCTTCCCCCAGGCTTTGGGAAGGAGGTGTCATGGCTCAAAGAGGATGCTGGAGCCCTGCTGCCTCCTTCTGCTGAATCATAGAATCATAGAGTTGGAAGAGACCACAAGGGCCATCCAGTCCAACCCCCTGCCAAGCAGGAAACACCATCAAAATTCCTGACAGATGGTGTCATGCTTAAAGACCTCCAAAGAGGACTCCACCACACTCCTTGGTGCAAATTCCACTGGAACAGCCCTGTCAGGAAGTTCTTCCTAATGTTTAGGTGAATCTTCTTTCTTGTAGTTTGAATCCATTTCGTGTCCGCTTCTCTGGAGCAGCGAAAACAACCTTTCACCCTCCTCTATATGACATCCTTTTATATATTTGAATATATATGAATGTGTAGTATGAATGTTAGGCCCAAAAGAAAATGGAGTATTCGTAAAGCATGATATGCTGGGAAGCGAAGCGAGAAACTAGTTTTATCAAAGAGGAATGTATGACTGTGTTTACTGAAAGCAAAAAGCCCCGGACAAACACACGGAGGAACTTGCAAAGGGCCACAGACATGAGATAAAGGCCTAGAACACACTGCATGTTCTGAGATGCAACTGCGGAGGCAACTTGGTGGTGGTCCAGGAGGAGAGCAGGAGAAGAGCGGTGGAGATTCAATCCTTCTCCAAGCCATCCCGCAGACGACAACGGGGGAAGGTGGCTATCAAAAGGACTCTCTGCATGCCCTCAGTGTGCCGGGACTAGTGCTACAGCTCGACACCCACAGCTCTTGCGTGAGGCATGATCAACCTAAGTGAAGGGCCTTGTGGGTATGGATGAATGTGTGAGTGTTTGAACCTCTTGGTACCAATGTATTAATGTATACATGACAATATGAAATAAATGTTACATGAAAGGTGTGTAAACCCAGATCTGGTCTCTGACGTGTCTTATTGAAAGTCCTATAGCATACGGGATATCACCTGTCTCTCCGGATTTCAAAAGAACCAAGTTACCACAGTTTGGTGACACCTCCCAAAGCGGGGAGGGCTTTGGGAAGGTGGTGAGAGGGTTCTTGGACCAGTCAGAGAATCGCACCTCTCGCCCTGGGCCTAAGCAATGGACAGAAGCTTCCTGGGTCTTTGGGGAAGGAGGTGCCAGGGGGATATTTAGGGGACTAGCTTAGCCCCCCTTGTCCATTGACAACAAGCCACTGCAATACCCCCTAAGTGATCTAAGTATGTTAATGGAATAGACCAGCCCATCAATTGTAATGCGTCAGGTTTACACCAAAACTCTAATTTGATAAAGATCCATGGAGGTTAACTCAAACCAAATCTCCGATTCAATGCATTAACAAGATCCTGCCCACCTCAAGCCAAGAAAACAATTCACGGTCCGTAACCGTCTTAAGTTTCGCTTCATTTTGAAACTCATCCATGAGGCAGTCCATTAGATTCATCAACGATCGAACCAAGTTGGTATCTGACGTAGGAGACAGTTCCTAGGAGGAGCAAAGGCATGTTCTCCGTAGTACATGAACTTAATTTAAAATGAGCCAGTTCCATCAGCCTTACCATCAAGAATTAAACAATGCCCTGACTCTAAACATTATGGGCACAAGAGATAAAAAAAGCACTCTGTTATCCTTAAGACAAAATAAAAAATAACCTCTAAGCAAAAATAAAATAAAGAAATGCAAGCAATCTGATATCCTCAGTCCCAATTCTTTCGATTTTTCTCTTATTGCATAGTGTAAGAAATAGGATTAATAATAATAATAATAATAATAATAATAATAACTGCAATGCAGTTATGAACTAAAGACCAATCTAATTCCAGTGAAATGTTGGCTGTGAATGCCGACACAAGAACATGGACTGCAACTTTATACATATCTACTCAGAAGAACAATTGATTAAGATGGGACCGAAGCTGAAAACTTTTCCCAGAATGCACACTTTTATTGTAAAGTGCACACTTCTGCATGCAGCCTTTAAACAAAATACTTATTTTTGTGCACTGTACAAATCCGATACAATGTACAATCTGACTGGGAGTTGTGTTCCAATCTACAAAGCAAGTCCAGGAACACGGGATTGAGGGTTTACCCACCCTTCCTCTTATTCCTCTGCTTCCCCCCAGGGAAAACTGCTCTTTAATGGTCAAACAGAGCAAAGGGCAATTCAGGTTTTCTCCAGATTGACGGTTGCTCCGATTTAGCACCAAAGAGCAGGATTTTCCTGGGAAAAGAGAGTGGCCCGCTGCAAAGAATGCACCAAACAATTTCCTCCCTCCCGTGGTTCCTCACCTAAATATCCACATTTTGGGGGGGGGGGAGCTCTTGTGACCATGATTGAAAGCATTCATGCTTCTGTACTGACACACTTCAGAAAGGCAATTTCCATTTCATTAATTCCATGCTTAGCTCACCTTTGTACACTTTCTAATAAATTCAACAGAAAGCGGGACTATCCTGTCAAACAAGCCTGTTATAAACTCTTTATGTAGAGGCGTGACAGTGGGAGGCATCAGGTGTAGCCAGGATAGCATCACGGGTCTCCAACCTAGCATTTGTGGCTCCATGTAGACCATGCCACATCTAGAAACCTGCAAAAGGAGGATACCTTTACGTATCTTAAGGCTATAGATAACCTAAAGGAATGCTTACATCTTCATTAAACTTGTGAAAGCTGGCTCGGATAGTCTAGGTCTGACAGAACAAAACGATTGTCGACAATTATATAAATCACAAGTTGACGTTTTACATGCCAACAATTTCAGATTTACCCAGTAGCAGTGACGCAAGTTCTAGTTTGTGTGTGTGTAAATCATAGCTTTCATTTTTTACACTTCCTTTATTAAAGAAAGTGGGAAAGGGAGAGGAAGCTGACTCCTGAAAACAAAAATAATTTTCTATTTAAAAAAACTGCAATTAAGAAAAGGCTTCATTCATTGTTTATACAAAATAATGGTTGTAGATACCAACTACAAAACAAACAAAAATATAACTTTCCAAAAGTGGAAATCAAAATGGACAGGGGACTGGGATAGAAACTACTTAAAAGAATGAAATCTAACAAGAACTTGGCATGCCGATTCCGAACACATTTGCTCAGAAACGTCCCATTGATTTCAAGGACATTAGCTTCCACGCAAGAGCATTTAGGAATTGCTATTTTTAAAACAATACACTGAGAAAGTTTGCTATCGGCAGACTAATTGCATAATAATTGTGTTGGTTATCAAAGACCTGCACAGGCTGCCAGCTTGCTACCAAGCCAAGTTCAACATGTCCCTATTGATATATGCAGCCCTTAACAGCTTGGGACCGGTTTACTTACCCTATAGCAGGCATGTCCAACAGGTAGATCGTGATCTACCAATAGATCACTGGACATCTGTTGTAGATCACTGGTAGATCAGTGGCTCCCCCAAAGAAGCTAAATAACTTTGTCTCCCCTAAAAAAACTCAACATCTTTGCCCTGCGCCCCTAAAATGACCTGAACCACCAAAAACAGGGCTTTCCTTCCTAGAAAAAGCTCACTGTCGCTTTCCTCCTCCCTAAAGAAACTCAAGAACTGTGATCTGAACCCCCCAAAAGGGGGTAGATCACTGCCAGTTTTTAACTGTGTGAGTAGATCGCAGTCTCTTAGAAGTTGGCCACCCCTGCCCTATAGGTTCCTCTTTGATGTGAGAAACTTGCACTTACAGGTCCCACACAGTATTCCTTATGTGCTTGTGAGGAGTTATTATTTTAGTATGGCAGCACCACCTGTGGCTTGGAGCTCCCTGCTTAATGACATTAGGCAGGCACCTGCAATATACTGTTTTACACACCTGCTGAAAACCTTTCTGTTTCAGCAGGCTTTTGCAAATACAGTGGTACCTTGGTTCTCAAACAAGTTGGAACCCAAACACTGCAAACCCGGAAGTAAGTGTTCCGGTTTACGAACCTTTTTCGGAAGCCGAACATGCTCTGTTTTGAGCGTTATGCTTCCGATTTGAGTGTTACGCTGAGGTCTGTCTGTTTTTGCTATTTATTTTGCGTTTTTGTTTTTGCGGCTCTTTTTTGTTTTGTTTTTGTGACTGTGTGGAACCCAGTTCAGCTACTGATTGATTGTGTGACTGCAGTACATTGTTTATTGCTTTCATTTTATGGATCAATGGTCTCGTTAGATAGTAAAATCCATGTTAAATTGCTGTTTTAGGGGTTGTTTTCAAAAGTCTGGAACGGATTAATCCATTTTGCATTACTTCCTATGGGAAAGCACGCCTTGGTTTTGGAACATTTTGGTTTTGGAACGGACTTCTGGAATGGATTAAGTTTGAGAACCAAAGTGCCACTGTACAAGATTTGGTTACATCTCTTTTTCCATTTGTTATCGTGTTTCGTTGTGGTTTATTTATTTCTAACGTTTTAGATATAATTGTTATCAAATTGTCCTGTGAAAAAGCAAAGGGGTTTTGGGAAATGATATATAATGAATTGAAAAGGATGTTTAAACTGATAATTCCTTTAAAAAAAAACACTGAAGCCTTTTTTTGCTAGGAATAAGGGGGACAGATGTCTTGAAAAAGCTGACAAATCTATTTATCTATGCGACAACAGCAGCTAGAACTTTAGATGCGCAGAAGTGGAAAGAAGAAGAAATTCCAACGAAGGAGGAATGGTCTAGGAAACTGATGGATTATGCTGAAATGGCGAAATCAACTGGCAAAGTAAGAGGACAAATTATAACCAATATATGATGTCGCAGGCAGGATTTGCAATATAAGCAGTGGGTTACTGAAAGATCTAACAATAACAGGGTTTAGATAATAAACAATATGTGTGCTATAAAACTGCTAATAAAAAGGGGTAAAAAAACAAACATCAGGAAAGGATTTTGTGCTGGAAAAAGAATTGTATAGGACAATAAATGTTTTGGAATATTTTTGGAGACTGAATAAAAATGATATAAAAATAATAATTTTCCTTAAATGTTTCGGTAGGCTTATATTCTATTTTTAGTGTTTTACTGCTTGTTATTGCAGCGTAGATCAGGAAGTAAAGAAATGAGAAAGTTAATTTTTTTCACCCCTGTGGGCTTGTCACAATCCTAATGTCATCGAAAAGCAACCTTCCATCTGCACCAACTTACAGTAGCAGGAGAAGCAACTTCCAAGTCCATTGGTTCGAAAATAAGGCTCATCTGTTGCGACATCTGAATGATCTCGCCACTCATCAGGCACAGTTTCTTGTTATCATCCAGCACGGTATTCATATTCTCAATCCACACGGCATCCACTGGCCCATCAAAAATAAGCCACTTCCTGTCAGGTGTCTGGGAGGAGAGAACAAAGTTTTAGTATAAATAATGTTTAAGAATTGGCAAGGTGAGCGAAAAGGCCTGTCCCTCTCACACAGGAGGGATGTGCTGCAGCACATGTCAGCATCTAAAAACAAAGAACTATTTTATTTAAATGCAGGCAGACATAACCAATAATCAACTAGAATTCAGAGAATTTATCGATTAAGATATCTTCAGTCGGTGACAACTCTAACCCTTCCCTACCATATGACCACTGAAGAGGCACAAACTCTACACAGGACCTGGGTCTTTTATGCCTTCAGGGCACAGCTGGGCTCCTTCTTTTATTCTAGACATTGTTTACATAGAATCAAAAGGGACCCAAGGGTCATCTAGTCCAACCCCCTGCAATGCAGGGATCTCAGCTAAAGCATCCATGACAGATGGCCATCTAACCTATGCTTTAAAACTATGTATATGCTGAAATATTTTAATCTTGTCGAATACTTACAGCTGAAGAAGCAAAGGCCCTAAAGCTCACGGCCAGAATGCCATCTGACCATTCGTGGGAGACGGGATCAAATTGTCCGTACAGTTGCCCCATAGTTATAGCCTTCGGGTTGATAACAGTGATCTGAACTTTATTTTCCTCCATCAGCCCCTGAGTACACATAAAGAATTGCATATGATAAATCAGTAGTGCATTTAATTCATCAATACACATACAATCTCTCTTATCCATACCTACATTTATATCTACTGTCTGTAGATCTACATGTTATCTTTCAATATATCCAGATAGACACACCTGCACACACATATATTTGCCCTAAACGGATGGGTGGTTTGGCCATTCATGGCAACATAGGAAATGGAGGGGATTACAATCCTGCCTCCAACATGCATGTGATGTTCCTCTTGGCCAGTGGTACCTTGGGTTTTTTAACGTCTCCGTTGATTAACGTTTCGGGTTTTGAACACCAAAAGCCCGGAAGTAAATGCTTCGGTTTTCGAACACGCCTCAGAAGTCGAACGAATTCCACTGAGGGTATATCTCATTTTTCTAAATTCTCTGTATTAAATTTGCAGGCCACCCTTCGCACCTCGGTTTTCAAACGTTTCGGAACTAGAATGGTCTTCCGGAACAGATTACATTCGAAAACCGAGGTAGAAGAAGAAGAGTTTGGATTTGATATCCCGCTTTATCACTACCTGAAGGAGTCTCAAAGCAGCTAACATTCTCCTTTCCCTTCCTCCCCCACAACAAACACTCTGTGAGGTGAGTGAGGCTGAGAGACTTCAAAGAAGTGTGACTAGCCCAAGGTCACCCAGCAGCTGCATGTGGAGGAGCGGGGAAGCGAACCCAGTTCACCAGATTACGAGTCCACTGCTCCTAACCACTGCACCACACTGAGGTACCACTGTACTTCATCAAGAAGTGTCCATTCCTGCCACAGTGCCATCCCCTTCACAGCCTCCCCTTTCTCCTGCCAGAAATGGAAGCAGTGGGAGGAGGACTTGGAGGGAGGGAAGAAAATATCAAGTGCTCAAGGTATAGGCCTTCTCACATGTAATGAACGAGAGGTGCTTGCTGTTACAAGCATCTCTTTTCAATTCCTTGCAGCACTGTATCATTCTAGCTGCTTAGGCAAATGCCATTAGCAGCAGAGTATGGACAGACAAGTCAAATTTTCTGAAGGAAATGAAAGACCAGGCCGGATGTGAGAAATAGTTGACAAGGTGACACAATATGTCACTTTGCTGTTTTTAGGACACAATGCCTTCTGGAAACATTTGTTTACTTTTTCACATAGGTCCCCCAAAGCAGCTGCCAAAACCCGATACGCAGATGTCTTTCCACCAAAGGGCTCTCCGACGATCATGAAACCATGCCGCACAATCATCATTTCAAAGATCTGCAAAATTTTCTCGGAAAAGAACGGCGTCATCTGTAAATTCATTTCTTCGCAGTTTATCTTGATGGCTTCCAGGATGTCATTGTAATCTGGTTTTGGCAGCTTCACACCAGGAAACAAATCTGAAGTGATGCCCTGTCAAAAATGAATTACAAGGTATTTTAACCATGACTATAGCAAGCAGTTTCTGGGTCTTCTGTGAATTATCTCCTGTCCCCCAAAAAAGGCCTTTTACACTAGCAATGCAATCCCATTTCTATAAAACATAGTGTCTATGTTCTTTAAAACAGTGTCTCCGAGAAATTTTACACATCACCTGAGAAGACAGGTGAACTGCAAGATAGGAAAAATGGTTTACTTCAGAGCTGCATCCTGGGCTTTTGCACACAGATGGAACAGAATCATGATGCCTGCAACCAGCTGATGACACTTGCATGTGTGATGTTCCCATTCCCAAAGCTGGAGTTATAACAGCTATCTTGTCAGCTTTGGGGGAATTATTTATTTATTTATTTCGGAATAACTGTATTGTTCTTTGCACCTGCCGAAGTCTACAGTGCTTGTAGATTTGGAGGAAAGAGGTAGAGCATAAACTCTGCATGTAGACGGTTCAATTCCCAGCATCTCCAGCTAGGACTGGGAGACACCCTGTCTCAATTTCTACACCGCTTAGAAATTCTGAATGTTAAGCAGCTTATAAATACCTAAAAATCAATAAGCATAATAAAACCTGGAGAACCGCTGCCAGTCATTGTAGACAATACTGTGCTGGATGGATCAATGATCTGACTTGATTATAAGGTGTTTTCCTACGTTTCTAGATTTGTCTATAGTTTCAGGTTGTCCTGTAGCAATACGCTCATAAATCTCATCCGTATATAGGTTTTGGTATGTATCGCTTATCTCTTGAACTTGAATAATGTAATCGAAGACCCTTACATCAAAAAGTGGTAGATCGTGGGATAAAAACTTAGGCAAATTTACATCTATAATGGATCTAAGCAGCAAAATTTCTTCATTTTCATCTGGATATTTCAGCTGCAAAAAAAGGACAAAAATTAATTTGAGAGTTAAAACTTTCGTTTCAAATTTACCAATAACATAAAATAAATTATATGTCAATGCTTTACACGTTGTCACTGTTTCCGTTATCTGTGTCCAATTTGCCGTTTTTAGGGGAACCGACATGTTCCAGACAGATGTGAATAATCTAAACTTTCAGAGCGTCTTTATAACACAAAATTCTGATCTTATTATCCTGCCGGACGAAGCTCACATCTAAAGGTCTACTGGGAAATGTTACTATGAGTTTTGGATTAAAACTCCTGCTGATTTCTTGCATGTTAGGATATGGGCAAACTGAATCAAAAGTAAACATGCTTTCATTGAGAAAAACAAATGAATGTGCAAAGATCTTAGCAGCAATCTGTTGCAGACCCATATTTGTTCTAATAAATGTATATCAGTAGTCAATGGCCAGGTTTAGATAAACTTTGGTCCAAGATTTAGTCACCTCCAGGATCTGTTCCTGGGTCATTATCCTGGCTCCTTAGCTTATATTACAACAGACTTCCATGATTCAGATATGACAGAGAACTCTGGTTTAATTGGGCAGTGCTTAGATTATTGTACACTGCTCAGTGTACAATAAACCACACTGTATAAAGTGGTTTATAAACCACACTGTATAAAGTGGTTTATAAACCTTCCCAATAAATACCTTCCCAATAAAGTGGTACCTTGGTTTTTGAATGGCTTAATTGTCAAACAAATCAGCTCCTGAACGCCGCAAATCCAGAAGTAAAAACATCTAACGCAGCTTTGCTTGAGTGCAGGAAGCTCCTGCAACCAATTGGAAGCCGCGCCTTGGTGTTCGAACGGTTTTGGGAGTCGAATGGACTCCCGGAACGGATTAAGTTCAAGAACCAAGGTACCACTGTAAATTCAAATCAGGAATAAAGCAGCAAAGAAGGACGTCGCCTCCAACCTGACTTCCAGTAGAAAACTAGAAGTTGCATCAGAGCCCCACAGTGTGGGAGCTGAGCCCCCACAAAAAAATTATGGCCCCCCAGGCCCCCTACAATTGGCACCAGTGGCAGCGTATACACACAAAGGCCCTATACATGATTCAGCTCAAGTAGGAAGCACAGATTTTGCTTCTAGCGAAACACCAGATTCTAAATCAAGACAGTGAAAAAAGGGGCACAGGTTTCCTACCTTCAGATTTCCAGCTGCTGTGAGCACCGACTTCACGGCTCTCATTCCATAATCATAGTGGTGCTGGGAAGACAACTGCTCCGAACACAGGCGATAGGTAGCTACAATTTTCACCGACAGAGGCCGAGCGGTAACAAACCCACAGGAGTACAGGACAATTTCAGCAATCATGGCGTAATCAGGTACCATCATTGCCACGGTTCGAAACAGGGCCTATTAAGCAAGCATTGACAGGCAGGTTAACTGCAGAGCTCTGTCACAGTCCCTCGCCGGGTGGTCAGCTTCACACTGGGATGGGAGGCTAAATTTCATCATCTTTATGCAAACCGTTCCCCAGATTGGTAAAGACAGTTACTGCCCAAACAGTCCCCCAAAATAAGAAGTGCTTAAAAAAAACCCTGGGTGGTGAAATCCTAAAAGCTTTCAAATACTTGGAGGGCACTACACTGGCATATATCCTATGATTATTATTGATTATTGGGGGGGTATATGATGGGTTTACAGGAGTATATGAATCAGGAGCCTTTGTTCTGTCATATGCCTTGGTTTCCCATTCATCAAAAAAAAACAAAAAAAAAACAGGAGGCAACATAGGCCACAGCCCTCTGAAATAATATGCCTCTCCTGGCCATGTGCGTTAAGAGGAAGGGTTGTGTGTTGGGAAGTAACCATTTAGAAGTCCAGAAGAAGAACCTAGTTTCTGTGGTTAGAGTAAACAGTTTGGCAACTGGCTCCATGTCATCGGATTACAATTCTTTGCAAGTAGATAATTTAAGGTTCAAAGGAGTTGCCAGTAGGTCTCTCTGATATCAAGAGTGTCGAAGAGAGGGCAGTCCAAAATTATGTGATATATATATTGTACCTGATGCATTCATACTGCAAGTCTATTCTGGAAGGGAGGTCGTTTTTGGAACCTAGTTAGCTCGTGCTACTGCTACTGGGTACCTTAAGGTTGTCCGGGAGTTCTGATCGGCCAGCATAGCCGGGATTCATGGTTATGAAGACGGCACATGTGGGGTTAAGTCTCAGCTCAGTGCCTTCAAACACCAGCAAGTCACAGCCAGAGTTGATGCCTACAGAGAGAAGGTAAATAGGCATCATTTTAATTGCTGCTGGAATGGGTTTTATCTTAACACGGGAGAGATAACAAAACAAAAAAATAGAGTACCTCTCTGGATAGTAAGAATTTGCTGAGCCACAACAGAAAGTACTTCCAAGTCAATTCTGTTAAATTCATCGAAGCAGGCCCAGGCTCCGCAGGAAAGCAAACCCTAGAGAGGGACAAAAAATAAATTTTAAAAATTCACCGTTCAGGTCCAGTACAGTGGTACCTCGGGTTAAGAACTTAATTCGTTCTGGAGGTCTGTTCTTAACCTGAAACTGTTCTTAACCTGAGGTACCACTTTAGCTAATGGGGCATGCCCTGTTTCTGCCCACCGCGTGATTTCTGTTCTCATCCTGAGGTAAAGTTCTTAACCCGAGGTACTATTTCTGGGTTAGCAGAGTGTGTAACCTGAAGCATCAGTAACCTGAAGCATCTGTAACCCGAGGTACCACTGTACATATCTATTCTCAGTTTAAAAATAATGAGGAACTCCCTTGGGAAGAAAGCAGTAGGTGTTTCGTTCATTCTCGTCCGATTCTTTAGAACTTGTTCAAACACAAATGCCGGTATTTGTACAAAGAACCTGTGCTTCCTACGAGAGCATTTTTGTTGTTGCCGTTAAAGTGCTTTGGTTCTTAATGCTAAATGTTTGCCGGTATTCATTTGCACCTTAAAGAATTTCCCCAGAGCGAGGTAATCCAGTCCATCAGAGCAATTGAAAACCACACATTGCTTGGCGACAGCCTTTGCTAAGTCCTTTGTCGTCTCCGTTTTGCCAGTTCCTGCAGGGCCTTCAGGGGCACCGCCAAGGTGAAGGTGGAGGGCACCAAACAGAGTTCTGAAATTAGAGGGGGGAGAATTTAAAAAGAAAAAGGCACAAGTTACGGAAATGTCTGTCACATTATTTCTGGTTTTTATTTCTATTTTGTGTATAATTTTTATTAAGTTTACAGTTTTGAATATTCATTAAACAACCTTAAAATGTCAATGACTTCCCTTCTTATCTTTCCGTGGTTCAATTTGCATATCATAAATCCCTGCATATTTTACATAAACTAAACCATTCAGTATCCCATTATTACATCCATCAAAACTTGTTTACACTGCTGAATTTATCTTAATGCTGCCAACGTTTTCAAGTGTACACAAGTCCCCCCCCCATATATTCAATAAACATTTCCCAATCTTTCCAATGTTCTTCTTGTTCTCTTATTTTATGTTCAGGTAGATAGCCGTGTTGGTCTGATGCAGTCAAAATAAATTAAAAAATTGTCCAGTAGTGCCTTAGAGACCAACTAAGGCGCTAATGGACAATTTTCTTATTTTATATGTTAGGTCTGCAAACTGCACATATTCCATCAGTTTTAAATTGCTGTTCTTCTTTAATTGGGACCTCGCTCATTTTCCATTTTGGGTCTAAGAAAACACAGGCCGCAGTAGTGGCATAGCCTACATTAGTAGCCTTTTTTTGACATCTGAATTATCCCCAACAAAAAGGACTCTGGTCTTTTCCTTCAAAGAATAACACGCTGTAAACTTCAGATTGTTCTTCCAGAGTTTCCCCCAAAGATTAAAATCTATGTTATGTCCTATATCTATTGCCCAATGTGTCACAGAGGCTTTGTGCTTTGAGACCCCCCAACCACCCCCAAAAAATGAAGACACAGTGACACAGGATTTTAGTTTAAGTCATTGGGCAAAATTTAGGCCACAACTTTATTGAATACAGAAAGTGGTATTGGCTATAGGCATTGGACTATCATCAAACTATATCAGACTCCCACTCACATCATGGGGAATCTGATAATTGGGTGAAACACCGCCAGAGGGAGCCCCGCCAATGCGGACCGACTCGAGCTCCCCCTGGTGTTCCCGTGGGGTCCTGGTATGGCCCTAGCCCCTACCGTTGGTTTCGGACAAGACCCAGGCCAACCCCTGATTCCTTTAACGGAATACCCTTGAGCTTGGAGGGGCAGGTGATGGCCGCACCTCCCCTCCCCACACATTGCTGATCCAATGCCTAACCGCCAAACCTTACAAAGTTGTGACGATTGCTACGCGGTAGGCGAAAACCAAATGGCTCTGCCAATCTGCCAGATGGAAAAATTCCTACCAGGCCCCCATTGCAAAACAGGCAACCAACCGCCAAACCTTACAAAGTTGTGAAGATTGCTACTACGCGGTAGGCGAAAACCAAATGGCTCTGCCAATCTGCCAGACGGAAAAATTCCTACTAGGCCCCCATTGCAAAACAGGCAACCAACAATGTCCATAGCAAGGCCAATGCACCAGATAAAGGGGTGGGAGGGAGGGTGATCCGCTGCGCGAAGGGTAAAGAGGTCCAGCAAACATTGCACAGGGATTAAATAATGTTTCGCGGCCACCCCCCAAGCCAAGCAATTGGCTTTAGGGACCAAGTGACCGCGAAACGACCAACCAGAGTGGTGCAGGGCTTAGCCCTGCCCACACCAGGAGGTGGGAGGTGCCTGGGGGCCCGAGTGCAACATGCACCCTCCTTGAAGAGGATACGATTTGTCAAGCTCATCTTTTGTTTCCCAATCTAATAACAGATTGTACATTTTAGATAAAAGTTTTTCCTTTGTTTTGTAGAAGTTCTTTTTCAAATTGTGAGCTTTGGTCCGAAAAACCACACATTATTCCTGGTTTTCATATCAGGTCCTAAACATTTGTGCCAGAATATATGTCTATTTTGCCAAAATATACCATGGGCCAGTGCAGAGAAAGCTTTGCCACGTTGATCTGTGCTCTGGTGAACTTCCTGTTTGAATTACTCTAAGGCATTCTGACTGGGGCCACCCTGGACTCACTGTTGAATGGCACAGCCAGTTGGCATCATATAACACCAGTCCTGAAGAAGCTGGACTGGTTGCCCAATTCAAGCTTGGGTGTAGAAGGCTACACGGGCATATAAAACCCTGAAAGACTTGGGGAAAGAACTACCAAAAACTGCATAGAAACTTATTCATGTATGCTACTACAGCAGCAAGAATATTATTTGTCCCAAGATGGAAAGAAGCAAAAGTCCCAGCAAAGGAATAATGGATACAAAAGCTTATGGAATACGCAGAAATGGCAAAACTTACAGGAAGAGTAACAAATCAAGTTAACAACTTTTTTTAAAATAAAAGAATGGAAATGGTTTATTGAATATTTACAGATAAATTGCAAACAGATAAAAAACACTGGCGGGATTATGGTAATAACCTGCAGTTTGATAAGCGTATGTATTTAAAGTAGATGCATAAATGAGCAAATTAAAGGTAAGTAGCCGTGTTGGTCTGCCATAGTCAAAACAAAATAAAAAATAAGGATTTTTTTAAAAAAAGCAAATTAAGTTAATTTGGATATGCAGAAGATACTAAAAATAAATTTAAGGAACCGCAGAAAGAGGGGGGAGGAAGTCAGGATAGGAAATGTTAAAATGATTGTAAAATTGGTGAGATGTATAAACTTGAAAAGCATAAACAATTTTTTTAAAAAATCTAAAATATAGACAAGCTTTTACTCTTGCAAGATTGAATGTATTGCCCTCAGCTGTACTCGAGGGACAATTCCAACAGATTCCACACGAAAAACGTCCCTGTGGAGATGGCAGTACCAAATCGGTGGCGCATGCCCTTCTGGCTTGCACTCTTTATAAAGACTTGAGGAATGAGGTTATCACCCCTCTTTTATTGTCCATTCCGGGTCGCCCAACCACTGCCACAGTGTCCTTTCTCTTGGCAGATCAAGATGAGCAGGTGACAGCAAAGGTTGCAAGGTTTTTAGCTGGGGCAATCAGAATAAGATCCACTATTTGACTATTGATTCAAAACCCTAAAATGTATTTTATATAATTGACTTTTTATTTCTATTCTTTGTATATCATGCTGTTTTTTTATTGCTGTAGCCAATAGCTGATGCAAATAAAGATTCATTCATTCATTCTCCAGGGGTAGTCTCTTTTTTTTGGTTGGGGGGGGTTACCATCAGAGGAAGCACATGTCGGAGTGCTACAAAAAAAGGGCCTTCTCTGTGATGGCACAACAACACATCTGAAATGCCTTCCTCTCAAAGGTGCATCTGGTGCGAATTTTACTTATTAAGTTCAAATGCTTCATCATCATCGTCATCATCAACATCATGAAATTATTTATGCCCCACCCATCTTCTGTCTGTCCAGCACATATAAAAACATAGTAACACGCCCAACATTAAAAAATTCCTGGAACAGGGCTGCCTTCAGATGTCTTCTAAAAGTTGACATCCTTCCTATCCTCGACATCTGACGGGAGGGCATCCCACTGCCAAGAAAGCCCTCTTGTGGTGTAGTGGTTAAGAGCGGTAGACTTGTAATCTGGTGAACCGGGTTCGTGTCTCCGCTCCTCCACATGCAGCTGCTGGGTGACCTTGGGCTAGTCACACTTCTTTGAAGTCTCTCAGCCCCACTCACCTCACAGAGTGTTTGTTGTGGGGGAGGAAGGGAAAGGAGAATGTTAGCCGCTTTGAGACTCCTTCAGGTAGTGATAAAGCGGGATATCAAATCCAAACTCTTCTTCTTCTTCTTCTCTTCCTGCTTCCCTGCAACTTCAATTCTCGCCTTTGTATTTATGGAACTTGGACCATCTATGTTGGTATTTTTGTTCTCAACTGCCCAGGGATCAGGGCTGACGAACAGCAGATTAATAAATGTAAGTGAATAAATAAATAAATATTACCCAAACTATTTTTTACCTGTAGCATCTATCCGTAAGTGGGGTAATAACCAGCCTAGGGGTATTGCCGAGATATTCGTATCCATACCGCAAACCGGCATTGATCATCTTTGTTTGTAGATGCCCTTCCTATGCGGAAAACAACAACAACAACAACACCATGAAATGCATGGAATAAACAGGGGGAGGGTGGAGAAATCACATACAGACCACAGTTTCTTTCTAGTTTCCACTGCATCTGCTCCAATGTATTGCACGAGGGGGAAGATTGGGGGAATCACTCGATCTAGCAGGTTGTACAGAGGGAAAGTGGGACACAGCATTTCACCCAATGTGATTGATTACTACCATAAGGTAGTCGCAGTTATAGGCCACTATGAGCTAATAAATGGGATATCTTATAAACGTGTCCTGCTAGCTTTTAGCCAGTTCAAATCTGCTTGGCCCTTGGCTGAGGAAATGAATGCAGGCTCAAAATGCTACGATTCTGACAAAATCAGATTAAGGCCACTCAGTTCAAAACTATATACACTACTCCTATTTCTCCCCCTTTCAAAAACAGTAATATAAAATCTGGACTTCTAAAACAATGTGGCCTTTGACCAAATAAGATTTATATGTGCACCTATTGGAAATTCACCTGGTGTGCAAGGTGATGGGGGCGGGAATAATTTTAATTACAAACCATGTATGTATACGTATTAGACATCTTAACTCTCAGTCTATGGGATGGCAGGTGAGAGCTATCTTTTTATCACCAGCAAAATATATATATATATATGCTCGTATTCATGCATTAATCACTCTGTATCAGCAAGTTAGCCCAAACTGGGAAAATGCAAACAGAAATAATCTCCTAACGTGATTTAAGGGCTTCACTCACCTCCCAGTAGTACCTAAGCTGGCTTAGCCATTCGAAGTCGCTGTCGTCATTGACATGTTTGCTTACTAGAGTTGCCAGAACATCCCGAGCATGAACGTCGAGCACGACAAGTGCTCCGAGAGTTACTCGATTCTGCTTTGATAACGTTCCTCTCACCAGTGTGACAATGCCATCAATCTGCCCATTGCACTGTTCCAGATAGTTCTCCAGTGCCTGAGAGAGGTTTGGGGAAGGGGAAGGGACCAGACGCAAACAAATTATGTGCTTAAACATCGTAAGATCAGCAGAAATGTACAGAGCTCCTCCACCCCCAATACTGCTTCTTTTAAAACAGGCATCTGAGTTTTCACAAGTTGCTGTCTGGCAAACCCACAGACTGTCTCACCAGCTTGAACTACTCCAACGCGCTCTACATGAAGGTGACCTGAAAACGAAAACTAATCCAGAATGCGGCAGCTAGACTGGTGACTGGGAGTGGCCACCGAGACCATTTAACACCGGTCCTGAAAGACCTATATTGGCTCCCAGTACGGTGCTGACCTTAAAAGCCCTAAACAGCCTCGGCCCAGTATACTTGAAGGAGCGTCTCCACCCCCATCGTTCAGCCCGGACACTGAGGTCCAGCTCCGAGGGCCTTCTGGTGGTTCCCTCACTGCGAGAAGTGAGGTTACAGGGAACCAGGCAGAGGGCCTTCTCAGTAGTGGCGCCCTCCCTGTGGAACGCCCTCCCATCAGATGTCAAGGAAATAAACAACTACAGTATCTGACTTTCCAGGCAGCCCTGTTTAGGGAAGTCTGGTGTTTTATCATGTTTTTAATATTGTGGCTGGGAGGCCAGGCCAGATGGGTGGGGTATAAGTAATTTATTATTATTATTATTATTATTATTATTATTATTATTATTATTATTATTATTTGCAGGGTGTGCAAGGGAGAAAATCACACTCTCTCTTCTGTTTTGCAGGTGCCAGGAGTGACCCCTTTGCATCAACAGAACGCCATTCAAGGGCCCTGAGATTCAACCCCTTGTGCTTGAAGTATAAAACAACTTTAAAACATTAGGGAGTTGGACTAGGTCATCCTTGTGGTCCCTTCCAACTCTACAATTCTATTATCCCTCAGGTTCAAACATCTTCCTTGTTGGGGGGGGGATGATAATGGCAGAGCTTTGTATCCATAAGGCAATCTCAAGGTGATGCAGTTTTAAAAATGAAGTACTGCATATTTGCATGCTACTGTAAAAACAGTTTGGGCATGAGAGAGCCAGCTTTGTTGGTACTGAAACAGAGAAATCGATCACTTGCTTTTTCATTATTATTTTTGTTTGAAGGGGGGGGGCAAGGTCTGCACAAAAATTCATCAGAATGTTAATCACATTTCTCCCAATATAAATTTTATAGATGCAAATTTGACTAATGATATACACATCTTTGCAAGCAATTTCCCATAGCATAATGCATTTTGTATGTCATCTGCTGAATTATTATGAACACGTCCCCCTAATTTACACATTTCTGTATGCATTATTTGATAGAAGAGATGCATTCTAACATTCAGAGAAGTGCGGATTTTGGTGGAGAGCTGTTTTTCAGCTCCTTTATTGTCCTAGGTAGTCCGAATTAGGTAGGCTTGCATTAAAATACCAGCCAAAGCGAATTTCTCCTGCATCCCTATTTCCCACAAGGCAGTGGAGTTTTCCTTCTCCTAGACGGGCTACCTTCCCAGGCAGGCGAGCCCCATTTTCTCAGATGATGTGTTGATGTGGTTAAAAAAGATACGCTTACCTGCTGGCCATTTTTAATAGCTGTTTGGACCTCCAAGGTCCAGAACGTCTGGGATACACACAGCACTGTTTGTCCAGGCCAATCCCTTACCCAGTTCATACGGAGAGATTTTGGGTAGGCTTCTATCGCAAAACCAATCACCTGGAGGTAAGGAAACGTGTCAGGGAAAAACCAAGTGGATATGAAAGGAAGGCCTAGATTTACAACTACAGGGAAGAAAGCAGTGCTAAAATTCTCGCAGCCTAATCTCTGCCTCACCTTGCCACTCCATAATGCCTAAATTCCCCCACACTCATTATGGCACTCCATAATGCCTTATTCCCCCACACTCATTAACAGAGAAAGATTATGTGATTTAGCCCTCCCTGTGTATGAGCATCTATGTGGAGCACCAACATTAAAAGCCTGGTGGATGGAAATGGTGTCTTTCCCAGCTCTTTCACCAGAAGAGGAGAATCTTCAGCTCAAGCAAGAATCTGAGCTGGATCAACGTCCTACAACGTCCCTTTGCAGCTTGCCCATGGTTCTGAGCACCTGAATTTAATAAGAGGATTGCTCTCCCTTCACTCTCAGAGGAACAAATCAACTTCCACCTCGAAGTACACAGGAAGGTTTGTTTGTCAGCCTGTTCTAGCCTTGATTGTACACAAAAGGAGTGCAATCACGTGTTTAAAGATTAGCACGTTCAACGTCTGCTTTCCAGTCTAAGCATCAAACGACGAGAATTGGAGTGAAGTGCCTTATAAAAACTACAATAGGAAAGGAAGGCACGGAGGATGCCGAAAACAGACCAAGAGAGCAAATTAAGTGGGCTTCATCAAAAACGGATTCAGAAAAGAAAGCTGCCAATTGAACATTTTAAATCAGGCTGTCAGCAAACCCCACAGAAATTCGTCTTTCATTTGCTGTTCTTTCTGCAGTTTTGATATAACTTTGTTAGCACTGTTGTTTGCTTGTTTGTTTGTTTGTTTGCTTGCTTGTTTGTTTCCTTCACTGTTAACCAATTCATGGGAAATACTGTTGTGATATTATTACAAGCCGAGCTGCAAGAAGCCTCAGCAGCGAGGTCACTTGACTATGAGTCATGTTTTTCATCCTGTGGGAAAGCCACTGGTCATACCAGCTTTCTCACACATGTGATGTTTCTGTATTGTACTGTTGTATTTTACTTTCAGTTCTGGCTCAAGAGATGCTGGACGTATTTTGCACAGCTCTGACTATCGGAGCTGGCACGCAGAGACATACTCTGCACTTTACCTACAATAAAGTAGTTTTAGCCTAAATGGCTTGTGTGTGTTGTCCTTCAAGCTGGGGAACAATCACATATTATCGATGTGCCCCTGGACTCCAGTAGCCAGGAGTGCACAGAGGCTTCGTCTCGCCCTGGGGGTCAGTCTCACAACTTGCCCCCGCGGGAAGTCTCATAACAAATACTACTGGGCTGTAAATTTGTCAGGGTGAGCCACGGCACTTGTGCTCTGATTATCACACATACTAGCAGGATGCATTTATTCAGACTGAACAACTTCCCCTTCTCCTTTAATGGATAGAGCAAATTTTGCACTGTGTAATTCTTCCAAGAGGCCTCCCGAAGTCTCTATTTATGGATCCCTGATTGCCCACAGTGGCCTGGAGCCAGCGTAACGTAGGGGCTACTTGAGTCCTCTGCTACCACCACACAAACAGCCTCCAGTGCGGATCAGGCCCTCTCTGAGTGCAGCAGTCCAATTCACATGCATGTACACATTCTCAAAAACTTAAAATAGCTGCTGCTATTGGGCCAGATAATTGGCAGACATAGGCACCAACTCTATGGGGCTAAGGACACCTCAGCCCCCCCCCAAGTATGTGGGGATGGGGCTGAGCACACACACACACCCATCTTGAGGGGCCCCGGCAGGTCTCCCTGCGGTGGCAGCAGGGTACACGGACTCCTCTCGACATGTGTGGCGTCACACGTGTGTCGCACAAGTGACATCACACACACACAATGATCCCCTGCCCCAATATCAGGTAGAACTCAGCCCCTCAGCTAGCAGGATGGGTTCACTATTACCAGTCTGTCATATTTGGGCAAAAAGGAGTTGAACTAGATGACCCTCGTGGTCCCTTCCAACTCTACAATTCTATGACTCTATGACAAGCAAAAGACATACAGTGGTACCTTGGTTCTCGAACTTAATCCGTTCCGGAAGTCCGTTCCACTTCCACAACGTTCGGAAACCAAAGCGCGGCTTCTGATGGGTGCAGGAAAGTCCTGCAGCCAATCAGAAGCCGCGGAAGCCCCGTGGGACGTTCGGCACCCAAAAGAACGTTCGGAAACCAGAAGACTCACTTCCTGGTTTCGATCTTTCAGGAGCCAAAACGTTTGAGAACTAGGCTGTTCGAAAACCGGGGTACAACTGCATCAGTGTTTGTAAGCAGTGTTCATCTGGTGATTTACATTATGTTGAAAACCAGATATCGCATAGCCCTACTTGTGGGGAGAGAGTCAGGACCAGGAAAAGGGGAGAAACACCAGCCACGGCTGATTTCTACCTTCTTTCCCTTCCATGTTTGTTTGTTTGTTTGTTTGTTGTTTTGCTCCGTTGCTACTATAAAAATTAGGGAGGTTTCTGCTGTAGATGTTTGTGGGCAAAGATTCACACCGCTCAGGATGAGAGCCCGGAGGGATTGGGGAGTTGGGGGTGAAAGGTTTCAAGATACCCAACAGCCACAGAGTTGGCACAGAGTAAAGGCCTCATCTGTGTGAGAGACAGAGAGGGAATGAGTGAGCAGCTATATATGAAAGAGATAAACCCCTGGTTAAGACACGGGGTTATTCAGTCTGTTGAATGTCCTTTTTTGCTTTTTTTTTTTAAAAAAAAATTACAAAGTAATAAACATAAACAAGTAAGAATAAAAATGTGCACCCCACCACCGAGACCATTCCATCGTAACTATCCAGCCTCCTAAAATTTCAACACCTCTTGCGATGGTTTGACCCCTTTTCGTTTTAACAGTAGAAATTCTACAAACACCCTCCATATCTCCTCTAAATCTTATCTCCTGCATATTCCCCATCTTACCTTAATGGAACGTGTTAATTTATCATTAATAGCTATATCCCACACCTCTTTATACAAATCTTCCATTTTGTATTCTGCTTGCCCCTTCCACTTCCTAGCTATAATAATTTGTGCAGCTGTCAATAAATTTGTAAGCACTTCCTGGCCTTCAAACCTTCCACCCCATCGTAAACTGATAACAATGCTACCTCTGGACTTTCAGTCAGCTTTAACCCAGTGATTTATGTTATCTCTTTAAACACCCTTTGCCCCCAAAATTGTACATATTTACACCCCCACCACATGTGAACATAATTCCCTGTTTCCAACATAACACCAAATATTTATTGTTTATTTGATTTAATCTGACTGGTGTATTTAACGTGAGTTAACACTCCTTTTTTGCTTTTATTGTTTTTCTTTTCTTTTCTTTTCTTTAATTTATTTATTAAACAAAATACAAACTTACATATACATACACATATACATATACATACCTACACATAAGACATATACACATTATACACACTTACACTTATAAATCTAATTCCATATACTTATTCCTCCAAATATATTTATTACACAAACTCTTTTAAAATATAGTCTCACTCTAGCCTCCTGATCACTTCAGTAAGGCTGAATTTATATATAGTCTCTTCTTTAGGCTTCCCACTTTAATCTCTTCATTAAATTAAACATTAATCATACTTTCAAGATGTATTTTTCCACGACTCGGCCCAAATGTTGTTCTTTTTCCATTTCCTTAGATTTCTTTTTTGTTTCATTTACAATTCATAATAGGGCAGGAGCTATTCCAATATTATAACTGTATTAGTGTTGTATCTTTTTTTTAGATATTGTATAAAGTCATTCCATTCCTTTATAAAAATTTTCCTTCGGATTGTCTTTTATTTTCTCTGAAAGGTACGCCAGCTCTATATATTCTAACGTTTTATTGATCCAGTCCTTTTTACTGGGTACTATTGCACTTTTCCACTTTGAACCTATTAAAATTTTTGCCGCTGTTGAGGCATATAAGAAAAAATTTCGCACCCTTTTTGGTATTTCTGGTGTTGTTATACCTATAAGGTAGGCTTCTGGTGTTTTTGTAAATTTGATGTCACATATTATTTCTATTTCTGAGTGGATCTCGTTCCAGAAAGACTCTATCTTTTTACATTCCCACCATACATGGTACCAATTTCCCACTTCTTCACATCTCCAGCATGTATTGCTTGCATTCTTATACATTTTAGAAAGTTTGTGGGGAGTGATATGCCACCTATAAAACATTTTTATCATATTTTCTCTAATTGGGTTGCAAGTGGTGAAATTCCAATTCACTTTCCATAAGTTTTCCCATCTGGTTAGCATGATGTTCTGTCCTATGTCCTGGGCCCAGTGTGTCATTGAGACTTTAATTTCTTCCTCCATGACCGTCCAGTCCAACAATATCCTATACACTTTTGAGAGAGTTTTTGTTTTGGAGTTTAACACTTCCGATTGAAATTTAGAGGGTTCTTTCCCAAATCCTATTTTGCTATCAACTTTGTATCTCTCAAAAAGTTGATAATAGGTGAACCAATCCTTTACTGTGTTTTTTAAATTTTCATATGTTTTTAGTTCTAATTTGTTATTCTTTTTCTCCAGTAGGTCTAGGTATGTTGGCCATTTGATCGTTAAAGCACCGCATCTTCTCGCTTGAGCCTCTAATGGGGAGTTCCACCATGGCACCCGTTGTTCCAATACATGTTTGTGTTTTAACCAAACTTTCATTAAAGAGCCTCTTATGATGTGGTTCGAGAAATCTTTGTGGATCTTATGCTTTTCATAGTTTAGATATGCGTGCCATCCGAATCTCAGATTAAATCCTTCTAAGTCTAGCAGTTCCAGGTTTTCAAGTCGGCACCACTCAGCTAACCAGGTAAGGCAGGCGGCATCATAATACAAGATTATATCTGGCAAAGCCAGACCTCCTCTTACTTTGGTGTCAATCATATTGAGATGTTTAATTCTCGGTCGCTGGCCTTGCCATATATATCTCGCAATGCCCCTCTGCCATTCCTTCAATTTGTCTTCCCCCCCAAGTATTGGAATTGTCTGGAATAGGAACAGAAGCTTAGGAAGCACCATCATTTTCACCGTTGCTACCCTCCCTAGTAAAGCTTTTATTGTTTTTCTTTATTAAATTTGTACATCTCCCTTCACTTGGTTAAATCGGAATGTTAATCCCTGCCCTTATTGTAGTTTAGCTTTATCTATTTATTTGGCGTTTACCCAAATGTGATATATGTTACCTTGTGGATGGAGTTGACCATCGCTGCTTCCAGTTCAAGTAGCCATTTTTCCACTTGACCTCTAGCTTTAGCTGTTGATATTGTGTTCATGAGGGCTATGACTTCTCCTTCACTGCTTTTCATGTGCGTGATATCCAAGACTTCGGTAAATTCAACACTAGCAATTCCTTCAAAGCACTTTTTCAAGTGAGGCTTCACCCTGCAGAAATAAGAGAGAGGGGATTAAGAAACAAACGGTGCATTGGGCAACAAGTTATGGCACCTTCATAGAACAAGTTGTTTGTGTGTTGTATATTTAGATTAATAGCCTCACACTATCTCAATGACAGGTAGGTAGCCATGTTGGTCTGCCATAGTCAAAACAAAATAAAAAATAAAAAAATTCCTTCCAGTAGCATCTTAGAAAGCTCATGCCAAGAACAAACTTAAGTTGTCTCTAAGGTGCTACTGGAAGGAATTTTTTATTTACAATGAGTGAGAGCAGTTTCTTCTATCCACAGAGAGCATTTTTCATTCCCATTTATCAGTCTCACAAACAATACACTCTGCATATTAAATACTGTACCATTTGCTGTAAATTCTCTCCGAAACATGTTGAACACGGAAAGAAGCATCTACAAGAACAGTCCTAGAAAATTTCCAGCAAATAGCTAGAATGTACCAGGAATAGTACATAACTTCAAAAAAAAATCTACCTTGCTGCCTAACACATAAAAATGATTTCGTGCATTTTTCATTTCAGATTTTTTGTTGTGTGTGTGGAGAGGTGTTGTGCTTAAGTGTTCCTGTAAGTGCATCTGGAACAGTTTCCAGCAAGCAGTAAGACAGCCACCCAATGTTATTTTACCACTGTGATCAATAACCATCCTTCTGACCCATTTGTCAGACAGCTATTCATGCCGAGGGAGGGCCTGACTGCTTCACACCGTCAGTCCTGTACAGACTTTCAACCTGTAGGTATGTACAAGGATCAAGAGTCTTCTGTTAGCGCTGCCCACTTCCTATAAGTAGGGAGCAGAGAAACTTTTTCAGCACATTCCTTTTGTGGACAACCTTCCAATAGCCATGTGCAGAAAAAGAGAGAGGAGCCACATTCCAACCACAAAAAAATGCCATCTATATACACACCTCTAATCACGTATTATCAGAATTATAGGGTACATAGCAGCATTCAAGGATAGCGCAGAACAGAGCTGGTGAGGCAGGTGAGCTGAAGAATGGGGAAAGCCTTGGGAGGGTTCCAGTGGCTCAATGTGCCTTCCATCAGCTTCGGACGCCCCTATCTGGAAAAGGATAGCCTAACTACTGTTGTCTATGCTCTGGTAACCTCAAGGTTAGATGACTGCAATGCGTTATACGTAGGGCTGCCTCTGAAGACGGCTTGGAAACTTCAGCCGGTGCAGAATTCAGTAGCCAGGTTGCTCACCGGAGCAAGGTGGTTTGAGTATATTACCCCAATCCTGGTCCGACTGCACTGGCTACCAGTTAGTTTCCGGGCCCAATTCAAAGTGCTGGTTTTGACCTATAAAGCCTTAAATGGCTCAGGACCACAATACCTCAAGGACCGCCTCTTCCCATATGAACCTACCCAGACCCTGAGATCATCTTCTGAGGCCCTTCTTCGTGTGCCTCCTCCTCGAGAGGTCCGGAGGGTGGCAACACGAGAACGGGGCCTTCTCTGCAGTGGCTCCCCGTCTGTGGAATGCTCTCCCCAGGGAAGTTCGCCTGGCGCCTTCATTATACACCTTTAGGCGCCAGGCAAAAACGTTCCTTTTTAACCAGGCCTTTGGTTGATCTGATTTACATCCTATGCCCTTTTAAAATGTGTTTTTTTTGGGGGGGGCTATTGGGTTGTTGTTTTTATTTTTATTATGTATTTTGTGGTTTTATATCTTGATTTTATTCTGTGAACCGCCCTGAGACCCCCAGGTATAGGGCGGTATATAAATTCAAAACAAAACAACAAATAGAGAGACCTGGAGAGATGCTTCTGCCCCCCCCCCCCGGGCCTAAGATGCCCCCATCTATCCTGCAGCATACCTGCTCCACCCCTCATGGTTGCATGTTTGACTTCACTTTTACAATAGAACCTCCACACACCAAGTCCAAGCCATGCAGTTCTAAATCCATGAAATCTCATCTGCAAAATCTAGGATGCAGAGCATCTATATTTGTTTGTAGGACAGTGCATGGTCACATACACGATCCTATTTGTAAACTGGGATTGGACCCATTCCAACCCACTCTGGATCCAAATCCAGATCGTGATCCAAAGTGTAGAAATCTACAGAAATCCCATGGACTTGCTCCGCTCCTCAACCCCGCACACCCTGCCTCAGTTCCCCCCCCCCCAGGGACAATGTATCTTGTTTGCCTTGATGGATGATAGAGAAGAATGTGAGAGTTTATGGCGAAAGTAGCCCATTGTACAAAGCAGAAACTTTCATTTGTTGCTCTATCCACTTTTGCCTGACTCATCAATGACATGTGGACCCCAGAAGCTTGCCCCCAGGAGGGAATGTGGCCCTCAGTTGGAAAAAGGTTTCCTACCCCTGTTGTGAAGGGGACACAGGAGACAAAAAAGTGAAAAATAAAGTCAGGGCTGCAACAGGAGGGATGGCAACATTTTCAATATATAAGGAACAGGTGTCTATGTGTCTGAAGAGTAGTTCATTGTTGCCTCATAGCATGTGAAAACTTCATTAAGGTGAATTATGGCTGCGTATCAACCAATACTACATACCGCGTTGGATCTTTGGTCTCTGAGAGAATCTCCAGCAACTCGTCATTGGATAAGAAGAAGAATCTGGGGAAGAAGAGGCGCTTCTTTTCTAAGTACTCATTCAGCCCCTTCAGAATCAGTTCTAGGAACTCGTTGCATTTCTTCAGTTTTTCCAGCATCTTGTCTATCATCACTACCGTCAGAACATGCTTGTCCTGAAGAAAGGAAGAAAGGGTTACGAAAACCAGCATCATCTCAATCTAAAGGCCAGTTGTGTTAGGGACTCAGTTGCTCTAAAAGCATGTGGTATCTGAAGAAGTGTGCATGCACACGAAAGCTCATACCAAGAACAAACTTAGTTGGTCTCTAAGGTGCTACTGGAATGTTTTTTTGATTTTTTGATTTTATATTTTGTTTTGTCTAAAAGCATGGGCAGCGAAGCTGTGACGATCCCAAGTGTTGCAGGACTCCAACTCCCATCAGCCCTGGGTAGTGCGGCCAATAGAATGGGACTCTGGGAGCAGTAGTCCAACAATACCCCTCCCCACTCCCTCACTTTATTTAGGTGTCTGGTGACTTCCACTTCAGTGTATCTGAAGAAGTGTGCATGCACACGAAAGCTCATACCAAGAACAAACTTAGTTGGTCTCTAAGGTGCTACTGGAAGGATTTTTTATTTTTATTTTTTTTAAGATATGGAGAGTCACTGTTTTTACATATCTGCTCTAGAAGGTGAAAGGCCTAGAGGTGAGAGGAATTGGCTCCATTTTTGATAATGAATCATCTTTGAAAGTTCCCTTGATATTTCTGTGGCACTGACATCATTTCATTTCACTTTTAATTTGTATACTGCCTTTTTTTATACACAAGGCGGAAGAAACACCTACAGTCGTACCTTGGTTTTCAAACAGCTTAGTTCTTGAATGTTTTGGCTCGCGAACACAGCAAACCCTGAAGTGACTGTTCCGGTTTGCAAACTATTTTTGGAAGCCGAACATCCGACGGGGCTTCCGCAGCTTCCGATTGGCTGCAGGAGCTTCCTGCAGCCAATCAGAACCGTGCTTTGGTTTACGAATGTTTTGGAAGTCGAATGGGCTTCCAGAACGGATTCTGTTCAACTTCCAAGGTACGACTGTAATAATAATAATAATAATAATAATAATAATAATAATGTTGCAATAAAAGCATAACTTTAAAATAGACAACTTATATCAAATAAAGCAGCATTCAATAATCCTTAGAATGTAAAAGCAAGCAGCAAAATTAAATATCAGCCAATAATAATTAAACCGTCTACACTTAACAATTACAATAAAGAATTATTAAAGTATAATCAATTTTAAAAATGGCATGTCACAATGCATAATATACCACAAAACATATAAAACCATGTAAAAGTATCAAACTGAGAAGCAAGGACACACAAATTTAAAAATATTTTTTTAAATATATATATATATCCCTGAACGCCTCTTCTCTCTTCTCAACTGCTTCTGTAATTTCATCACCTCCTGAATTTCCTCCCTTGCCAACACATTCTGCCTATTCTACTTTTTCAGTTGTTGTGGCTTCGCTGATATTTTTGCTGTTAGCTTTCTCATTGGTTTTTGTGACTATTTAAAATATTCTGTACTTGTTTGCCACCTTGACTTGTTCAGTCTCGAGCTGGGATGGTGGGATATAAATGTTCTCAATAAATAAACAAAGGAATGAACGGATGTGTGAATATTCACTGAGCCTTCTCAAAATAGCTTTTATTTCAACACGGTACAGTATCTGACAGCTGGCATGTATATCGCCAACATCTGAGAGCATCTGACAGGTTACCAGCCAGAATCTTGACAGCTGACTTATAACTAGCTCTGGCATGCAGTAATATTAGAGAAAGGCATGATGGAAAACCACAGCAAATACAACAGGAAATGGGAACGGAAGTGATGGAATTGGGTGCAAATTAAGGAATGCGTAATAAGAAAAGAACTGTGGAATATTGTTTTAATATATGTAGAGAGACTTGTGTGAACACAGATTGTAAGATTGACTGTTGTTTAATATGGAGGAATAGTTGTTGAAGTTATTGGAGATATAAGTTGATATGTTTGATTAGAGAAAAGCTATTGCTCATATTTATCAATAACAGTAATTAGAGAACCCCTTTTGGACTTCTTGTGTGGAAAGGAAAACGAATTAATCTGGCACATTTGGGTTGGAGGATTGGGAAAATATTGCCTAACAGAAAGTAGATCAGTTGGATGTCATTCTTGAGTAAATATTTTGAGTAATAATCAGTTTATTTCAGCTTTAAGCTCATAGCAAGACAAGACAAAAAACGCAGGAACAGCAATTACACTTACACAATTAAATTTAAAAGGAAATTGGCGACAATAAAATTAGTGGCAGTAAAAGACTTAATAAATATACAAAATAATGTGCATGTTACTTCTAAGCAAAAGAGTAACTTCTTTTATGTAACTGACAGAAAATCAGAAGTTCTATTGTTTTTCCTCATTTTCCTCTCTTTTTTTCTTCTATTTTTTGGCTTTCCTTTGGAATTTTCTTTTCTCTCTCTCACTCTGTTTTTGTTTTTATTTAGATTAGTTTCTCTTATCTTATTGTAGGCCTATTATGAAAAAGCTTTAACATAATCTTGTTTTTTTTAAAGAAACAGGCATGCAACTTTTAACAAATGAATTTACTAATGAATCACTTTTTTAAAAAAATCATATACTAAATTAAGCAACACTTTTTTAAAAAAAGAAAGTGAATTGTTTTTTTTAACGTATCTTAGCAAACATCATATGAGAGGAAGCATTTAAGATGGGGTATCCACGCTCCAATTTTACAGAGGAGAGATGGCATCTGCAGATTTAGCTATTAATTACTCGGTTTATTTATTAAAACTCATTTGAGTAATGGTTAGTATCTGACAAGCTCCAATAACTGAAGCAATCAGTATCTGACAGCTACTAACAGCTGGCATTCGTCAGCAATTAATATTGGACAGTACCTGTTCCACTATTTTCAACAGAATTTAGTAAGTGTGGGTTTTAACTGTTTACCTTTCCTCTAGAACAGGGATAATGAAATTTGAGGTCAAGTGCCGTGGAACAGCTCAGTTGGTAGAGCATGAGACTCTTAATCTGAGAAACATGGGTGTGTGCCCTATGTTGAACAAAAGATTCATGCACCACAGTGGGTTGGACTAGATGCGATGGTCAACTCTAGGATTGATTATTGTAACTCACTCTACATGGGGCTGCCCTTGAGACCGACCCAGAAACTCCAGCAGGTGCAGAATGCCATGGCGAGGCTCCTTACGGGGTCCTCGCCGTGGGATCACATTCACCCAGTGCTATACCAGCTGCACTGGCTCCTGGTGGAGTTCAGGATCAGGTTTAAGGTGCTGGTTTTAACCTTTAAAGCCCTATACCAGGGGTCCCCAAACTAAGGCCCGGGAGCCGTATGCAGCCCAATCGCCTTCTAAATCCGGCCCACGGACGGTCCGGGAATCAGCGTGTTTTTACATGAGTAGAATGTGTCCTTTTATTTAAAATGCATCTCTGGGTTATTTGTGGGGCATAGGAATTCGTTCATTTCCCCCCAAAAAAATAGTCCGGCCCACCACATGGTCTGAGGGACGGTGGACCGGCCCACGGCTGAAAAAGGTTGCTGACCCCTGTAACCATGGGTAGGCAAACTAAGGCCCGGGGGCCGGATCCGGCCCAATCGCTTTCTAAATCTGACCATGGACAGTCTGGGAATCAGCATGTTTTTACATGAGTAGAATGTGTCCTTTTATTTAAAATGCATCTCTGGGTTATTTGTGGGGCATAGGAATTCGTTCATTTTTCTTCTTCTTCAAAATAGAGTCTGAGGGACAGTGGACCAGTCCCCTGCTGAAAAAGTTTGCTGACCCCTGATGTACACCATCCCTACAAAACACATTTTCCTTCTCAAAGTATTCTTGCCACTGCTATTTCTTGACATCCAATGGCCTTTTAAAATGTGTTGGGGGGTTATTTTTGTTTTTACTTTTATTATGCATTTTGTGTTTTTTAAATTGTGATTTTATGTTGCATCTGCCCTGAGACCTGCAGGTGTAAGGCAGTATACAAATTTAATAAATAAAAGTAATGAAATAAACTTGAGAGTAATCTTTCCTCTCCTGTCCTCCAAATGCTTTCTTTGCCCTTTCACCCTCAGCCGGGAGGAAAATGCTCTGAACGACGCCAAATATATCAAAGGACATATAGAGGAGGGTGAAAGGTTGTTTTCTGCTGCTCCAGAGAAGCGGACACGGGGAGATTCAAACTACAAGAAAGAAGACCCTCATTAGGAAGAACTTCCTGGTAGCTGCAGTGGAATTAAGTGTGGTGGAGTCTCCTTCTTTGGAGGTCTTTACAGGCTTGACAGCCATAGAATGCTTTATGGTGTTTCCTGCTTGGCAGGGGGTTGGACTAGTCTCTTCCAACTTATAGATTCTATGATACAGCCACCCATTTTCACGATTTCCTCTGGCTGTATTTCCCAGCTACAGCTGTGATGGAATATCAAGAATAAACAAGGCAGTCATGGATCAAGATTTTACAGAGCACTGATACCATTTACGGATGTCTTGCAAGGGGGGGGGGGATAAAAACTATACTGTGGCTAAGCCAGGGCATGGAAAAAGAATCTCTGGTCTGTTATTATGCCAAATTCCAAATCCCATATCCCAGGATGTTTTAACAAAGTCTTCCATTTCTCTTCCCATGTTGATAAAGATCACGCCTTTATTTGATTCGTTTAATCAAAAGCCAGGACGAAATCAAAGAGCAATTTCGTCCTCATTGTTCTGAGCCACACAGATAAAACCTATTCAAATCTGGGGTAAAACACAGGGCAATGGGGATTTTTACAGTTTCTCGCAGCAATTATAAAACACAACAGCAAGTCAGAAAATCGACGCACAGGCTTAAATTTAGCTTACAATGATAGGGGATTTTTGTTCACAGCTATAAAACCTAGCTGCTAATCCTAGACACACACTGCCACCTTCTGGGGAAAGGATCCTGAGAGTTTATGCGCATGGAAATGTAATGGCAGAATGGGCTCCCAGGCTGTTTGTCGTAAGTACCGAGCTTTATTTTCAGTCGTCAAATAATTTTTATGGAGTTTTTATAATTACATTGCAACAAAGCTAAAGGGAAACAGGGAAATGAAATGAAAATATCACAGAGAGAACAGAAGATCTATGTTGTCCCTTCCAACTCTATGGCTCTATCTACAAACTCTCAATCTCTCTCTCTCTCTCTCACACACACACACACACACACAAACATACACACAGACACACATTTCAAGATCAGCATGATGATGTCTTGTAATAAGGCAGGAATACCAAGACTTGTACCCAGAACTTTTACATCCGACCTACAAAGGAGCAGATGACATTTTGAACACCACGTTTTTACGACATGCAAATCCAAACCTTTGCATGGTTAGGCTTCACTTGCCTAGTGCCAATTAAGTGTGCACAGGACCGCAACCTAAGGGCCTGATCCCACTGAGTTCATTGGGGTTTATCATCTAATAGGGACATAATAGGCATTATACGGGTCATTGGGCTACTGTGACTGCTTTGCTCTGTTCCTTATGCCATCTAGTTTAACAAACACGTTACATTACTTTGCATTGCCTATGCTCCAGCCCCGCCCCCATCCCAATGGATGCCGACAGCCGGAATGACACTATTTCACATATCGTGTAGACATTACTGGGAAGATGGGGTGAAAGAGACATGGAGAAATGGAGCAGGAGCAGCTCAGTGTCTCCCACAATGCCTAGTGTGCACAGGATTTCAGCCTAACAACAACAACAACAACAACAACAACAACAACAACAACAACAACAACAACAACAACAATTTATTATTTAACCCCCACGTCTGGCTGGGTTTCCAGCCATTCTGGGTGGCTCCCAACAGAATATTAAAAACACAATAAAACATCAAACATTAAAAACTTCCCTAAACAGGGCTGCCTTCAGATGTCTTCTAAAAGTCAGATAGTTGTTTATTTCCTTGACATCTGATGGGAGGGCGTTCCACAGGGAGGGCGCCACTACTGAGAAGGCCCTCTGCCTGGTTCCCTGTATCCTCACTTCTCGCAGTGAGGGAAGCGCCAGAAGGTGCTCAGAGCTGGACCTCAGTGTCCGGGCTGAACGATGGGGGTGGAGACGATCCTTACTTGATCCGATGCATGCTTATTCAGAAGTATGTTCCACTAAGTTCATTGTGCTTCCCAGCTGTGTATTCCTGCAATTTAAGTCCTGCTGAAGTTATTGGGCCTTACTTCTGAGTAAGCATATTGAGGACCAGCTATCCAGCTGCAGTCCAAGACGCATGTATTTGAAAGTAATCCCGCTTGAAATCGATGCTACACACTGAGTTGCCTTTCACAGTTACAATGTCTTTCATTCCTACAATTACATGCATTCTGTTAGAATCTTCCTAATTTTCCTTCAAGTTAACAGGATAGTTTTCAGCATGTGCAATTTAGTTAAGGACAGACTTTATTTCTGAATTGATTTTTAGCAGTGTTTTTGAGCTTAATAAGATAAACCACAATTCCCATTCTGTTACCATCTGTTCTGATTTCTAGATTATATGGATGGATCATAGACCACGTTATGTATGCTGTTTCAAAAACAGAACAAATGTTACCTGGATGGCATATTTCATGATGTCCTTCCATGTTTTGTCCACAGAGGTGAATCGCCTCCCTTCTTCAGGCATCTGAGCCATAATGTCAGGAGAACTGAAAATTGGCTCCAGATACAACCAAGTGGCCTGAACTTTGAGCCATTCATCCAAGATTTCCTGCACCAGCAAAAGTTTTGCTTCCCATTCCCTGCAAAACAGAACACACAGAGTTTTAGATCCTTGCTTACAGAAGCAACCTTTCTCTTGGGATGAACACCCGCAAGGCGCATAGTAAGTCCAAAAATTTGATACACCTGTAGAACTGGGAGTAAGGAAAAAATGCTAGCTCCGATGCAGTTCTCTCTCATGGTTTCACAAAGGAAAGCAGTTCCAGAGCCCGTGTTTACCGAACCAACACAATGGTTCATGCCCTGTTCCCTTTCCCATCCTAGCCACAGTAGGCCAGGGAGTCCATACCATGCAGTGAAATGCAAATTCTGTACCAAAAAGTATCAGGCTATTAATGTTGAGCATAAAAGGTGTAACTAATTTTCCATAGTAACAATAATAAAAAATATTTTATTACTTATACCCTGCCCATCTGGCTGGGTTTCCCCAGCCACTCCCAACAGAATATTAAAAACACGATAAAACACCAGACATTAAAAACTTTCCTAAACAGGGCTGTCTTCTAAAAGTCAGACAGTTGTGTATTTCCTTCACCTGTGCCTCCATGGACAGCTGTGAGTCCAAAATGACTCCCAGGCTGTGCACCTGGTGCTTCAGGGGCACAGTTACCCCATTCAGGACCAGGGAGTCCTCCACACCCACCCACCCCCTGTCCCCCAAAACAGTACTTCTGTCTTGTCAGGATTCAACCTCAATCTGTTAGCCACCATCCATCCTCCAACTGCCTCCAGACACTCACACAGGACCTTCACCGCCTTCACTGGTTCTGATTTAAAAGAGAGGTAGAGCTGGGTATCATCCGCATACTGATGAACACCCAGCCCAAACCCCCTGATGATCTCTCCCAAGGCTCATATAGATGTTAAAAAGCATGGGGGAGAGGACGGAACCCTGAGGCACCCCACAAGTGAGAGCCCAGGGGTCTGAACACTCATCCCCAACACCACTTTCTGGACACGGCCCAGGAGGAAGGAGTGGAACCACTGTATAACAGTGCCCCCAGCTCCCAGCTCCCAGCTCCTCTAGATGGTCCAGAAGGATTTCATGGTCGATGGTATCAAATCCATAGACATGTCCAATTTGCATGCTTATTTAGTATCCACTCTTTGTGTTTTTGTAAAGGCAGGAGGAGAGTGACACAGGACAAGCAAGAGGACATCTGTACGGAAATACAAAACCCTTATTTATTTTCACTCAGCATATTATTCTGCAGGGTTCCTGTTAGATTGCACAATGTAAGAATGGTGGGAAACTACGCAGAGGATGGGCTCTGAGAGCCAAATTCACCCTCCACCATAATGCTTTCCCCCCAAAAAAATGTCCTACCTGCTTTTCCTCCCAGAGGAGGCTACTTCCAGTCTCAAAGCAAAAAGAGATAAAAAAAAAACCACAGGAGTTAAGGGGGATTGGGGAACAGGAAGTATGGTAAAATGAGTTTACCTCTCTTCTCCGGCCTGCCCTATACTTTAAACTACCTTCCTCCCATGTTGACTTTACAGTGGTACCTCTGGTTAAGAACTTAATTCGTTCCGGAGGTCTGTTCTTAACCTGAAACCGTTCTTAACCTGAGGTACCACTTTAGCTAATGGGGCCTCCCGCTGCTGCTGCCGCCACCGCTGCACGATTTCTGTTCTCATCCTGAGGTAAAGTTCTTAACCCGAGGTACTACTTCCAGGTTAGCGGAGTCTGTAACCTGAAGCGTTTGCAACCTGAAGCTTTTATAACCTGAGGTATGAAATCAGTAACCTGAAGCTTTTATAACCTGAGGTATGAAATCAGCAATTTGCTTTTTCACAAAGGTCTGCCACTTTCGCATGTCGTTTGAGCCACAAATAAGCTTTGGATGATCAACGTCACAAATCAAACAAGGCCACTTGTGCGCTATGTTTCTGAGGTCGCCCCCTTAGGAAATATTTTACCTCATCTTCTTTTCATAAGGTTTAATGAAAGGAGATCCTCTCATGGTCTGCGTTTTAACAATGTGGTCGTCCAGCAACATCTGAATATCATCCACAGACGATAAAATGTGAGTCCCGGTTTCCCTGTAAGGAAGAAGAACAAATTCCATGGCATCCCATTCTGAAATCATTTTCACCATAGCCTTCTCAAGCGAATGCTCTTTGCTGGCTGTTTCGCTGATGCCTTCGAATTTTTCCAAGAACTGCTCGAGGTGCATATCAATATATGAAGAGACAGTTGAATCTTCGGAGGGCTTAAGAGGGAACCCAGCTATTTCTGACATAGCCTCCCAGTGCCGGTCTTGCAAGCCAGGGTTGCAAATCACTTGGATCAACGGAATGTGCTCCTTAAATTCCTCCACTTTTGTCCTGACCCTCGTCGTTAGAAATAAGGCATTTGGGGAATCATGGAAGGTTTTTTCCAGTTTGTACAATGCACGCCAGTAGTTCCCTGTATCCAGCTCAACTGTATCCGGATTCACCTTGGTGAATATTCCATCCATCCAGTTTCTGTATTTGGTGTTAAACTCTACTGCCATATCGTAAAGCCGAAGATACGGATTTAGGGTATCTTGGATTTTTTTACGTTGAGGATACTGAGATGTTAACCACCCATACGCCTCCTCCTCTGCATTAAACTGGTCAATCTAGAGAAAAAGCAGATTAAAAAAAAAAAAAAAAACGTAACGTAACGTAACATAGTTCATGCGTTAAATCATATCTACGCTACAACTTTTAGAGGGTGGAAGTCATGCATATGATTTAAAAATCTACACAATGCAGTAGGTACTGGGATACCAAAAAACACCTATCTGTGTACGTAATAATAATAATAATAATAATAATAATAATAATAATAATAATATTTATTTATTTATTTATAACCCGCCCATCTAGCTGAGTTTCCCCAGCCACTCTGGGCAGCTTCCAACAGAACATTAAAAACACGATAAAAGATCAAACATTAAAAACTATCCCTAAACAGGGCTGCTTTCAGATGTCTTCTAGAAGTCAGTCGTTTACTTCCTTGACATCTGATGGTTTCTGCCCAGAGATGGAAAGAAGATGTAGTACCAACCAAGGAAGAGTAGCTAATGAAAGTAATGGATTATGCCAAAATGGCAAAGTTAACGGATATAATAAGAAACCAAGAAGAAGAGGTTTTTTAAATTAAAGATTGAGGGAAATTTGTGGAATTATTTGAAAAACTCATGTATGCATTATTAATTAATTAATTAATTAATAATGTATGCTCATTAGCAGGATTAACGTAAAACAAGCAGTTATACATATTATTAAGAGAAACTAAAGAACAAACTAAAGATGGGGTAATGTGGAAAAGGCAGTATGAAAATTAAAATCAAAAAGAAACCACAAAAGAGGAGGGAGGGGAGTCAAATATATGTGGATTTAGAAATGTATGTGATTTGTGTTTTTGTAATTTGTATGCCTGTAAATCTTTGAAAAACAAAAATGTATATATACAGTTGTATCTTGGTTTTCAAACCCTTTGGCACTCGTACATTTTGGCCCTCGAACGCCACAAACCCGGAAGTGAGTGTTCCGGTTTGCGAACGTTTTTTGGAAGCTGAACATCCGACGTGGCTTCCGCTTGAGTGCAAGAAGTTCCTGCAGCCAATAAAAGGCCGCGCCTTGGTTTCCAAACGTTTTTGGAAGTTTCCGCTACTCTGACTTCAACAAACCTGACATCATCTACGTTGTCAGGCATACTGCAGGTAGCCGTGGATTCCCATAAATGACCTCGCAGGCGAAATGGGGAGGCCTGGCAAGCCGCATTTGCCAGAATTGAATCTGAGACCTTCTGTATGGTCTGTCATTGAGCTAAAAGCTACCGTGGTCTATGAAGGCAAACCCAAAGCCTTACCTTATCAGCAGCTGCATCTAGCTTTGTATTCAACGCCTGGGCTTTCTTCAGGTACCGGTTGATTTCCTGAAGGTCCCCGTAAGTATAAAATTCTTCAACTTGCTTCGCATAACTCTCCAGCTCCTCGACAAATCTTTCACAGCGCATCTAACAAAAAGTTGAGACAGAGTATGAGGCAGAGGCACAGGCATGCGTACACATCCTACAGTATTAGAAAACGAGGGCAGAAGTTTATTTGTGCATATTTAGTGTGCCTTTTGTCACTGGGTTTGCAGAAGAAGAAGAAGAAGAAGAAGAAGAAGAAGAAGAAGAAGAGTTTGGATTTGATATCCCGCTTTATCACTACCCGAAGGAGTCTCAAAGCGGCTAACATTCTCCTTTCCCTTCCTCCCCCACAACAAACACTCTGTGAGGTGAGTGGGGCTGAGAGACTTCAGAGAAGTGTGACTAGCCCAAGGTCACCCAGCAGCTGCATGTGGAGGAGTGGAGACGCGAACCCGGTTCCCCAGATAATGAGTCTACTGCTCATAACCACTACACCAAACTGGCTCTCTTCTCATAAGAAGAAATAAAACTTCTTCTCATAAGAAGAAATAAAAAGTACAGAAGATCAGTACTGTAATACAAGTGAGAGCCAAGGAACTAAAACAGCCTAGCCATAAAGCCTATACAGCAGGCATCCCCAAACTTGGCCCTCCAGATGTTTTGGGACTACAATTCCCATCATCCCTGACCACTGGTCCTGTTAGCTAGGGGTGATGGGAGTTGTAGTCCCAAAACATCTGGGGGACCGAGTTTGGGGGTGCCTGCTATAAAGCAATTAATTTAACTATTTTCCATGGAACTATTACACATAAAACCTTTAGGTTTATGACTTATATTTTAAAAGGTAGGCCGGGGTGCTTTGTGAGCTAAAAAGTTAAGGCCCCAGCCCAGCTGTAGAAGCACAGAACCACAGAATTGTGGAGCTGGAAGGGACCCCGAGGGTCATCTAGTCCAACCCCCTGCAATGCAGGGTCCCCACCTGCTGGATCGTGATGGATCGGGGCGGAAACACTTTACTGCTGGGATTTTGGTAGGTCAACCACACTGTTAAAAGGAATATAGCCCAAATTGGCACTTGCCTTGAGCAAGTTAACTGATATCCACTTGCTTTAAAATAAGCACGATCAACAAAGCAATCCACAGTATTATCCCAGTAAACCAAGTACCTTTAAACAAGAAAAAGAAGAACTTCACGCTTACTTTAAGCCCTTCTTGAAATTGTTCTGTTTTCTCCTTAATGATCTTTCTGTGTTCTTCAAAAATCTCCCCCATTCGCCCATACCACTGAAAGACACTGTTGTTCAGTCGAATATCTACTGGCGAAAAATTCGTACACTCTATGAGGAATGCAAGGCAGTTTTTAGAGTCGATTAATCTCTGCTCCATCTCCAACATGTCAACCGTTTCCACTTTCTCGATATAAGCCTAGTGGGGGAAGAAACAACAACCAATTCATGCTCTTGGTGGCAAACACGTTTTAGCACTCTTTCAACCTGAAAATATATATATATATATATATATATATATATATATATATATATATATATAATTTATTGCATTTTAACGGACAACTAGTATTTATTCATTTATTTATTTATTTTTAAACATGAAGTTCAGCCAAACTCCAAGACAGAATTAGGTTTGCTTAAATATGGCAAAAGGAATTCCGAATAGAGTCATTAAAGTGTGCTTTATAAAAATTTGTTAAGCCAAATAGGAAGGAAACATTTTTTATGGGGGGGTGGGGTGTCACTTGCCCTTGGCTGTGGGAATACACTCCGTGGGTGCCCTTGCACCTGCAATTATTTGTACCTGTTTGAATGTTAATTATGTGCACTATTTGATGTATACTTCCGAGTTAAAGCGAAAGTGAAAGCAGGATTCAGTAGGCGTCTTGCCACTGAGATCCCTCCGCTTAGACTTTTTGGCTCCAAAGGTTTAAACTTGTTAATGGTCAGTTAATCTGCTTCCCGCCCTTTTCAAGGGCAGCAACAGTGTTCTGATTGGTAAAAGTATCGATCATGACGTTGTCTGTTCGTTGTCAATAAAAGGCTGCGGCTCCCCGTGTAGAAAAGGAGACACAAAAGGAGACACACACAACAGAACAGTCAGACAGTCGGGTTAGTTGGACCAAAGAAGATCAGATAGTCGGGGTGAGTTGGAGGAGCGGGTAGGTTAGAACGAGGGTTGGTTGGGCTGGAAGAACGCGCAGGAGGTAGCAAAGGATAGATTGCGGAAGAATTGGCGGTAAAGGTTTAGCTAGCTTAGCAAAGGATAGATTGCGGAAGAATTGGCGGTAAAGGGTCAGCTAGCTTAGATAGTCTTAGAACGGACAAACTCAGAGAGAAGAAATAGCCCACGCGGGTCAGCCAAAGCCATCAAAAGAAACCATGGTTGTCTGTCTTTATTTCATCTTAGTTTAATTTTTTGCAGTTTATTAGTGCTTTTATTTGGCCGCAGTTTTGGCCACCTTTTATTTGGGTACTTTGCATTAGGGAACAACTTAGGAGGTCGCAAGTGCTTGCAGGTACATCTACGAGGCACTTATCCTTCCGAACTACTCACGCACCCTTCAGATTTAGCCTGGCGGACAACTTTATTCACGGCGCGGTGTGAGTTAAGCTCCGGAATTACCGGCCGTCCCATCCGCAGGCTTGGCCGGCGCCCGTGCAAGGACGCACGTGAGACGCTGGCCACAGATCCCCCAGCAACTGGTATCCCGTGTGCAGTTGACCTTATCCTGCACGCGGGAAGCTCCAGCGAAGAATCCCCGCACTGGTACTTTTGCATAGTCTGTGTGGATTCTTAGAATTGAGATAACCTTTTGCTTTCAGTTTTTTTAAAAGTAAATTTATTTCCTTGTAAAAAGTAATGCGTACCTTAAATTCCATTAGTTCGTGTGTATTTGATGGAGTGGAAAGGGCCCTCTCTGCTATCTTTTCAAACTCTTCACACAGCCTGAAGTTGGAAAAGCAAATTAGATAGATGGGTAGACAGACAGAAACATACATGCAACAGATTTAAGAAAGCAATCCTTGTCACATTCCAGTGACACAGTGCCTTTCGGTCTCAGCGGTGAGCAGGTTTCCTAGAACTCCCGAGATCCACCACCCAGAAGCACGTACGGAAGAATTTGGAGCCCTGGGTTCATTCTGCCCCCCAGGGATTTTGCACAGGGACCATACGATAGGACCCGATCCTTTGCACAGAATCGCCAAACCTATCAAGAAACAACGCAAGGGGCAAAAATATATATATATAGCCCGAGCAATTATAATTGAGCGATAACTTGAGTGAGGTGCGTAGTGGCATGAGAACATATAGGGCAGCGAGAACAGAGCATCTTAAAAAAAAGAACATGTCCTATCCAAGAAGGGGGGGATTCACACATGCGAACAGCCTTCCAACCGCACAACCAATGCTGGTGAAGACGTGCATTCGGACACAGGCATTCCCATCCACATGGCATTCTCACACAAGCCCAACTGAATCAACTACATCAGAACTGAGGAGCCTCAGGCTCCGGGCTAAATGTGACCATTCCATCTTCTTCTGCATGGTCCCTTCCAACTCTCTACAACTCTATGATTTTTGCCTGGCTGGGATGCATCCTTGAACTCCGATGATGCCACTTTGCTGAGGAGCAAAAACCTCAGATTTTTGCATGGCTGCCATGTGGCAAATTGCACAAAGGGAAGAGTTGCCTCCACTGACCCACCCACCTTTCCCTCTGGCCACATCCACCACTGGCCCACAGACCTGGAAGGCTGGAAAAAGGGTTGCCCACACCTATACTGGGCACACCTTTTCACGTGGTTACAGATCCAGATCCTAAACTGCAGCCATCAGCTGTTAAAAATTAGGTGCCCCCTTACTAGACTTGGATCAGGGCCACCGTTGTTTGTTCTTAAATATATATATATATATATATATATATATATATATATATATATATATTATTACACTTACTTTGTATTTAGATCCTGGTGGTCTTTGAACATTTTGGCAATGATTTTGGAACAAATAGCATCAGCTCGTTTTGTCAGAGTTCTAATCAGTTCATCACAGTGCAGCTCATACATTCCGAGACGAATAACCTGCAGCACAAACAAGGGTGAGAAATTTGTTAATTACGGAAAGCAATAATCACCCCCCAAAATTACAGAATTATAATAATCCTGCTGATCATCTGCATTTTTCTTTCTTTCTAAACATCCTGGAGAAAACTAAATGAAACTGCCCGGCACACTTCCATGCATACATTACCTTTCTAGAATTGTACTGAATTTCATCCCGGAGGTTTTGATACTGGGCAATCGCTCCTGTTATTTCGTCATACGTGTGCTCCTCCGAAAGGAACTGATCGATGTCCCGATCTGCTTGCCTGTTTATCAAATCATGGTACTTGTCGTAGAGTTTGAGGTGCTCGATAGGTGCCACACTCTGCCTGGCAAGCTCATCTCTCACCTTCTTCTTGTGCGCTTCCAAAATTTCATCAAGGATTACGGGTCTCAAGTTCATGGATCTGGTCTTGCTTTCAGGCTTTCAAAACAAGATATATGCATAGTTTCTCTTACTTTTAGTAAAGGAAAGGAAGAGGTTGACTGAGGTTGCCTATGTGCTGTTTCTTGGTTGCTAGGGCATGGGAGAGAGTGGTTTCCTTCTCACATCCCAGTAGGATCTGGCATCCCCTTCATCTCAGGAAGAACTTCTCCGACAAGGAGAACGTTACTGAGAAATCATCCCCTCCAATGTCAACAGAGCTTACTTCCATGGAAGAAACAGTGTTCAGATCTATTGCTCACAAGGTATAGTTCAGCTTCTCCGTTCAAGGCTGGCAGGAAAGCAACAAACTATATTTATTAGAGAATTGCTTACCCACTTTGAATAAAGCTTGGTCTCCACTCTGGGCAGCAGGTTAACAGCTTTCACCATAACTGAATAAATATTCAGAAATATGACTTCATAGTCAGAAAACGTAGGCTCAAACTTAACACTCTCGTTTTCAAGGATCAGCCTTATTATAAATCCAGAGTGTTCATAGGCTCGGTGAGATTTCTGCCGGAAAAGAACTACCGGTGAATGCTTTAGCTAGCATACAGAAGAGAAAGCAATCAGGCTCAATGTATACTGACTCCAACCCTGCGCTTGTCATCTGAGACCATTCTCTCTGCCCCCCGTCCCAGAGAGGTTCGGAGGGTGGCAACAAGAGAACAGGCCTTTTTCTGTGGTGGCTCCCCGATTGTGGAAGGCTCTCTCCAAAGAGGTTTTAGGTGTCTTTAGGTGCTAGGCAAAAACATTCCCAAGCCCATGGCTATTTACCGGTAATAATCTACAGCCTGTGAAAGTGTGGAGGACAGGTTATTATGATGACTATTTTTTTATTAAGTTGTCAGTATGCTTCTTATTAGGGACGTGAGTGGCGCTGTGGGTTAAACCACAGAGCCTAGGGCTTGCTGATCAGAAGGTCGGCGGTTCGAATCCCCGCGACGGGGTGAGCTCCCGTTGCTCGGTCCCAGCTCCTGCCCACCTAGCAGTTCGAAAGCACGTCAAAGTGCAAGTAGATAAATAGGTACCGCTCCGGCAGGAAGGTAAATGGCATTTCCGTGCGCTGCTCTGGTTTGCCAGAAGCGGCTTTGTCATGCTGGCCACATGACCCGGAAGCTGTCTGCGGACAAACGGCGGTTCCCTCGGCCTATAGAGCAAGATGAGCGCAGCAACCCGAGTCGGACATGACTGGACCTGATGGTCTGTCAGGTTTTCTGGGCATCTTAGAGTTAATGATGCAAGAGGCGTTCTGATCCTGGGAGCCTTGCCCACTGTAATACGGGCACTTTTCCTTTGTCTAGAAAAGGGGAGGTTTGGTTTCACTTTCCCCTTAGTGCTGTTCAGCGTCAGTGTACTGTTACTGCTGAATGTGAGTTCTTTGTTTGCTGCAAGCATGCAGCTCGAGTCTGTAGGACTTGTGTATGTGCTACTAAATAAAGCCTAGTTTAGTTGAGTAGCACTGGCGTCTGTCAAGTTATTTCAAGACGCCACGGAGCAGACCTCAGCAAGCCATCTCGTCGCTGCGATTCACTCTGCTACTGAAGAACGCTCAGGGCGCAGCAAGAAGTGTGCCTGGGCGCCATTGATGTCGGAGACGATCGTAAAGGTGATTGATTGCAGTGCCGGCCAGCAGCACCACTTGGGTCAAAGGTTTTATGACCCAATATCAATACAACAACATGGTCAGGGGTCCCTTTACCTTTATGCTTATTATGTTTTTATTATGTTTCTATCATTGATGTTCTGTAATGTATTTTTAATGTTGTACAGCACCCTGGGATCTTTTGATAAAGGGTAGTATATAAATTGATTATTATTATTATTATTATTATTATTATTATTATTATTAAGTGTGGAATTATTGGACTCTTCAGACACCTGTCCATTCTTCAAGAAACATCAAGTTTTCAGGGCTGAAACAATGGCTTCTTTTTTGTTTTGCAGTGACTTAGGAACAGATGTCTCTTATGTGTTCACAAGAAACATAAAAGTTCCTGAGTCATGATCAAGATATGAAGGAATGAGGCCACATTACACTGAGCCAGGCCATTGGTCCATCTAGCTTAGTACTCTCCAAGGCTTACTGAGGCTCACTGCATAATGTTAAAGCTACGATATGCTTGTTACATACAAAGTAGGCCAATAAGAGCCAATATGAGTCGACTCATCATGTTGGTAACCGTTGACACCTGTTCCACCCTGACTTTCAAATTTGCAAAGATAATTGCAATCAGTACATTAATCACAATCTTCGCGATCGTGGTATCTCCCCTGCTAGGCAAAGTATCGGTGCATTAATAATAATTTCACGTGTCTGAATCCAACCTTTCCCCTTGACTATTCAAGACTCGCAATCCCTAGCTGAGCATCAGTCACACATCAGCCAAGCTACAGCGGTGTTCCTTTGTGTATCAAAAGCCAAAAAAAAGTGCCTTATTTTTCACAGCCTTTTGCAGCCCTCTATCTTCCTAGAAAATATATTCAGAAGAAGCACAATAAAAAATGGGACGTGTATAGACAAGTTCATAGTCCAGCCAGGGACTCTTACTTACTGGAGGGGCTACAATTAAATCTGTAAAATCCTGCATTGAAACCAAAGCTAAACTTTGAAGTTGCTGGGTCATTAAAGTAGCAGCACAGTTGAAGAACGCCTCTAATTTAGCACTGCTGGCATTCGTGGGCACTTGCTTTCGTTTATTGCCTTGGTAATAGATATTCTGCACTTCTGGAAACCACCTGAAAGGAAAAGGAAATGTTTTAAGTGAATCTCACCTGAACGCATATTTTAACACAATTTTTAGTATTGTTGACTAAACTGTTTCTGTCAGTATAAACCTTTTTTCCCACTAAAAGAAAAACAAGAACTTTCCATCATATCTGCGGTACCGCAGGCCACGCAGGAGCATTCTCTTTTATAATGTCCCCTCAACAGGTTCCCCATGTTCTCCTAAGGGTTCAAACATCCTGCCTTGCAAAACCATACAATAAAGTATGAAGCATCAAATAGATGTGAGCTGCTTGACATCAATGATGTCACGGGCACTAGCCAATAGGATCCCAATACCTTGGGAGTCAAACAGAATCCGTTCCGGAAGCCAAAATGTTGCAAAACCCAATTGCAGCTTCTGATTGGCTGCAGGAAGCACCTGCAGCCAATCAGAAGCCGTGGAAGCCCCGCTGACGATCAGCTTCCAAAAGAACGTTCGAAAACCAGAGCAGTCACTTCCGGGTTTCGATCGTTCGGGAGCCAAAACATTTGAGAACCAGGCTGTTCGACTTCCAAGGTACGACTGTACAGTTATACAGCCACATTCCGCACAGCACTCCAAATGACAATAGTCTATTAAACAATTAAGTCTATTAAAAGCTTCCCTAAACAGGGCTGCCTTATGGTGTCTTCTAAAAGTCTGGTAGTTGTTTTTCTCTTTGACATCTGGTGGGAGGGCGTTCCACAGGGCAGGTGCCACTACCAAGAAGGCCCTCTGCCTGGTTCCCTGTAACTTGGCTTCTCACAAGTGAGGGAACCGCCAGAAGGCCCTCGGAGCTGGACCTCAGTGTCCGGGCAGAACGATGGGGGTGGAGACGCTCCTTCAGGTGTACTGGACTGAGGCCCACCAAACGAAATATGGTGGACTCTTCCGTAAAAAAAAAACACTGCAACCCCCCCCCATATCATTGCAGATTAACAGGAAATAAAAATTAAAATAAAGAGCAGAACTAATTCCATTTGAACACACGAGAGTAGCAACAGGCTGATGTACACATATACATACCCCTATACAGTTCTAGTATTCATATCAAAAACACCATTTCAAGGATGACAGGAAACTCCATCCTTGAAGAAGCAATCGAAAAAGGAGTTGTGGCCAGCCCTTAAACCTGAGGTACATTATTCACAGAATACGCTTTGGTCTTACTTTTTAAAAAGAGCGTCTTTGGTAGCTTCCATATGCCTCACAACTATGTTCTGGAAGAATGAGAGCTCCATCGAATCCGAACGATTATGAAATGCTTCTTTATCAAATAAGCGCAAATTTCTGTAGGAGTCATGAAAACAATCTGGAGTAAACACCTTTTCCCAAGTCACTTGCTTATGGTGTTAATAGCTTTAAACAAAGAAAACCGTGAATGCTCCGTTCTGTTGTCGAAGGCATAGCATGCTTCCTTTGCTTGATACAGACTGGAAAGTTGGTAGACACAGCCTTAATTTCCAAATCACAACAAGGACTTCCATATGATGATCATGAGCAGGAATATAGGCAGTTGCCCCAGCCCAGTGACTTATTTTACACACCTGAGCTTCACTGGGGGGGGGGAATGTTGTGTCGTGGGTTCTGATAGCAAGAAGTCCAGCAATACTTCGTAGTGAAAACAGCTCTTTATTGTAAGGGATCAGACAAGACTGGGGATAGGGGGTAGGGAAAGCTCTATTTATAGACACATTGGGACTGAGGGAAAAGATACATTTTAGCGGGAACCAATAATATTCAAACTTTCCGGCGGGACCCAATCAGGCTGTGGATTGTGATAGAACACTTCAAATTGACCAATAACAATACTTTACCCTGCTGCCAGAATATCTTATTTAATACACAACACTCCCCCGCACCTAGTTGAGACTATACACGTAATCTTTCAAGTATTGCGGAGGTCTTCGAGTCCTACCGGATCGCCTAACCCCCGGTGTGTCACTCCTTGGACTATCCGTGGTCAGACTTCTCTCTCCAATAACCTCGGGTACCTCAGCTGGAGCTGTGTCACTAGCTGACTCTCTAGGCTGACTAGTTGTTTCCGGGTTAGGTTCATCAGTGGTGATCTCGGTTTCCTGACTCTCGGAGCCCTCCACCCCCTGTGGCCCGGAGTCATCCTGACTAGACTGCTGCGATTCACCGGACGCCGGCAGAGTTGTGCGCGGCTCCTCCCCCCTCGGGCTTACCCTGCTTGGGAACCGGCGCCTTAGCTGGTCAATGTGGCGGCGCATTACTCTGCCATCCTCTAACGTCACAAAATATGACACTGGCCCACTGGGTCGGGTGACCACCCCCGGCACCCATGCGGGTCCCCTTGCATAGTTCCGGACCCAAACCAAATCCTCTGTTGTCAGGTATCGGGTTCTGTCACCCTCGGCAGCCGGTGGTTCTCTTGTATCGCGGCCCGGCACCTTGTCAGGGTGGACATAGTCTAGGATTGTGGCCTAACCTCCTTCCCATTAATAATTCAGCTGGGGACTTGCCTGTGGATGCACACGGCGTTGTGTGCTGCAGGAACAACATCCTTGCAATGCGAGCAGACCAATCCCCTTCCAAGAGGCGCGCTATTGCACCCTTGGCTGTGCGCACCATCTCTATTCCCCGCACAGGGCTTTGGTTGGGGCTGACATCCTGGTCGTCCACGGTGTGGGTTGACGCTCCAGCTCTCTTTTCGGCTCGCTGGTCCGGGTCTTGCTCCTCTCTCTCAGCGCTTTCTGTCGCAATGGCCTCACGGAGCGCTGTCGACAGATCCATATCTTGTTTTGCCGCAATCCGCCTGCGGCCCTTGCTGCTGCGAAGGCCGCACACAAACCGATCCAGCAGGGCCTCCTCCAAGTTGGCGAATTTGCAGTGTCTCGCCAGCTTCCTTAATTCGATGAGGAAAACTGCTACCGACTCTCCAGGTCGTTGTTGCCTCTTATGGAATTCGATGCGCCATGTCATCTTCGATGCTGTCGGATTAAGGTGATTTGAGAGGTGTTCCGTAATGCTTGCGAACGACGCCTCCCGCAGTGTTGTGGGGGCCAGAATTGCCCGGGCCAACTCAAAGGTCTCTGCCCCGCAGCAACTCAGGAACAACGCCTTTTTCCTTTCCTCGTCAGTGACCCCTTTTGCTGCCACGCTGAATTCAAAGCGCTCGAGGTAAGCATCCCAGGCCTCAGTTTCTCCGGGATGAAATGGTTCCATGAACCGTGACGCAGCCATCTTAGTGGACTGATCTGTCCTGTCAGTCACAGGGAGTCTTGTCGCCAGAATCAGGTCGCTAGGGTCAGCAGCCCTCAGCCGGCCTAATTCAATCCCATCCTCGTCGCCAGTATGTTGTGTCGTGGGTTCTGATAGCAAGAAGTCCAGCAATACTTCGTAGTGAAAACAGCTCTTTATTGTAAGGGATCAGACAAGACTGGGGATAGGGGGTAGGGAAAGCTCTATTTATAGACACATTGGGACTGAGGGAAAAGATACATTTTAGCGGGAACCAATAATATTCAAACTTTCCGGCGGGACCCAATCAGGCTGTGGATTGTGATTAGAACACTTCAAATTGACCAATAACAATACTTTACCCTGCTGCCAGAATATCTTATTTAATACACAACACCATTCACTTCATGTGGGAAATGGGGAACTTCCTCTTACACTTGGGAGTTAACCCTTTCTCTGATATACATAGGAAAATTTGTTCATACCATGCAAATGGATTACTCCCAATGTGATCTTAGGGACTAGTGCCTTAAGAGTGGAAACCATGTGGTGGGCCGGACTATATTTGGGGATGGGGGTAGGGAATGAACGAATTCCTATGCCCCACAAATAACCCAGAGATGCATTTTAAATAAAAGCACACATTCTACTCATGTAAAAACACCAGGCAGGCCCCACAAATAACCCAGAGATGCATTTTAAATAAAAGGACACATTCTACTCATGTAAAAACACGCTGATTCCCGGACCGTCCGTGGGCCGGATTGAGAAGGCCGCATATGGCCCCTGGGCTTTAGGTTGCCTACCCCTGGCATAAATGGTCTCCTATATTTGTAAATCATTATTGTCTGCAAGTATGAAGCTTGGGCAATTCTGCGTAACATAAAAATATGCGTGATCTCAAAAAGGAAGGAAGGAACCACAGGTATTTTTGCTCAGGATAATATAATTCATTTAGAGGAGCATCGAGTTTCCCTGCCATATTGAGGGGGCCTGGCGTCAAACATAACAAGCCCCTCAGCATGTCCTACCCCCGCTCGGCGGTGGTGGGCTGCACAGGATGGTAGTCCCCTCAATATTGGGGAGGGGGCTTAGCCCCCTACCCACAAATATTGAGGGGGTTGGAGCCCCTTCTGCCCTCTATAGTTGGCTCTGCTGATCTTCTATTAATGAGGGAAATGAAACAAAGAATGTCAGGACCACAAGGTAGTAATTCTCAATTTTTCAATTATATTTGGTGGAGAACAAACCCACTGGATCCTGAACAATAATTCCCAGAGCAACAATTTTGCCTGTGCGAAACGAAATTAATCAGATTTCATATCTCTAAAAGAAAATTAGCTGCCTATTATTTAAAAGCAGATTATCTTTTTGGACTAGCTGACATGTCAAATTAAATTTTATTAAACTATCTGGTGAGTTGTCAGGTACTTTTCTGCAAAACAAAGCAAGAACGAACAACTCAATTAAAACTTCCCCGATAAACTTAACTATCTGGTGACTTAAGAGAACAAAACCAAGCATGACAAAGTAACAGTTTAAAGGAAATTTTTCCTTGTCTTTTCTTTTACCACAATATATATCTTTATTAATGCAATAATCTGAGCATCAGGGATGGAAATATTCCATCTGGGAATTGGCTCAACAGCTGATTTCAATGAAAAATGGTAACGTTTGTGACCTTGCTCTGTCAGGACAGAAACCTTATTCTTATGGCACAACTCTAGAAATATTTTAAAGGTAATGTGCTCTGACAACAATCAGTTCCTCCAGGGCTCTTGCTGTCAGAACGAGGCCCTGCCACAACAGAACAAGCCAATCAAATTTTCTCTTATTTCCCCTTCATACTGACAGCCCATGGTGAACATTTTGAGCTATTAGTTTAGCTTTAGTTCTTTTTGAATTTATTATTTTTATTACTTGCCAATGTTCAAAACTAAGCAGCTGCACCTCTGATTACTATGTTTTGCAGTTTGTTTTGCAGTTTGAGGCAATGAATAAACAATATTCAACAGAATAAAGTATGGTATAAGAAAAATAATGGGGGATTTTGTTTTTAATTTAAAAAACAGACAGTGAGCGAAGGGGAAACTTTTAGGCATCTTGCTCATTTAAACTTGTTGTCTACCTCCCTTACAACATCCAAAAGTGAAGTATTTGAAATTAAGAGATCAAAGGGGAAAATGCTTAATGCAGAAATGTGCATAGCTAACTACTAAACTTTTTTTTTTAAAGCATATTTGGAGCACTGTGATTTGAGAGATGGGTGGAAGAGCGCTTAGCCATTTCGCCGCCAGCCATATTTCTGCTCGCTATCCTCCCAGCAGGCTATTTTTCAAGCTGTGGAGTTCCAGAAAAACAATTACTCAACTATAATATTTTCTTATAGTAGCCTTGGGCTGTCAGCAAACAACTGCTTTTCGGAGACTCGGAATTGTAGAACCGTAACCTGGAAAAGCAGAAACTAGCTCCCGGATGCGTGATGAATACTGCTGCAATAGATTTTGATGTGACAGTTGCATATGCCTGTTGACTCGCGTGCGACTAGGGGCCTCTGTTGTACACAGGGAAGACAAATGTCCATTTGTGGGCGCAGTTTTAACGCAAACCATGTCTGCAAACATGACTTCAGCAGTGTGCAACTGGCACCAAGAACACACCTTCAAAGGACCTCGCTCTCAGTGATGATCAGGTGACTGGTGCGAAGAACAAGCGCCTTGGAGGTGTCATAAGTAGGTAGGACCTAGGATTGCACCCTTAGGATTTTGTTTTGAGGGTGAAGCCTAAGGAGTTAGTCCAAAAGCTTTACACAAAGGGTGGCTTTTGGGGAGAGCCCCAAAGGAGAGAAAAGTGGAGACATGCAAGGGGTCTGCGAAGAAACTATAATAATAATTTTTATTATTTATACCCCGCCCATCTGGCTGGGTTTCCCCAGCCACTCTGGGTAGCTCCCAACAGAATATTAAAAATGTTATGTATTGAAGTTCTCACCCTAGGCCACTAGGGGTGTGTGTATATAGTTCATTCTGCTGCAGTTTTCACTCAGGTCCGCATATGCAAATGAGGGATTGAAAAGTGACGTTCAGGGATTGGGTAACTACAGAAAGTTGTTACTGTTGCTTTGTAGCTGAGTTCTATATAAGCAGGCTGCTGAGCCCTTCAGCTCACTTCTGTTCCAGCCTGAGAATAAACAAGAGCTGCTTGGAAATCACTGTGTCGTCTGCTGTGTCCACCCACAACTTAACAAAAAAACATCAAACATTAAAAACTTCCCTAAACAGGGCTGGCCTTCAGGTGTCTTCTAAAAGTCAGATAGTTGTTTATTTCCTTGACATCTGATGGGAGGTGTTCCACAGGGCAGGCGCCACTACCGAGAAGGCCCTCTGCCTGGTTCCCTGTAACCTCACTTCTCGCAGGGAGGGAACTGCCAGAAGGCCCTCGGAGCTGGACCTCAGTGTCCGGGCAGAATGATGGGGGTGCAGGCGCTCCTTCAAGTGTACTGGGCCGAGGCCTTGGGTACAAGGAGCAGAGAAGCAGCAGAGGCACAGCATTTTCTTCTGCTTCTACGAGTTTGAAAAAACTTTTACTTACACATCTGTGTATACATTTATGTCGACAGAAGTGCAACATCTAAGCATTTAAAACACTGCTTACTTAAAAGATGTCTGCCAGAGGTCCAGAACAGCCAACATGGTGGGATTCATCGCGTACAAATGCTCATTTATATAGGCACGAGCTACCAGATAGGACTTGTGCCAAGGTTTGGGCACTACCTCCATCCTATAAACAAACAAACAAACAAAAACCTCACAAATTAGTAACGCTGAGATCCCAAGAGATACACGGAGTACAGATATATCTATTTCGCGTTATTAAGTTTTTAAAAAAATAGAAGACAAACCCAATTTTACCAGCTTGTCGGAAATTAAAAATACACCTTTGGGGAAATATATCAAAATTAAATAGGGTGGTAGTTAAGATTTTCTTCTGAGTTTGGAAATTCTTTTACTAAGCCAAAATCCCTTATGAATTCCTAGGCCTTATCAAATTAATTAGCCGTATGCATACAATTTAGGTAGTTAATTAACCAATTAGAAGTATACACTTAGAACTTCTAAGTGTACACAGAGGAAAGGAAGTGAGTTTCTCAGAGGCACAAAATCTGCCAGTGAGCACGATGCTTTCTCCCAAATCCCTATAGACTCTATAGGATCCCCATTGAGCACAATGGAAATTCTGCTGCGGGTCTTTGGCTAGATGTGCACAGTGTTGGTTTCATAGCATGGCACCCCACCGTTACTTAGTTAATTCGGTGTTTGTTTATATATGTTTTTCCCCTATATGGCGGAGCAGGCCCAAAACATTCAACCAATATCAAAATGCAGCATCACATTTTGACACAATTAGAAAGCGTGTCAACAAGCTATCATAAAATAGAACCATCAGTTCAACAAACCTAGGGGAACCTAAAAATCAATATGACAGTAAGATGCAGTCCGTTCACCAATTCTTATTTAATGCACACAAAGCAAGATCAACATTAACAAAGTAAAAATTGCAGGGAGAGAGGAAGGAAGGAAGGAAGGAAGGAAGGAAGGAAGGAAGGAAGGAAGCTAGTTAACCTAACCCTTGCTCCTTGTGGTACTGCTGCCCTCCCAGGCACGACAGCCACCTGGTTTACCTACACTAGTGGCCAAAATTGTGGAAACCTTTTGGAAAAAGTGTATTTCTGAGGTTTGATGGCTCATAACACCACTTTATTTTGGAGGGATAACATAAAATTCTGTATCAATGGAAATATAATTTAATGAAGAATGTAATGCAACAGACCCTGATTTTGGGAAAGATTGAGGGCACAAGGAGAAGGGGACGACAGAGGACGAGATGGTTGGACAGTGTTCTCGAAGCTACCAACATGAGTCTGACCAAACTGCGGGAGGCAGTGGAAGACAGGAGTGCCTGGCGTGCTCTGGTCCATGGGGTCACGAAGAGTCAGACACAACTAAACGACTAAACAACAACAACAAAATGCAACAAAGTTTGTTCAATTAACTGTGTTCCATCAAAAGTTATAGCCAAATAAGCAGAAAAAGGAAGCACAACTTGCAGGACATGCAGGAGCTATCCTTCATTTGAATGTAGCCAATGAGCAGGAGCGTTTAGAGAGCCAATCAGGTGTTACGAGTCATCAAACCTTGGAAATACACTTCCCCAAAAGGTTTCCACAATTTTGGCAACTAGTGTAGTTAGGAGTCTTGAGGAAGTTGGTCCCCCCGCCCGAACAGGATAGCTGTTCACAGCACAACCCTCAACTTCATCAAAGGAGTCCCTGGCAGAGGAGCATGCTGGGCAGAATTAGCAAAAGCATGTCGTCTTCTCCAGATGTTCCAGATGTTCTGTCCACTAATGCTGGTCTTAAAGGTAAAGGTACCCCTTGACCGTTAGGTCCAGTCGCAGACGACTCTGGGGTTGCAGCGCTCATCTCACTCTATAGGCCAAGGGAGCCGGTGTTTGTCCGCAGACACCTTCCGGGTCATGTGGCCATCATGACTAAGCTGCTTCTGGTGAACCAGAGCAGTGCACGGAAACACAGAAATACAGTTTCGTGTCCCCAGATCTGAAAAACATTAAAACTTAATGTGCAGCATGCTCAGGGCAGGGCAGAACAAGGAGAACACCACAATATTTCATTTTGTTTAAAAGGCACATAAAGTTATCCGTTGTTTACAAATGTATGAACTAGGGTGATAATGAGATCCATAAAGTTGATGGCAAAGATGGAGCACAGTGTCAGTGGAAAGTAGAAAGGTCAACTACAAATTAATCCATGGACTACACAAAATTTGCGACAGGAGCAAGGGTCAATATGTAACTCAGCTTGGAATCGCAACAGCTCCACTACAGAAATCCACATGCTCAACTGGACTGTTGTTCCACATTCTATGACCTACTCAGAGTGTGGAATCCATTGGCGTAGCCAGGGGGGGCAGGGGGGCAGCTGCCCTCCTAAATCAATCAAAATCAATACAAATCTGAGGTTCTGCCCCCCCTAACAAAAGCTTGCCCCCCCAAAAAAAATCCTGGCTACGCCCATGGTGGAATCCTGCATTTCATTCATTACAAAGCACTGCTTCTGTGAGACAAACATCTGGTCTAACCCTACCTTTTGCATTCTTCTACGTTTACCTTTTTACGGGCTGAAGCTCTACCTAAAAGCACTGCACAACAGCTAGAAACCAGGAAGCAAAGCGTCAAACTTTCTGCATTTCCATATGGGGGGGGAGCCCTCTGTTCATTGGGTTGTTAGAGCACATCTTTTGCCCAACCCCTGGTATCTCCAGCTAGAAGGTGGGAAAGACCTGTCTGAAACCTTGGGAGAGCTCTTGCCAGGAAGGATAGATACCAACACTGCACCAGTGGAGTCTGACTCAGTTCAAGAGCGCAATCCCATGCATAGAAGTAGAACCCATTGTGGAAAAATGTGAATTACCCCCAGGTTAAGATCGCACAGGAACTGCCTCCTAAGGCAGCTTCAGGCATTTTGCCTGTTACAGTTTTTAGGCAAACGTTTTGAAGTAGCGTTTTCCTTACTCTTCACGATGAGGTGGAAGAACTTGCTTCTTGTCTTCCTCCTTTTCTCTGGGGTCTCTTAAAACAAAGTCAACTAAAAGGAAGAATTAAAAACAGAGCAGAACACAAATAATTTCAGCAAAACGGGGTGGGGGTGGGGGGGCGGACTGTGACAAAGAAGCCGAACCAATTATTTCTAAAAGACTTCAAGGGTGTTATGCAGGAGTAACTGAAGACAACGCGGCTCAAAGTCATTTGATTTAAGAACGCTTTGCAAAACAAAACAAAATAAGTGTACATAAAAAAGGCTGAAGCAGCAGAAAATTAAAAGCAGCTGGGAAATAAAAACCCTCACGGTGCATTCTTATGCATGTTTACTTAGAAATAAGTCTCATAGTGTTTAGTGAGGCTTACATCGTAATAAGTGTGTTTAGGACTACGGCCAAAGAAGAACTATGGAGGCCAAGCTTCTATGCCCAGAATGGATTGGAAGCTTTTCCAAGAGGAATGCTGTTTGTTTATACCTTTTAGACAGAATTTATGTGTCCTTTCCAGAACAATTTATCCAGTAACAATGCTATTCTGCTTACGGCAGAGATGGAGAACCTGCGGACTTTCAGATGTTGCTGGATTTCAACTTCCGTCAGCCCCAGAAAGCATAGCCAATAGCTAGGGGTGATGATGGGAGCTACAGCCCAGCAACAACACCGAGAGGGCCAGAGTTTCCAAGCACGACTCGTTTACAGATATCATTCAGCAACAGAATGGAATGCTCTCTCCAGAGAGACGAACCCAGCATCATCATTATCAACTTTTAGGCACCAGGCAAAGACGTTTACCCAAACATCTGGCTCTTAATTTGAGTCCTATTATGGTATGATGTTACCCTAGTCTGCATTGGAGTTCATCTTTTAGTAGGGTGGAGTAAGACTTGCCTTTTTCTATGAGGAGGAGGAGTTTGGATTTGATATCCCGCTTTATCACTACCCGAAGGAGTCTCAAAGCGGCTAACATTCTCCTTTCCCTTCCTCCCCCACAACAAACACTCTGTGAGGTGAGTGGGGCTGAGAGACTTCAGAGAAGTGTGACTAGCCCAAGGTCACCCAGCAGCTGCATGTGGAGGAGCGGGGAAGCGAACCCGGTTCACCAGATTACGAGTCTACCGCTCTTAACCACTACACCACACTGGCTCTCTATGATACTGGATGAGCCTTTTTAGCCAATAATGTTTTTATATCTTTCCAATTGCGTTTAAAAATTTTTTAACCGTGTACGCTTTTACAACAGTGAGTTGCTTTGAGTCATTTTACGGCGTAAGTGACGAATAAAGGCAGCAAACGGTAACAACACAGAGGCTTTCAAACTTTCCCTGTGCTGCTGATGAAGTTGTGTTGAGGCTCAACAGGCCTGGCGACCTCCCCCTGTAAACAGAGGGCAGCATTCGCCTAACAAACCCCATCAGCAGAAGCCCTTCTCTCCTTCTCCCAATGCCCACCCAAACTGGCTCCAGGGGATGGCCAGGAGACCCTCGAAAACAGTGCAAGGGACAGGACCTTGCACAGGCAGAATGACTAAAAGAGTACGAAACTGAATCCTACGCAGGATATGCACCTTAGAACAAAGAACACTTAGAACACCATGGGTGGGATTCAAATGAGTCACATCACTTGCAAAATGGGGTTTTAATATTATTATTATGATGTAAAGGTAAAGGGACCCCTGACCATTAGGTCCAGTCATGGAACTCTGGGGTTGCGGCACTCATCTCGCTTTACTGGCCGAGGGAGCCGGCATACAGCTTCCGGGTCATGTGGCCAGCATGACTAAGCCGCTTCTGGCGAACCAGAGCAGCGCACGGAAACGCCGTTTACCTTCCCGCCGGAGCGGTACCTATTTATCTACTTGCACTTGACGTGCTTTCAAACTGCTAGGTGGGCAGGAGCAGGGACCGAGCAACGGGAGCTCACCCTGTCGCGGGGATTCGAACCGCCGACCTTCTGATCGGCAAGCCCTAGGCTCTGTGGTTTAACCCGCAGCACCACCCACGTCCCTATTATTATTATTATTATTATTATTATTATTATCTCACAGTCTTTTGCATTTTGGACAGGAAGTGGTGGCAAACTGCTTCAGGTGCTTCAGGGACATTTGTCCATCGTTGCTTATATTTTCATTAAGAAAACTCTGGTATATATATATATATATATATATATCCCAGTAAACCTCTCGGCTCCTCAGTATGGACAGCATATGTGTTAAATTGTGTCTGTACTGAAACAAGTACTCAGGACTGACCTTCTCCAGCAAATATCACATTTGACATTACCTATCGCTTTCTTCACACTGAGAAGATAATCCTCTCTCATTTCATCGGAGAGGGCATAGATACTTTCACTGAGCACTTTCAAATGTTGCGGCACAAGTGCCAAGACATGCTCCAGCCACGAGTCCTCCATTGGGGCCACGTGTTCAGTATCTATCCCGTGGCGGATGTAATAGTAGTATTTCTGCAAAATAAGAACATCACAGGAGATTCAGACCAGAACGTGCTATGAAAAAGCAAAGCTATTTCTGGCGTTGATGGATGCATGAGTTCCCTCCAAAAATCCCCCCCCCTTTTAAGAACCTGGAGAATAGAAACATATGTGAATGTGCTGACTACAATTAACCTGTGCATGCGCGACTGCTTGGTACAGTGGTACCTCTGGTTGCGAACAGGATCCGTTCCGGAGGCCCATTCGCAACATGAAAAGCCCACAACCTGAAGCGCCGTATCTGTGCATGTGTGTGGCGTGATTCGGTGCTTCTGCGCATGCGTAAAGCGCAATTTAGCGCTCCTGCGCATGCACCGAAACCCGGAAGTAACCCATTCCAGTACTTCCGGGTTCAGTGCAGCTAGAAAACGTGCAACCTGAAGCAAGTGCAACCCGAGGTATGACTGTATTTATTTGCACTAGGCTTTCCACTTCCCCTTGCTTCCCGTTTCAAGCTTATAACCTCTAACACAGAGCCTGTGGCCCCTCCAGATGCCAAGAAAGGGACTCCAGCTCCCTAGCTGCTGGAGATGCGGCAGAGATAATGCTCCCCTAAAATATATTTTTGTACTGTACAACATCCTACACTGACTATTTTTTGGGAGAAGGTACAGAACAATCTTAAATTTGCAGGGGGAAATATCCTTTTGAATTATACACCCAACACATGGAATCTAACAAAGGGACAATATGAAAGGACTCTCTGGACTACGGCAAAAAGACTGGTATTGATGAACTGGGAAAATAAGAATGCAGCTCCCTTTAATGATTGGATTGACAATATGTACAAATTTGCTGCACATGAACAAGTTGTGTACAAACTTGCTATGGACAAATTTAACGACATCCGGAATTAATTTTTATAAATACCATCTTAGGTTAAGATCTGGTTAACTACAATAACAATTTTTCCCCTTTTGTGTAATGTACACAATATCTTCTTCTTGTTGCTCTGTTTTGTTTTGTTTTGTAAAGGTAAAGGTAAAGGTAAAGGTAAAGGTAAAGGTACCTTTTTTAATAAAGGTAAAGGTAAAGGTACCCCTGACCATTAGGCACAGTCGCAGACGACTCTGGGCTTGCGACACTCATCTCGCTTTACTGGCCAAGGGAGCCGGCGTACAGCTTCTGGGTCATGTGGCCAGCATGACTAAGCCGCTTCTGGCGAACCAGAGCAGCGCACGGAAACGCTGTTTACCTTCCCGCTGGAGTGGTACCTATTTATCTACTTGCACTTGACATGCTTTTGAACTGCTAGGTTGGCAGGAGCGGGGACCGAGCAACGGGAGCTCACCCCGTCACAGGGATTCGAACCGCTGACATTCTAATCAGCAAGCCCTAGGCTCTGTGGTTTAACCCACAGCGCCACCAGCGTATTCTACACAGATACTATTTCTTGTTTCTTCTTTTTGTGTCTTATCCCTCTCACAGGTGGCACTGTGGTCTAAACCACTGAGCCTCTTCAGCGGTTCAAATCCGCGTCACAGGGTTTGCTCCTGTAGCTCTGTCCCAGCTTCTGCCAACCTAGCAGTTCGAAAGCGCACCAGTGCAAGTAGATAAATAGGTATGGGTGCAGCAGGAAGGTAAACGCCGTTTCTGTGTGCTCTGGCACTCGTCACGGTGTCCCGTTGCACCAATAGCGATTTAGTTATGCTGGCCACACGACCTGGAAAGCTGTCTGTGGAAAAATGCCGGCTCCCTCGGCCTGAAAGCGAGATGAGCGCCACAACCCCATAGTCGCCTTTGACTGGACTTTACCGTCCAGGGGTCCTTTACCTTTACCTTTTACCTTACTCTATGCACTTGTAATTTTGCGCTTTTTATTTTTCAATAAAGAATGTAAAATAAAACAAAAACTCCTAGCAGCCCCAGCCAGCATGGCTGAAAGTTTGGAGTTTGCCTATCCACAAGCCACATGGAGGGAGCCACAGGCTCATTTCCCTTCTGAAGTCACTGAAAACCCCCATGGAGGATCATCATTGTCAGGGAACTGCCATCGGACAGTGGGAGGGGGGTTGAGGCTCTGTCACAATACAGAGAGCCCCGACGGCACCTGGACAGCAGTAACTCTTCCAGGTACTGGAACGCCTCTAGTGGGGAGGAGAGGGAAATGGGCAGCATGGTGGGGAAAGGGCTGGGAGATGCTGCTGAGAGCCCCAGCACCTCATCTCGTCTGGCTGGACATGAGGCAGGTACGACATTTCCGTCGCCTCAATTGCGCCGAGGGGTGAAACGCAAAGAGGGGAGGAGGAGACTCAGGGTTCCGAAATTCTTATGTTGGGGGCGTAGCCGGAAGGGGCCACTCCCGGATTCTGCTAGTGACTGAGATGGACATGAACCTTACTGCTCTGCACTGTAAATAGTTTGCACAAATAAAACCTGATGAAAAACAGGTCGGAGGTCTGCCTCGTTACTCGTTAGTAACCACCACAAGGATCTGACAATCATCAATGTATGAGTGGACGGAGTCCTTGAGTTCACCTGACGCTCTTACCACCTTGCCCTGCCCCATCTGAGCCACAGCTGGGAGAATCGCCACTGATGAGAGTACCACTGCCTCTCTGGCCCCCAGCATCACTGCCGCAGTCCTAATGTTTCAATCCTGCTTTCCCTCCCCTTCATAAACACTCATATCAAAGAGTCATTGTCTTGTTTACCAAAATGTCTTTTTCTATGCCCTCTGTTGCCCCAGGTTTCGCTTCTTCTATGGAAAGCTGCTCCTCCTCAGTAAGGTCCGGCTGCCTAACGAAAACAAACAAGACAATTCAATCACAATGGTTTTGCATGTCAATATCCTGACCCCTTCCATGGTGAAATAAAGACACAGGACTCAACAAGTAAGGTTAATGGGCATGAAAAGGCCACAACTTTATTGGTTACGGATGTTGAGCGGTATTGGCTTAGGCATTGGAACTAACCGACTATATCAGACTCCAGTACGTCGCGCTGGCAGTCTGGGAAGGGTTAACCACCAATGGGAGGACAGCTAGGGACTCACCCTGTGGTCACCGATATGGGGCGTGCCTTTGGCCCTCACCTCCCATGGCTTTGGACAGGGACACGCCCCCCGGACTCATTTAACGAAGTACCCTTCAGCATTTGGGGGAGGTGATGGCCCAACCTCCCCCCCCCACCTTCAGCCTTCCCGAGATAATCCAATGCCTAACCGCCAAGACCAAAGTTGTGACGAATTGCTACGAGGTAGGCGAAAACCACCAGGCCAAAGCCAATTTGCCAAGTGGGAAAATTCCTACCAGGCCCCTCAACGGCGACCAACCGTGGTCCATAGCAAGGTCAGGAAAGAAACCCTGCCTAAAGGGAGGGTGGGCAGGGAAAACGTGTCAGCTGGGAGCAGGAAGCAAGAGGCTGAGCCCTGGCCACGCGCTGGTTTAAATGCAACCAGCCATGCCTGTCGGCCGCACAGGTTGGTCGGCCAGCCAGGCACCACACCCAGGGCTCAGCCAATGGAGTCAGGGGATGGAACCATCCCCTGTGCACGCGAAGGGCTCATGATGCCTGCAAAAAAAAAAAACCCTCCTTTCTATGGGCGGAAGGGGCTTTCTCAGTTAAGTCAGCAGCAAGGGGATTTGCTTAGCTTCCTGCTGCTGGGTAGAAAGCTCTGTTTTTCCCCCCTCCTTTCTCAAAACTGACCTTTTTTTTCTTTTTCTTTTGGTGGTCGTCATCTTTTTTTTTTTTAAAGTGTATTTGCAAATTCGAAAAGAGGAAAGGACTTTAAAAAAAAATAAAATCACACAGAAGCTCACATGATGATGTTAACAAGAGCACTTCTGAAATTTTCCCTGTCCTTTTTGCCACCAGGTTTAGCTTTAGAAGTTGACGGTCCGGCACCCAGATCACTGGCTGGAGGGGGTTCCTGCGCTTTTCGCTTCTGAGCCCTCTGAGCCAGATATTCTCCTAGGGGAGGAAAGGAAGGTTTTGTGTTGTACCAGCTCAAATCCACATAGAATTGTAGAGTTGGAAGGGATAGCTCGGTTTGCAGAGCATGAGACTCTTAATCTCAGGGCCGTGGGTTCAAGTCCTATGTTGGGCAAACGATTCCTGCATTGCAGGGGGCTGAACTAGATGGCCTTCGTGGTCCCTTCCAACTATATGATCCTATGATACAAGAAGCACTTCCCTTTCTTAGCTATGAAGGGATCGTCTGCTCCGGCCCCCTGAAATGCAGGAATATGCAGCTGTCCCAAGCAGGGATCGAACCTGCAACTTTGGCATTATCAGCACCACGTTCTAACCAACTGAGCTACCCAGCGTGTGACACCGAAGCTCCGCAGAATCAGCTCCTGCCTCACCCAAAAGAGAGTTAATAGCCTCTTTCCAAACTGTTATCCATTGCATGAAAATGACAGAAGTTGGGAAAGTGACAAATCACTTCAAGGTATCCCACAAGAGCTGAGAAGTCAGATCCTTAAAGAGTCAGTTGCCTGGGGTTATTTATGAGCTGCATTTGACTAGTAATCTGGGAGATCTAAACGCTCTGAGCCATGCACACCAATTTAGCTGAAGGAAATATCTAAACCAGTTCAGATGCACTGAAGCAAGACTCTGATCCGAAACCTTGCTCAGTCAACAACCGGTGCTTAGCATGGGTGTATACTAATCACCTCACCAAAGCAACGTCATGAAGTTATGCCAACATTAGACAAGTCCATCGAGAACAAGGCTATCTGTGCCTACGAGTCGTGATGGCTATATTTGCATCAGAAGCAGTGTAGGCTGGATTAAGCTACCCAGTTCTGTTAGTGGAAGCCAGTGCAAGGACTCCCGCTAGCCAAACAAGGCTCCCCCACTACCCCCATGTGCCACCACCTTCCCCAAATCCCAATGTGCAAGGGAAGTAAATGGGAGGTCGTTCCATCAGGCAAGCAAAAATTCCACTCCATGTGGCAATACTAGCTGCTGGAGATTGTGGAGATTGCTGGAGGTGGCGAAGAGTGTTATTGGGCTCATCTCTTGGTTGTGGGCATCCCACGGACATCTGGTTGGCCACTGTTGGAACAGAGTGCTAGACTAGATGGGCCTTTTGTCTGATCAAGCAGGGCTCTATCTATCTATCCATCTATCTATCACATTGCAAACTGCAGCCCTATCAACACTACGACTTTTGCCAGCAGATACATGGATGCAAATATTTAGTCTCAAATATATTAGGGCTGATATATTAGGGCTGGTTCACACGTGTATTTTCATTCCCTGGTGGCTGTAGCTCCGTGTAACCACCAAAATGCAGGATTGGGCCAACCCTTTCTAATCACCTCGTCGTACTTTAACTACAATGCCTTTATACCGACTTCCGGCAAGGACGCCATGCTGGACGGTCGTGGTTCGTTTCGTTAGCGAGACGACCCAGGCCAGCCCGGGGGTAGGAGCCCCGCTACCGCACAGCGGGGCTCCGATAAGCCGCGGGAAGAGCGTCCCGCGGCTTGGGCTCTCCAGCGAGCCCGCTATGGCGCTGGGCTCTTCTCCCGATCTCCTTGTAAAAGGGGAAAGGGAGTGAAGAGTCCCCAGCGCCGGGCTGTGGAGGCAATGCCCCAACCGGGCGGCGATGCGGCGGCTGCCGCCTGCATGAGCGCGTCGTTCTACCTGATCAGGAAAAAAAATGAAGAAACACGGAGGCCGTGAGTACGGGATTAATCGGATTTAAATTTGACAATTGGCACTCCGGGAGGGACGTTAAAAAGGAAGCCCGTTCCTCCCCTTTGTTAAACGGAGAAAATAACATTGTTTCAGATGGTGACTGCTGCTGCAGTACTGGATATAAAGTTTCGACGGAGTTTTTCTCTGACAAGTGAGACTGATTGAATTCCCTTAAGGGGAACTAAATTGATGGAAATATTTCTTCTTGAAGTTGCTGGAATGTAATCTTTTCACCCTGACTCTGGGGAAAATGGCGGCGGAAACTTATGGCTTAAGATGGAAAAATACTGAAACTTGATACCCTATGCCTGCTTCCACTATGATTGGTTTCGTTTTTAAACTGGCTTTGGACTCAGAATTGACTCATGAACAAAGGATTATTTTTTTGAAGTTAGAATTGCTAAATCAGAAATTAATTTTGCTGAACCAGGATGTTGAGGAGAAGTTATATTCCACAGGAAAGACTTATGAGACTTTGGTTAATTTGGAAGGAAACCTTGGCAGAGAACTTGAGGGAATTTTTGAGAAACAAAGTACAATGACTATGCAACTCCGAGACGAAGGAAAATCCTGCTGGGGTGAGAGACCCAGGATTAGAAAACAATTTATATCCAATTTCTGGGGTGAGAGCCCAGGAATGATGGGGAGAAGATTTGTGAATCTACAATTAGAAGAGGACCGGAATTTTGAAACGGAGATGCTGGAAGGTGATGATCTGTGTACCCTGAAGTACCCTGCAAGGACATTTTTGGACTATGTCTGGACCTGTGGATTTATGGAAAGACAAAGAGAGGACATTCTGGACATTGTTGTTGGAGAGAGATGGAGAAATGTCTGGGGGGAGACCCCGAGATGGCGAAGGGAAATGGTTAGAAAAGGGATAGGGTGAGAATATTTAAAATATAACTGGGATGGCTCACCATGGTACCCTGAAGTCAGTGTGTTAAGATTTTAAGAATTTGAACAAGTGAAGAGATATGTGAATGCCTAATTAGCAGCAGTTTAAGTGATATAAGAAATAAGAGTTGAGATAAGAAGTAATAGGATGTATTTTGAAGTAAAAGTAAAGATTAAGAAGTTTGTTTAGATTTATTGGATGATTTGAATTTTAGAAGTTATTAAAATAAATTAGAATTGGAACCAAAGGAGAGAAAACGGGGGAAGTCACCCCACCTAGATTCGAACAAGAATTTTTTTTTTTTTGTTTTATAAGCAAGAAAAAGAATTATTGGTGTTTTTGGCGGTGGTTTGTATTTGTTTTTCATTATGTTTTGAATGTTGTGTATGTGTTGTGTTATGTGTTTTGTTGTTCTTTGTTTTGAAAAAAACCAATAAAATCTTTATATATAAAAAAAAAAAATACAATGCCTTTATACCAGGTCTGTTGATATGCCACAGCCAGTCACCAAGGGATGTAACCATCCGTGGAAAGAAGCCCTTACTAGGGCAATGTGTTTTAATTGAGCTACCTTTTGCTGGAAAAGCTATCAACTTATGTTGAGATAGTGTCAGGGACCGTGCTGAGGAGGGCTGCACTGAGGAAGAATGGTGGGAGCCACCCCCTCCCCCTGATCCTGAATCTTCCCAGGAGCAGGAGAACAGTATAGATTTGGAACAGTGGTTTGCAGAGGGATATAGTTCAGAAGGCAGAAGCTGGGGAATACTGAATGGGGAACAGCTAGGAGAAGAAGCACTGAAGAAGTGTGCATGCACACAAAAGCTCATACCAAGAACAAACTGAGTTGGTCTCTAAGGTGCTACTGGAAGGATTTTTTTATTTTTTATTTTGTTTTAAGCACTGGAAGAGAGAGAGTTAACACATTCACAATCTCTGGACAGCATTCCTCCACTCTCCCCAAGGTCAAGAAGAGCTCAGAAAGTGTCAGAACAGAAAGCACAGAGGGGACAAGCTCAGATTACAAGACGTAGGAGGGACATGGATTAATAGGGATGGAAGAGGTTGTAATCCTTAATTGGGAGCACCGCCATTTCTAGGAGACGTGTTCTTTGTTCTCTCGCTGTGATTATTAAAGTTTCTAACAGGAGTGCCTGGTGCGCTCTGGTCCATGGGGTCACGAAGAATCGGACACGACTAAATGACTAAACAACAACAACAACAACCACAACAACTGGTAAGAAAACTCTTTTTTCCTTTGTTCTGCTTATCTACTGCCACGGGGGGAGGAAGCCAATTCCCTGAAGCCTGACAGCTAGGTCATACGCCATGTGCATATATCAAGTGTGCCCTACGTGCAGTCATTTCACAAGCTAGCAGGGTTCACATTGAGGTTGATTCAGTTTTCATTTTCATTTTGGCCATAAACCAAAAGAGAAATGCAAAAATACAATCCAGTAAATGATCGATAGAACACCCACATATCTTCCCGGTTATTACAATGGGCAAAAAAAACAATGTATGCCTAGTGATATAACCATTTTCATCTGTACACAAGTATCCGGCTTTATGCTTACCAGGTGTTACCTCGTTTCTTATCATAAACTCCTCTGGAACATGTGTCTCCTCCTCTCCCCGCAGGTGGAACGAAGGAGGATTCTGATGCCATACCGGCTTACAGTTTATCTGAAACATTTAATTTCACATTTGTAGGAAGATGCCAGCAACTATTTCATGACAGTCCTTAACACTGTTTGCAAGCCATTTCAAAGGGAAGTCAATTCAACGATATCAGTAAGCAGGCAAATGAAAAATAAAAATTTGCAAATAAGAAGAAGAAGAAGAGTTTGGATTTGATATCCCGCTTTTCACTACCCGAAGGAGTCTCAAAGCGGCTAACATTCTCCTTTCCCTTCCTCCCCCACAACAAACACTCTGTGAGGTGAGTGGGGCTGAGAGACTTCAGAGAAGTGTGACTAGCCCAAGGTCACCCAGCAGCTGCATGTGGAGGAGTGGAGACGCGAACCCGGTTCCCCAGATAACGAGTCTACCGCTCTTAACCACTACACCACACTGGCTCTCTTTGCAAAATCCATTTGCAAACAAACATGCAACTAATTCAATTGTCTGGATGACCACTGTATTTTGGACGGGGATGTGCATACAGATACACACTTGCATTGTCAAACAATACAGGAAAGGATGCACGGATGTGTGGATCTCTTTCCCAATCTAGAAATCAGTTTATGGCTACGGTAAGGGATCTGTACTCCTGAAATTGCTGTCCAGCAACTACAAACCTGTATTTGATGCTGCTGCCCAGGGAAGGGACAACACCAGCAGATGCAAATATCTGCCTTGTGTAGACAAAGGCCACTACTCACAGATCTACTATGTGGGTGGTGACCCATGCACAGACAGCCAAACGCACAGAAGCAATGCCGTTGCAGCCCCTGAACTTCCTTTCCAAATAGATGTGAACGGTACCTTGCTATCTTTCAATGGAAATGAAGTCCGAAACCATTATAAGTGGTTATGCCATGTATTCCACTATGGGCACACATGAGTTTTGCTGCTCATGGCCGTATCTGAATCAAAGGCACTGCCATAACCTTCAGCAGAATCAGGGCATTCATAAAGCTCGCTGGCAGAATTTGGGCCTGCCAGCATCTTTTTCAGACTAGCCCACCTCACAGGGACGTTGTAAAGATAAAAGGGAAGGGGGCTACGTATACTGCCTTGAGCTCCTTGGGAGAAAGGGAGGGTATCGATGCAATAAACAGAGAAACTATTCAAGACGTATGCTTGAACGCATTTGCTATCCACCAGAATTTGCTCTCTCAAGGCATGCTTTAAAATGTTTAGCAAAGCAAAAATTACCTTATCCACCAGTGGTAAGAATTTTGCTATAGGCTTCTCCAATTTCCCTTTGTTGGGTGGCTTGGGCTGCAAGGCAGAGAAAAGAGTAGGCAAAATAAGACATGTATACTTTTAATATGAAACTTTTAAAGCGTTTTTACAGCTGCAGTGCTAATCACATTTATGAGCAGCAAGCTCTGTACAAGGACTGCAGGGCTTTCTTCTGAATAAACATGCCTAAGCTTAGGTTGTTGCTCGTTTATTGCAGTACACTGCCATCTCCCCCCCCCCCAACATTCAACAGCTACATGCACACCAGTATATATTTCTCCCATTAACTTTAGCAGAGCTTTTGAAAGAAACACATTCAAATGAAGGATGGAAGCGCTGCTGCTGCATCAGTTTCACTAAAACGAATGAACTTGCACAAGAACTGCGGCTGCATCCTAAGTATTTCGCTCCACTGAAAATGCCCCACAGTCTAAGAGACAACAGCTCACTCCTGAGTACTCCCAGGACCCAGGTGGTGCTGTGGTCTAAACCACAGAGCCTCTTGGGCTTGGCGATCAGAAGGTCGGCAGTTCGAATCCGCGTGACGGGGTGAGCTCCCGTTGCTCGGTCCCAGCTCCTGCCAACCTAGCAGTTTGAAAGCACACCAGTGCAAGTAGATAAATAGGTACCACTCCGGCAGGAAGGTAAGCAGCGTTTCCATGTGCTCTGGTTTCTGTCACGGTGTCCCGTTGCGCCAGAAGCGGTTTAGTCATGCTGGCCACATGACCCGGAAAGCTGTCTGTGGACAAACGCCGGCTCCCTCGGCCTGAAAGTGAGATGAGTGCCGCAACCCCATAGTCGCCCTTGAGTGGACTTAACCATCCAGGGGTCCTTTACTCCCTGATTGTTAGGAGCTAAAAATTCCTCTTTTTCTCGATTTTGAGCTAACCAACTGAAAGATCCAGTCACCAAATCAGACAGACACATCTCCTGGAATCAAAGATGAAAACCTCCAAAATAGTGTAATGGTTGCATTTCAAAAACAATGCAACACATACTCAAAGCTGCTACCACCACAATGCACAGTGATGCAAGCTTGATGTGAGCTGGTTTTCCCATTCAGTTCAGTGGAACAGAATTCCATTGTGCAGTGCATCCTTGCACGGGCAGAACACTTTAGCTTGATACCACCCACAGAAATTAAGCCTCTGAAGTTTTCACATCATTTAATCTCCACAGCTAAAAAAAAAACACACAAAAGCTTTACTTGCTAAGTATTTTACACCGTGGGGTGATATTCACAGGCACCAGAGAAGCATCACTGGACTGGATCAGAAAATTGTTATAGAAATGCCAAACGCATACCAAATGCATTATTGGAAATAGCATCCAGCTTCCAACAGCTTTATTCCCTCAAGGTGTAACCTATTCTATACAGTGGTGCCTTGGTTCCCAAACGCCAAAAACACAGAAGTTAAGTTTTCCGGTTTTTGAAAGTTTTCCAGAAGCCGAATGTCCTACGCGGCTGTCAGATATTGTTTCCAGGGCGCTTGCACCAATCAGAAGCTGCACCTTGGTTTTCGAACATTTCAGAAGTCAAATGGACTTCCGTTCCGGAACGGATTACATTTGGCACTTTTGTGTTTGCTATTTATTTTGCATTTTCGTTTTTTAGGCTTTTCCCGTTTATTTGTTGTTGTGACTGTGTGGGACCCAGTTCAGCTACTGAATGACTGACTGACTGACTGACTGACTGCGAAAATGGACAAAAGCCCCCCATTCCAAACAATGACTATCAGCAGTGAAGGTAAGAAAAAATATAACAATTTTAATTTTTATCATCTACAATACTGTCTTATTTATTTGTTTTATAGTACAGTGCATTGATTATTGCTTTCATTTTATGGATCAATGGTCTCATTAGATAGTAAAATTCATGTTAAATTGCTGTTTTAGGGGTTGTTTTTAAAAGTCTGGAACGGATTAATCCGTTTTGCATTACTTTCTATGGGAAAGCGTGCCTTGGTTTTGGAACGCTTTGGTTTTGGAATGGACTTCCGGAACAGATTAAGTTTGAGAACCAAGGTACCACTGTATTCTATATTTATGCAATCCATGATTTTGGAAGCCTGCCTACTTATTTGTTTGTTTGTTTGTTTTTGCAAAAGAATCTGCTTCCTCTTATTGGAAATGCTTCTAGGAAAAAAGCGCTACCACTTTAAGATGCTGTGAGAACACCAGCCCCCCCCCGCCCCCCCACAAACTGTCTGCTTAAGTTTATTTTTCAAAAACTAATTTAAAAATTATATGAACAGCTGCAAGGAGGATTACATCCCTTTTAAATGTCTGACTTTGAAGAGCTTGGGCTGCGTTTTTGTTTTCCTAGAGGATGTCATCCTGCAATCAACTTTCCGCTAATGAGATGAATATATTAAAGTCTCCTTCAACAAATATGGCCACACCACCTGCTCCTTCCTCAAACAGCATGGATGTTTAAGTAAATGTCAGGAAGGGAGGGGGGAAAGGCATTTTGAAAAAAAAGAAAGCTTATCCCGTCTATTTGCTTTATACTAAATAGCAAAAAAAGAGGGTTCCATCAACTTCAGGGGGGGGGGGGACACAACCTCCTATTCTAGAATAACATTAAGTGGCAAGCCTTACTTGTTTAAATAAATTTCTGTAACCAAGCTAGTGAAAGAACGCCCCCTACTGCTGAAAACAATGATGTGCAGACATTCTTGTCCGCATGGACACTGGTCCCACTACACAGACAGGTTTTGTGCAAAATCATTTCTCTTACCATCTCTTCCTTGTTTGATTTCTGTGTCTATCAGATGTTAATTCCTGACTAACTAATCTCTCTGCCTTATACACGATGCATGGCTATTATCTCAGTAGGTCTACAATTTACTTCAAGGTGACATGATCTGACACAGTCCCAAGGTGTTTCAATTTGTTACCTGTCGTTCATCAGCACATTAACAACAATTGGGAACAGGTTACGGTCACAGGACTATTGAGCAGGAATTATAAATATCCTGGAACCTCCAGTTTAATAAATCTGTGGCTAAGACTGAGTTCTACAACCGACTTTTTAAAATGGCACTTTAAAAATCTGCTTTTTATTTTTTATTTTAAGGAGCCTGATTGGGGTAAGTGTTGATATCAGTGCAGCCTCTTTGCATTTTTGTAGACCCAAACTCCTCATGTTCTGAAGAGTTTAAATTTTTGCCTGACAATTTCACCACCCATTGCTAATGTCTCTCTCTTCACCTCCAGGCAGGAGTTCCTTGGTAGCTCTGCCAATCTCAGAAATGAGAGGAATGGCAGCTTAAGAAGGCCTTCTCTGTAGCAGCCCCCAAATTCTCCCTCGCTACAAAGGTGCATCTTCATTATGCAGCGTCTGTCATGTGCTGAAGATGCACCTCTTTATCCCTGGCCTTTTGACAGTTAAGGCATTGGGACTCACCCCTTCTGTTTTGGTTAATCTACATTGTGCTGCTTTTGCTTGGAATTGATTTACTTGTTTTTCCTGGTATTTTTAAACTTATTTACTCCTTTTTGATTGCATGAATTCCATGATTATATTGCATATAACCTGTGCTGGGACTTAACAGCGAAGGCTGGGTAAGAAATCACTTAAATGAATGAATAAGTACCTACACCATACACCAAGCCAAAGGGATGCGGGTGGCGCTGTGGGTTAAACCACAGAGCCTAGGGTGTGTCGATCAGAAGGTTGGCGGTTCGAATCCCCACAATGGGGTGAGCTCCCGTTGCTCAGTCCCTGCTCCTGCCAACCTAGCAGTTCAAAAGCACGTCAAAGTGCAAGTAGATAAATAGGTACTGCTCCAGTGGGAAGGTAAACGGCGTTTCTGTGCGCTGCTCTGGTTCGCCAGAAGCAGCTTTGTCATGCTGGCCACATGACCCAGAAGCCGGCTCCCTCAGCCAGTAAAGCAAGATGAGCGCCGCAACCCCAAAGTTGTCTGTGACTGAACCTAATGGTCAGGGGTCCCTTTACCTTTACCTTTACACCAACCCAAGCATAGCCAACCCCCCTCCACATATTGTGGTCTGCCAGCTGTACACCGCCCTTCATCCATAGATCTCAGGGTGGTTCACAGCATAAAAATACAAGATAAAAACACATATGATCATACATAATAATAATAATAATAATAATAATAGTGCCCTTCTGGCATGCAAAACCATTTGCTGGTAGCTAATATAGACCCTCCAAGTGTCCCTATTTTCCAGTCCCAGATTCATTTATTTAATGAGTTTATATACTGCCCTATACCCAGATGTTCTCAGGGTGGTTCACAGAAGAAAATCAAAATATAAAACCACAAAATATATAATCAAAATAAAAAAACAGCCCAATCAAACACACACACACATTTACAGAAGCCGCCCCAATTTCTGCTTTTCCTTATGTCCCTATTTTCATCCGATAAATATCGGGTGCTTTGCTCATAGTGGAAGGGAATGAGTTTGCCTGGGGGAAAGTGAGCAGGGCACGAGGAGAAAAGCTAGTTGCAAAGTTAAGTAAAGAGAGACACCGAAAAGCAGCCAATTTTTAAAAAACTTTTAAATGACAGGCGGTGCCTCCTTTTTTTTTTGAGGTTCTTGGAGATCACACACGCGAGCAATAATCCTGCTAGCCAGGATCGACATTGGAAGCACTTCGACGAGGGGGTTTCCATGTGATTTTTTTTGGGGGGGTGGGGTGGGAGGCGAAGCAGCACTGGGGGGAAAGAGAGAAAGCTGAATTGTAACTAAAACACGCACAAACAATCACACAAACATATACTTTTCCCGTCCCTCACCTGCTCGCTACTCATGGCTGGGTAGCCAGCTGCTTGCCCCTACGCTGAATACAAAGGGAGTGGGTGTTTTGGGGGGGCTGCCTGCGGAGGCGCCTGCCGCTCATCCGCGCGTCTCCCTCCTCTCGGTTCCCCTGCGGGGATGTTGTGCTGAGCAGGGAAACCCCGTCGCCTAGCAACGCCTCCGACTCAAACCGCGCTTTCCCCCCTTTCTTTCCTCCGGGAGCGAATGAGAGAGCAGAATCTCAACATTCCAGTCGCCGAAGCAGCGAACCCAAAGTTCCCATTGGCTCAGGGGAAGAGAGGGGCGTGTCCCCGCACCCGCCCCCAGGAGTGAAAGTTCTGGGGAGACAAATAGCTTCCCGCTTTTGCTTTTGAAAACAACAACAACAACAACAACAACAACAACAACAACAACAACCACAACCACCACCACGAGTTGGACTCCAAGTCCCATTAGCGCTCTGGGTTAGACTGGGTGATGGGAGTAGTTGGGCTGGTCATGTTGTGCAGATGCCAGATTGTCGTCTCCCAAAGCAACTACTCTGTTCTGAACTTAAAAATGGAAAGCGTAATGTTGGTGGTCAACAAAAGAGGTTTAAAGACTCTCTCAAGGCAAATCTTAAAAAATGTAGTATAAACACCGACAACTGGGAAACACTGGCCTGTGAGCACTCCAGTTGGAGAACAGCCTTTACCAAAGGTGTCATGGGCTTTGAAGACACTCGAACTCAGGACGCAAGGGAGAAACATGCTAAGAGGAAGGCACGCTTGGCAAACCCTCACCGTGATCAACTCCCACCTGGAAACCTATGTCCCCACTGTGGAAGGATGTGTGGATCCAGAATTGGCCTCCACAGTCACTTACAGACTCACTGTTAAAACCATGTTTATGGAAGACAATCTTACTCTGCTACAAGAAGTCCCCACAGCCTGCCAGGAAAAACAAAAACACAGTTAATATTTCACCTGGCATAGAGACGGCTCACGTGCTACAAGAGAGTGCAGCAGACACACCCCTAAGCTAAACAACTAGAATTCTACTGAATGGGGGGCTTGTAAGCTGCAACAAAATGTTGCAGTTTCTCACCACTAAGGAAATATAAGCGAATTACATAGTAAGAGAACGCACACAAGTGACGCTAACACAAAACCCCACACATACACTAAGTAGAAGAACAGAAGCATTGCCACCCCGCCCCCGCCCCACTCACTATTCCCCCCTCCCCCTCTTTCCCCCTTTTCTTCCTAATGTAACACTAATGCAGACTTCCTCAAGCTCAGCCCTCCAGATGTTTTGAGACTACAATTCCCATCATCCCTGACCACTGGTCCTGAGACTACAATTCCCATCATCCCTGATCACTGGTCCTGCTAGCTAGGGATCATGGGAGTTGTAGACCAAAAACATCTGGAGGGCCGAGGTTGAGGAAGGCTGCACTAATGCCTCACAACAGATGAAGCTGATCTGTCGAAAATGCAACTTGAAAAAAGACATTTTTTGTAAACTAAGAAATCTTTAATAACTATATATATATATTGCTGCAATATGTTCAATATGTCAGCCAGCCATTGCTCCCCCTCCCAAGCTACTCCATTCCAAAAATCGCTTGCTTTCCACTCCGAGTACAACTTGTTTCTAAATAAACATGACTAGGGAATATTTGTGGGACGCGGGTGGGGCTGTGGTCTAAACCACAGAGCCTAGGGCTTGCTGATCAGAAGGTCGGCGGTTCGAATCCCCACGATGGGGTGAGCTCCCATTGCTGAGTCCCAGCTCCTTCCAAAGTATATTTGCATACAGAAAGACACTGTGAAATGGGAAGGTGCCAGTGGTGCTTCATTTCAGATTAAAGGTGAGAGCTTTTTGTGTCTCCCGGAGTATAGAATTAGGATCTTGTATGCTTTACCACCTGTTATTATTATTCACTTCCTGGGTAGTCAACAAGGGCATACAATGGCTATTCTCAAACCATTTATCAAGAGTAAAAGGCTATGTGAGCTTTTCTATGCTTCCTTAATCACCACTGGGTAAAAAGGACCCCTGGACGCTTAAGTCCAGTCAAAGGCGACTGTGGGGTTGCGGCACTCATCTCGCTTTCAGGCCGAGGGAGCCTGTGTTTGTCCACAGACAGCTTTCTGTGTCATGTGACCAGCATGACTAATCTGCTTCTGGAGCAACAGGACATTGCGATGAAAGTCAAAATGCACAGAAATGCTGTTTAACTTCCCGCTGCAGTGGTACCTATTTATCTACTTGCACTGGCATGCTTTCAAACTTGCTAGGTTGGCAGGAGCTGGGACAGAGCAACGGGAGCTCACCCCGTCGCAGGGATTCGAACCACCGATTTCTGCTCGGCAAGCCCAACAGGCTCAGTGGTTTAGACCACAGCACCACCTACATCCCTGTGCAGAAACCCGTAGCACTAAGTTTCCAAGGAAAGGTTGGGCATATTAAAGAGATATCAGGGAAACGACCACAGTTGCCCTGTTCTCAGACATTTGGGTCTTTTTTTAATACAACTTTTTCCATCTCTTGCACTGGGGATTCAAATAAGTGTTGACTCATCAAAGTATATAGGCATATTCATTACAGTGCAAGCAAAATCAGAAAGTTTTGCTAATGGGGAAGAATTGGAACTCTTGTTACGATTAAGTGTAATAATTTTATTTGACCACTAAGGGGCATGTGTTCCCTTTCAAACCAACCTCTACACCAGGAAATGCTCTGCATTACAGGAACCTTTGTATACAGGGATTTACCTTAGAATATCAATGCCCGCTGCGGCTGCCTCATCTCCATGAAGTTGCTCAAAATATTATCACGGTCTTCCATTAATGTTTTGCACATTGCCTTGGAACTTATGTGGAAAGCACTTAATAAATAACAATCAGTACTTCTTTTGTTTAAAAAAATTAGGGGCTGGTACGCGGGTGGTTAAACCACAGAGCCTAGGGCTTGCCAATCAGAAGGTTGGCGGTTCGAATCCCCGCGATGGGGTGAGCTCCCGTTGCTCGGTCCCAGCTCCTGCCAACCTAGCAGTTCAAAAGCACGTCAAAGTGCAAGTAGATAAATAGGTACCGCTCCAGCGGGAAGGTAAACGGCGTTTCTGTGCACTGCTCTGGTTCACCAGAAGCGGCTTAGTCATGCTGGCCACATGACCCGGAAGCTGTATGCCGGCTCCCTCAGCCAGTAAAGCGAGATGAGCACCGCAATCCCAAAGTCATCCGTGACTGGGCCTAATGGTCAGGGGTCCCTTTACCTTTACTTTATCTTGTTCTGGCTGCCAGAACAAAGGGACAGCTAAAAAAAAAAAAAAAAAGAGGCGCCAGTACTCCATACCAGTAAGTACTGGCAGAATTACTTATAACAATTGCAATATATGATTAAGATGTGTGTCTGGTCTGCCATATGTGGCTTGACATACCCTGGAAGAAGCAAAGATCACCAGTGTGGAAGCGATGATTCTTCAACATCAACTTCGTTGGACTGGTCATGTTGTGCGGATGCCTGATTATCATCTTCCAAAGCAACTCCTCTATTCTGAACTTGAAAATGGAAAGCGTAATGCTGGTGGTCAACAAAAGGCAAATCTAAAAAAAATCTTTAAAAATGTAGTATAAGCACCGACAACTAGGAAACACTGGCCTGTGGGCACTCCAATTGGAGAACAGCCTTTACCAAAGGTGTCGTGGACTTTGAAGACGCTGGAACTCAGGATGAAAGGGAGAAATGTGGTAAGAGAAAGGCACACTTGGCAAATCCACACTGAGGTCAACTCCTGCCCGGAAACCAATGTCCCCACCATAGAAGGATGTGTGGATCCAGAATTGGTCTCCAGTCACTTACGGACTCACTGTTAAAATCGTGTTTATGGAAGACAATCTTGGCTACAAACAATCGCCAAAGAAGAAGAAGTGGTTTTACATCAGACAATTTGTTTTTTATGTTAAAGGGTCTGCGCCAGTGCTTTTTCTTTTTTTTAAGAAAAAAGAGGTGCTGGAACTCACCATGAACGCCTCCCCATTTCTCTTCTAATGGCAACGCCGCCCACCTGAGAAGTTACGACTGGGAAGGGGGAGCCCTTGTTTGCACTGCTTATTTTGCATGTGCCCTAATCTTGGAGGGATGGAGCCCTGACAGATTCAGAATGTGTCTGTCAAAAGCGTCTGAGTTGATGTTTCTACCAAATGCCATATATGAGACTGTTGTCACGGAAGTTCACTTCCCCCATCTTGTCATCAGGGGAAAAAAGATGCCTTGCCTGGCTCCTCTGTGACATGAAGAGCAGAGATGGGGAACCTCTGGCCCTCCAATTGTCGCCGGACTACAACTCCCATCATCCTTCACCACTGGTGACGCTGCCTGAGGGCAACAAGTTCCCCATCCCTACTAAAGTCACGAGTGCACTAGGCCTCAATGCCAGGAGCAAGTGGTTGGTCACTGAGAGAACAGGATGCTGAACTAGTTTGGCCTCTGGCCTGATTCAAGAAGAAGAAGAAGAAGAGTTCGGATTTGATATCCCGCTTTATCACTACCCGAAGGAGTCTCAAAGCGGCTAACATTCTCCTTTCCCTTCCTCCCCCACAACAAACACTCTGTGAGGTGAGTGGGGCTGAGAGACTTCAAAGAAGTGTGACTAGCCCAAGGTCACCCAGCAGCTGCATGTGGAGGAGCGGAGACGCGAACCCAGTTCACCAGATTATAAGTCTACCGCTCTTAACCACGACACCACAGCTGGACTTTTTTGTGTACTTACGTGGAGTGGGGGGATTTTAATTTGCCTTAGGCAGCGAAAGCAAAGCATAATACCCTCCAACATTTCTACAATGCAAATAGGGACATCCTATTTCATAATCAACACCATTTTATTATTTATACCCCACCCACCTAAATGGGTTGCTCCAGGCACTCTGGGCAGCTTTCAACATATAAAAAAACCCCCCATAATTAAACATTTAAAAACTTCGCTATACAGGGCTGGCTTCAGATATCTTCTAAAGGTTGCATAGTTACTCATCTCCTGAATGCTGGGGTCACATAATTCCATACCCTCCAACATTTCTTCAATGAAAATAGGTAATTTCTGAGAAAAAACAGGACATTCTAGGACTGTTCCTGGAAAATAGGGAAATTTGGAGGGCCTGAAACACCCTATCCCTGAAAGTTCTGAATTTCTCTTAGTTTTGACATGTAACAATCAATGATGATTTTGTAGGGTATGTGTTTCATTTAGCACATCTTGTTGCACCTAATGAGTTACTGTTCTCATTCCAGCCCATTTGCACAATTCCTCATTTCCTTGCTCTTTATCGTCAGCTGCCTGAACTTTACACCTAATGTATTATGTCATGTGTCAGTCCCTTCCTCACCTGCTGCCACCAGAATTTATAAGATAAGCTAGTGGCTGTCACAGCTAGGTTCATATTCCATCCTTCTCCACCACCCCCCCCTTCATTTTATTTAGTGCAATAAAATACCTTATCACATTCTTTTAGTCCTTGAACTCACTGCTATGGAATTGTGATTACATAATTGCCTGTGACAACAACCAACAAGAAATTTCCTGCCACTTCTGTCAAGCGGGATGTCGTAACAGATCGCCGACCAAATGACTGCAAGTGGCAAAAACAGAATTTCATATGCTGAGAAGGAATTTGACAGCAACATCTTTCCAATGTCTGCAAGTGATTAAAAAAAGAATGTGGTTTTGGAAGGGGAAAAACATTATGTGAGGAAGACACACACTGGCCAAGGCACATGTGCAAAGATAACATTTTCTTCACCAATAAGTAACCCAGCAGAGGCACTTTTGGACAGCATAGTACCTCTACATGTTTAAAACTCTCTCTCTTTCTCTTTCTCTTTCTCTCTCTCTCTCTCTCTCTCTCTCACACACACACACACACACACACATACACACACAGAGAGAGAGCACTCTCAATACTTGGGCATGTTACAGGCATGTTATAAATTCAGACATTATTATAAATTCACATAAGATTGTGACTTTGCAAAACATTATCTGGATTTTATTAAACCTATTTGGTATGCTTTAGTTCAATGCTATTCAGCCTTGAGTTCCCAGATGTTGTTGGACTACAACTCCCATCATCCCTGACCATTGACTAAGTTGTCTGGAGATGACGAGAGTTGCAGTCCGTGATACTGGGAGTTGCTGCTCTTCCATCTGGGATCCAGTGGGCATCTTCTCTTTTGACGTTTCCCGGCTTATGCAGACAATTAAGGAAACGTCTTTTGGAATACTAGTTAGCCAATGGGCCTAATTTTTATGTGCATTTTTGAAACCTTCGTATATAACGAAATTGTAAGGCTGTCGTCATGCTGCAGTTCACACGGACGCCTATAGGCAGCAATGGGGACTGCAGTACGACAACAGAACAGCAGGTGGGCAGGCATGCAGGCAAGCGACTAAATGAGCGGGCAGCCAGGGCAACCTGCAGAGCAACAGCTAGGACAGGCTGGGGCAATTCCCCAGCAACCATGCCGCTGAGCTGTTGCTGCACACCTCACACCAACGATGACGTTTTTGGCCTCAGCAATGTAGGAGTCTGAGGAGGAAGGGACCAGAAGCAGAGCAAGATGGCTGCTGGGGAGACCTGGCCGTCTTCTGTGGCTCACTTGAGCCGTGGTTTGGCCGAGCTGTAAGGGGTGTGGTTTGGATGCGCAAGAAGGAATGAACTTGGGACAGGAAGGCAGGGTGGAACGGATCAGCACAGATTGGGTCGTGTAAGCTCTCCTGCGCTCCCCCTTTCGCCACAGCCTTTGGCAGTGGGGAGTGGGAAAGGGGAGAAAGTCTCTCCGCCATCATTGCCCCCATGCTGCCGCCACTTCCAAGGAGAGAGAAACCCCTGCATTGTAAAATTAAGGCTTCCTTCTCTTCAGGCACTGGCAGCAGCAACGGCAACAGGGGGAAGCAAAATGGGGAAATAAACTTTTTTATCTCCTTCCTTCCCAGCAGCAGCAGAGAGATGAAAAGGGAAGGAGGTTTGGTGTCCCTTTACCTTTTTAAGCAAAGGGGTGGTTTGAGAGACTTGTGAGGGGAGCAAATTTTGGGATGAGCTGTGAGGGAAAGGGGGGGGGTTGGAGGGGGTGTGGGCAAACTGTAAAGGGAAGAGGTTCTTCGGGTGTAAAGTAAGGGGGTTGATGGGGGGGTAGATGAGAGTGGTTAGACGGTTTTTAATGACTGATATTATATTATGTTTTTATATATGTTGGAAGCCGCCCAGAGTGACTGGGGCAACCCATCCAGATGGGTGAGGTATAACTAATAAACTTATTATTATTATTGTTATTATTATTATTATTATTATTATTATTATTATTATTACTATTATTATTATTATTAGCAACAACAAGAGCAGGGGCACAATCCCCAGTATATACCTAATTGCTGTACACCGCTTTGATATTTTAAACGAAATTGCACTATACAAGTTTTTTAAAAAATAAATAAATAAATATCGCCTTTGGTTCTGTGACAGAAGAAAGGCGGGATATAAATGAGTAAATAGAATGCATTTGGGGGGAAATATGGAAAACAGAGAATAAAGGATTATGTAGCAGGCCCACACACTTTGACCCGTCCAGTAGAATAGAGACAGCTATGTTCCCAATCCTGTTATCACCCTGATTTAACCCTATTTAAGTAAAAATTTCAATTAAAAGGAGTGACTCCTGTTTAACGATTAAAAAAAAAAGTAATATGGAACAATGTTACTGAGTTGCTTTCCCCACACCATAAAACCCCTCAACAAATTAATAAAACAGACATTTCTGTTCCATGGATTCCCAGGATAGTGTGCAAGCCATTCCCCCATCCAGGCCCGGCCTGATCCAGACCTGCTTAGCTTCAGCAAGGTTGCTACATCATGTGCCTTATTCTCATCAATCCATCTTTGCTGGGCAAAGTTTACGAAAAGCCATAAACGTTCACATGCGTGTTTAAAGAAAACAGAAGGATAAACTCTGCCCTTGCCAACTAAGGTTCACAGAGCACGTCGGCTGTGTGTCAAAGGGCTCTTACAGCCTATCAAATAAGTGCTAGTGAAGGAAATGGGACTTCACACATCATAACAGGTATGGAGTACTTTGGTGGAGAGGGAATAAATACCAAAACATTTTTATTATATGCCTGATGTTTTTTTTTTTAAGGAGTCCTTTTTCTAAGCGCCATTTTCTGTATTACACCAGGAAAACATTTCAAAGTGAGATTGAGACAGTGTGGCTCGAGCTGTCTGGGATAGCTCAGTTGGCAGAACACGAGGCTCTTAATCTCAGAGTCACGGGTTTGAGCCCCACGTTGGAGTCCCTTACGACTCTACGATTCTACATATTGTTGAACACTGAAAAACAGGAAGCATCAAAATGCAAAGCTATTTCTGTCTAGTTTGCTGGCGTATCTGCCATCTAACATCAATGTTTCGATGGAACTGAGGTGGTTGACTGTATCTCCTCATGTGGAAAGTAGAATTTTAGACTGAACTGCTTTGGGTGGCAGGATGGTCCTATGAAAAGGATGTCGTTAAATTAGCATCAGGGAGGGGGCTACACTAATACTTTTCTCTCTGATATGAGTAAAGGTAAAGGGACCCCTGACCATTAGGTCCAGTCACAGACGACTCTGGGGTTGCGGCGCTCATCTCGCTTTATTGGCCAAGGGAGCCGGCGTACAGCTTCCGGGTCATGTGGCCAGCATGACAAAGCCGCTTCTGGCGAACCAGAGCAGTGCACGGAAACGCCGTTTACCTTCCCGCCGGAGCGGTACCTATTTATCTACTTGCACTTTGACATGCTTTCGAACTGCTAGGTGGGCAGGAGCTGGGACTGAGCAACGGGAGCTCACCCCATCGTGGGGATTCGAACTGCCGTCCTTCTGATCATGCGCATAGTTTACATTTACTACGAGAGGAATCTAAGCTGAAAACCTGCTGCTTATAGGAAGCAAGTCGTATGTTTTAGAAGCAACGTGACTGAAGTATGTAAATTCTTGAACGGATAAAGGGAAGTGAATGGGAAATTGATTTGCCAAATTATTAGCAATGGAAATATCTGCTGTCTGCTAGTGGGTTGTATCAAAGCAAGTTCTCCTCTGGCCCAATTAAATTAATGGAATTGTGCTAAGCATGCCCATTCATTTCAATTGGGTTGCTCTGAGTTCAGGGCCAGCCTACCCATGAGGCAAGGTGAAGTGATCACCTCAGGCAATTAAAAAATATATTATGTATATTCTGCCCATCTCTGACTGGGTTACCCCAGCCACTCTGGGCAGTTTCCAACAAATTAAAACACAGTAAGACATGAAACATTAAGAACTTCCCTATAGAGGGCTGCCTTCAGGTGTCTTCTAAAAGTCAGATAGTTGTTTATTTACTTGACATCTGATGGGAGGGTGCTCCACAGGGCAGGCACAACTACCGAGAAGGCCCTCTGCCAGCTTCCACCAGGGCAGCAGATCCCAGTGTCTATCTTTCTTATCCGCCTTTTTTCTGAGGTAGATCACCCTTCACCCTGCAGACATCTGGCGAAGTTCATGGTGCCGTTTCCTGCATTGCTTGGGATTGCTTACAAGAGGAATAAATTTGTGACCGGCAAGGGGAGCGGTGCATTTTGCATTGCCAGCTGTTACCCCCCCCCCACCCGCAGAAATTGAATTATTGCTGCACTTTCCAAAAATAGGCTTCAAGCAACTACATGTTTATTACATGAGCCAGCCACCTGTGCCGTACAATGTTGCTGCGAAAAAAGGAACCGGTTTCCTCAGAGCATACTTTTGTCTTCTGTGTGCATGGAATGCACTTGCTGGTAGAGCCTTACGTGCCATAAATATAAAGCATTCAAGCTCTTCTGAGAAACCTGAAGGCTGCTGTAATGCCAGAGCAAATACATGGGAACATTGTTCCTACTACTGAAGACACTGAAGAATTCAGTCATGCATCTCTCCCCCAACCCCCAGCAAGGTCAAACTTCCACTGATGTCAACAGAAGTTTTTGTCTGTTGAGGACATCGGCAGCAATGAACTTTTACTCACAAATGTTGTCGCTGGCTATGCCAAGGAACCTTCCCCTTTTTTATTAGTCTAAAATGTAAGATTATGTTTACAGTGCCCCCCCCTTCACCTGTTATTAATGGAATAACAAAAGCCTCAACTGGACCATTTATTGTATTTTAATCTTTTGTTGGAAGCCGCCCAGAGTGGCTGGGGAAACCCAGCCAGATGGGCAGGGTATAAATAATAAATGAATTATTATTATTATTATTATTATTATTATTATTATTATTATTATTTTCTTAGTTCAAATCGAGATGCTCTCAAGTTCTTTTCCTTTCCCCGTATTAATTGCACCACATCTAGCTCCGTGGTATCTCCTTCGCTAATTCTTTGGCCTCTATTTTGCACACACACCGAAACAGTGTGCCATTTCTAATCACGCACACACACACCCCAATTCCTGTGCCCACTAGCTAGTCTATATACCTTTCCAGTGAGAAACAGCAGAATTAGTGAACATACAACAAGGCTTTTTAGTTAAATGAGTTTTGACCAGGCAACCATCAGTGATTGCTTTAAAAAAAAAACACAACAGTTATTTCTCCCTATCTTTCTCCACTTTATTTCATCATTTTTATGAGTTGCTCTATACGTGTTCTCCAAGCGACAAATACACAGCAGCTTAACTTAACAAAACCATAGGATACCAGTCACCGCTTAAAACCAATAACCAAGGCAATAAAACCATTGCCTGACTCCCTTTATTGCACTGCAATATTTTATTGTATTGCTAACCTTAAATAAAGGTCATTTTGCATTCTTGAAAGCTGCCCAGAGCACTGTGATTACAGTGGAAGGGTGGAATAAATAGTTCCTTAAATGAGGGGTAGTTTGGCATACGTTGCTGGATTCCAACACTCATCGGCCCCAGCCAGCGTGACTAATCAGGAATGATGGGAGTTGCAGTCTAGCCACACCTGAAGGGCAACAGATTCCCGCATCCCTGCCATAAATAAATGTGCAAACAGATACCATTTGCACAACTATCCAGGTAAAGAAAAGAAGTTACCGTACTTTGTAGCTGAATCCTCTCTATCACTGTTCTTTTGATCCTAGCTGCCTTTCTCCAGAGCAGGCATGGGGTGTGGTGCTGATAACGCCAAAGTCACAGGTTCGATCCCTATATGGGACAGCTGCATATTCCTGCATTGCAGAGGGCTGGACTAGATGATCCTCAGGGTCCCTTCCAACTCCACAATTCTATGATTCTATAACTTCCATCAGTCCCAATCTGGCAAAACGTTCCTCTTTAATTTGGCCTTTGGCTGATTGACATCCAATGCCCTTTTAAAATGTGTTGGGGAGGGGGGCGGTTATTGGGTTGTTGTTGTTTTATTTTATGATGTATTTTGTGTTGTGATTTTATGTCGTTACCACCCACCAGTGGGTATAGAGCGGTATACAAATTTAATAAGTAATAATAAATCAGGGTGCCAATGATAGGGGGTGATGGGATTCACAGATGCAAAGGTGCCATGGGCTTTGAAGATGATCGAACTCAGGACGAAACAGAGAAACATGCTAAGAGGAAGGCACATGTGGCAAACCTTCAAGATGATCAACTCCTGCCTGGGAACCTATGTCCCCTCTGTGGAAGGACGTGTGGATCCAGAATTGGCCTCCACAGTCATGGACTCACTTTTCAAAACGTGTTTATGGAAGACAATCTTACTCAGCTGCTATGAGTTATCACCAAAGAAGAAGAGATTCATAGAATTGTAAAGTTGGAAGGGACCGTGAGATGCAGGGATTATTATTTTTTGGGCCCAACATGGACTCTGAGGTTGAGTCTTATGCTCTACCAACTGAGCTATCCTTGCACATGTGCCTGATTGAGCATAGCCCACCCACATCTGGAGGGACACCGATGTCCCATCCCTGATAGAGAACTTTTCATTGCTAGATCATAAAAAAAAAAATCCTCAGCCTTACCACCAGCAAGGAGCACTCGTACCAGTAGCTACAGCAATAACTGCACTCCCTCTGTTTGTTACCTATGTTAATAAAGCTTTTTATTTAACTGTGAGCCAGCACAGAAGTATGTTGGTGCCTTGCACTACATTCCTCAAAGCCACAAGGGTGCTTTCTTTTGAAATGTCACAGGCAGGTCAGCTTTTTCAGAACAACATGGATGGCTTCTCAACGAGGTTTTGAGTGCAAACCATTATGTTTGTTATGCAGAAGCCAATGGGCTGGTCTTTGCCAATATCTAGCCCACTTCAGCAGATCAGAAAGGAGTTTGTTTTTTTTCAAACCAGGAAAGTGTTCAGAAATACATTATTGCAGCTTCAAAACGTTTTAGTCCTGTTCAGAAGGAAATATTGTTGGAAATAAAATTTTTAGAAGGGAATTGAAAATTAATAATGGGGAAGACAAATGCATCTCACTGCGGAGGGTAGTCCACAGAGAACTACCACTTTGGAAGTCCATCATGGGCCAATCGGTAGCCATCAGTGGCAGCAGAACCAACAGGGCAAAAAAAGGTAAAGGACCCCTGGATGGTTAAGTCCAGCCCAAGGTGACTATGGGATTCAGTGCTCATCTTACTTTCAGGCCGAGGGAGCCAGCGTTTGTCTAACTAAACCGCTTCTGGCACAATGGAACATCATGACGGAAACCAAAGTGCATGGAAACACCGCTTACCTTCCTGCTGCAGTACCTATTTATCTACTTGCGCCGGTGTGCTTTCAAACTGCTATTGAGTTTCCCAAAAAATAAGACATACCCATAAATTAAGCCGTAGCAGGATTTTAATGCATTTGCGCAATATAAGCCATACCCTAAAAATAAGACATCCCCCGAAAATAAGCCATAGTGTGTTTCTTGAGGGGGGGGAAATAAAACAGTGTCTTGTTTTCGGAGAAACATGGTAGGTAGGCAGGAGCTGGGACAGAGCAATGGGAGCTCAGCCCATCTTGGGGATTTGAACCGCCAGCCTTCTGATCGGCAAGCCCAAGAGGCTCAGTGGTTTAGACCACAGCACCACCTGCGTCCCATTGATCGTAGGGTCCAAGGTGGTTGATATTGAAGGTGCTTGGGTGCTTAGGCCTCAAGCTATTTGGGGTTTTGTATGCTGACACCTTGAATTGGGCATGATAGCTCACTAGCAGCCTGCACAACACTTTCAAGGCCAGTGGTCCCATCAGGCTACCAAGCAAGCAGCCACATTCTGCACTAGCAGCAGCCTCTGGATTGTCTTCAAAGGAACCCCCACGTAGAGTGTGTTGCAATTGTCGAAGCAGGTCACCAAGCATGGACAACTGAGGCCAAGCTATCCCAAGTCCAAGAACATTGACAGTGGCCGAACCAGCCTTACCTGGCCATACACAATGCTAGCCGCAGAGGCCACAAGGCTCCAGTGAGAGGCTGGAATCCAAGCCTGTTCCTTCAGAGGAAGTGCAACCTCTTCCAGAACCTAATTCCCAGGCATGGGAACTGTCCACCCACAGCACTACTGTCTTTCCAGGATTCAGCTTTGGTTTATGGACCCTCCGTCCTCCAGCCCAACACCGAACCAGCACCAGTTCAGATGGAGAGAGCAGTGTGTCATGAACATACTGATGACACCATGCTCCAAATCACAATGACAAATCCCAACAGCTCAAAAGCCTGTTGCCTATGCTCATGCAGCTGCTCAAGACACACCCACCCACTCATAAGGGACTATGTAGGAAAACGAGTCCCCTTTATTTCCCCCACCCCACCCCAAAAAAGCCCCCTGGACCTATTGATCTGCAAAATGGCAGGCTTAATCCACTTTGGAGGGGACACTTATGACTTAACATTGACTACTGTCTTTTATTATTTAAAAGATGGAAAGTTAATTCTTAGAATCATTTCAGGTGCCCCCAAAAGAACTCCAGTGGTTTAAATGTGGTAAAAAACAACAACAAAAACAAACAAACTGGGATCTTGCCAGTTAAAATGGAAACTTATTTTCTTAATTTCAACTACTGGTTTAAGATCATCCAGCTGGTGAGGAGAGGGTGCCAGAACTCCTTCTTCAGGATCAGAGTTCAATTACTGTTATGAAACAAATTATGGCTCCAGAACATCACAGCTTTTGTATTCATTTGGATTTTTCCAGGCTCTCTTTGGTATGAAAGTGCTGCTTCCGCCAAAGCAGCACTAAGAACAACACACTAAACTACATTCTGGTGCAGTTAATTTGTCAACAGTCAAAGAACATGGGTTCTTTGGTACACGCTGAGATTTTAGTATATGAGAACTTTAACAGAGATCACAAAGTTTCATCAAGAAAATGTTGATGTTTTAAAAGGAGGGTGTAAGAGAATCTGCCCCACTTTATGAGGGGAGATTTACATACTTAGTGCACCAGATATCAAATACTAGTCAGTCATCAGCTCAACAAAAAACAAACATTTAATCATCTTACATAGAATCATAGAACTATGTAAGCTGATTAAATGTTTTGTTGTTGTTGTTGTTGTTGAGCTGATGAGTTGCTAATATTTAGACAAGTGGAGAGATGGTTTTGTTTTTGTGGCTACCTCTGTTCAGTAGAAATATTTCTTAAACAAAAATAATGGGCTTGTTAAAAGCATATGAATGTGTACCTGTTTTTGCTGCCTTGGTGAAGCTTGCCCTTCTGTCGTGACCTTTAGTCTAAACAAATAAGTTTATTGCGTATATCCACTCCACAGCAACGTACATTAACTTGGCCAACACATTGGTCGCTCTAGGCCTTGATGACCATGTCCGAATTGGTGGCAGGACTGGAGATTGCAACTGTGTCTAGAGGATATTGTGGCTCCTGAATTTGCTGGATGTTGCTGCTTGTTTTATTCCAGACTGGGGAAGGCTAAGTGCTGCTTCTGCACAGCTTCCGTCTTAACCATTTTTGCACCCATAGGCCGTCTTATTTATCATTATTATTATTTATTGGATTTATACATCACCCTATACCCAGAGGTCCCAGGGCAGTTCACAAATAAAATCTTAATACATAAAACCAAATTAAAAACAATAACCCAATAAAAACCCTAAAATGGTATCTTCCCTCCAAGGAGCTTGTGATGGACAGCAGAGCCAGACCAGTGTGGTGATGCAGCCCCTCATTAACTCCACCAGAGCTTCTCTCTATTGGCTACCAAGTCAGGAGGGGTGGAGTCAGCACTTTGGGGTGGGAGAATAAAAGGAGCAGTTTCTGAGGGAAGTTTTAGACAGGGCTTGATTTGAAAAAGATAGGCAGGGGCTTCTTCTTTTTTGCAGGAGCCGAGTTCCCTTACCTTAAAAAAATTAAATAATCTTTTTGACGTTGGGGGAGGGGGGCTGGAACAGATATACACCCAATGCCTGAGCCAAAAATCCACCTATATCTGTAATCAATAAATGTTGTGACCATTTCTAATCCAGACCATTCTCTGCTTCGGTTTATTAATCACATCTTATATTTAACCACTGCCCGGGGGGGTGGGGGTGGCGGTGGCGGCGCTGTGACTGGGCCTGCAATAAACAGACATACTTACTTGCTTCGTGTCAAGTTCCCTCACCTTATTTTCCAGGGAAGGGAAAGCACTGGAGATAGGAATTAGGATAGAGTTTGTCCGAGGGAGAATTGGTTCCGATTTGAGTTGAACATCTGTTCTGAGGAGACTTATCTATAGCCAGAGGAAAGAGCCTCGCAGCTTAGGGAGACCAGGTTGAGTGTCTGGGGAAGGTGTACAGACAGAAGTTAACTGGAGGGCCGAGTCTGAGTCAGGAAAGGTAGAAGCTGTGGGGGAAAGGTAGAAGCTGTGGGAATACAGACTCCCTGGGTCTCATTCTAGCCAGGAGAGGAAAGTTCTAGGTAAAGACTCCCAAACCCGTAACAAGGGGTGATGGGAACTCCTGGGTCTATTAGACTAATTAGAATACCTCAGGGGTGGGATTTCTAAGACACTGTGGTAACGTGACGAAACATGCGCCAAAGTATTAAGCTGTGAAGGAAGCTGTGCCGTGTCAAAAGTATTTCACTGTGGCACCTGTCATAACTAAGTAAAGGAACAAGAGTGAAGGAACAGAAACTGAGTTAAGCATTTTCACTGACTATTCTAGAAACCCCAACATCTACATGAAGCATCAACAACCAATTTTTAGCAACTGATATCTAAGAATAGCTGGGCATATACCACCGTGTTTGAGCCTGTGACATCTTTATATTTAGTTTAAGTAATAAGTTATCTACCTGAAAGAACGCATTTCTTGACCCAACTTCGTTTTCTGGTTTGATCAAAAGTATGAGAAGCTGCGCACCTGCTATGGACACCAGATGTTCTTGTCACTGTTCCCATGTTTATTCTTTTCCTGAGAACTATTAAATGATATAGGATTGCTATTAAGGTGATCTGTACAGTGGTTGCTGTCTGAGTGAAACGAAGTTCAGGCTGCTCACCTTATGCTGTAGCCCAGCTGTTGTGTGGAGTTGCAATTTGGGCAAGAGACACTGACAGCTCCCTAAAGATGTAAGGGTATTCATAAATCTCTTTTGAATCCCTTAATTGTATAGAAAGGCCAGTTCTAAATCTTGAGGCTGCTTTGTGTTCCCTCCAAGCAGTTGCATGCACCAACTTATGTTACAGGCTTTGTAACTGCACAGTTCAGGAAACTTGCAGTTGAGCGATTTGGTGTTTTCATATTTTTTTCATGTGAATAAAATTATTCTGCATAAAATACATCTTTGGGGGTTTTATGCGGACATTCTCACTGCATTTTATTATGAGAAAGCTTAAGTAGTGAATGCCGGAATCAACGATACAAATTTTCAGGAATTGGAAGCTCTTTTGTCAGAACTTGTTCCACAATACATTTGGGCTTGGACAACTGGAAAGGTTATAAAGTGAAAAAGTATTTAAATGCTCTTCACTTCTTAAACGTCAAAGAGCTTCTCCAGTAGCATGCTGCAATTCTCTGCAAGAACATTAATGGGGTGGTGATGTTGTCAGTTTATCTGGAATCCACTGAAATAGAGTCCCATCAGGAGAAGTTGAGAATTTGATCCACCCATTTTTACATTACTTACATGGTAGACCAAAGGGTGTTATGTTAAAAGTCCGTTTGAAAGGAAGATGATTATATTATAAGGGTGGGTGGCCCCATTTTAAAGTTTGGCAATCAAGGATTTAATATGATCGCAGTGAGTTTAGGATGGATGAAGAGTTTTGTATGTGCCATTTGTATTATACTTCATGCTATATGTAACATTCCATGTTGTTTATGGTCTATTTCCCCCCCCCCTCTGTTTTATACTTATGGTCTATGACCTTATATATAAACCTCACCTGATATAACCATTTATATCCACTTACCAAGACCCACACATTCTGAACACAAAACAGAGAACTCGGAGAATACTTATAATTTGAATAAAATTATATACAAACTTATGGCATAAACAAGTAAGAAAACTTACAAAATTAGAGATAGTCAAACAAATCTTAGCATTGTCAGAATCAAGTGATATCCTGAATTTACATACATATATACAAGTGCTTATAAAATCCAAAAACCTCTTGCCTAGAGACAAAAAACTGACTTATTCAAAAAACTTAAAAGTGGTAAGACTAAAAGAAAGGAGTAAGAAATGTAAACATTTGTTGAAAATACCACAATGGAAACACTTATTTTTTTTACTATATTCTGTTTTATAAAGTGCTGGCATAACTTATTGTGGCATGCTTGTTTCACTTTTTTTTCCTGTATTAAAAGTGTATTTATGCAAGATGATCTTCTGTTTTAAACCATCTAAAATTAACGCTTTTAGGAAGGAAAAAAGGGAAGCAATATCCAATATGACATCCACCAGGGGAGAAAAAAAAAGAATGAAAGGCATCCTTAGATACCCGGAGTACAGTTGATTTGATACAGCAGATGATGAATGAGCAGATGAAAATTCTTAAAACAGAAATGAATGAATACAAAAATGAATCTTAAAAAGACATAGCCATTTTTCAAATACAAAATGTCAATGACTGGAGGAGACAATAAATAAAATACCAACATCTTATGCACAAATGTCTGGGAAAATGAAACAAGTAAAGGACAGAGTGGAAATGTTGGAAAGTGGAAGTCAAGTGGCAAATAGAGAGATGGAAAGATACTTGGATGGCCTAGCATTATTGGAATTGAGAGGGGGGAAAGCTCTACTTATGACTCAGAGCAATTCCATAAGATGATGATGATGAAGATACTAGGTATAAAGTCAGCATAAAGAGAATTATGGGAATGTTTTAAAAAGAAACTTACAAACTAAGAGCATCTGCAAGTGATTTGATGTTAACTTAAGAAAACCCATTGCAGAGAATAGGAATTCTTATGGATAAATTAAATGATTTTGGTATGTTGGCAGGCTTTAAGATTAATTGTCAGAAAACAAATTTTAACAAAAATATGACAAGAGAAAACCAGAAGGTTCTGGTGGAGAAAAAAGGGTTACAATTTTTTTAAAAGTTAAATACTTCGGTATTACTATGACTAATACATTGTTCCAAAATAATTATGCTAAAACATCGGCTGAAGTTAAAAAATGTATGTCAAGATGAGAGAAGTTAAAACTCTCGCTGTTAGGTAGAATTTCAGTGATAAAGATTAATGTTCTGCCTAGAATGATGTTTTAATTCCAAACAATACCTATTGTGACTATTTAAAGGCAAAAAGATTTATCTAAGTTCTTGAAAAAACACAAGTCAAAATGAAAGTATTGCAAGATGCAAAGGAAAGGAAAGGGGAGGTTTGGGTCTGCCTGATTTGAATCAGTATGTTGCAGCCTGTTTAGTGTGGATGAAAGAGTGTCTCTGAGAAATAAGAGACTTTGGGAATTAAGTCATGACTTAAGATTTGGATGGCATCATATTTGTGTTATGATAAGGTCAAAGTCAATGTGGACTTTAAAAAAACATTTTATCAGATGTACTATATTGAGAATCTGGAATAGATATAAACCTAGGTTATACCTGAAGATAACCTTATGGATCTCAACACTAGAAGCATTTCATAGAAAAGTCGTGATAGGCAGAGAAAGGGTTAACATACCAAGAATTATTAAAGTTAAAATAAGGGAACTAGCAAGGGAAGGTCAGTCTCTCCAATGGTTTTCCTAATTACAACACAGAGAGATTTAAGTTAGAAAAGAGGATTTTGGGTATAGAAAAAAGGCAGACTTTGAAATACAGTTGTCTACAGATGATGAACATGTCATTGCGAAAATGTATAAATTACTGTTGAAATTTGAAATGCAAGAACAAGTAGTAGTAGTAATAATAATAATTTTATTATTTGTACCCTGCCCATCTGACATGGTAAAAGAATTATGATTAAATGGGCAAAAGACTGGGCATAATATACAGATGGAACAATGGGAACATACGTGGATTAAAGGGTTAAAATACACATTGTGTTAAGATTTTTATAAAATGATGTACCATGGTATTTAACCCCTGAGACGTTATTTAGGATGTATAAAATTATTCCAAATACTTGCTGGAAGTGTAAAGAACATGAAGGGACATTCTATCATGCTTGGTAGACATGTCAAAAAGCTAAAAAATATTGGAGACAAATTCATACAATACAGAGATCTTGAATGTTAACTTCCATCTGAAACCAGAACTCTTCCTGCATGGACAAACAATGAGAAACAGATTGTGGAACTTCCAATACATGACTATAGCAGCAAAACTTTTATATGCACAAAGATGGAAAGACTCATATTTACCAACAATAGAATGGTTGTTAAAACTACTGGACGTAGCTGAGATGGCGGAACTGACATGTTCAGAGAAAAGACACTTAACATTTAGTAAACATTGGAAACCCCTTATAGCCTTTTTGCATGAAAAAGAAAATGAACTAATGGCATTTGGGTTTGAAGACTGAAGATAATGTTGGTTTATAGAAAGGTGTAATACTGGAGTGGATGAGTTGAATGATGTTTACAAATTGCTGATAGATGAGGAATTGGTTTCATTTTTCTCCCATTATTTTTATCTCCACTTTTATCTATTTTCCTTTCGTTTCTGTTTGTTTGTGCTTTTATCTATATTATTTTACTTTTGACAAAAAGATCTGAGTTTCTGTATACCTTTTTCTAAATTCCGATAAAAATTATTTTAAAATAAAATCAACACTTTAAAAATGCATATTAGGCAATTGTAGTTTGTATCCCACCCTTCCCATAGGGATTTTTAACTGATAGTCTTAAGAAAATATGGCTTTCAAATACTGAAATTCTGTACTGAGTTTCTGAATGTGGGCTTGAATCTGCACCACCTTGATTCTAAAAGTATACCTCAGTACAACTACTTGCAGTGCCAACTTCACATCACTGCCTGTGAAATTCAACACATGGCTTTAGGCTTCATTCCCATGTACTCTTACCTGAGAGTAAGCACCACTGAACATAGTGGGGCTTACTTCTGAGTAAAGAGGCATAGATTACACCATTGCACACACATTAGTAGTATCATATTTGCTGGGATACAATCAATGGATTCAACTGATGAATGGGAAGGTAGAAGAGAGTTGTAATTTAGGAGAATAATTTGATGAAGTCAACTTCAACTATAAAAGATAAATTATGACGAAACCTAACTTTTGTGGAAGTTCTCATTCAATAAAATTTAGTCTTGTTGCCCTTCAGACTTAACACCTCACAAAATTTAGTGTGCCCTTAAGTATAGCATTGCAGATTTTCCTGCCAGAAAGGTATACCACATGGACACAAGTTTGTGAGTAGATAGGTAAAGGCAGTGCTTTTTTTCTAGAAAAATAGGTGCCGGTACTCACCATGAAGTTTTTAACAACAAAGAAGAGGTGCCGGTACTGCGTACCCTTGCGTAGCCCCTGAAAAAAATACCGGCTAAAGGTATTTTCACGTATGACACAAATGCATCTTTGACCCTTTTCCATGTTATTTGTATACACAAAAAGGGTTTTTTTTTAAATTAAATCAGTATTTTAAAAAAATCTGGGTATTATATTTGCATAACAGAATTGTGGAATACAAATGGTTATTTAAGTGCCTCACGTGAAAATGGTCTAAGACTGCAAACGTCTCTACACTGAACCCAGTGAGGCTCACTTCTGAGCAAACATGCAAGAGCCTCTGGGCTGCCAGTCAGGAAGCCACTTGAACTCCAGTCAACATTCCAAGTGGGAAACAAAGGCTCAAAGGATTCATTGTAGTACAGCTATATACTAATAAGTCACTGATTTGAATCTGCTCAACAAAAAGATGACAGCACGAGGCTGCTCTGCTAGACTTGAACAAAAGGGCCCATTTCTCTGCTTTTGTCAACTTCATGTAGCTTTATTAACAATGCAACTGCATATGTATTTTTACATCACTCTTTGGCTTAGAACATGGTTATGGTGTGTTTTAACAAGGCTGACTGTTGGCTAACATTCAAAAAATCCTTTTCCCAGTTTGCCTATTTTATTCATCGACACACCAAAATCCCTTATTTGGATTTCAAATGTAAAAGTGCAAAAAATACTCAGTTACTTGTCTGCCTCCAAAGACAATCCACTTCAGGTGCCAGGACTCCAGTTTCCCAGGAGTCAAACCCATTGCCAGCAATGGTAGCACAAAGAAGGGCCAACACAACATCAGCTGAAAGTGCATTTCTTGGATAACCAAAATGCAATAGTGGACAAGCCATAATCTTAAAGCATGTGCCACAGGAGTAGATCAGAATCCTAAATTCAGTTCAAAATAGCATTCAGGAGTGCATCTGTTAGCATACAAAGTCTGTTGTGAATTCTTGGGGGTACTGGAGAGAATCATCAAAGCGGAACCGTTTGGAGACTGTACTGCTGTCTTCTGGAATATTCTCTTTATCCTCTCGCTCGCTGCACATTCCATTACACATGCACTTATTAGTATTTCTTTCTTCTGTGCACTTATTCATATGATCATGAGTTGGAGAAGAACTGGGGCTTTCTTCAGGGCTGTACAACAAGAAGAAATCTCTTTGCTGAAGCCAGGAGTGAGACAGACAGGCCTCTGCTGTTGGTCGCTCTCTTCAAAATAAAAATCAAAAGGTATACATTTAAGACATGGTCATTTGAAAGCAACAGCTTAGCCAGTGAAAAAAGGGTTATATACTATTTGATGCTGGGATAGCCTTACTGCCTTCAAACAAAACTATATCCCTAATCAACTAGATTTGGTAGAGATCCACAGGGAGGAAGAGATGGGCATACACTTCATAACTTGCCCTCTTGTAATTCCTTTCACTGGCCCCACCAATTCTCATCATAAGGAAAAATCTTTTTGGTTTAGGTGCCTATAGCTTGCTCCTACTCTATTTGCCATCAATATGTATTTCAGGCAGTGGGAAGGTGGCTGCACAGTGCAGGCAAGAATGGACAGAAAAGGCAAGATGAAAAGGTTTCCTTCCTCAATCTGCCTTCCCTTTCTTATACCACTGATACTATTATGTGCACAAACACACAAACTAACAAGGATTATGGCTGCAACACAAAAGGGAGCCAGCCAACTAACACAACCCTTCACTGCTTGGAGAAATTGTAGAAGCACAATACATTTTCGTGTTGGGAGATGGAGTGAAAGGCTTTGCAGGTTGCTTAAATGGCTACAGCTGCTTAATTCCATACCTTAAAAGCAGGAGTGGGGAACCACCAGCCTGTGGGTCAAATTATGCTCAACAGGGTTATTTGGCCCACAAGCCATGTCCACCTGCTCCACACTTGACATCCTGATTCTTCCCTAGAAAGAGATGCTCGTATTTGTCACTTTTAAAATTTTGTGCCAAATGCAAACCACACTGATTGGTTCCATTTGGGAGTCCTCCAAATGCAGCTGTTCCCTGTTAATATTAGATTTTGCAGTCAGAAATCACTTGATTGGAACAAATGGAATCAAAGCTGGCCTGCAAAGGAAGAAATGAAAGAACCGGGAGCATGCTTATGGTGTACTCCTGATTCTTTCCTTCAAAGTTGGGTCATGATGGAGAGGTGGAAAGCCCTGACCTCTGAAAGTGCACCACAGGGAACAGATCCTGTTCCGCATCCTGCCCTAGAGAAAGTCCTGGTCCACCATCTCAGAGGGTTATACAGAAAGTATTAACAAACATGAATAATTTAGGTCCATTAATTTTAATGCGCCTGCTTCAAGTAGAATTTAACTGGATACAACCCAGAGTCAAATACTGCTAGTTGCTCTTTGGCATTATAAAGCCAAGCACATAGGGAAGTATTTCTGATGGAAAATAGACAAAGATTCGGAATTTCTGTGCCACTGCAGTGTGTCAGGTTATGCAATGCAGTTCTTCCAAAAGAGGAAGAGAAGTCGGAGTAAATAAAATGGTTTTTAAATTGAAATTAAGCTTGTAATACACAGACATGCAAAAAAAAATTAGCCTTTTCATATAACTAAGCCCCTTGCCACTATATTTATATTATAGCAAGACGCAGAGATTCCGTTTAAGTTTTCTTCCTCTACCCTGCTCCAAATCATTTACTTACTCAGGATTTTTAACTAGTAGCATTTGAATGAAGTCTCTGGCCAATGGTGAAACAGAAGCAAATGTTTCTTCTGAATAATCCACGTTTACTTGAGAAATATTGAGGTACGTTTCTTGTTTGTCGGCTCCCACAAAAGGAGATTCGTGTGTAAGCAGCATATAAGAGATCACACCCAAACTCCTGAAATTAGAGAAGTTATAGGGGTTTCCCCCAACATATGTAGTTAATATTAAAATATTTCTTGTTTGTAATTACACATACCAAGCCAGATTTTTATTTTTAACTTTTCAGTTATCTATCTATCTATCTATCTATCTAATTATCTATCAATCAAAATTTGTAGAAAGTCATTTCAGGTAAACTAGAGGCATTCATATAATCAGCTTTGTTTCATGACACAGAACAAGTGTACTTCTTACACACTGAACTGTTCCATTTTCCACACAGAAGGGCAGAAGGCAAAGTATTTGCCAATTTTTACAACTATACTTGTCACCAGCATATCAGTCAAAATATTTACCAACAGGACACTGGCAAGCAACCTGCTTGATATCAAAATATAAGCAGGAAGATTCTTTCCCCAAGGACTCTACAAATCCTGGCAGGCATACATCATGCTAATGCCACAATTCAATTCTCAGGAGACCTAAATTCAGTCCTACGTAAGACTAAATCCAGAAGTTTCTTGCCTATTCTGAATGGAGACAGCCTCATAAACATTTCATTGCACTTCTTGCACTATGATAGATATCAAATGGATGATTCTCAGTGAGAATACTTTGCCCTTCAGCACAGTGTTTTAGAGCTGCACATTTAATGGATCAACAGATTTTCAGTTTAACAAAAAATGAAGCCAGTGGGCACAGGGTTAAGAATTCAGAAGTTTGCATAACTGTAACAGTGGTAATGAGATAATCAGAAACTGAAATTAAAACAGGAAACATTGGCAAAGGGATTCTATTTCTGACACATGCTGGAAAGCAGTGAAAGCAAAGATGAACACCACCATGGGATATGTTTAAAAAATAAACAAACATAAAATCTAATTACTTCCTTAGCTTATGAAGCCAAGGCTGGTAAAAGGTAAAGGTAAAGTTACGCCTGACCGTTAGGTCCAGTTGCGGACGACTCTGAGGTTGCGGCACTCATCTTGCTCTATAGGCCGAGGGAGCAAGCATTTGTCTGCAGACAACTTCCGGGTCATGTGGTCAGCATGACTAAGCCGCTTCTGGAGAACCAGAGCAGTGCATGGAAACACTGTTTACCCTCCCGCCAGAGCGGTACCTATTTATCTACTTGCACTTTGGACGTGCTTTCAAACTGCTAAGTGGGCAGGAGCTGGGACGAAACAACGGGAGCTCACTCCGTCGCTGGGATTTGAACCGCCAACCTTCTGATCAGCAAGCCCTAGGCTCAGTAGTTTAGACCACAGCGCCTCATGCTTCCCAAGGCTAGTAGCTCTATCAAATCATAAATGGAGCTTGTTCATCTAAGGTCAACAATATATAAGCAGTATAAGGTTATAAGACCCTTTGCCCTGAAGCCTTATACATTCTGAAAAGAAAGGTGTAACAGGAAACCTTGTCTGATCCCAGGTTTGCTATTAATCACTTGCTCCTTTTCACATTCACCTCAACCAACAGCCAATTTACTTTTTGGGCCTTGGACAGTTGTAGAATTCTGAAAAAGTGCTATAGCAACAAGTGACAAAATGGCCACCACAGGGCATAGAAAAAAAACCTAAGTGTAATTAAAAACGCATCCTCTTATATTTGCATGATACTGTAAACTTCAATCAAGTACTTGCCAGCACTACCCTGAGACAACCCCCCCCCCACTGATCTAAGTCACAGATCTTCATGGTATTCACAAGGCATATCCTCAAACCACCATTAGAATGAAAGGGTGTGGTATGAAAGCAGCTGATTATAGGAGAAGTTGAATCTACCAAGAGGAATGAGCCCATATAGTAGAATCAGAAATGTGCCCTCACCTGGTGCTTATTCCTTCACACAGAATATTAAATACTTGGTGGGCAGGGGGGGGGGAGAAAGGGAAAGCCTGTACCTCACTGTTTTTTGGGTGCTCAATCCCTTTCCATAGGGCTTTTGGGTAAAGAATTCCAGAAGAGATTTCCATCCCCTTCCTATAGGGGCAGCAGGGGTGGGGAAGGGAGCCAGGTGGCCCTGCTCCTAGGTGCTGGCTGCTGGGCAGGAATGCCATCGTCTCGAGAAAAAGAAGCCAAATGTCCTTGGTCCAACACCACCACATGCTGCTTCTTTTTCACACACTTCCCACCTGTCTGTTCAACACAAGCATATCCACTACAGACTGCTGCTTCCTATTAACCTAGCTTGCAGTAAGAAGGGAAGGGGGTTCAACCAAATGGATGGGAGGCATATTTCAAAGTTTGTGCAGAGGCAGAGGGCAAGGAGAAAGGCAAAGGCCTCGGCATTTGGGCTCATGAGCACCATATGGAAACCCCCACTTTAGGTCACCATGACTGTAACTTCTTCCCCATAGTCACAAATAACAAATGAAGGGCCAACAAAGGCATTATGTGAAAAGAATTTTAAACTGAAACGATATAGTAGCTAATATATTAGAACTATATAGGCTTTACAGTTGTTTTAACTTCAAAAGAAGTGATCTTACCATATATCTGTTGCTGGAGTAATAGGTTCATAATTTAAGACTTCTGGTGCTGGATAGGGGGGGAAAGGAAGAGTACCATGAAGTACAGCAATTGTGTTCTAGTATACTCATGACAATTATCTTATTCTGAATTTGGGCATCATTTTAAAATTATAGGTTTGTATGATTGAAAAAAGAGAGAGCTTCCTCTTCAACATCTACGGAATGGTCCACACAGTCCTTGCTGGTGTATTTAGTTCTAGATGCACAGCAATGCAGAAGTGAACCGGCACAATCAAGCCATCCTTTTGTTGAAGTTGGTACAAGGTACATACACTAATATCAAAGTAACCCATTTACATTCTTTCTTTCAAATTATACTTTTCAACTTGAGACATATTTCCTAACTGGTGATTGGGAGAAAACTGAAGAGGAAATTTCCTCTATGTCTTATATGTAGAACAGCAACGACTCCATTATTTTTACTAGTACTGTGTCAGGGGCTGATTACTCAATACCAGTTTTATTTTAATTTTATTTTATTCATAAGAATATTCATAAACCACTACCTCATTAAAAATGCAAAGGCTGGCATTCAATAAAATCATTAAAACATTGTAAAATCATGAATCAAATTAATTCTCTAAAAACATTTTCAGCAGGTGATAAAATATCAAAATTTCAGGCACCTCTCTAATGTTGAGTAGTTCTACCATATGCATTCAAAGAGCATGTGTACACAGTGACATACCTTGATACTCGGGAGTCCCAACAATTTCCCTTAGTTCAATGCAATTGCCAATCTTCCGAGACATGCCAAAGTCAACAATTTTTATATCGCCAAGGGGACATACACTACTCAATAAAATATTCTGGGGCTACAACAAAGAAACAAAAAATGTTCAGTGCATGCACAATTCACCACATATTAAGGATATTAATTTAAGATTAATTCATAGTTTTAAACTACTCTAATCCTACTGAAACTGGCATATCACCAATTTAGGAGGCCAGTAGTTTCTTACCAACAAATCAAACCATTTTTATAAAAGCCTAAAAAGCCAATTTGAAATGTTAAGGAGTTATCAAGATACAGATCAATATATTTATGAATTTATACCCTAAAGCATCAATAAAAGTGCAGAAATACATTATTTAACACCAATATATATAGTTACCTTTAAATCAAGATGAACAATGTTGTTCTGATGCAGATGACAAATGCCCTCAAGTATTTGTCGTATAAGTCTAACAATATCAGTTTCATCTATTGCTTCTTCTAGGTCAGGGAGACATAAATTAAAGATTTCTCCTCCAGCAGCACTAAAAAAAATATAAACACACACAGTTTTAAGCATCTTTCTCTCTAAATGACCTCATTACAGAGGTCAGTCTCAGTCAGAAAGTAAACTCCATTTCTACTGCCTTATAGTTTCAAAGAGTTTGGTACAGATTCATATTTAATTGGACTGAAATAACAATTGTAGAGATGAAGGGGAAAGTAAAATGCTCAAGCTTGGGGTTTTCTGTTGCTTCAACAGGAACTTTTGTAGGGATAGTAAAAAAGAAGCAGTGAGGATGTGGTGTAGAAATGACATCGGAGGCAAAATCATTTGCAAGCTTCATATTTGTGAGGTCAGTGAAATGGCATCTATTTCCAGAACACCAGCAGATACCAGAAAACAAAGAAAAAGGTTTTAGTGGAAACTTAAATCTCAGCACAGCATGTTACTGACAGCAAAGGAAATGGATATTTTTTTCCCTAAAGTATCCAAGAAGTCTTTTAAACCAACTAGAAAAACAATCAACAATCCTGAAAACAGTCTATGTTGCTCAACATTAAGACAGCTTTATTTTCTGTGAACTTTCTAGGAACAGCCCCTTAAGAGGGACTCAAAACACTTTGTCCTGGACTACTTTTCACCTAATTTTCTAAAAAAATAGTTTTCAACTACTATATAATACTCATTCACCACAACCTTTCAAGAAATGCTAAAAATGTAGCTCTTGCATTTTTTTCTTTCTGGAATGCATTTTGATTTTGGCACTCTGGTCACATACCTTTCCCGAAGCAATCATATTAAGTTGTATTTCACACACACACACACACAGTGTCTTTTGGAAGCAAGATGAAAACAAAAGCAAGATGAAAACAAAATGTATGCCCGAACCATAGCCGCTGCACTGGCATGTCTTCCACTGCAACCCACGATCCCTCTGTGTGTGTGTGTGTGTGTGTGTTTACGCGTGCACACACACACACACACACACACACACACACACACAGTTTTCTTCTGTAATTTCTTGATCCAACTGTAGCTCCCTGTGCTGGAGCAAGTAGTCACATGCCCCCAAACATTGGAGAGGATGTCTTTCCACACATGCCTGCTCACTCACACCAGCAACCTCCTCTTGTAAATTTGGTATCAAATTATACTTCAAGCAAGCTTGAGCACAAAGTATAACTTTGGTTTCTTTTGCTACTGTTACTTGACCAATTCATATAAGAGAACAGACAACAGTTCACCTCGATTTACACAGCTCTCGCCATGGTCAAAGAACAGCAATGAAGAGGCTGCTCTTGCATGGATACAAACCCAACAGCTGAAGGCTGTCTCTTCACCACCATCACTCATTGTATACAGGCATAAAGTACCCTCCATGTCACCAGCAAACTACTCCAAAGCTGTTCCATTTTAAGACAGTAATATACTTGCAGAAGCCTCTAAAGCAAAAGAACAATTTCTTTTTCTTTTCTTTTTTGTTGGATTGATGGGCCTATTTTCAAAAACACCAGCAACACAAGCTATTAGCGGCCCAAATTCTTCTTCCACATCTATTTCCCATCTTGATCAAAAGAAACTATTACCAGATAATAACTTGTATGCAAGAAAACATGCTAGGGTAAATCAAGAGGAGAGTTCTGCTGCACAGGAGCTACTCCTTATCCCAATGGACTTTGGAAGGATGCCTCAAAGCTTCATCAAGTTGCTCTGTACATCGTAATCTAGGATAATGACGTTTCAGATGACTACGGCTACAAGTTTTACAGTGGTCTACTACATAGGACAGCAAGGTTTCTATGTAGCTCAAAGAAGTTAAGCTGCATATCCTGAAGCTGCTGTTGGTCCTTATGAACGTGCATCCATATTCAGCAGCCACTGGCCTATCTAGTAACAGCGATTCAGGAATATTGCCTTCCTCTGTAGCAGAAAACTCAGCAAATGTCCACTGACACTATCTAGCACTCTCTAGATATCTAAGCTGTCATCTCTTTCAGATGGTGTCCTTTTTCAGTTGAAATCTTCTATAGCCTCACTGGCAAATTAGATGTAATTCCAGCATTTACACAAAAGCATCTATTATATTTAACAAAAGTTATGATTTTTTAAAATTAATGTTTGGTTTAAAAAATAGCAATAGCACACAAGGACAAGACACTAAAGGTTTTAGCTACCATGAAACTATAGTTACAACAGATGTATCTCAAGCTAATCTGACACAGAGTTAATGCTGAACTTATTAAGGGCTGCAAAAATGGAAATTACACTTAAGTGGAAATGCCGACAAGTGCCAACGCTGAACAGTTGAATAACAAGAATGCAACATTGTCAGAGAACTGGTCAAGCTGACATTAATAAGAAGTGAAAAGATGACAGTTACCTTGATAATAAAAAAACCCTGGTTCTTTGGAAAACTGAGGACAGCAACTGGCAACTGACTCTCAATCTGAAACTTGTTGAAGCTGATGTTTCATAACATTCCATTATTTTAAATTAATCTAAAGCTCAAATGTATTCTGCTGAAATCTGCACATTAAGATTATTAATATAAAAAGCTTGATTGAACAATGAAGAAATAAAAACCAAGTTAACTAATCAGTAAGTTTATATAAAGACTGTTCAATAGGCTGCATGATACATTAATGACTCAAAAAGGAAGGGCAGTGCAAAAAATAATAATAACCGCAGATACATTGTATCCAATCCTACATGAACATTTCATTAAGAAAGAGCTTGTACAAAAAGTAGTACAAATGTGTACTACAATATCCTTGGCGTATCTTGTTATTCTGAGCCCTAACTACAAATAATAATACAGGGCTCTTTATAGGCCCGAGACAGCATTTGGAATACAGTTGTGGGTGTAAATAGGAGCAAGTGGAGATAGGAGCAGCAGCTTTGGTAAGCAAAACAAGTAATGACTCTCCCAAATAATTTATACCACTACTGGTATAAACAATAGTGTATAGTCATCTCAGGTATAAAGAAATGGATGCAAATAGATACTGGTGTGTTATTTAGGACACTCAATTACAGGGAGAGGGAGGAGAAAACTGAATTATTTGTTTGTGTAGAAGAATGCTGTGTTAGAAACAGATGTGAAAGCTAGGAGCTAAATGGCACCTTAAACCTAGGTTATGGGTGCAACAACGGAATGTCTAGGCACACTTTTTTATAACAAGACTACAAAGCTGAAAACGAATGAACTGCAGCAAAAATATTACCGATATGTTCATTTTCACATGGTCTAGTCCTTCCCCTGCCCACCCCCCTAATATTCTTAAGGAGGTCGGGAGGCAGAAAAAGGTCCTCCTTTCCTTCCACTCTGCAATTTCAATCTGAAATCTTAGGCGTAGTACTGCGCCCAGAGCTCAGAAACTGCTTGCACTAATGAAATTCCCTGTCACAAAATGCGCCTAGAAAAAGGGAGTTTTGAACACTGGAATAATGTATTTAATCACACAAAACAAGTCTGATCACTGTTAAACAGTCTTACACTATCTTCTTACAGCAGTTGAAGTACATGGGAGAACGAGAAAATAGCTCAAGAAAAAATTCTTGGGATATTTCTTAATTGGTTGTGTGATATACAATTCAAATGTAAATATATCAGTAAGAACCATTTAACAGAAATGGGAAACTCAAGAATCACCTAGGGAACAGGCAGCTAATCTATCCTTATCCATTCTACAAGGTACGGTGCTAAGAATCAACCTACAGAAGAACTAGGCATGCATTGCAGATTAACTTCTATTTTATTTAAGTTTCCCCTGAAAGCTTAAAAACAGTTGGTTGTATCCGACAAAGTGGAAATGAGGACAGCTAAAATGATTTCAGTGGGTCTAAGTCAGTTATAACTAACTCATATACATATAATTTTTCAGTTTTTTAAAGAATATTTTAACAATACAAATCCAATGTTACAATAAACAGTAATATTTTTACTCCCCCCGCCCCTTTTGCTGTTTCTTATTTTATTTTTAACACTGCATTTTCTTCATAGCTATGACTAATTTAAGTGCACCGATTACAACGAGTCCACTCTGAGTATGCCTCAGTTGGAAAGAACCCAGAGATCTGCCATGCCTACAACAGAAAACATAATATAGAAGGTCAATTATAATAGTGCCACTGATAGAAGGTTCATTTTAACAAAGGATTAAGATCCAAAACCTAGAAGAGCCAAACACAACAGAAAGTACACTGTACGTATTTTCTAATGTTACCTTTCTGGTTATGTTTGGTGAACTTATGCAAACAATGACAAAATCAATAGATCTATTATCAAACATGCTGGCACAAAGCATACTTACTATTCCAATACCAGAATGATTTCATTTGTTGTTTCATAGACTTCATGGAGATTTACCACACGGGGACTCAGCTTTGTTAATTCTAGAACAGCAATTTCATGTAGGATCTCTGCTTTGCAATCTTGGCCTCTTCTTCTCTTCTTCAGAAACTTAGCAGCATATTCCTGGCCTGTAGATTTTGCAATACATTTTCTCACCACAGCAAATTTTCCTCTGTAAAAGGACAAAAGTATTTGTGAAGTATCAGAGCTGCCGAACAGACACAATAATATGGAAATATTTTAAAAGTAATGTCAAAATCACAGCTTTAGCTTACTGCAAACAGGAATGTGTGTATTTTTTGCAGTCATGGTTTTTGCAGTCTTATCATTATCTAGACCTACTGAAGACTTGAAAAGCAAAAATAGAGCTCTGGGCAAAGTTTTCCGCAATCCAGAGATAAGGCGTCAGTGGCTGGAGCATCTCCTGACCTTACTTCTACCATACCTACAATTATCTGTACCCTGATTTCTCATGCAACACTGCCTTTCCTTTATCCTGCTTCACTCCAAACCTTTGCAAACTTGAATCCTAGCAGCAGACCATTATTATGTAAGAAAAGTTCCTCTTGTACATATCAGTCTACAGTATATGCAAAATTTGGGTTTCACTATTTTGAGTGTAAGGAAAAAGGGCCAACTCTTTTTAAGGCCACAAATCTGTATGAAGTCAGGTTGCCTGATGTAAATGGAATTTAAGCAGCTTTACTTACTACATGCAAGTTTGCAGCCTTCAACCTCCAAGATAAATATACTTCAATACCCAGTACCAATTAGGAGATCACTACATTTAAGGGTTTTTGAATCAAATATTCTTAGTTAAGAACTTAAGACAAAACTTGCACTAAAAATGTATTAAGATGCTTACAACTACCATTTTAAAGATTGAAAATAGTCTGCAAATGCAATTTACTAGGTACAGGTGACTCTCATCTTATGCAGGGGTTATATTTCAGGGATAATGCATAAACCAAAATTGTGCATAGTCCAGACACATTTCCCCCCCTATGCCTGCCCCCTTTCCACCTTCACTTAAATTTTTAGTATTTTTTGCAAAGAACATAAAGCTGAATGTGCACAAGTTAAATGTGCGTAAGTTGTAAGTTACCTGCACATAAAATATACTTCTGTATTTAAGATCCTAAGATAAAAGGCCATTTAAAGTGTTGCAAAAGCATTTTAAAAAGCTTCACTCCACCACAGTGCTGGCAAGTGTATTTAATACACAGTGCAGGTAAGAACATGATTTTGTTTTTTAAAGATCTCTGAAATGCTTCTTAGAAGAGTTTAAGAGGATTTTTTTTTGTAAGAACTTCAGAAACTGGTTTCAGGTTTTTTAAAGGACATTTAAAAACACATTTTGCTTAAACATACGCTCAGATTTTCAATTTGCAGGTATAATGTCTCATTTTAACAAAGTGTAAAGCTTTAACCTTAAAGTGCTATAGTACTGAGACAACACACCGGCTATGCTGCTGAACTGAGTTTGGGCCAAACAAGTACTTTGAGAGAAGTTATTACATTCCTGGCTTTCAAAGGGTGGGTTGTGACTTGTGACTTGGTATAGGTAGACTGCATCACTTTAAAAAAAATTGTTCTTATTTTTCCTTCCTTCCGATGCTCAGAGAAGAAGAGGAAGTGCAGAGAAAAAGCATAGCTCACATTTTGAAGGTGGAGAAGATCTAAAATGTCTGCTGCTTGGCATTCATAGCCAGTGTAAAGGTTTTGAAAGAGTTGTGTGTGATTGAGAACGTTTAACATCAGGAATAACTGGACAGATAAACTGAGGCACAGGGAAATTAAAGAGCTACTCAAATTAAAACAATGTGTTCATGGTAAAACAAAGTACAACCTAAAGTCTCCACACAAAAGCCCATTCTCAATTGCTAGCAAGAAACAAGTCATGTACATCTCGTCTTTTACCAACTGTTTAACTTTAGAACCAAAAATGTATGTTGGTAAGATTGTGTTTTTAGAAGAAAACCACATACTGCTTAAAAATGAAGCTGACCTTTTAGGAAGTAAAGAAAAATGTGTTCCCTTGGCCAAGTTAGGAATGCCTGAAAACCAGGATTATGATTTTAGTGTTAATGTTTAATGTGCCCAAAAATACAATAAGTGAAGAGTTTAATATAAAACGAAGAACAGAATCAGGTCTTTAAAGCGCTTGAAGTTACAGAAGTAAAAAATGTGTACTGGATACGCCTAAAATGCTTTTTATTCTAAAGAAAATTTCCCAGAACTTCTCTTCAACCATTATTCCAGGCACGTGAAAATCATTTTTTATGACATCACATAAAAATATACTTTGAAAATGTCCCTGTTCTGAGCCCTTTCTTATTAACAACTTATTTAATCAAGCGTTTGTAAGCTACTTCAGGAAAATGTCCAGATTTGGAGGCAGTGACTAAGAACACTACAAGCTTTCACTAACTGTAAATATGGGGGTGAATATCAAGCAGCTACTGTACTTCTAAAAAAACTCTCAGAAGGAGGCAGCTTTAAGTGTGCATTTTCATTTGGAAATCCTGCAGCTACTAGAAACAAAATATTTAAGAGTCTAAAATATGTTACTATCAGGGTGGGGGCAAACAGGATAGAATCATAACTTCTTTCAAGGCTCTTCAAAGTAGAAAGAAAGATTAATATAAGATCTTTAGAGATTAGTTAACTCATCTGACCACACTTAAAATGATGTGCAATTCTTAATACAGTATTAGAAATTTCACCTGTAATTTTAAGGTGTTTGACAACTTTCCTACAAATGAAACTGCATTGCTAAAAGTGAGTCAGCCAAATTCTGTAACACAATAAAGCCTGAATATACATCAAGCAATTATTATTGCCTCACCCAGCATGATGCAAACTTACTATGAGGAAGCTGGCTAGCATTCTACAAAAGGAGGAATTACTTCAGTTTCATGAGAACAACAAAATGTTTATCTTTCTTCAGGTGATTTTTAGAGAACTGCTACACATTTGACCAGAAGACTGATCTTGGTATCTGAAGACTCAAAGCTTTTAACTCTTTTCATAGCAGTTCAAAAGGTATGAGCTAATCACGTTTCTGCCTCATGTATCCTCTCTTTGTGGCTTGTCACCCTTTAATCTAATGCCCATCCACCAAAGCCTTGCCCTCATCTATATCTTATTTCTCCACTCTTTAGGCATGACAAAGACTATACATAACAGAAACACACACTATAGAGGAAGATTAACAAATTTTAGTTTGGCTCACTAACAGTGATGTGGGGTTTCTGGAAATTTTTGATTTTATTTTCAGTTTTACCAGAAACATTTCTGAGGCACATGCACACTGGCAAAAAAAGTGAGTGGATGGAGGCCACAGACAAGAAGGAAGTTGGAGAAACCTGACAATAAAGGAAAAGAAGGCAAAAATTGTTGCAGGTCACATATTCATCTGTAGTCAGGAATGGAAATCAGTCAAGCAAATATGATTAGCATTCATTGAAATTGTTGTTGTTTCTTGAAGTCCGCAAATGCTATGTAATTATGAGGGTTTTTTACATTGTTCTGATATTTCCTTTGCATTGAAATGAATATAAGTTACATAAATAGTTATGTAAGTTACATTAACTTATGTTAAAAAATGGACAGTGAAACAAATAATGTATTTGGTAGGACCGAACTGCAGTGGAACAGAAAAAGTGTTGATTGCAACAAATACAGGTCAGAGTGGAAATTGCTGCCTTCTTACATTCCTAGATTGAAGCCACTATTTGCTCAATAACAAATTCAAATCATTAACACTAAGCAATTATACAATAAATGTTCCAAATGAGAGCACAAGACATACAATGAATTGGATCCAAAAGCTGCTAAAGTAGAACAGCCCCCTACCCCTAAAAGCCTTTCCAGAGGGTCAAAGACCCTTCTCAGCAGTATGGGCACAGATGGCATAATCAAAGATCAGACAAAGGCACCTTGTGTGAATACAGAGGAACTCTCAAGAGATGCAGGGAAATAGTTGTAGTCACAAAGCTTCAAATCCAACCCAATAAAAATTCAAGAACAGAAAATATTCCAAAGAAGAGAACAAAGCCATGAGCTTATATTCAAAGATAATGAATTATTGACTCATTTAAAACTGTGAAATTCATCCCACCCATATTTCCTCATCCTTATTACCACTCTGCTTGACCAGGCTCATTAAAATTCCCTATCTCCTAAAACCTACTGCCAGTTTTCATCTTGCCTCAGTTTTCATCTAGTGCCTGAATGATGTTTCAAAATCAGCCAGATCAACAAACTTCTGTTTCTTCACAAAAGTTGATCTGCAAACATATTGATAACTTTGTTCCATGAACAACTGGAACATTTATGAGCATTCAGTGACATCACCCCCAACTTAGCCACTCAGTGTTAGAAGATTAACTACCACAGCTACTTAGATTTTCTCCACACAAACTCTTAAGACAATTAAGCTCAAGTGCTTTCATTTTCAATATTTTACTTCTTGAAATTGAAGCATTGAATTGGACTCTCTAATTTTGCTTCATCTACCTTTCATATTAAAAATGCTATGGGGAAAGAACACACTGTGTTTCAATAATGTCATAGATTCACAAATTAAAGGAGTCGTCAGTTCACAAGTATAAAGCTCAAACAAGCTACTAATGTGCATTAACTGGTCAGCAAAGACAAAAAGAATATATTTTGAGTATGTCTTGAAATGGGAAAGTTAATCAAGAGTTTTAAGAACTTTAACGTACACAATTCTAGAAACTCAGATATAAAAGTTTATCACCAAATCACACCTTGAACCTAGGTTGTGGTTGCCACAATGGAATGTCTAGGTGCCATTTTTTTCAATGAGATGATGATTTCATTTCATTTCTATAGCACTTTATATTTTAAAGAACAAATCTCAAAGCAGTTTACTACATATTAAAACGTCAAATCAAACAATCCAGAATAAAACAAATTCAAAGAAAATATTTCCGTTCCTTCTCTAAGTGACATTTTGCTTTCCCCAGTTGCCAATCTGGCATCCAGAGCTCTCCATGTGGTCGCAATTGGGCCCGCATCAGTCGCAAAGTGTGCCTGGCGCCTAGCTAATTTCTAACACTGTATTCCTGCAATACTAATTTCATTTTCTCCAACCTCTTTCTTTCCCACTTTGCCTGGCAATAGGGAGAGACAGAAAACCCTGCAATGTGGGAGCATAATTGCACTTGTGTTACTTTTTTTTAAAAAAAAGTTCCAGTTTTGAAATGATTTGGGCACCCTTACAGAAAGAAAAACCAAGTACTGTAGTGGTAGTAGTTTTAAAGTCTAGAACAGTAGCCCACCAATACTGATAGTTATCAATTGCCCCACTCCCTTCCCCACCAGCCACCCTTTAACAAACAAAGAAGTCCTAGAAGTCAGGAGTGGCTAATTTCTTACTTCATGAAGGCTTTGGGGACACTTGGAAGTTGTTAACATCTCTATTGCTGCTTGCAAAAGTTGGCAACACCAAACACAAAATGAGGGGCTGTCCCTCCCCATTTTCTACACGACAAAGAACCTGAAAGGTTCTGACTTTTCCCACACAGAATGAAGTGTTTTTCCCCACCTTCAAATTCTCTGCAATTCATGGATATCTTATGAGTCTCTCACGTTATGCAACCAGAGACAAGTGGTCCGCAGAAACATATTTATGGTCATCACTGTTCACCAGAGCAAGATTTGTGGCCATGTGGCTCCATATCAGGAGACAAGTTTCTTAGGTGTAATCCTGATACTGGTAATAACATTCACTTCCCTTGCTTCATACTGAAGCATTCCATGAACTGCTCTTCCACCAGGCCCCTGCATGCAGGCTATTAGCAAAACAGATGTAGAGCTTTACAAAAGAATAGGTCACTGACACTTCAATTTCAGGTATAGAAGGTAATGGAAAGTGGATGTTCTTGTTGCGAGCCAGCACAGCAGTGGTGTGCTCTGGATTAAGGCAAGATAGTAGAAAAAACTGATACAACTAGATTTCAAAAGTTGCCCTATACCTTATAATGAAAAACTTAGGTTAATGAATCAAATTATTAAAGTTTGTATTTGTATTGTAACAGATCAGTCTTGGACAGAAAGTAAAAAAACAAAACCCCATAATAGTTTCTTACCTTCCCAACTCTTTGGATTCAACTTCATAGAAACTGTAAAAGTTATCCGTTTTTATTTGTGTCTGAAGAGATGTAGGCAACAAGCCTGGGGGACATTTGCTCTCCGACTTCCTCCTGGACATAGTTAATGCATGAGGTTTCTCCAACACTCGTTACTGATTTCCACCTGTCAAAACAACATTTATTTAAATACAAGTGTCATACAGTTCAAGTAAACTACCAGTTCTTACTCTCTTGGCTTGCTAAAAAAAAAAAAAAAAACTTTTAGCAGTTTTGATGTCCAAAAATAAACCTTTATGGTTGTATCCAATTAAGTCATGTTCAGAGTAGACCCACTGAAATCAAAGGACATTACTAATTGAATTCCACTGGCTTCAATGGGTCTACTCTGATTTAGTTGGCTACAACTTTTTGGGAAACGTACAATGATGTCCATCTGCTTGCACAACAGAAAACTGGGCAATGGAACTTCTTTCCTCTCTTACCTATTTCATGCTCCCCCCAGCTCTGTTCCAGAGTGTATCTCAACAGTCTGGATCAGATTTGGGGTACACAGGAACTAAGGGGGGAAAGTAAAGCAAGTGGAAGAATTGTGCTAGGTTTGATTTTACCCTTTCTGTGTGTGTGTGTGTGTGTTTACTTACACAGAATTCAAATATTTTTAGATCCTATCATGCAACATGTAAACAATATGACATTCAAGTGCTGAAATTATTAATATTTCCACTAAAACACACTACATGATGTATCCAACACCAACAGCTTAAAAACAAAGCAGATGATCCAGGATGTGCTGAAGACACAATGATATAGAACAAAATGAAATGAAAACATAAGTATAATTTTAATGCTATATTGTTTCCTAAAACTGAATAACATGATGAATGGATTACAATAGTAATTGGGCAACTGAAAAGTTGTAGTTAATTTTGCAGATGAGTACACCTCAGAAATATATAGCTATCTAATGCATACTAGTTTGTATGATTCACATTAAAATCAATGTTAACCATTTTCAGTGCCCCCCATTTCCAATAAAAATATTTCCAAATAAATCTATTAATTTCCTTGAATTGAAACCACATTAAGATTGCATTATTCTTTTTCTCCCAATTAAATATTACACTTAATTAGAAACTGGTTAGCCTTAAGTTGTCTTAGGTAAATCAGTGGAAAACCTTATTAAGACTAGAATTGTTGGGACACACATGAGAACAAACCTTGCCAAGGAAGAGCCATCATGGCTTTTACAACACCATGTAGACTACTAATTGGGTGGTTGCTTTTTCAAGAAGCTCCTCATTAAAACACTCCTAAGGACACGGGTGGCGCTGTGGGTTAAATCACTGAGCCTAGGGCGGTTGAATCCCCGCGATGGGGTGAGGTCCCGTTGCTCAGTCCCTGCTCCTGCCAACCTAGCAGTTTGAAAGCATGTCAAAGTGCAAGTAGATAAATAGGTACCGCTCCGGTGGGAAGGTAAACGGAGTTTCTGTGCGCTGCTCTGGTTTGCCAGAAGCAGCTTAGTCATGCTGGCCACATGACCCGGAAGCTGTACGCTGGCTCCCTCGGCCAGTAAAGCGAGATGAGCGGCACAAGCCCAGAGTCGTCCGCGACTGGACCTAATGGTCAGGGGTCCCCTTACCTTTACCTTTAAGGAATTGTAATAGTCATGGGATCTTCTTTGGCAATCACTCGTAGTCGAGTAAGATTTTCTTCCATGAACACGATTTTAACAGTGAGTCTGTAAGTGGGGACATAGGTTTCCAGGTGGGAGTTGATCATGTGAGGGTTTGCCAAGCGTGCCTCCCTCTTAGCACGATTCTCCCTTTCGTCTTGAGTTCAAGCATCTTCAAAGTCCATGACATCTTTGGTTAAGGCTGTTCTCCAATTGGAACACTCGCAGGCCACAGCTAATAAAGTGATGACTCTATATCAATCAATCACTTTATTTCAGCTTTAAGCTCATATAAAACAAAACTAAGACAAATACACACACACAGTTAAATTTAAAGATGCCTCTATAGTTTCCGCAATCCACTCGATCACCATTTTTAAAAAGGTTGATAATTTTGGCATCGCTAAAGTCTGTTGGGATCTCCTTTCCCATATTTTTTCAATGAGCTTGTGAAATTGTTGTGTAAGTTCAATTCCACCCACTTTGATGATTTCGGCAGATATCCCATCAGGTCCACTGGCTTCGTTGTTTTTCATTTGGTTGATAGCTGTACACAACTCTCCCAGATTTGGAGATAATGCAAGCTCATCTCTAATTTGTTTTTGCAGAATTTGTGAGAGGACCTCAGCAGCTATGGGAGACTTGCAGTTAAGGAGATGCTAGTAATGTTCTTTCCAGTGCAATGCCATAGTTTCTTTATCTTTTAGAAATATGGTACCATCTGTTGAGTGTAGGGGGCATATGCCATGATTTATTGGCCCATAGATAGTCTTTGTGGCTTTAATGAATCTCTGTGCATCATGAGTGTTGGCTAAGTGCTGGATCTCTTGAGTTTGTTTGTTTGTTTGTTTTAATCCAACAGGTGTTCTTTAGTTCTCTGATTCTTCTTTGAACCTCAGCCTTAGCGTTGGCATAGGTTTCTTTTTCTTAGTGGCACAGTTTCTATCTCTTTGCCAGGTCTGAAAGGCCTTCCTTTTCTTGTCAATAATATGTGAGTCATGGGATAAGATAAGATCTTACAATTGATCACTATCTATTTAGGAGATTATAGGCAATAACCAGGGGTGCTATTTCATGCATTCATAAATGATCTACAGTTAAGAGCGAACAGTGTGGTTCCTGGTACAGTGGTAACTCAGGTTACGGACCCAATCCATTCTGGGGTGCCGTTCGCACCCCGAAAAGTGCATAACCTGAGCGGCACTTCTGCGCATGCGTGAACTGCCCAGAACGCTTCTGCGCATGCTCATCGGGGGAAACCTGGAAGTAAACACTTCCGGGTTTCCAGCGTTCGCAACCTGAAAAAAAACGCAACATGAAGCGAACGTAACACGAGGTATGACTGTATCTGTAAAGTGGAGCATTTAGGATGGCAATTCCTAGAAGATTGGGAACAGTTCCAAAAGAATCTCTCAGCTATTTAGAGTAGATCACTGCAATTTTGGTGCCCCATCTTTTAAATTAACTTTTCAGATGTGTATCACATTCAGACCCTGAACTAACTGATAACACTATCTAAGTAGCAGCTTCACATATCTTTAGAAGCATCTGTCATACAAAAGTTGAAGCAAATGTTAGTCAAACTATGTATAAGACTACTTTTTTCTTTTTCAAAGAAGTTATCAGTAACTTGGATACAACGTCACCATTACCACATATTTACCACAAACTGTTCCGGAGAAAAGCAGAAGTCTTGCACTGACGTCTTTATTTTATTAGGAAAAAAACTATGTTTTGACTCATAGCTCGATAGATTCATATCAATCTCATTTCATTGACCTGCTCGAAATTCTTAGGTATATGTGCTTTTAAGTGAACTGCAGTCATTCAATATGCAACCCATTACAGTTAGTAATGAAGTTTTTAGCTAAAGCAGTTTCAGGGGAACAAAAAAGTTAGGCATGGGGTGCAAGCCTATTTTTTAAAAAATATGAACCATACTGAGAACACAATGTAAGCGAACAGCTGGTTTAAAAGATTCAACTGCAATTAAAATATTTTTCACACATAGTTTAAGAGCAAGTGATTTTTTTAAAGACAAATGTACTGTGTATGCCATCAAGTCATTTGCTGAAGAGGAATTTGGAATTCATGGTTGTCATACTACACACACAGTTTCTTGGAAGCCCTGCTGAACTCAGGACTTCCAGTAAACATACAAGTCTCATGTCAGGCTACAAGTCTCATGTCTAACATTATGTCCACTGAAACACCCTAACTCCTAACATGCATGGGAACTGGAGATGCATTTTTATAACCTACTCTACTGGAACTTTCAACACCAAAACCAAAAGTCCTTCCCTTGAATTCTGTTACTTATTTGAGCACAAATTTAACATGCAAAGACTTCTGTGCAGAAAATCCCATAAATAGCAACTGGTCACAATCTGAAACAATTTACACACTTTCAAACAGTACGCCGAAACCATGCCACAGAAATCAAGCAATTTCCTTTATAGGTCATAATGTATGATACAGGTATTTCCAATCCTTGCTAATTGGGATCATTTAAAATTTCACAGACTGGAACCCACAAACGTTAGAAAGCCTCTCATATTAATCAGCTATGGCTCTGCTTCATATTCCACCATTAAGGGAGATTAGAACCTTGGATGCTAAGTGCTAGGTCTTTATAGCTATAGCCCCAAAGGAATGATATGCTGTTTGGACAAGTTGGAAGATGCTCATATTATATCTAATTTTTGCCCTGTCTGGTTAATGGCAATGAGCTGAGCTGGAAGTTTGTTTGCAAGGCTTATAGCAGTTGGATGGGTTTTTTTAAAATGTTAATAATTATGTTCTCTAGGGGCTCTCAAGTTAATGCTGCAATCCTAAAATCATTGAACTAGGGATTTACTTCGGAGTAAACTTTCTATTATTATTATTATTATTATTATTATTATTATTATTATGCAGTGTTGTATTGCAGGTTACTTAAATGGTTTGGGGACAAAAGCTAAATTTAGTGGACATTACAAATCTATTTTAAAAATTACCATAAGTACCGTAACTAGAAATAACCAATTCAAAAAACCATCACAATGACAATGCTCTTTGCAATCAGGCATCCACACCAGTGCCAGCTCCAGGTTCTGAGAGACCCTTGGGCACGGGTAGGCAAACTAAGGCCCGGGGGCTGGATCCGGCCCAATCGTCTTCTCAATCCGACCCGCGGACGGTCCGGGAATCAGCGTGTTTTTACATGAGTAGAATGTGTCCTTTTATTTAAAACGCATCTCTGGGTTTATTTTTGGGGCATAGGAATTTGTTCATCCCCCCCCCAAAAAATATAGTCCGGCCTCCCACAAGGTCTGAGGGACAGTGGACCAGCCCCCTGCTGAAAAAGTTTGCTGACCCCTGCCCTTGGGCAAGATGATTTCAATGGGCCAACTTTCTCCTCATGCTCCAGTTACTTACCCTTTCCTTCTGCACTCAATCTATACAACTACTAAATAGGAGATGACCAAGCAAGTGAAAGATGCTGCTCCATCACCTTGCTCTAGTCACTGCTTGCATGCTCAGAGAGTACAGGTGAACAGGCAGTGACAGCAAAGAGACAGTGACAGCAAAGAGCTAAAGAGTCAGGAGGCGCTAATAGCCGAAATGGACCCCCTGCAAGGGTATGAACCTCAATGATTACTCTGATTAGGTGCTGCAATTGTTAATAGATTTTCTTTTTCATATAAGGTTTCTTTTATTGGTTTTATGGTTTAATCTTAGTGTTTTAAGCAATATTCTGATTATGCATTGTTTACAGGATGGGAGGGGTCCACAGCTGTCAACTTTTCCCTTTTCTTGCGAGGAATCCTATTCAGAATAAGGGAATTTCCCTTAAAAAAGGGGGAAAGTTGACAGCTATGGAGGGGTTGTCCCTAAGTACACCTTATATAAATTTTAGGAAATATCAGAAATTGCACACAGCAGAGGATCTCCAGTTCAACAAATCTGCACACTCTCAGTGAGCTCCTGCACCATATGTGCATGTTTCTTCCACAGTTAAATAGTCATCTCCCAAACTACATGAATTTGCCCTGAGCTAGTATTATGCCCACTCAACATCTGAAAATAGAATTCCTTAAGTGAAAATGGACTGTGTGAAGAAGTAGTTCACAGCACTGACCATGCACCTTAAACAACTGGACATTCCAAAAATATAAAAAAGCAAAAGGCATCTGTGTAAGGGGTGAGATGGGAAGTATGAAGAAAGATCTGAAAGATGGCAGCCTGACTTGCAAGGGGTCAGGAAAGGATACCAGCCACCAAATTAGAGCCCCATCATCAAACAAAATACTAGCTGTATAAGCTGAAACGGCTGTGCACACACAATCCACAACTTTATGAACCCTGTTTTCCCTGGAAGTGTGATACACACACTACTCCAAAAATTCCCACTCCTGAATGTCTGACACAAACTTATGATTGTGACAGCCAATTTGCCATGATTATTATTATTATTATTAATGGAATCTATTTGCACAATCTGCGTTTACCCACGTTCAAGGCTTGGCTTTTAAACCACCAGTGCCCGAAAAGCACCAGAGGTGTATTTAAGAGTGAGATGTCCTTGAGCCTCTTGCAATCTTGAACTGCATTTTGCCTTACACACACACACACACACACACACACACACACAAGAGTCAACTCCAAGGGCCAAGGTCCCTTGGATCCCCTACAATAAAATATTTGAGGGGGGCTGGGAGCCACCAGGGTTGATTGGCGCTGTCATTAGAACAGCATGTGTGTGCCACTTCTTGTGATCGATTATGTGGGGCAGGGCTTACCTGCCCCCCCATATTTTAATTTGGCACCACTACACGCACATACATTTACACTCACACATACATAAACACACACACACAAATTTGCACACACATTCACTCACAAGAGAAAGCTGGGGAAAGCATGCCATGAGGCGAGCAAGAGAAGCAGAAGCGACCGGGTGGCGGCGGCGGCGAGAGGGAAGCTCCCCAGGCGCCCCACCGTCGCCGCCGACGGGGACGGCGTGACCCACAAGAAGCGCCAGCCTCAGCAGAGCCGCCATCCCCACAGGCCAGAGGCAGGCGATGGGAAAGGGGGGGGGCGGACTTTGGGGAGGGGGCGCTGCTGCCGAGGCCGCCAGGGGGAGCTTTCCCTCCTCATTGTCAGCCGTGCTTTCCCCTCAGCAACGCCGCCGCCGCCCCCCTCTTTTCCGTGAGGTGAAGCGGGGGGACCCTCCCCGGCTAATAATAATAAATATTCTCAGGGCACACTCACCCTTTTTCCTTCCTCAGGGCGTCGTTTCCCGAGCCCAGACGGTTCGCCGCCGCCGCCGCCGCCTCACGCTCCTTTTTATTTCCTCCCCCCTCAAACACACACACACCCCAGCTTCGTCCCTGTTTCCAACGCAGGACAGCAGCACCTCAAGGGACAGACCAGCCACCCCTGACGCGGCTCGTTTCTTGCCGCCGCCGCTCGGTGCCAGCGGCCCCCCCAGCGCGCTCGTTCCCGGCCCTGCGCTCGCGCTCTCGCTCGCCACACAGTTGGCGTTTGAAAAGCGCAAAGCCGGTTTGTGCGGCGGTTAGAGCGCCGGCTGGCTCAGGCCCGCCCCGCCCCGCTCTTCGCCTCTCAGCCAATCCGCGCTGCGCAGTCGGGCTGAACAGGAGAGGGGGAGGAGGGAGGAAACAAACAAGGCTCTCGTCTTCCCCCGACGTTTCCCATCCGCCCGCCCCCCCCCCGCGTTTCCCATTCCGATAGGCTTTCTCGTTGGTGAGTGGCGGGAGCCAAGCCAATCGGCTCGAACTGCCAAAAGAAAAAAAGGTTGGGAGGCGGGGAAGACGCGCGGCTGAACCTGTCAAGGAGCGGAAGTGACAAGGGGCGGGGCTAAAAAGGGGAGCAAAGAAACCGTGCGGGATGAATCTGGGGCAGGGCGGCGGTGGCACCCCGAGAGACAGAAGTTAAGAAGGTTTTCTGTGTTTAATTTCGGAAATAAGAGGCACCTGGGCTTAAGATCTGCTCTAATGCAATGGTGGCTTAGCATGCTCTGTGCATGCTCAGAGGCACTCATTTATCCAACTTGCCTTTTGCCATTTATTTATTTTTAAGTGCAGGTGCAAAGTCCAGGAGTGGTGGGTACACCCTGGGTGAACAAGGAAAGAGAGAAATGACAGCTATACAGGGCCAAAGGCTTGAACCTCTGATGCAGCCTTGAATAAACGAACCACAGTACTACCATGGGGCAATTCCCCACTGCCGGTAAACTGCAGTTCCTGCCTATTAGCATACCACACACAGCATAAGTGTCGCCTGACAGGAAAGTTGACAGTTGTTCATCCCTTTAATTAAGGACTTGGCACAGCAAGATCCATGACCCAGCAAAGCAAAGCAAAGCAAAGATACAATAGGAGGTGACGTATCCAAACCAGGGAAGAGAATTGTAAAGATTCTGCTGCTGGCCTGCTTACTAATTCAGTTCCATTCAACCCGTGTTTACTGAATTCAGCTGGCATTGAAGCCCGTAGCAGCTTGGAACCCATATACCTGAAGGATCATCTCCCTATATGAACCTGCCCAGCTCCTCTACTTCCTGTCCCCATTGTATCTCTTCAAAATCCCAACTGCTTTGTGCCAGAGCACCTTCCTGTTTATTGGGCCTCAGTCTCACAGGTCTCTCACTTGTGGTCTGCTGGCACAGGAAGGAGTCCTGCCTTCAGAACTGGCCTCATGCCACTGATAGTTCAGTTCCTGTGGCAACTGAACTGCCGCAGAATATTACCTTGCCTGGAAGTCTTAAGAGGCATTCATCCTATGCCCTTTATGGGGGGGGAGCGTTATTGAGTTATTGTTTTTATTTTTATTATATATTTTGTGGGGGGGTTTTTGTTGATCTTTTCTGTGCATCACCCTGAGACGTCTGGGTACAGTGGTACCTTGGGTTAAGAACTTAATTCGTTCTGGAGGTCCGTTCTTAACCTGAGGTACCACTTTAGCTAATGGGGCCTCCCGCTGCTGCCACGCGATTTCTGTTCTCACCCTGAAGCAAAGTTCTTAACCCTAGGTACTATTTCTGGGTTAGCAGCGTCTGTAATCTGAAGCGTCTGTAACCAGAGGCACCACTGTATAGGGCAGTATATATATTCAATAAATAATAATAATCACTTACCATTGGTGACCAATGGTATGCACAGGAACCAAGGTGTGTGTGTGGGGGGGGACTTGTGGGCCTGGGCCAACTGGCCCCAGTTGCCTCCACCCACCCACCGGGCAGCTCTGTAACTTTGCAGCATTACCAAGTTGTGTGAAAATATAACCATGCTACAGGCCTGCTGCTCCCAGTCTATCCCCCACCAGTGTCTATGAAAAAGGACCCAAGTGGGCTACCTCTTGCACGTTGCTCTGCTGTTCCACTTCTAAGATCCCAGTGATGTCTCTGTCATGTCGTGTGGGTGGCTGTCAAAGGATAGCTTTCATGGGGTTGTTGGCCTAGATTCTTTATCGTGTTCTGCACAAACAAAACAGCCAACAGCAAGCTCTCCCTCCCTAAGTTCCAACACTCCCAACCTCAAAAGTAGGCCTTCTTCTACCTTGAAGAGACAATATCACCATATATGACTGTCTTCAGTCTTCTCTTGCTGCTTAAAAAAAATAAAATATAGAGCGACGAAGCCTAGCAACCGCTTTGATTTGCTTTTTGTTTTGTAGCAGTTCCCTATCTTTTGACAGGCATTCTTTTGTTTTATAATATTTACTTATAACAAAAGCTGTAAGTTAAAAAAAAAAGTATCCAACTGACCGCCCACCTTCTTCCACTTTATTTCATTATCATTTATATAGTGTTTATAAGATCTGAAGTGCTAAGTGCTTGGTAAAATCTGCCCCAAAGTCAGGCTGTGTTCCACAATTTTTTCCCCCCTAGCACAGATTACATCAACATGAAAGCTGAAAGAGAAATATACTTTACAGCTAATTGAAGGAGGATAATCTGTAGAACCTGGGGTGGGGAGGGAGGTCACAGACTTTGCTTTTTTGCCACTCTAGCTCAAGGCAGATGAACCATTAAAAAAAATCACAGCCAGTGAGCTCAGCTTGGCACCCCCCATAGCTTGGTGCCCCACACAATTGCACAATGCACCCATCCTGTAGCAGTATGACAAGTGTATCAATGTTACAATTATTTTAGCATCAGCACCATATTCATTTATTTGCCCAGGCGCTTTAAAGTTTGGTTTCTGTTAGTTGTTGTTTAGTCGTGTCCGACTCTTTGTGACCCCATGGACCAGAGCACGCCAGGCACTCCTGTCTTCCACTGCCTCCTGCAGTTTGGTCAAACTCATGTTAGTAGCTTCGAGAACACTGTCCAACCATCTCATCCTCTGTCGTCCCCTTCTCCTTGTGCCCTCCATCTTTCCCAACATCAGGGTCTTTTCCAGGGAGTCTTCTCTTCTCATGAGGTGGCCAAAGTATTGGAGCCTCAGCTTCAGGATCTGTCCTTCCAGTGAGCACTCAGGGCTGATTTCCTTCAGAATGGATAGGTTTGATCTTCTTGCAGTCCATGGGACTCTCAAGAGTCTCCTCCAGCACCATAATTCAAAAGCATAAATTCTTCAGCAATCAGCCTTCTTTATGGTCTAACTCCATAGACAAAGACAACAGGCATATAAAAGTTTGGTTTCTAGTCTGTTTTAAACTGCATCCAGTGTTTTTATTTATTAAGTGTTGTCTTTAATTAGAAAATAATAATAATAATAATCATCATCATCATCATCATCATCATCATAATAATAATTCAATACGAAGGGCACAGGGATGGGAAGCAGAGTTTGCACTGTAGCATGGTAAAGGATGGAGGGAGATTTTTGTTTTGTTATTGTTCTTATTATATGCCCTTTTTGGTTTTATTCTGTAATAAATAAAAGAATAATAACAAAAGAAAAGAGGGAACATGCCAGAATTTAGGGACGCGGGTGGGAGAGAACCCGTGATTGAAATCAACACTGCAAGTTCTGCATATAGGGCTGCCCCAGTGCATTTTGTTGCCTGCGGCAGATCTGCAAATGGCATACACACCCCAGTCAAAGTGCGTAGCATCAGAGGTGAACTTGGCACCTGAGGCAGAACATCCCACAAGCACCTCTCCCTTTCTGTGGCAGTAGGAATACAAGACATCAAATAGCCATGTGCTCTCCTTTTATGACATCCAAAAATCAGCTGCCACCTCACTCTGCCTAATGGCGAGTTCCCCGATTGCTCAGGGACGGCAGTAGGTAGGCCTTGGTCACATCGTGTCTTCATGGTGCCATCAAACTGCATCAACCCTGGTCATGGACACCAGCCATGAGACAGCAGGAGACGCCCTGGTCAGGTGGAGCAGCTCACATTTGTCATGCGTCTCCACCCCCATTGTTCAGCCCAGACACTGAGGTTCAGCTCCAAGGGCCTTCTGGTGGTCCCCTCACTGCGAGAAGCGAAGTTACAGGGGACCAGATAGAGGGCCTTCTCAGCAGTGGCGCCCGCCCTGTGGAACGCCCTCCCATCAGATGTCAAAGGAAAAAACAACTACCAGACTTTTAGAAGACATCTGAAGGCAGCCCTGTTTAGGGAAGCTTTTAATATCTGAAGGACTATTGTATTTTAATATTTTGTTGGAAGCCTCCAAGAGTGGCTGGGGAAACCCAGCCAGATGGGCGGGGTATAAATATTATTATTATTATTATTATTATTATTATTATTATTATTATTACCCCCCTCCTACCCAAGGAATCCTACAATATATTCTCTGGGGCTTGATCAGGTCAGCTCTCCCACTCTTCCTCTGTCCTCCCCACCTTCCCTTCTCAACATAAAATATTTTGTGCCTCTACAACTCTCAGCTATACAGACTCACACTGTCTGCCCATATCCTGCATTCTTTAGAAACCCTTTAATCTCTCTCTTTATCGTTTCAACCACCATCAGCATTGTGTAAGCCCACAGATTTCTGTCGTCTGGGGTTACTTAAAAAAAAAAGCCATTTGCTATTAAAATCACAAATGCATATACTTCTGGATTTCTAGGTCATTGCCCGTGGATGCAGAAGCCACTATCTACTATCTTATTTTTGGGTGTCCCCGTCTTGCTTACGTGCTGAGAGACTCAACCACCCGAATTCGCTATTAGAGGACCTGCATTAAAATTGCTGGCATTGGGGATGAGTGAATCTGTCAATTTCAGTTTCTAATTTCTCAGGTCCTAAATTCAGTTCGTCACATGTATACATTAGTGATGTTAAAGTCATGAAAATTCATCAGCTTTCTGGTATGGATATCTACTAATACACATGTTTCCATGCAATTTTGCTCAATAGACACATTTTTGCAATACGCTCTCCCCCGAAATGACACGCTTTTGTATGCAGTTTTCACTATTATGTGAATTTTCACAGACACTTTATTCCAGTATGTATGTTTTTGGACAGATTAGTTGGCTGGAGAACTGCACCGCAAAATCTGGAGAAGTTGAATTTCAAAGGATGGGTGCTGTTTCGGTCCACATATTGTTTTGGAAAGTGCAAATTAGGGAGATTTATCTTTAAATGCAAATTAACTCAAATTTCTCTCCCATCCCTAGTTGGAATATCCCTTACAAGGAGCACCCCTGTTCAAAATGCCAGCCAGCCAGCCCCTCCTCTAGAAAACTCCATTCCGTTCCTTGCCCATTTGGGAGAGAGGGGGCACTGCTGCAAACCTTGGTGTTCTCCTAGGGACACTAATGCCTCCTCTCTTGCTTCTGAGTGGCTATGTAACTGTCGGCACTCACTGCCTCCATTTGCTATGACGATAGTGTACGGAATCTGTGCCCTATTCCAATTTGTATTCCATTCATTCATTCAATGTTTATCCCAACCACCCTCCAAAAGAGCTCAGGGAAGCAAACACACTTGTGGTAAGGGTAAAGGGACCCCTGACCATTAGGTCCAGTCGCGGACGACTCTGGGGTTGCAGCGCTCATCTTGATTTATTGGCCGAGGGAGCAAGCGTACAGCTTCCAGGTCATGTGGCCAGCATGACTAAGCCACTTCTGGCGAACCAGAGCAACGCACGGAAACACCGTTTACCTTCCCGCCAGAGCGGTACCTATTTATCTACTTGCACTTTGATGTGCTTTCAAACTGCTAGGTTGGAAGAGGCCTGCCTCTTTGATTTGCACAAGTACTCACCCACAATTTTTTTTAAAATGCCTACTATCTAGTTGAAGTGCAAACACATTTTTAATCACCATGAAATGATTTCCTCGATCTAGCTGATTAATGGGGCTAAATTCAACAGACCTTATTATGTTATGTAAATAGGAGTTGCAAGTCATTGCATTAGCGGAACAACTTCTGCTTGTGCAACAGAATTTGATATCCCTGCACTGCCCCCCTGCCCCAAATCTTATCTGGGAATTTCCCGAAGCCCCCTGAACAGATCAGAAGTGATGTGCAGTGACTTAGATGGATGCAACTCTAGGTAACTAACATTTACTAAGCAACCTGGAGTATATTCTTAAAGTCATCTGGGCAAGGATTGCACCACTGTTCTGTACATCTCCAAACACACGAGGGGCATGCAAGAAATGTGTAAGAATTAAGATCCTCAGGATTGCAGATCCTGGGTTAGATTCTGCATCCTGTAGTATGTCACATAGGCATGAACTGATGCCACAAGCTATTTTCCTCCTCCACCACCACCACACCGAAGCTTTTCCGTTGCTCATTGCCCGCATTAAGTTACAGCCGTCACATTTCTCACAGCAATTCAGTCTCATATAACCTTCCACCTAAATTTCACGATTGGCAACTGATGTTCTGCTTTCCACTATCGCAGTCTAGGATCTTTACTAGGATCCTCCCACAGAATTATACATTTCTGTCTAAACTGAGTCTACGCACCTGCTTCATTATCATTCCATGTCGCTCTGCCAAAAAAAGGAAAAAGGAAAAAAAACAAAAAACAAGCCGAAGTATTCGACGCATCCAAGAGCCCAACCGGATTAGGACTCGGAGTTCGTTCGGCACGGCATGAAAAGAAAAACACGGCATTCCTAGCATGCCAGATAGCGCACAGGATGAAAATTAAAAAAGATGGCTACAATTAAGATGCTTGGCGCTCTTCTGGTACATGGGGGCCAGAGCAGCGAATGACAGCACTTGTGCGGCTCCTCGCCTTATTATGTCTCCTTGCAGATCCCTTCTGGAGCCAGAACCGCTCTGCTCCGCCATGTTCCGAAAGCCATATAAACAAACACACACTTAAGAAGCGGAGAGCCCTGGGAATATTATTGCAATGTTTGTTATTTATACAGAGCTTTCGGCACGCACCTCACTTGGTAGAAAAAACATAGCCGGCAGAACACAGCCCCCCGAGGACCCCAGAATTTAAGTGATATGGAAAATAGGGGGGGCAGGGGAGTCAGAGGCCGAGGGAACATTATGAGAATTATGACTACACGAGATTCGTAAAGTCAGTTTACTGCAGAGGCTGAGGGGGGGGGCTCTCCTCCAACTCCCATCAGCCCCAGCCAACCGAGTTGTGGTCCAGTGACATCTGAAGGGCCGCAGGTTCCCAACCCTCAGTTTACCGAATAACTTATGACCTACCAGGCCAAAGCAAAGGCAACCCTCTGGCCTGGCACCTGCCTGCCTGACAAGGGAAGCAGCAAAAAGGCAAAGGTTTGCTAGGTCCCTGATAGGACTGCATTTATTGCAAGGGTTTCTGGCCACCTTTCGGCAACACAATGCACTCAGCATGGCTATGCATGGCTGCACTTGGTATCTTGGGAAAGTAGGAAAAGGTGTCCTGTGATCACATACACAAGCACGCGCACACACAAACAAACACACACAAAGTATATGCAGTTACCAGGGCTGTAGCTAGGGGGTGGTGAGGTGGGGGGGTGGTGGGCCCCCGCCAGGGGCGAGGTGGGCTAAAATATGTCCATAAATATAAATATTGATTATTGCCTCATAAGAAATGGTTTTAAATAGAGGGTGAATTGGGGGGTGGTGGAGGAGATGCGGAAAGAAGAGCTAATTTGTCCGTGGCTAGGTGGCACAATCTGGGCGGTTTTGCAAGGGGCGCAAGATCACCTAGCTACGGCTCTGGCAGTTACCCAAAGCGTTAAGAAGAAAATAAATGGAAACCCATATTAAATATACCATAGTATGTCAGGTTACCAGTTATGATTAAGGAGGAAGTAAACTTAGGACCCTTCTGCAGTAAACATTTAAAGCAATATCACACCACAGGGGTTGCTCTTCCCTACTGCCCGAGGCAAAACAGGAAGCCTCACTTAGCAGGATCATGCAGAGGCTTCTCCTTGCTTCTGCAGTGGAGGCAGCGGTGGGCAGGGCCCTGTCCCGCCACCTTAAACAGCCATGGCTTCCCCCAAGAAATCCTGATAAGTGTTGTTTGTTAAAGGGGCTGAGAGTTGTCACGAGACCCCCTATTCCCTTCACGTAGCTACAATTCGCAGAGCAGTTCAACAACCAACGCCTCTTTCCAAGGAACTCTGGGAATTGCAGCTCTGTGAAGGGAACAGGGGTCTCCTAAGAACCCTCCAGCACCCTTAACAAGCCAAAGTTCCCAGGATTCTTTGGGGGAAGCCGTAACTGCCTAAAGTGGTAGGAAACTAATGGGGCCTTCTATATGTGTAGGGATGGAGGGATATATCACCAGCTAAACTTCACAATAGGCTGATATAGCATGATGTCTAAAATAAAGATGGAGCTATGTAGAGGCATTGGCTGGCTTCACGGTTTCCCCTGCATTGTGATTTTTGCATAACACACATAATGATTCGTGATATATTGCCAGGTCAAAAATTATGAAACCAATATCACAATACAGTATGGACTTCAAACCAGTTTTGGACAAGATACTGATATTTGTTGTTCAGTCATTCAGTCGTGTCCGACTCTTCGTGACCCCATGGACCAGAGCACGCCAGGCACGCCTATCCTTCACTGCCTCTCGCAGTTTGGCCAAACTCATGTTAGTAGCTTCGAGAACACTGTCCAACCATCTCATCCTCTGTCGTCCCCTTCTCCTTGTGCCCTCCATCTTTCCCAACATCAGGGTCTTTTCTAGGGAGTCTTCTCTTCTCATGAGGTGGCCAAAGTACTGGAGCCTCAACTTCAGGATCTGTCCTTCTAGTGAAGCACTCAGGGCTGATTTATCGCCCAGCAGTAACAATGACCAAGCACTTAAACTGCTCTAGAACCCAAACCTGCCACCAGAGAATGACCAGATCAGACGTATGTCCCATTTTCCTCCCATTACCATCTTTATTTAGCTTGGCTAGCCACACCACAGCATCAGGTAATTTGCCAGAGGGAAAAGGAGAGGGTTTGGCTTTCCCCTGATATTACAGTGGCAGAGCACAGCGATGGCCAACATACTTGTACTGAACTCTGTGTTTGCTCCTGTTATTTTATTTTGATTTATATTCCACCACACATGACTCAAGAAAGCCCTCAGGGCAGTCAGCTAATCTGCATCACTGCAGCCTCGCCCTTACTATATTTAGTGTTCTCTCTCCCTCTCTTTCACACACACACACACACACACACACACACACGCAAATGCTGGGTAAGACAAGACGTTTTTCAACATGTCAAATTTTTGCCCATGGGCTTCGCTTATTTCAGTACCAAGTCCAAGAGCAACAGCTGAGTAATTGAAATGATAGTATCAAACTCCTCCTCCTCCTCCCACTATTTTCTGCATGGGCTCCTCTCAGATTATCTAGGCAGATATCCCTAGATTTGGGTTGCTACGGAAAAAGCACCTTCAAGATGATAGAAAGGTATACCGGTAATCCCCAGGAAATGGTCATCTAAATGGCACCATATTATTCTAACTCAGTACCCATTCACTTCAACTGCTTCTGCACAAGCCAGGCTGGCCCAAGATTTGACTGTGGGATTGTTTGTTTTTTTGCTGCCCTTGGTGAATTAAATGTTTGCCTACTATGGGTGGAGTATAGTGGGGATACGAAGTGGAGTATGAGCATAGGGAATGAGATCCATACACAAACAGGACTTCCCCCTACCCTCCCCGAACACACCCCCTAAACCTGTTCTGAGGATTCCTCCAACCCTTTCCGAGCAGAGTGCACCTTGTTCTGCACACAGAACAACTTAGTTGAATCTCACTCTCTTATTGTATGCTGGCCATTAAATGACCCGAAGCTTTTTCACGTGTTACGATTGCTTTGCAGTTTTCCCTGGTTAAACTGCCCAGATGGCCTGGGTAGATTGATCTGCCCCAACTTGGTATTATTGTTCTTATGTTTCCCCACCCCCTCTGTATCTAGAACCCCTTTACTTCTCCCATACTTTATGTGTTAGCGTCGGTATCGGCGATCGTGCTTTGGTGGTTTATTCCTTTGTAGCTAATCCTGTTGAGATCTGTTCGAAGAAGAGGAAGGAGGAGGAGGTATCTCTCAGTCACTCTGTTGTGTTCCGGAGGTCCTAGTCTTGTGTTGTCTTTTCACCTGATCCACATCCAGAAATGGACCGTCTAGGAGGCTGGAGCCCCAGCAGTAAACTTTCAGCGGCAGCAGCAGCAACATAGGAACATAAGAAGGGCCTGCTGGATGAAGCCAATGTAGTAGCTAGTTCATCAAGGCAGCAGCGGGGCTGTGTGGGCACCCTGGCAGGAGTGCCAGGTTGGTTTTGCTGTTCGTGCCCACACTGCACCAGCCTTACGGTCTCCTCACTCCTCTAGGGCTGTTGGGAGAATTCTAATGGGAAAAGGAAGCGGAAATTGCAGCAGTTCACACGTTTCTTTGGGAAATCGCAATCAGTGTTCAATTACAATTTTGCACCATTGGGGCTGTTTTTTTTTAAGTCTGCAAACAATGCACAAGGAGTGACTTCTCTTTACATCGCTCCGGGATTTCCGTTAGACTGAAGGGAATGCAAGTTACATACGTTGCAAAAATAGTTATGAAACTTTCGTGAAATGGCAGGCGCTGGCAGGGGAACGGAAACAGCACCGATTGTTCGGAATGCAGGTCAGGGCGGAAGCTACAGCCTCCCCCACATTAAGCTGTAGCAACGCTGTTGCTGGGAGGCTTTTGTTGTGACCCCGCCCCACTGGGTTACCTGTTCCTGCCCAAACCGTCTCCTTCATCTCAGCCTGATTCAACCACCCAGTCATCGTTCTTCTGCAGCTGCTCAAACTCTGTTCAAACAATCAATAAAGGTGAAGGTGGTTTGACACGAAAGTGTGGTTTGGATGTGAATTTAGCTGACTGGATAGACCAGACGTGGTGAAACAGTTTCAGCTTAAGCATTGCCTTTCCTTCCGGGGGGGGGGGGAACTGTGAGTGGCAGGCAGAGCAAGAGGCAAAAGTGAGCAAAGCAAGGAATCCACATTTTTACTGTGTAGTGTGCACTAGTTTCTACACACACACACACATACACACACACACAACCTCTCCATCCTCAATCCTGGCAGGCAAGAGGCATGATAACAACTGAAGGATGCATCCCAGCCAGGTAAAAGCATTTGAGGAGGGCGCAAAGCAGGCTGGCGAAAGGTGTGGTCTGGGAAGAGGTGTGTGTGTGTGTGTGTGTATATAAGAGTCTATACAGTCAGACAGAAAAGTCTGAAAAGCTCCTGGGCCTCAGGTTCCCCCACCCGAGTGAGATGCACAGCCTGCATGTTGCAAACAGACTGTAGTTTGGAAGGCTGTTAATTGTGTCCCTTAGAACAGTGCTCCCCAACCTTTTCATTGCCGCGGACCGGTCAACGTTTGATAATTTTACCGCGGCCCGCTGAGGGGGGGGGACATTGATTGTTTATATTTTAGATTGTTTTGATTTAATAATTTTAATTTAATTGTATTTAAACATGCCTTCAAAATAAAATACAGTTACACCCGGTTAACCTCTCGCCCATGGAATGTCGCACAAACCCGAGAGAAATACACCACAGTAAATAAAATGGAAATAATTTAATGTTCCTTGGGCGGCCCGGTACCATTTGATCCATGGACCGGTACCAGTCCGTGGCCCAGGGGTTGAGGACCACTGCCTTAGAACACAAGCCGCAGTACCCTTTATTTAGCAATTAAATGCTAAATCCCCTCTTTAGCTGGGTTCCGTAAGAAGGTATGTTTGGGATCCGTTGAAACCAGGGAAGGCAATTTAATGATATGGCCATTGCGTGAAATGAAACAAGAAAATGAAATTAATTGCAGGCAACAGATTACGCTTCCATTGACTGCAACACAATTTGAATACCTTGATTAGAATGAGAGGTATCTGGGAGCAGCCAGCAATTTTTAATTACCGGTAGCTACAGGCCATAAGCAATATCACCCCTGGAATTCTCTCTGTACATTTTATCATCTGCTCAACCACCCTTAAAAGAAAGGCACATCTCCTTTTAACAGAGCGTTACGAGGAGATAGCCACATGCCGAATGTTGTTATCATGCTTGAAAACTTTGTTCCCTTCTTTTGCCTTTAAAATAAAGAACCAAAGACATCGCAGCAGAGTATTAACTTGAGGTGCGAATCAAGATATGGAGATGGCATCAAAAAGGGAATTAGATAAATTCATGAAAGATTGGTCTGTTAACACAGCTATCAGGCACATTAGCAAAATATATTAGGGATAGATTAATCCAGGGGTCGGAAAACTTACCAGGCCTCAGGCCATTTCCTCCAGCGCTGATCGTGCAGTGGGCCGGAGGGCGGGGGAGCGTGCGCCCATACGCGTGTGCACACGCTATTTCTGGCGCACTTCTGGGTCGGCAGAGCACTGGAAATAGTTTGTGCGCATGTGCACGGGCCTCCTCAGACCCAGAAGTGTGCTGGAAATGATGCTTGCGCATGCGCTAAAGCCATTTCTGGTGCTCCGCCAACCCGGAAGTGGGCAGCCGCGCCGCGCTGTGCCACACCATTAAGAGCGGGCGGCGGCAGTGGTCGCCATGGGCCAGATAATTGAGTTCCTCGGGCCGTATCCGGCCCGCGAGTCTTAGTTTGGAGACGTCTGGATTAATCTGTCAATTCTGGTTTCCTCTCCCTTTCTCGTTTTTCCAGTTTTGCGCTAGCCAGATTTCCATGTGTGTTTTAATCTGTATTTCGTTTACTGCTAATCTCAATTTCTTGAATGTTTTTACAGATAATTTATTGCTTTATTCTATTTCTAAACCGCTTTGTGGTTTGTTTGTTTTTGTTTGTTTTCAACAGTTGAGTGTTCTATAAATATTATGAATATTTTGCATTTTTAAAAAAAGTCATCGGAAAAGTTTTTCACCATTTTCGTACTCATTTTTGCCCAATGCACACACCTTTTTTTTGCAAGCAATTTCTCCCAACAGAACACTGCTTTCATTAATATATGCATTCTTAGGCACACTTTCCCCTAATACATGCCCTTTTCTGGGGAGGGGGTTGGAGGACTGCATCACAAATTTCTGAGAAATGCAAAGGATAGCTGTTTTTCAGTTCCCATATTGATTTGGAAAGTGCAATTTAGGTAGATCCACATTCAAATGCAAGCCGAATTTCCTTCCCATCCTTAAAATACACCTCCAGGTTGTTCAGAGGCAACCAGAAGAGGTGGTTGCTGCCTTTTTGCCCTGATCCCAGAAACATCCACCCAGGCCATTATTTGGAGACATGATGCATGACAGGATGACATTTAAAGACATTGCTCCTCTGCAAATATCACATTGGAAGGAGATGCAAGGCCTGTGTCTAGTATCACTGTGTCTAGTTAAAGGCTGGAGAAGTTCCCCTAATGAAGACAGCAAACACACACGGGGAATCACCTATTAAATAAAAATTGCAACTTATTAGCATTGCTTCTCTTATGTGATTAGGGCAGCCCCTTCTTCCATTTCCCACACACGTGAAGACCTCTCTGAATGTCAAGCCGAAAGCTGAACTACCATTATCATCCCATGGCTTTTAACACTTTGTGCCAATCTAGGTATGACACAGGACGCGGGTGGCGCTGTGGTCTAAACCACAGAGCCTAGGGCTTGCTGATCAGAAGGTTCAGTGGTTCGAATCCCCACAACGGGGTGAGCTCCCGTTGCTCGGTCCCAGCTCCTGCCAACCTAGCAGTTCGAAAGCACATCAAAGTGCAAGTAGATAAATAGGTACCGCTCCAGCGGGAAGGTAAATGGCGTTTTCCGTGCGCTGCTCTGGTTCGCCAGAAGCGGCTTTGTCATGCTGGCCACATGACCCGGAAGCTGTACGCTGGCTCCCTCGCCCAGGAACGCGAGATGAGTGCTGCAACCCCAGAGTTGGACACGACTGGACGTAATGGTCAGGGGTCCCTTTACCTTTACCTATGACGCTGAACAGGAAACTGCATACCCTCCAACATTTCTCCAATGGAAGCAGGAAAGTCCTATTCCATAATAATACTAATATTAATACTACTACTACTAATTTTATTTTTTTATACCCCACCCATCTGAATGGGTTGCCCCAGCTACCCTGGGCAGCTTCCAACATACATAAAAAAAACATATAAAAACATTAAACATTGAAAAACTTCCATATACAGGGCTGCCTTCAGATATCTTCTTAGGTAATCTCCTAGTTACTTATTTCCTTGTCTCGTGAGTCACATAACTCCATACCCTCCCAACACTTTTCCAATGAAAATAGGGACATCCTAAGGAAAAGCAGGAGATTCTGGGATGAAATCAGAAACTGGGATGGCTTGTGTTAATCTGGGACTGTCCCTGGAAAATAAGGACACTTGGATGGTCTGAAACTGACTGAATTGTTATCCACAAGTCTTCCTCCCACCTCCTTCTACAATACACACAACCTAAATACCCACCCACCCACTTGCTAAGAGGAGAAGCAAGGATCCATGTCCCACCTGCAATCTGAAGGCAGGAGGCGATATATTTCCTTCTGTCACTTCAACCCATTTTTCTGCATCTGCGGACCAGGCTTCAGACTAGGAGTGCCTTAGGAAAGAAATAAGGCTTTGAAGGTGAGAGAAACAGTTGCCCAAGCATAACGGCACAGAAAATGACAAAGGATTGAAGCTATGGAGTGAATAGTAGATGTGTTTGTATGGAGTGAGCAGGGGGGGGGGAGAAGTGTAAGGATGGGGAGATAAAGGAGAGGACAAAGCAAGTGTCCAAGAAATGGAGTGTTGAAGTGGAACTGGGATGGTCCTCCAGATGTTACTGCTCCTTGCTTTGTTCATCGTTGGTCATGTTAGCTGGGGCTGGAGTCCAGCCACACAGGTTCCAGATCTCTGAAGGAGAAGAATTAGAACATTGGCACTTATGTTGAAAGTGATGTAGCTAGTGCACAGAGACTACGTGTGGTGGTGGTGGTGGGGGAGATGAGTAGAGACAGACAGACAGACAGAGAATTCCAGTGAAGAAAAGATTAAAGGAAGAAGTGAACCAAAAGTTCTGAAATGAAGGAGATAATTGATGGTGCAAGGGGGAAAAAATAGGTAAAAAAGGAAAATTTCTGGATGCCAAGATCCAAGTCTTGGGCAAGTAATCTTCGGTGAGAGAACCCCAGTAGAGATTTAAAAAAAAATAACAAAATATGCAGCAAACTTAGAAATATAGGACACAGGACCTTTAAAATATGCCCTTGTGAGTTCCTTCCCAAGTTTTTCCACTTCCCCAACGTAGAAAAAAGGCCACACGTTTGGTAAGTTAAAAATGGTTTACATAAAAACTCTCTGAAGATCAGATTCATGTGCATTTCCGTACAGCATTCAGAAAGGTTGCACAAGCGGTAAAGCTTGGCTTAGTTCCAAAGCACTGAAAGTTTCTAAATTATTGGTATAGGAACACAAGGAATGGCTTTTGAGAGCCATGCAGCTATGCCTCTTCACACAGTGATTTCAACAGGAAGACTGAGGGGAAGAAAGGCTTGATTACATAGTCCCTTCCCAAGGCAAGCTAAGCCTGGACAGGACAGCTTACTCTATGGTTTTAACCCACTCATGTATTAATTTGACTTAAGCATGTTGGTTATCTGAGACTGGTTATCCCATAATAACCATGTCACCAACAGTGGAAAGGAGAACCGTGAACAAACAAACAAACAGAGATGGCAGCAGAAATGGATTAGTATGCTGAGGTCTGCCAGACAGGATGGAGAGATATAAAAAGAAGGAACCAGTCTATGCCATTGTTGTGTCGTGGGTTCTGATAGCAAGAAGTCCAGCAACACTTCTTAGTGAAAACAGCTCTTTATTGTAAGGGATAAGACAAGACTGGGGAAGGGGGTAGGGAAAGCTCTATTTATAGAACATTGGGACTGAGGGAAAAGATACATTTTAGCGGGAACCAATAATATTCAAACTTTCCGGCGGGACCCAATCAGGCTGTGGATTGTGAATATGAAAATGAATAGCTAAGAAGAGAGAAACCCAGAAACAATCATGTCACAAAAACATGTGGTTTGTATCTAAGCTTCTTTGTATGGCATTTTATACTGAAGGAAATGACTGTGGAGAGAGAGCAAGCGCTGCTTGTTTGCGAGAACTAGGTCTCAGGTTGTATAACAAAAACACATCCTTGAGTTAATTGAGTTTCCACTAGGCCCAGTTAAAGAGATGTGGTCACGCATATCATGCACTGTGATATTAGTGACCACAAATTATCGGTTTCGTGTTGTGCTGTAATACATTCCCAGGATTCTTTGCTGTGTTAAGTCTTTTATATTAGGTCTTCAGCACAAGGACAAATAGTGGCAATTCTTGCAAACGTAAAAAAATTAATTTGATTCAGATATTTCTTCCAATCCAATCTTGGATTACAGAAGCCAGTCAATTACAGGATTACAGAAGCCAGCAAGAGAGTAAAAAAAACAAAAAAAAGGTGGTGGTGGTTGTGGGAAATAACAATAGAAACTCAGAATAAGCAAAAATAATAGTCCTATTTGGGTCTGCTCCTCGTGTGCTATCTCCATGCAGAACGTCCCAGGTTCAACTCCCAGTTAAAGCTGGGAAATACCCCCTGGTTAACTGCTGCTGTTCAAGATATGCAATTCTGATCTTGACCCGTATTTCACAGGGTTGTATGTCATGCAAAGAGGATCCATGACTGGAGGAGGCTCCCATTTCAGAGCTCAGCCTCCAACTAGCGGAAGGAGAAGACGACAGATCTTAGTGCACTTGTTCTCACACACTGTGCTCGCAGGCAGGGTTTACATGCAAGCACAAAATCTGGATATGGAGGCAGAAATGGAGAGCGGCCACCAGGTCAAATAGCCTACCACAGACCTACAGGTGAAACTCGAAAAATTAGAATATCGTGGAAAAGTCCATTTATGTAAGCAATTGTTTTCATTAGCTACTGGAGTTTAATATATGAGATAGACTCATGACATGCAAAGTGAGATATGTCAAGCCTTTGTTTGTTATAATTGTGATGATTATGGCGTACAGCTGATGAAAACCCCAAAGTTGAAATTGTTAATTTGGGGTTCTCATCAGCTGTACGCCATAATCATCACAATTATAACAAATAAAGGCTTGACATATCTCGCTTTGCATGTCATGAGTCTATCTCATATATTAGTTTCACCTTTTAAGTTGAATTACTGAAAATAAATGAACCTTTCCACGATATTCTAATTTTTCGAGTTTCACCTGTACATAACCTGAGGCGTATTAAGACAAGCACAACCCCACCATCTCTAGGAAATTTATCGAGCTCCTGGAAGGTCCCAATGCCTGGCTCATGGGCTACATTTCCGAGTCACAGGTTGTGCAGACCTGTTTATAACTGGTTCCTACATGTGGGAGTTCCCAGAATGCTTTGCTTTTGAGTTCTGGCACCAAACATAATTTGGCAGAGCGCCAACCCGAGCTTCCCACTTGCTGAGCTTCAGCATAAAACAATCTGAACAATCAGAAGGCTGGTAGCAGGTGGCCTGATGTCACCCATTACAACCCATGACGCCACCCATCGCAACCCAGTTTGGAAGCCAAGCACCATCAAATAATTGCACATAAGTAGAGATAGACCGATGATTACCTTGGCTGTTATGTGACTAAGTGTGAGATGCGTCATATGAACTGATCCCCTGCATCACTCCTCCTTATAATCACTGTGACCAGAATAGAGAACACCTAACCTAAATGGTACTATCACTGAATGTGCCCAAATAAGATGGTACTTAAAGCTAAAGCTGTCTGAAGCCACTGTGACATTTCCTCTCCCACAACAGCCTTTAACTGTCTGTGAGATGTTCAACTCTATTGTTTTAACTGTTCAATCTACCATAATTCTGCAACCCACAAGCCTATAACCCTTGCCTCAGTTACAGTGGTACCTCAGGTTAAGAACTTAATTCGTTCTGGAGGTCCGTTCTTAACCTGAAACCATTCTTAACCTGAGGTACCACTTTAGCTAATGGGGCCCTGCTGCGCCGCCACTGCGATTTCTGTTCTCATCCTGAAGCAAAGTTCTTAACCCGAGGTACTATTTCTGGGTTAGCATAGTCTGTAACCTGAAGCGTCTGTAACCCGAGGTACCAATGTACATGCTAATTCCAGTGGAACCTGTATCTGCTTGGATAGTAACAGAATTACAGCTACCAGAAGATAGATGGATTAAAAAGAATGGCTGATTTTATTTATTTTTAGTACAGTGGTACCTCGACTTAGGAAGTTCATCCGTTCCGAAGGGGCGCTCGTAAGTCGAAATCTTCGCAAGTCGAAGCCGCCATCTCGGAACAGGGAAAAAAATTCATCCATCGAAAAAATTGCATTAAAATCTTCATAAGTTGAGGTATCGTGCCGCCGCTTTCGAAAATTTCGGAAGCGGCGGCCATTTTTTTGCTTCCGGAGGTCATTCGGAAGTCGAAAAATGCAGAAGTCAAGTCGCTCGTAAGTCGAGGTACCACTGTATTTCTTTTATTCAGGCCTTGAATCCTGAAGGTCTATAGGTCAGCTGTGGAGCACTTATACATTTATATGATTTAACAACATGCACATGCTTCTCGGTGGCAATAAACCACCTGAACGGTTTACAACAAATTACGGTAAATATAAAACATTTAAAATGATCAAGAAAGGCATAGGCTTTCCGTGAGGAAGATCTGAGGTTCAGTCCTCAGCATTTCAAGATAAGGGTGGGGGAAAGAGCCCAATGTGGAGCCCTGGAGAGCTGCTCCCAGTCTGTGAAGACAATTCTGAGGTAAATAAACCACTGGTCTAACACAATATTAAGCTAGCTTCCTATGTTCCTATCCTGCAGTATAGTGGTACCTTGGTTTACAAACTTAATCTGTTCCAGAAGTCTGTTCTTAAACCAAAGCATTGTTAAACCAAGGTGTGAAGAAGAGGAGGAGGAGTTTGGATTTGATATCCCGCTTTATCACTACCCAAAGCAGCTAACATTCTCCTTTCCCTTCCTCCTCCACAACAAACACTGTGAGGTGGGTCTGAGAGACTTCAAAGAAGTGTGACTAGCCCAAGGTCACCCAGCAGCTGCATGTGGAGGATGGAGACGCGAACCCGGTTCACCAGATTACAAGTCTACCACTCTTAACCACTACACCACACTATGCTTTCCCATAGCAGCGGGGACTCAATTTACAAACGGAACACACTCAACAGGAAGCGGAACATGTTCTGCTTCCAAAGCAACATTCACAAACCAAAACACCTACTTCCGGGTTTGCAGCGTTCTTAATCCATGTTTTTCATAAACTAAGCTGTTCTTAAACCAAGGTATAGGCCATTTCCTGGGGAAAAATGGATTTAAATGCTTTCTGGAGAAAAATATTCATTCATAAAGTACTTCCAATAAAATTTGTACACATAATTGTGGGTTAGAAAAGGAAGAGATCTGTGTGGGAGACAGATCAGAGGGTTTTCTCAGGGTGTGAGGCTGAGAAATGGGGGAGAACTCCCAGGTGGAAGATGGACGGAATCAGCTTTCGGTATGCAGATGGAAGATTGAAATAAAATGGTGATGAAGGGCTTTCTTTCTGTTATAAAGATAATGAATACTGTATTTTCTATTTTCCTTCTCTATATTATTCTTTTATTTTGACATATTGCCTTTTATTATTTTTCAATCAGAGTTTAGATTTTTATTGCTTCATATATTTAATAAAATTCTCTCTCTCAAAGTAAGTACCTCCAGTGAACAAACGTAACACTAAATATCCACTAAACATCAGACTAAAAATCTAAACTGTTCTATCCCTTTATGTATAATTTGCCATCCTTTGGTAAGAGTGAATTTATAACACCCCAAACTTTTGCATCTGATGGTCACTGCACTGTATGTTAATGTGAGCTGATGACTGCATTTTTGTTGCATTCACTTTTTCCCGTCTGTTTCTCATGGTTTCCCATGTCTCCCCTCCCCCTTTCATTGTAAAATTACATTTTTTTAATTAAAAATAAAAATGAGGAATCTCAAGGATACGACAATGCATCAAACACATCTGGAATGTACAAAGAAATAAAATCTACTACCTGAAACTAGAATCCTCAGTCATGTACCCTGTAGCGCTCCCTCCCTCAGCATATGTGCTTTTTGCCCAACTGAAAGAAAAGGATGAAGTCTAAAGGTTTCTGGGACGTTTCAGAAATTGTACAAGTCATTTTCATGAAATCTGGCATGTTGTAAAAGTCTTTAAAACAGCTGGCAGGGCTTTCGCTGCAACAGGCAAGTGTACCTTAAGCAAAGAGGAAGCCATAAAAGGGGGGGGGGGAATGGATCCAGTTGGCGGGCCAGATCCAGATCTCTCCTAACTTCTGGGGGCCACTTTGATAGGTGGGGGCAGGGCCACACACGTCCCCATCACCTGATGTTAACCATGAAGTAAAGCAAAACATTTTCCTTTGCTTGTGTGGTTCACTGAAATCAACAGGGCTTGACTCACAGGTATGATAATGAGGTCTAGATCCAACACAAATATCTTCTGATAAGCTGCTACATTTGCAAGAACTGTCATAATACTTATACTAATGGACTGCACACAGTAAATGATTTAAGCAATGCTGTAGCGTCTCCCTCTCGATTCATGCCACCAGCTGGCTGCTAAGTTTGACTTATTACTACGTACATTGCTCGGGCCATACTCCCACTGCATTCTTCTTTGCCACGATCACTGCATGGATCTACCACGTCTTTAAAAAGTAGCTGTTCAATGGCTCCGTTGGACCCCTCCCCCCCCCAAGATCAGCAGGATTCTCCTTAGGACCGTGTTCCTTGACAACAGCCACCTTCAGATCCCTAAGTAAGGTAAACAAAACTGGGCCGCAGCAATCAGCTGAACTGAGTGACAATTTCCAAACGGTGCCAGCAAAACGTGGGTGGTTGCGTTATTACGGAACAGTCCTCGTATACCTAACAATGGAAATGATATACGATCATTATGCAAAATTATAAGAGCACAGCAGCTGAGTCAAAGAGCTGTCAGCAAGCAATTATGCTCCCAAAGCCGGAAATGGAGGCAGGGAGGAGCGCAAGAATCCTAACCTGTCCTTCTGGAAAAGAAGCTACATCTTTAGCAGTGCATGGACAAACTGATCTCTCTCTCTCTCTCTCTCTCTCTGTGGAGGGAAGTATTTTAGCTTGAGCAGTACAGTCATTTTAAACGTGGTTCACCTTTTATCATCGGTTGAGAGAGAAAAAGAACAGTTACATTCAAGCAACTATACTATGGACAAAATCACAAAGCAACACAAATAGGGCTGCCGTACCGTATGTCCCAGACACATCTGGGAATCGGGCTGTGCAAATGGTGTCCAGGCGGATTTTTGCTGAATCGGCAACATGTCTGGGAAAATCCGGGCGTATAGCAAGTAGGGTGTGGGTGTGTGGGTGTTTTCAAATGCTTTAAAAATGCAAAAAGAAGCCCCAAAACTTAAAATGGACTGGAAGCAAGTGCAAATTCTGGAACATTTCCAGGCAGCTTACAAATGGATCAAAATACAAATGGATATAAGTGCCTCTGAAAATATCCTGGTAGCCAACCCAAAGTGACACCACTTCTGCATCAGTGCAGTGATGACAGTAATGTGCTTTGTTTCTGCCCCACCCCTCCACTCCTGGAGACTTACAAGAGCTTGGGTACCAGGTTACCTAAAGAACCACTTTCTTCCATATGCCTTTCCCAGGCAATGAAATCTTCTTTTGAGACCCTTTCTCCAGCTTCCACATCACCTGCTGAAGTGAGGCAGACATCTACTAGGGAGAGGATGTTTTTGGTGGTGGCACCCCACTTGTGAAATGTCCCGACAGATTTACCTGCTGCATATGATATCTTTTAGGCACCAGGTGCAAGACTTTCTTGTTCTCCAAGACCTTTTAATTACAAACTCTTGGGTGCCTAAGAGGCTTTTACACAAAGTTCCTACTGGCTGGATTAAACTGTTTCACAGTTGCTATGTTTCATACTGACTTCAAATTGTTTTGTTTTTCACTGGGCTTTTTGTGATTTGTTTTGGTTTTTGTGTTTGCGAATCGTATTTCGGTGTTTATGCAAATCTCACAGACGGTTGGGTGGCCTGCATATAAAGAAGTGAATAAATAACTGAAGGAGCGCTGGAGTTAAGATAATATTAAATAAATAATATTCTTACATTTTCTTGGAAGAGGGAGCCCAAAGCCCAGAAGAGTCCAGGCAGCTGCTATTTAATTTATAGTCCAAATGGCAAACTAGGCACCAATAATATATGACTGGATAATTTCAAAGGGAATAATAATAATAATAATAATAATAATAATAATAATAATAATAATATCATCTAAGGAATCCTTGATTTGTCAGACAGGCAACTTTCTAGAACTATCCATCATATTAAAGAAAATAAAAATAAGTCAGGGATCTATAGGCATTCGTAACATCAGTTGCTAATTATTGACTATTAACTATTCTTAACATCAGATGCAAACTACTTCATGTCTCAGTGCAATATATTAAGAACTAATGTATGCCATAATTGTTGTTGTTTTTTTTCCAAATCTGCTCAGTTATGCATGTGGATAGTTCCAAATGTGTTACAACTTGGTCTTTAAATATTGATATTGCTTTTTACTAAACGGGAAGAGACTTGAGACCAGTAGTGTTATCAGACATTTAACATTTACAGAGAGTTCCCTCCATTCAAAAAGAAAAAAGAAAAAAAAAGGCATCTCAGAAAAATCACTGCAACATCTGCTGTGAGGCTCGAAAAACATCTGTAACTGATAATCCACAGCCTTATAAACAGTTGTGATTAACACTTCAGATGTCAAAGCCTAAGCGAGCAGATGCAACTCTCGTCGTTAACAACGGAAGCCCTTTTGGATCTCTGGAAGCACCAAAGAAACCGCAAAACTTTCTTCACTCCCGTAACTTGAAAAAAAGCAAGCAAAATGCCAGCTCACGCTTCTCTGCCCCTTTAAATACCCTGCCAGAGACTTTCCTTCAGAAGCCCTGCCAGACAGCTACTGCCCGGATTTCCAACTTCCTTTGAAGATTATATGTTGTGTATGTTCACTATATATTCAGTGAACTGGGACGAACAACTTTATTGTGGAGCTTATATTGCGCACAGCCTGGCCTTTTAGATCGGGGTTGTATTTCACCTTAGATGCCCTCCTAATCTAACCATGCAATTGTTCCATCTTATGCCTCCGATTTGGGAGTAATGGCATCAAACTGAATGCACCCGTTTCGCTGAACGAAATCTGTATCATTCCGGGGTGGGGGTGGAATCCTTAGAACCATGCAAATTTATATTCAAATTAGTTCTGAAGCTGCTTGCTGTAACAAAGAGAAAGGATGCGTCTTGTGTTGTTTGTCTCCAATACACACACCTCTTGGAAGAGAAGCTACAGATCATTACGCCCAGCTATCTTTGCTTCTGCAGGTGAAAGGGCAGAATGTTAATTGATTTTTACAAGTCATTCCAGAACATTGAGCAGATATTGTAGACGCCAAACAACATACCTAGTAATTAATAAAAGCTGATGGCTACAGCACATTCTCTTACATGAATTAATTTGACTATTGCTGCCTTCTGGCTAATTCCACCTGTCAACCAGCATTCGCAGCTCCCTCTGCTACACAGACAAGTAGTTATATGGACACAGTGGCTATTGGTATGCTGGGCGATCAAGCAGCTTAAAAAGGAAATGCAACCTACAGATCTTTATTGCTTGAGGAATACATATTACTTAAGTTAATGCCATGCAATCCAAAGTCTTCCTCTTATCTGGCATGTCCATTGCAGGGAATTCGCTCATTCTCCCACGTATAACTCGCAATATTTCGATATGAGAAAATAAAAAAAAATGAATGAAGTTTTGCAGTTCAGTTTCAGGAAATCTGTTGTACAAGTGTACCTGTGACACAATGGGTGTAAAGGAAGACCCGTTTGCTCACAAGCAAATCACAGAATCTATACACTATAAGGTGTCACAATTTTGTGATTTCTCTCTCTCTCTCTCCCCCCCCCCGCCCTCCCCATTTTTAATGTTTAGTTCTAAGAAAATCTGAGAAACAACCCACCCCAATCTCTCTGCAGCTGCCTCTCAGCCTCTCTTAACTGAGTGAAGATAAAAACCTTCTGGAGACATATTAGCTGATAAACAAGATTTTGGCTTCTCATCATCAGGAAAGATTCTGAGAATCTATGCTTTCACAATACGTACCTACACCAGGATATGAGTAAGTGGTAAACTGACATTACTGGAGAGCTAAGGCGGGGTGGCATGGGGTTTGGGACAACTGTGTTGTAACCCCAAACCCCGAAACTTACAAAAACATTTAACTATCGGTATGTTAAATCTGAAGATGTTCTGTAATGATACCTGAAAGTATAGCCTGGCAAGTACACAAAATGGGTTTATGAAATTCAGACTTACCAGCTAAGGAAAGTAAAATCCTTGGACTTTCCTGCCCGCTAAGCTATGGGAGTCATTGCACTCACAGCCCTCTGGATTATATAGGTTTAAATTTCCATTTAAGCCTATACAATCCAGAAGGCTCCTTTAGTTATGAGGAAGAAGAAGAAGAAGAAGAGTTTGGATTTGATATCCCGCTTTTCACTACCCGAAGGAGTCTCAAAGCGGCTAACATTCTCCTTTCCCTTCCTCCCCCACAACAAACACTCTGTGAGGTGAGTGGGGCTGAGAGACTTCAGAGAAGTGTGACTAGCCCAAGGTCACCCAGCAGCTGCATGTGGAGGAGCGGAGACGCGAACCCGGTTCACCAGATTACGAGTCTACCGCTCTTAACCACTACACCACACTGGTGGGGGGAAATTCTTTAGTTATGAGAAGAAAAACTCCTTCTTTAGTTATTGGGGGGGGGAATGAAAAAACTAAATCCCAGGATTCCTTTTCTAGCAACACTGCCTTCTTATCTCAAACGATTGTACTGCACTTCGAAACATGAACCATTCTGAGGAGAGTTGTTCTGTTGTTTGCCAGTTCTCCAGTAACACACACCTTCCTAAGCCTTTTAAGGTCAGGGCAGAGATTTGCTAGAAATGTGTGCAAATATAGCAAGCACTGTTTGGATTTTCTTATACCACTCAAGGAAGGACAGAAGTAGGGGAAGGTGAAGGGCATTCTACCTGTGAGAGAAGGAAGCATTTCATTTGTTTTCACGAAGAGCCGTTTTCTGCAGGCCAGTACACCCACAATTCTCAAGTGCACAATGAGCCATGGTCACAATCTAACCATTTTAAATATTTTTGTTAATTCAATTAGACAGCTTGCAAGTTCATTTCTGTTTTAGGCACCAGCGTAGTGTAGATTGGTGAATTATTTTTTTTGGGGGGGGGTGTTCTCAGTAAATTCAAAGTAATGCACATTGACCTGAAGGGTTTTAAATTATTTGATTCATCTTCTGGAAAGGGCAAACTTCTCCGAGAGACTACAAAACAGTAGTTCCTGCCACTCTTTCAAAACGGGTGAAGAAATGGCATTATGTGATCATGTCAACATTATATATTGGCCTCTTATGTATAGAAGATAGTCATCTCTCAACAAGTGGGCGCCAGCCATCTCCCCCCCCCCAACAGCCTCTGGAAACACAGTGCCAATTCTGGATCCATTGTGAAATTACACATCTGGAGCTTCCTAGACTCTTCCTAGACTTTTAAGGAAATTAAAGAATTTTTTTTAAAAAAATTCCTTTTTTTCGTCTTTCAGGATGACTTCTGTATCACCAGCTGCCACCTCCACTCCCAACAGAACCAAGCTTCTAAGCGGAGAGGGTGCAAGGCTAGTCTTTATTTTTGAATTTTGCTATGCTGGGCTTCAGGTGAGCGGGAGATTGTTCTCACAGCAGAGACAACTATGAAGAGCAAACATGGAACACCCATGAACAGCAACATGAAGAGGGAGAAAGCTCTGCGTTTACTCCTAGTCTCAGATCTCTCTCCCTCGCAGCGAGGACTTGCAAAGCCATAGGTACCATCCAGGCTGGTAGGTCCTAGAAACTTTTGTTTTGGTGGAATGCGTTCCTTTGTAATGATCACGGGAATAAAAGCGAAACAGTGGCTACCATGCTCCCCAACTGCAACACATGAAAATGGCCTTCAGCATGGGAGATTCTTGCGAGGAATAGGCTCAAACCTTTTAATGTTTCTGAAATTAAATGCTTGTTTGACAATGGTGGATTCATGCTTTCAGATATATCATAGAAAAAAGTACTTCATTTTAATAAACGTTGTTTAAGAAAACTACTCAGTGAAAATGCAGGCTTAGAAAGACACTAGAAACGGTTTACATCTTGGAGATGGTTCGCTGCTAAACGTGAGTGAAGGTTCCTAAGCGAAGGTTCATCCTTTTTAGGTGCTGACCATCTTGTGTGTTTTCTTTTCTTTTCCACATCCTCTGTAGTGCTTGTAAGAGTGCTATACAAAAGAAAAATGTTTGCAGGGAAAATACGAAATATCTGTCTTCAACACTATTCCATAAAGTTAGTTAATGGATGAAAAAAAGAAAAAGAAAAACCAAAACAAATAAAAATACATTTGAAATAAATGCATATTACACATTATACATGTAGTGAGCCTTAGAAAATTATTACTTAATGTGCACAGTCCTGATATTATCTACAGACATGGCACTGTGAAGAAAGCTCTGTTTCTTAAAGCAGCTACTTCTTACAGGTTTGTACGAGTGATGCAGTTTTCTGCCAGTCAGATCACAATGTCCCTTTGACTTTGGTACATTCAGTGCAAAAAATAGTTTCGGGAATATCTTACCCTTATAAAAATAAAAGGCATATATATATATATATATATTTATATTTATATATGTATGTATCCCTTGAGAGTGCTTATAGAATCAAACACAAGAACGATATCTATTTAAGCATGGAAAAGTGAAAAGAACTAAAAAAAAAAAAGGTATTTTGTCCTCTATTTTCTTATTTACAATTTAAGGAAATCAATATCATGATTTTACAAAAATAAACAAAAGTTACTGTGTAAGAGGTTGTTTTTTTTTCCTGATATGCTGTGGTAAAGTCTAGTAGTTGTTTTTTTTTTTTTAAAGGAACACTTTTCATGCAGTATAAAGCATTAAATCAATCATTTTTCTCTTACAGTAGCTCATCTTTTGCCAAAGACACTATTTGCATATACATTTGTACAACCTACCTAACTGCAAGTCATTCTTGCTGCCCACTTCCTTCATATTAAGCCCCAGAAAATTTGATCTTTACGGTGCACACCATGCAGGCACTCGAAGTCTTAGGTAAAGCAGGTATAGGATATTTTAGTACTGTATTGTATATGACATAAAGTAGTGTACCACTGGGAATTAACTTCTATCATATTAAAAACCACGCACACCAGCATTTTTCACTTGACTTCCTACTAAAAGAAGAAGAAGAGTTTGGATTTGATATCCCGCTTTATCACTACCCGAAGGAGTCTCAAAGCGGCTAACATTCTCCTTTCCCTTCCTCCCCCACAACAAACACTCTGTGAGGTGAGTGGGGCTGAGAGACTTCAAAGAAGTGTGACTAGCCCAAGGTCACCCAGCAGCTGCATGTGGAGGAGCGGAGACGCGAACCCGGTTCACCAGATTACAAGTCTACTGCTCTTAACCACTACACCACACTGGCTCTTTGTATGCCATCTTGAACTCTGTTCAAATACTTGGGTGTAATCCGTTTTTGAGAGAGGGAAGATTTATGTGGTAGCCCTGATGCTGCTCAACACTTGTTGTCCTGCCTCTTTATTCTTAAATTATACTAAACATTAAAGTTTGGTGGTGAAAAGAAAAGAAAAGAAAAAAAGAAAAAAGAAAGAAAGAAAGAAAGAAAGAAAGAGGTCAATTAGAGAACTGTAGGTGTCCCCCTACAGACTACATCCCTTGCTATGTACTTGTGTGAATGTTTCAGAGCTTGTAAGGGCTCCCCAATTTAGCCTTGCTCACTCACGAAATTCCATCACACAAACTGTATTGCAAAACAAGTTTTCCTCCAGGAAATGCAATACAGGCATTCATGTTATTCTTTGAGGAACGGTCCACGAAAGGTCCAAGATGCTGGGCACTAAGGTTTGTGTTTTACTCGAGTCCAAATGTGCTTGTCTCTTCAACGGCCGTCAACAGCTTCTCATACAGCATGGAAAACGATGGGTATGGTGGGAGATCAAGACGATTGAAACACGTGTGAGCTCTGGGGGAAAAACAAGAGGCAGGGGGAAGTGAGTGGAATTCAGAAATTTACACCAAAAAAAAAAAAAATTAGCAGAAAAACTGATAATAGGAACTTTCCTCGTCATACGCTGATTTAGTACTTGGTTGTGTGAACTGTTCACACAAACAGAGCAGGGATGTGGGGGTGCAGGAGCCCAGAATTACCCAACCTCCAGATGTGGTTGGACTCTAGCTCCTATCAGCCCCAGTTAGCAGAGCTTATAGCAGATGGAGCCTGACATATGCTCTCCACCTCTTCCATAGCTAAATGAGCCTTTCTGTATCCATATTTTTTCCCATTCAGCAGAATTCCTACATCACTGAAGCATTCCAATAGGCAATAAAACCCAGCAGCAAAGTTCAGAGGAATCACACAAGGCACTGTGTGAAGCCAACTACACGCGATGTGGTCCAGCCATAGTTCCTGGCCGTGTGTCTGCTCCATCCTCACCTTCAAGAGCAGTGGGAGAGCCTAACAAAAGTGGCATGGAGAGAGCCAAATTACACGTATGCGCACTCCCCCTCTATCCTCCTTATCCGGGGCAACACATCCCATTTCCCCGCTTGAGGTGAAACGGGAATGCCGCCCCGCCCCGCCTCCTCCACCAAGGGGCACAGAAGCGACACCAGCGTCAGCGCTGATTTTGCGGGTGAGGCCTCCCACAATTTCGGCGACACCTTGCCACAAATCTGTGTCAGTAACGCTTCTTCATCAGCAGCCACAGGAGCACTGCCTCAAGGCCTTCCAGTGGCCTCACTTCGCCTCATGGCTATGCCGGCCCTATCCTCTGCACTCTTATCAATGCAGACATCTTCTGCTGGTCCAGCTCTAATATTGGAAGTGGGGGGCAAGGGAGTGCTAAAAAAGGATGCAGTGCAAGGAAGGGAAAGGGCTCAGTTTCTCTCACCAATACAGCTCTTCTATAAAAGCAGATGTCTTAGATGTGAACGGTACAGACATGTGAACAGCAATGGCTGCCCTCACCACATCAATGTGTGACCCTATTTCACCCCAGAAACCTACGAGGATGAGTATAATCCTAATACGCTTCAGCAGGTCAGATCTTAAGAAAATATTTGCTGCCTGAGAGACCTGGGACCACAAGAGCGCAAAAGGCCATATTTTAAACAGTAATATCGAAGAGCCAGTTGACACCCAATGCCACTTCCTGTCTCTTAATAATGGGCAGCCTAAGCCAGCATTCTGCTGTGTTTGCAATGGAAAGCCTTTGAAGCAGGTACAGCCCAGGGCTGAAGGAGCCAGGGAGCTTATAAAAACAAATCACTTTTCATTCAGCTCAGAACTGAGGTTGAGACGGTCACTTGGTTTAGAGGGGGGATCAAGGTGCCGTTCCTTGAAAGTTTTGCAGTGTGTGTGTGTGTGTGTGTGTGTGTGTGTGTGAGTTGTTATCTCACGCTTTGTTTAAACAAACTCTCGCACGCTTACAAATACCTCTAAATCACGCTGAGGTTGTGGCCCAGTGTCAGCAAAGCAGGAGCGCTCGGCATTAAAAAGACCTGATTTGTCTCCAGGAAAACTCCCCCCCCCCCACACAAGGGGGTTGCTAGAATTATTTGTTTTGTAGCGTACGCTGTGCGAAGGTCAAGTTCTTTCACCGCAGCCGTTCTCACTGAAACTGTGACGTAGACAGGTACCTGATATTTCTACTCCCACCAGTGGAGAGCTCAGACTGAGAGATAATGGTTGGCTTAAGGTTGCCCGCTGCTAGTACTACCAAGGATATACATGGCATTGCTGGGTTACCAGAGGTGAGCTTGCTACCTCTTCCCACACATTCTTTCACTGTGCAGAATAGAAAGCTCCATTAGCCAAGGATAGGATCTCCTGGCAGCGCCAGCCAGTTTGGGTCTTTTGACTGGCGATGCAGGAAAACAGCATTTATTTATTTTTTATTCAGCAAACATTATGCACCGCTTACTAAAATAAAAGACCTATAAGTGGTCTACAGAATGTGGCCTCTCTACACCACCAGTGTATATAAGAAGCCAGAAAAACCACAACAGATAGTTCTCATCCAAATATCCTGAAATCTTTATATTTGCTCTAAAAGCAGTACATTCCCCCTTTTGGTTTTGCCCATATTGGGTGAATTTTATGGAAAGAGGTACCCTAGGTGCTTGGATACATCAGCATTTAGAATCGCTTTCAGAATTACAAAATCATTACAAAATTATACAAAGTTTTGGTCTTGGTTGGGCAGAGTATCAAACAGTGAAATTAATATACTGCCAAAAATCTTTGGTGTCTGTTTTTTTATTGTTTCTGATAACATACCCTTGATAGTAGATGCTTTAACTCTTAAATGATCACCAAATATCATTTTGATTTTTAAAAACAAAAAAACAAATAAACATTCAAGAGTTTCAGCTAGAGTGCTTTACTAAAAAAAAGAAAATCCAAGAGGGGATTGGAATGACAAATATCACTCAATACTGTTATTATGCAGCCAATCTCTCCTCTGTCTTGTTGGCTTGTACTCTATTTTAACCATAGTGGCTGTGATGACCACATAGTTTTGTTTACAAGCTTCTGTGACATCATCATGTCAGGTGTAGAACCTTGGCTGCTGGAGGTTGCCACAACTAATAAGAGTAAATAGGAATGTGGGTGAAAAGAACAAAAGAGAGAAACGGAGGAGGGAGCAGAGAAGAATTGCATCAAAGCAAAGCAGAGGTGCTTGCACTGGGTTTGGAAAATTGCTGAAGATGCGGGCACATTCTGAGAATAAAAGAACAAAAACTAGTTTCAGTTTAGCTCTAAGCAGAACTGAGGCACAGAGCTTATCTTGAGGCAGCTCCCGTTCAATCTGTCCATTGGCTTCTAAAGAAGTCTAAAAGTTGGTGATAGAAATAACTCGGCTTATCAGTTAAGACAGCATGGTTTCCCCATAGAAACCTGAATTATTAAATGCCAAGTGGATTTATGTTTTAGGAAACTCAAGTGCTACTTTACCTGGGCAAAGCAGTGATCTTCCCCCATTTTTCTACGCAGAATCTTCTCGGTCCATTGCTCCCCCTCAGAGAAGCAAAACCTTCGTAAGGTATACTAGATGTGCCTGTAACAAACTGAAACCCAAAGCAATACACCATAAATGAGTATTGTGGAAAATAAGAAAAAAAGTTTGATCTAGTGTACGTTTGGGGCTGCCTGTCCTATCTTTGATAGGTAATTGCAAATGTGAAGCGGAATTTGTTTTTGTTTTTCTGTGAGTTGCAACTCACAGTGGTATGTGAAGAAGAAAAAGCAAATTCCACTTCAGATTTGCAATTACCTATTGATACATATTCGAAGATAGGACAAGAGCCAGTAAGATGACAAACTCAGTGGGACATACATTCTATAAACATGCATAGCATTCAGCTGTTCACTTCTTGGAGCCAGCATTTGTAAGAAGGGAGGAGGAATCAGCACAAGGCGCGTTTTGACTATACAAGAAGCACTCAGGGCTTCAGATGGACCTGTAATTAGTTCCAGGGGGCTTTTGACTTGGGTTTATCGAGTAGTTTCCTCCACGCCACAAGGAAAATGTAAAAGATGTCTGAACAGCAACCGTTATGGCAAAGAGGAGGGAAATCTCCTGCAGGCATGTCCAAGCCCTTTGATGAAGGAAAACAGCTATTTCCATGAGCCTGCCTAGCCAACGTATGGTACTGCTTTTGTAGGGTGCATACATTATCATCTTGGCAATGGATCAGGAAGGGAAATTTTGATTGCCTGGTTTTATTTCATTGAGCGAAAAGTCCAAACCCCATGATCCGAACTCAGCATTAATTTACTTGCTTGTGTTTTCTTGTTTGTTCATCGTGCAGATGCAGAGACAGCTTGTTTAGAGTATTATTGGGCTCAGCTTTGATCTTCTGCATAAAATTACAGTTCCAATGAAATTTTAGGCTATCAATTTTATCACATGATAGCATAGCGGCCGTCCCACGTATGTTCCAGTGTCACCTCTACAGCAAGGCTGCCCATACAAAACTGCTTTGCCACAATCAGCTTCCATTTTGCACCATGTAAAGCACAGACTATGCAGCTGATCATGTGATTACAGTCATACCTCGAGTTGCGTACATTCCGTGTTGCGTAAGTTCAACTTACGGACCTCCGCGACCCGGAATCCTCCCCGGAGTGCGCGCGACGCGCAGGTGCACAAAAGCATTCTGTGCACTTCGTGCATGCGCAGAAGCGCAAAACCCGGGTTTTGGGGGGGGCATTCGTGTTAAGCACGCCTGTGTTACGTAGCGCGATCCGGAATGGATTGCGTGCGTAACACAGGGTACCACTGTATTTCCCATGTCCATGTCAGTAGTTACAATGGAGGTTTGGCCTGATTCAAGCAACCCACATGGCTGGTGACCTTCTGCATTACCAGGGTAACATGGGAAGTGACTACAGGAAGCCAGCTCGCCATGTCACTAAGGTAACTTGCAAATTTAAGCACAAACAAGAAGAAGAGGAGATTGAGAAGCCTAGTTCACTGTTGGTAGAAAAATGTATGTTAAACAGCCATAGCAGTAGTTGAAAAAGCCTTATTTTTTCCCTTATGTTGCTCCAGTATGCATTATTCCAGGAGCTACGATGAGTTTCTTCATTCCTTCCCTTTTCTGTGTTGGGGAATTCTGCTTGATGTTCTCCTTGCAGACATTTCTCTGTTTACATTTAGTCATTCCTTAATCACTTTTCAAAAACCCACAGCTAAGCAGAACACCCAGATGTTTTCTACTGGCAGCAACTCCAGTGAGCAGCATTTGAGGGAGTGAGACTGACCAAAGCTTCTATCCAAGTCACAGAGATCACTACACTACTAAAAGATGTTAAGTGCAGGAAATGCCACTGTGAATGCATCACTAATTTGCTCCTTCTGCTGGAACCTGATTATCAAAATTCTAAACCGGAAAACAAAACACCCTAGAACTATAATTTCATTTATTAATGGGGGGGATCTAGAGGCAGGTGAGTGAGCTATTAAGCCATGAAAGAGTTTTTTTTTGTTTTGTTACACTTTCGTCAACCTAGATTGGACAGTTTGACATAACAATTGATCTCTTACCTGTAATAGCCTGAGTCTCTGTTCATTGTTGAATCTTTCTACAGCAGCCCAGAACCATCGAATTACGATATGATTGTCATGATATCCTGTTTGATGAGAGTGAAGAGCAAAGCATTCGGGGTCATTTTACCAGAGAAGAAAAAAGAAATGTGACATACCAAACATTAACAGGGTTCTAAGTTTAGGGACACAGGTGGTGCTGTGGGTTAAATCACAGAGCCTAAGGCTTGCTGATCAGAAGGTCGGTGGTTCGAATCCCTGCAATGGGGTGAGCTCCTGTTGCTCGGTCCCAGCTCCTGCCCACCTAGCAGTTCGAAAGCACAAAGTGCAAGTAGATAAATAGGTACCGCTCTGGCGGGAAGGTAAACGGCGTTTCTGTGTGCTGCTCTGGTTCACCAGAAGCGGCTTAGTCATGCTGGCCACATGACCTGGAAGCTGTACACCGGCTCCCTCGGCCAGTAAAGCGAGATGAGTGCCACAACCCCAGAGTCGGACACGACTGGACCTAATGGTCAGGGGTCCCTTTACCTTTACCTTTAAGTTTAGGCATCTGAAATCAGCCTACATAAAAAAGATGCCCGCTACTATCTTAATTCCAACCTCACCACCATGGGAAAATTAATATTTTCAGGTATTATTAAGGTTGTTCAATCAATTGAGGAAAAGCCTACACAAAAAGGTAAAGGAGCTCTGGACGGTTAAGTCCAGTCAAAGGCAACTATGGGGTTACAGCACTCATCTCGCTTTCAGGCCAAGGGAGCCGGCATTTGTCCACAGACAGCTTTCTGGGTCATGTGGCCAGCAGGACTAAACCGCTTCTGGTGCAACGGGAAACCATGATGGAAACCAAAGCGCACAGAAATGCCATTTACCTTCCCACTGCAGTGGTACCTATTTATCTACTTGCGCTGGCTAAACAAAGCACCAGATGATGACATAGTAATATTCACTTGGTTTAGGCATAATTATTGCATTCGTCTCAAAACTGATTATTTATCCAAATAAAAATGCTCGTGATAATGTTACCAAGTCTGGAAATTCTGAATATACTTGGCAACAGCAAAAGTGAAAGGATTGGGCTCCTGCTTCTGAAGATTTTGCAGGGGACAAGCATCAGCTTTTACACCCGCTATAGGCACACACATTTTAAACTTGAGGATCTGAAAACATGAAACTTAGAACTTTAGAGAACGTATCTGTAATCCTAGAGTCTGCCTTTCCACTTGTTGATGGATTCCCACTCCCATCAACCCTAGCAACTATGGAAAATGGTCAGGGATGATGGGTGTTGTAGTCTAGCAACATCTAGAGAGCCACAGGTTACCAGTTCCTGGCCTTGAAAGGAGACGCTGGTGTAACAAACACAAGCATGGTAGATACACCAGGTGTGCAGAAGAGGAAAGTCTGGTTGTGAGACAGTACAGGCAAGAAACATTTATAGGTATTATGGTGCCAGGCTGAATAGGAGGCATAACAAAGGATTAAAGGTGGAGGAATGAAACATATATTAGTTTTCGTCTTCGAAATTTCAAGCGGGTGGGTCTGCTCTAACGGCAAAGACATATTGGCATACATATGTTTTGCTCATATTCTGGATTCTAGTTGTGTGTGAAATGTGTGATGATGGGAAGAGCATGAGAAACAATAAATAAATGAAGATGGAGGAAATGGGGCAAAAAGGAAGAATAATGGTGCTGAGAAGCAGAAGAGAAGGAAATGAAAATGCTGTAAACAGCATGGGGCAACACAAATGAAGGTGAAAGCTTTCTGGGATTACGTACCAAAGCAAAGTCACACCAGATCTGTTTTTTGAATGGACAGATATATCTGACAACCCATTTTTACAGGAAATGGTTCAAAGTTATTATTAAAGTGGCACAGAAGAGGCATTAATGGTAGATTGGAAAACGTATCTGATTTATAATGGAGCATTCCTAAGTACGGAAGCCAGTGTATAGTAGCACATTAAATCCACGCTGTACATAAGAATGTATCAACATTTTTAATAACTTTATTTTCATTTGAGTTCTAAACCAATGTGTGAGTGTTCAGTTGTGCATGCTGACATCTCAGATGATTTCTATCAAGGAGCTGATCCCAATGGTGTCCCCCCCCCCCGGCAAGATACTTTAAATCATTTTCAAAAGTGCCAGGAATGAACTCCAAATGTCAAAACTCCAAATATATCTGCCACAGAAAAAAATTAAAATCTGAAGATGGAGGCTTCTCATCTTTCACTGGAGAGCCCTAACCTCTCCCAACTCCTGACATCTGTAAGAAATTAACGCTGAGCATACCTTTATATCTCCAGATTAACCTAGTTGGTCTCACCAGATGCGCTGTTTTGAATTTTTACCTCTTTTATCAGATGAAATGCCCACCCCATTCCTAAAGCTAAGTGGGGGGAAATCCAAGCCCTCTGAAGTAAAGCTTAAAGTGTGAGCACCAGCTTTCTAAAATTACACTGCAACAGATGAAGGTCTGAAATTAAATTAGAATAGTTTATTGGACTCTTTTTAAAAAAGAAGAAGCAGAAGCAGCTTTACCTCTCCTGGTTTATACAGACTGTGACCACCCACCCAGACTAACTGTAATCTAACTATGTACATATATATATATTTTAGTAGGTGTCACCTCCTCTGTATTCGGTGTTGTTTCTCCAGTCACTTAAGTCGATTTCTGCCGTGCCAGCAATAACCAGCTCCAATTCTCTTGCATCAAATACAGACACCAGCCTCGCATCAACAACCTAGGAAAGAAAATAAACATAGCTAAATGATATGTGCTGTTGTTTCTTTTTTATTTTCTGCCCATTACTGTACAGGAACACAGTAAGTTGCCTTAACAAATCAAGGCATTTGTCCATCAAAGCTCAGTACAGTGGTATAGTCGTACCTTGGGTTACATACGCTCCGGGTTGCGTACTTTGCGGGTTACGAACTCTGCTAACCCGGAAGCGCAACCCGACGCGTGCACAATTTGCACATGCACAGATATTTTTCCGCAGTTTTTTCGGTCTGTGCATGCGCAGAACAAATTGTTCGGGTTACGGATTAAGTACATAATCCGGAACGGATTAAGTACGTAACCCGGGGTACCACTGTACCTTGGTTCTAGAACTTAATCCGTTCTGGGAGTCCTGTTGGCTCCTGGAACCGTTCGGAAACTAAGGCACGGCTTTTGATTGGCTGCAGGAACTTCCTACACTCAAGCGGAAGCCCCGTCAGAAGTTTGGCTTCCGAAAAACGTTGGCAAACCGGACCACTTACTTCTGGGTTTGCGGCGTTCCGGAGCCGATTCGTTTGGCAACAAAGCTGTTCAAGAACCAAGGTACGACTGTATTGCCTACTCCGACTGGCAACAGTTTCCCAAGGTTTCAGACAGGAATCTTCCTGAGCTCTGCCTGGAGATGTTAGCGGCTGAACCTGGCACCTTTCATACACAAAGCTCAGTGGTACAGCACATTTAAAAGCACATGCTAACTCCACTCTCCAAAGCTCATAATGTTATTATTTCGTGCAGAACATCTGGATGAAGCAGTTAAGTTTTTAAAGAAAAATATTTGGGATTTCCCCCATCCATCAGTATTTGCAAAGCAAAATTATAAAGCAAGGAATAATAAAAATAACTTCAGGATAAAGGAGATCGTAGTGCAACCTCAGCATCATTAGATGACACAACTGAGTTTACTCCACTGCTATTTGATTCCCAGGAACCACTAATAAATTGGGAGTTTCCACATCCTGCAACAATAGGTTTTTTTTTATGCGTTAGCACAGATTATGTGGATAGTGGGGGGTAGGCAGGGATGAGGAAGTAGCCAGCAAAATGGCGGGTCCTTGGTCTCTGAAAGGGTTACTGCTAGCACAAATTGCCACTTACTGCTACAAATAGATGAAAGTCCATGCTATGGTAATATCCAGTATCCTTATGAGTTCGTGCTTGGGAATAGGTCATTGGTCACCAACTTCATGAGGGAGTTGGTGACCAATGACCTATTCCCAAGCACGAACTCATAAGGATCCTGGACCAACCTAGCCTCAGAGCAGCTCAAAAGTCTACGTTATAACCCCAGTATTCTAAACATACATTGAAATGTTGTGTCCAGACTAAATGACTGGCTCCTGAACTCATGCATTAGTTGCTGACTGCTGACAGCACGAATAGTGATCATTACATTTTCCAGTTCCTTACAAAAGGTAGTCAGCAGCTTTAAGGATGAATTCTGCACATGCAGTAGTACCAGTGACAATGACAATGACAATGCAATGCAATTTAGTCAGTTGCGGGAGATGCGTTAATCATGGCTCGCGAATGATCCTGCTGAATGGTACAATGCTGGGGGGCACGTAAAACATTGAAAACATAATCAGAATGCTTTGGAGGTTTTTTTTTTACCTCATAAAAGCCACGCACTAGACTCTCTGTTTGCTGCACAACACCTCTCTCAATTCTCCATTTCACCATCCTCTCTATATATTCCTTCTTGTTCTTCTCTGTGACTGGGATGTTGGCACCCCCAGGCTTCAATTCTCGTTCCGTAATCTTAAAAGGCAAACAACCACCAAAACGTTAGGAAGAAGGATCTATTGCAAGCTGAGCTTCTTATATTATCAAGCTGTACTTATTCCCCCAGTGGCAAATTCTTATTTGAAGTGGTGAAACCCAGGCAGCTTAAAAAAAAAAAAAAGGAGCCGAAAACTCCCTCTTGGGCAAGTGGTATCAAGTACAAAGCGGGAAATCCCCCCCCCCAATAAAAACCCCGAAGAGATATACAGTATACAAACAAGCCTTCACATTCTAAAGAGACAGATTATTGAGATGAAGCTTTCTAATATCAACACACACACTGTAGCAAGAAGTCACATGCAACACATGCAAAGAAGAATAACCAAGGTACCACTGTAAATCTGATTTTGGACAAATGAATCTGGCCAATTCTGGCCTCAGCTACATCTGTGCAGGGACTTTAGAGTCCAGATAACTTTGATAAAAGTGGAATTGCTCATTTTCACAAAGGAATGGCATCTCAAGATGCTCACAACACTATATATAGTATCAGAGGCAGCCTTTTAAAGCTGCGATGGACCAGTAATTGGTAATACAGAGTTTTGAGCATTAACAATAAACATCTTTTTATTCAAGAGGGAAGGAAACCTGCAGAAACAACACACCAATGACATTACATCTCGACAAAGGAGAGGAGATATATAGGAAGAGAATATAGAAATGAAACTAAAAACAAGTTTTTCTATGTAGTTTTCGGAGGGAAAAAAAATTGTGCACACCTGTCCAAAGACTTCTTCATTTACAGTGAATGTGAGATCTAGGATATCATGTATATCGTTGTCTTTCATCCACTGCAAACTCTGGTGGAACTCCTCATCAAGGTATTCCAAGTCACTCAGGTCACACAGTCTAACATAAACAAGAATAAATTAGAGGAGTGGAAATGATAGTATTGGCGGCAGAGGCAGCATGTGAAGAGAAGTTAAGACAGAAAATTCTTACAATACAATAGAAAAGGCAAAGAGAGAAATCCAAAGAACCACCACTTAAGCTCAAAGGAGTCTAGAAGTAATTTATCTTAATAGTAAAAGCAGTTATTTAATTACTGATGTATATATTTTCCCAACGTACACATTGAAATAATAAAAGTCCTTATTCGTTTGAATCTTTTTATTAAACAAAATCATTTTTGTTTCATTTTGTACCAATGCTGATTTTAACCAAAATAACAAGTCTGCACACATTTACCTACCTACTCAAAGATATATTGGTCATCATTAGGAACTGGAGACCTCCATGATCGGAGAGATCGTGCTGACATTAATGCCAACTTTGCATCTACCCGTAAATACAATTACCGTATATCGCGGCGTATAAGACGACTTTTTAAGCCCGAAAAATCTTCTCTAAAGTCGGGGGTCGTCTTGTACGCCGGCAACATCATCGACGTGATGCGGAGTTCCGCCCCGCCACTGGCTGCATGTGTGCGTGCGCCGCCTCAGCCACCATGGAGGCCGCTGTGCGCTTGGCCGGCAAGTGCGGAGATCTCCTGTGCAGCGCGGGGGAGGCTCTCCCCGCCGCTGCCGCCGCCTCAGCCGCCATGGAGGCCGCTGTGCGCTTGGCCGGCAAGCGCGGAGATCTCCTGTGCAGCGCGGGGGAGGCTCTCCCCGCCGCTGCCGCCGCCTCAGCCGCCATGGAGGCCGCTGTGCGCTTGGCCGGCAAGCGCGGAGATCTCCTGTGCAGCGCGGGGGAGGCTCTCCCTGCCGCTGCCGCCGCCACCATGGAGCCCGGGCTGGGTGAGTATACCCCAAACTCTGTTTTTTCACATGAAAAGTTGGGGGGTCGTCTTATACGTCCAGTCGCCTTATACGCCGCGATATACGGTATTTCCCACAAATCAGAACAAAATCCATCTTTCCTCTTTCAGTTCCCCCCATGCATCTACTGTAGTGAAACAAATGACCCAACCTACAACCAGAGACCATTTTATACAGTATAAATTAATTTACTGTTTGCATTCAATTTAATTATTTCTGGAAAAAGAAAAAAGAAATTCTGCTCTATTAATATGTAGTAAGGGTTAGACGACTGTAGGGAGCAAAGTCTTTTATTTCTACCTTCCAATCGCATTGCCTGCTCAATATGGTACAGTGGAACCTCGGTTGTCGAACATAATCGGTTCTGGAAAACCATTTAAATTCCGAAACGTTCAACAACCGAGGCACAATTGCCGGTCGGCAAATTCCTTTTAAAAAATGGAGAAATGCACCTTGGAAGTCGTTCTGGCTTCCGAGGCGCGTTCGAAAATGGAAGCATTCACTTCCGGGTTGTTGGCGTTCAGGTTCCGAATTGTTCGGCTTCGACAACCGAGGTTCCACTGTAACTGTAAATTCATACCAACATTACGCACACAAAAATACAAGGTAAGAATTCATACAAGAAACAAAATATTTCAAAAGTCCCACTGCACACACAAAGGTTTTTTCCTTGATGATAAAGCATTCATATGATCTCATTAGCAATCAATATCATTATAGCAGGCCTTAACTGGGCTTGTAATTAGACACCTATTTTGTGGACAAGAAATTGACAGAAGGTTCACCATGAAAAAGACTCCTACTCACATTCTGAGGAGGGCTTTATAAAATGGTCGTGTGAAGAAGGCATCTAATAAATACTGGTGTATTAGAGCAAGACCCAGGATTCGACCACTAAACCTGAACCTGCATAAGAGAAATTAAGAGAGCAGATCGGGCTTATTTTTTTGTTCAGTGATGAGCCTTTACAGCACTATCCATTAAAAACCTTTAAATACGCTTGTTAAAATAACATTCAGTCAGGAATTATTTGGCATCACATTTCAACGTGGTCCTTTAGAAATGAACACTTCATTAAGCTTCTTTATACAATGGTCGTCCTTCGAAAAAATGAAGAAATGGCAAGAAATGCAGCCACTGAGGATAGATGGCACATCAATATTTATGATTAGCCTAAGTTCAGAGCAAGAGGAAAAACTCTTAGGAAAAATATTCTGGGGGATATATCCTTTCTATTCAATATGTGTCACTCCACGGCTGAAGTAACTTCAGCTGGGTAGGCAGGTGCTAGATTTTTCTGGCCAGGCTTTTGGGCCTTTAGCAACTGCAAACACAGTTTTTAAAAATGGGGTGTGTGTGTGTGTGTGAAGGTTTTTGCAGGCTTGGGGATAGATCCGGCCCTGGTCAGTGTCGACAACCTTGAGCTAGTTAGACCAATGGTTTGGCTCAGTATTAAGACAGCTTCCTATGCTCCTGGGTGTAGGTGGAAGAAAATGCTTCATCTTCTGGATCTCTGCCTAACATGCAACTTGTTAAAGGAACAGGATCCTTGGAAATAAAAACCTTGAAAAAGCAGTTTCATATGCCCCAGGGATTGGGGAGATATTATAAGACAACAGGAAGACCTACAGCAACAGCTGCATACTCAAGTTTGTGGAAGCCAACTGATAAATATATGCAATGCCCTTAAGCCACTATAACTCTGCCTGCAGGGGTCTTATTTACTTATTTATTTACTGTGTAAACAGTATAACTCAGGCACCTCTCTCTCTCTCTCTCTCTGCTTCTTTTCCTGGGGATTCGCAGGGGTACACATACCCCTAAATGTTTAATCTAATTTTGGCCTCATTGAGGAGCAGTATTTCAATATGAGTAGGAAAATGAGAGTACCCCTATTTTTTAATAGAAAAAAAGCACTGTATATTTTTTTAATCACGCATAAAACAACATAACTCACAACACATCAACCTATTTGCTTAAAAATATCAGATCACATTTTTACGGCACCCATTAAAATATACCTCAGACTACATGGGCCCCACAGTTAAAAACAAAACACAAAACTTAATGCGGAATAGTCCTAAATAGTGTTGGGAATGACACTGTTTCTTCCTGCGTAAGAAAATGGGTCACTCTCTCTGCCCCATCCCCCAATTCCCTAATCTGTATTCAGGGAAAGGGCTCAGCCCAATGAGAGGCAGTAAACACTGATTGAAATCTCTTTCTGGCCGACTTTATTCTGTGTTTAATGTTATTTTTGCATCTGAGTTGACAGAGTGGCTTTCTGTTGTAGCTATCGGGCTGTTTGCTTTCTAATACAAATGTGGATCCCCATAGAGCTTGTAAAACATCAACCAGTCATTCACAAAACCACAACTTTTTCTTGATCCCCACACTGAACACGCAAGAAACAAGAGCAACATTTAAAACGGGGGGCACGAGCATTTTCAAATTTCACTGGTGAATTAAAATGAACGAAAGTTTTAGAACAACACCTCAATCAGAGAATCTGATCAAAAACAAAAGATCCCAAATAAGCCATGACTTCTGCTTATGCTTGTGTTCTGATGGATTGGGGTTTGTTTTGGGGATCTTCCCCCACACTGAAAGATTGAAATTCAGAAGGTGGCAGAGAACTGGAAAGGTTCATGCCTGCCAAGCTGCCTTGTGCTGGCTGGAAATCTAGGCATACTCTGTCTTGCATTTATGGTCTATGGGGCCCTGTGTACAGCTCTTTTGGGGGACCCTATTCATGCAACTAAATAAACAAACACATTTCAAAATTAGGGGTCTATGGGTAGACAGTAATAATAATGTTTCATCATTCTTACCATTCATGGTGATTGTCCACAAAGGCAGACATGGGGCTTATTTGCACAGTGTAAGTATCGTTGGCTGAATATTCAAACAAGCCGTAATATGGGTTGAAGAGTTCTCTAGATACCAGGAAGAAAAACTCCCGTGAAGGTCCACTGTAGTCCAGCCTTTGAAAAACAAAACAAAACGATTATTATGCAAGAATGAACTAAAACACATCTTAAAACTATATTCTCTGTAAGACTACTTCCCATGATACTTTCAGGGGGGAAAAGTTTTATTCAATTACCATTTATATTACTTAATATTTTGCTAAGCTCAGTTATTGTTCCACTTGAGAACTTTGCATTATAGCAGAATTGTACATCTCCCATTTAAAGGCAGAGATTGTATAATGTTGTCTATTCGATGGTTGTCCATGCACGGGGGCTGGCTCAACTGCAGTTCAATTCAGAAGAAAAAATAACGCATTGTTCCTAAATTCTGTTTTGGACATCTCCAGTTCTTCTAAGAGCTCTGGGTCAGGGTTCAAATCCCTACTCAGCCATGAAGCTCACTGGATGACCATGAGCCAGTCACTAGCTCTCAACCTAACCAACATCACAGGGTTGTTGTTAGGATGAAATGGGAAGGAGGAGAACTAAGTATGTGCCGCCTTGAGCTCCTTGCAGGAAATGTGAAAATATAAATGTAATAAATAAATAAATAAATGGCACACCCCAATACGTGCTATGCAATTTTCAACGTTATCACAGATCAAAGCTGGAAATGGAAAATAATAATCGCCACATTGCACTTTTGCACAATGGAACTAATATTGCAATTTCACAATATGTCTTTTCCATTAGGAATAAACTGAAATTATTTTGATGCTGTCATTTTACTTGGCTTATTCACCCGCCCCCCAGCTTCTTTCAGGGTTCTGCATTTTGTTAAGGGAGCTACAACTCACTTAGACCCTTTGTTTATCAGGGCCAGTAATCCCGAACTGTCAGAAACATAAGGAAATTCACTTCCCAGATGACAGTTAAGTGGACACACATTGAAGAGATTATCTGACTTAAACAGCAGTGAGCTAAGTTCAGTGTCTTGCCGTTCTTCATGGGCTCATAACCCAAGGAGATTAAAGAAGATACGGTTAATACTCAACAGCAGGTCATGTTCCTCAGATATTTTGCTTCCATGCTTTGTTTTATTGAAACCATCGGTGAGGACCCCAATTCGCAGGAGTATGATGTTACAAACAGGATTAAAAAATTTACAAAGTTCCACTTCCACGTTCAGGATGCTCTTTCCACAGCACTGCTCAAAACCCACAGAAGGAAATTAATATGGAAGATCTTCCCATCTGGCTTGGCGTGTGCAAATAAATTCCACCCAGCAACTAGGCAAAAGGATCTCTCACTTCTCTCTGGGCTTCTGGGAAAGGGCAATGGTCAATACTGAGAACAGTGAAACAGTGGCTCACCACAGTCAGGGTCGGCCCAAGACATTTTGGCACCTAAGGGGAACCACAAAATGGTGCCCCCTTCCCACCAGGGAAAAGGGGATGAATGAAGAGTGGGAACAAGTGGGGAAGAACAATCTACATTGGGATGTGATGCCCCTATGCACCCTGTTGCCTGAGGTAGGCACCTCACTTGGACTTATGGGCCAGCCCTGACCATAGTTCAGTAGTAGAGCACACATGTTGCAAATGAAAAGATCTCAGATCCAACCCCAGACTTTTCCAAGTAAGAGTGAGAAGGCCCCCTTGGCTGAAACCCTGGAGAACCAATGCCAGTCAGGTTAGACAATACTGAGCTAGATGGACTAACTCAGTTATAAGGGAGCTTCTTACATTGTTACACTGTCTTCAGTTCCAACAGGATGTTGGCTGCTCTGCTCCCAACTGCTCAGAGTAGGCAAAACAATGTTTGCTCAGCAGAGATCTGAGGCTCTAAGGGAGATAGATGGACTTGCTCTGCTTGGCTACTGGAAATGGAGATGGAGAGCAGAGGGACAGCTGCTGTGGGGACTTGACTTTTGAGTCCATTGAGGAAAAATCATAGCCCCCTATATTTTTTTCTTCAAACTTCCTAAGAATAGCTAAGCACAAGGAAGCAGGCCTAGCTGAGGGACTTTCCCTACTGGTGAATGATCCTTGGAGCATAGCTCACAACTATAGGAATCAATGTAACGCTTTAACAATAAACATAACAATTAATCACACAACACATCTTTGTTATGGAATTGCTCTGCCAGCATAAACAAATATAGTTCAGTTCACCACATTTCAGCATTAGCTTGTCCTCATGAAAACTCATCAACATGTTACTGCGCATTTTTGCAACCAATTTCCCCTAATACTTTTTTTTTTAAACTTACAATCACTAATATATGGATTTTTAGGCACATTTGCCCTAATATATGCATTTTTGTACACATTTCTGGTTGGAGAACTGAATCAAAAAATTTGAAGAAATCCTAATTTCAAAGGACAGCTGCATTTTGGTTCACATGCACTTTCAGGAAGTGCAAATTAGATAGGTTTGAGAACCTAACCAAATTTCTTTTCCATTCATACTCCAAGACAGCTTATTCTGTAAAGCTGGCATGTGATTTTTGAAAGGACTTGATTTGCATGATTTTCCAACCTAACATAAATGTGTTTCTTCCACTGAAAGGCACAGAGTGCAGAATATTTTCCATTTAACAACATTCCACGTCCAAGCCTGGCTGAATCACAAGTGAATAGACAATGCATTATATATTTTTTAATTAAGTTGAATTTAAATGGTTCCTATATCTATCTATATGAATGAAAGAAAGGATTCTAGCCTAGTATCTTCCAGACTGACATGTCTGTTTTCTGTAGCAAAGGAGAGTTTGATGAGAGGGCCCAATCAAATATGCAATTCCCCATCTGCTGTTGTACTGAAAACAGTCTTAAGGAAATCTATACATGTGATTTATTTGAATGTGTAACTCAAGGAAAAATAAGTGAATGGAATGCACATTCGCACTCTCTTCACTCACTTAGTCTACTTACTAATTGACTTACTAAGCAGGCTTCCTCTTCTGGCCCAGACTGAGATAGTAAATTTGAGATTAAAACCCACAGAAGTTCGGGTTGCACAAGACTAATTTCAGAGAGATGATAGGTATGATAATGAGGCAGGCAAATGTGTATCATTTTTAAAAAACAAAAAACACCAATATCATTAAGTTTGTTGGCGGGGTGCAGCAAAAACACCCAAGGCAACTTTCAACAAAAGAAAATTCACACACACAAAACTCATTTGAAAAATACCATGGTGCTGCGTTACAACGGCTGATATTCTACCTTATTGTTTTTGCTTTGTTATTTTATATTGCTTTTGAAGCAAAGTGCCACTAAGCTCGATAGAAAGATCGCTGTGTCCTGGCTGCCTACACACCTGAAAGCCTGAGAAAATATTAATTCAACTTTAATTAATTATCTGGTTGTTTTTTTTAAAGATTCCTGTCCTTTGAACAAACCTTTCCAGTCAGAATCAACAAGTTTGCTAACCCTATTACATAGAATGAGCCACTGAGACAAATTAAGGACTGGACTATTCAGATTTCCTACTCATAGCCATTATTTCCACAGGGAGAAAGGTTCATGCTCACGTCTTCTTGCCTAAACCCATAGCTGTTCTAATGCGAGCAGTTAATTAAGTTTGGTACAGACGTAGCTTACACATGAGGTGCCCTATGACTGGCTCCAAGTCACATGGGCTGTGTGATGTCAGTCACCAGGTGACTTGTCTGACGATCTTATCTGTGAACATTAAGCTGCATTCCAGATAGCTGGAATATGAGGCAGCCTTTTTAGCTATCTGGCTAGAATTAAGTGCACCTTTGGAATACGGACTGATAATTATTCTACATCTGGAACCCTGCTGCCAAATCTTACCATCAGGATTAGGCAAAGTTGCATTTTCTTCGCCTATTTCTAAATGTCTGATTTCACTGATTTCTTTCTGACCCCTCTTACATATGAATTGGTTAAATGAATTGCAGTTTTGCCTAGTCGTTTTTTCAATAAAAATATACTCTTGTCTAATGCTAACAACAGCCTCTTGTTGTTTGGGTCTTAAAACCGCCAACGACAACGTAATTACAGGGATTACCTTTGGGGGCATTTGGGAAGCAGCACTGTGCCAAGCAGAGAGCATACAGACTTACTTTCTGCTTTCTAGTAAGCCAAGTCCAAGAGCTTGCACATCTTTCAGGAGGAGGTGTTGCAACATATTGGGAATGAGACAAAGGAGCAAAAAGTGCAGGCTGTTTCCTGTTCCTCCACAATACCCAGGCATGCAAAACTGCTCCCAGTTACATTGAAAGTTCAAGGCACTGCGCTAAAGAGTTTGGCATTACAGTATAACCCTTCAAGATTGAGCTCCTGCTATCTCAGTTGGACAGGACCAGTTGCTATATCCTGGTTTTCACCCTGCTAATGATTCCTGTTAACAGCCAATTTTTACAATTTCTAGAAAAAAGAAGCCTTGCACCATTACTGTAGTTTATTCACACCTTCAACAATGCAGGAGGAAAGTGTTAAGCTTCCCTTTGTAGCAGAGGAAAACCCCCTCCTTTCCAAACAATGAACTTTTGCAAAAACAAACAAACCCAACAAACCTTCAGATGAACCTTTTTATATTTCCTTGACAAAAAACAGAATGAGACCTATCCATTCTCACCCATTCTGACTCTCATACATATCCAATTGTTGCATTATTGTCCGGACATAACTCAAGCTTGGCCTTCTTTATATGAGGCAGAAAAGCAACATGCAAAAGTTTAAATAAATTCATTAAAAATATCAAGCACATGACCCCAGACCCCAACCAAGGTACATCCAGTGATATACTATATCTGTTGCTTTTTCTTGGCGCAAAACTTTGTTTTACAGGTGCATTTGTAGAATTCTATGGGTGGCGCTGTGGTCTAAACCACAGAGCCTAGGGCTTGCCTATCAGAAGGTCGGCGGTTTGAATCCCCACGATGGGGTGAGCTCCCGTTGCTCGGTCCCAGCTCCTGCCAACCTAGCAGTTCGAAAGCACATCAAAGTGCAAGTAGATAAATAGGTACTACTCTGGAGGGAAGGTAAACAGCATTTTTGTGTGCTGCTCTGGTTCGCCAGAAGTGGCTTAGTCATGCTGGCCACATGACACCTAATGGTCAAGGGTCCTTTTACCTTTATGGTGTATATATCACTGATCTTTCAGCATCTAGCCAACAAGAAATAGATATGGCTGGCTGGCAATAAATAAAATGTGGTTTTCTTCCACGAACGGATTGCGCCAACAGCACCAACCAAGTGTAACTCTACAAACTGGATTTTCCGATGTTCAAGTGTCAGTTCTGACAGCTTGGAGATAATGAGGCTGCACTCATCTACTCACTCAACTTGATAGTAAGCCCTAATGAACTCAATGGGACTTACTTTTCATTAGACAAGGAGAGGGTTTGCACTGTAAAGTGAGTAATGCTGGTTGGAACCCAAGCAGAAAATACAAACACTGCCTCTACTACACCTTCAGGACCAGACAGGTTAGCCTGATTCACAATTATTCATTCCACAATTTTGATAGTGAATGAAGGTAGCTTATACTAGAAATCTGTGTATTAACACCAATGAATGGAAAGAACTTCTCTTGAACTCCCACACTACATTATTTTAAGGGTTTGTGTGTGTGTGTGTGTGTGTGTGTGTTTGTTTAAAAAAGGATGCCATTAATCATCAGCAGCACAGCAATGCCATTAAAATTCCTTCTGTGCTTGGGCAAGATGAGAAATGTTAACCCAGCCTGAAGACATCTCCCGGGTAAGCTTGCAATGGGGCATGTTGAAAGACATGCAGATGCCATTGACATGACACTGCACATTGGGGAGAATGGCAAACAAACAAACAAACAAACAAACAAACAAACCCCACCCATCTGGGCGGCTTCCAATAAAGTATTAAAATACAATAGTCTGTTAAACATTAAAAGCTTCCCTAAACAGGGCTGCCTTCAGATGTCTTCTAAAAGTCTGGTAGTTGTTTTTCTCTTTGACATCTGGTGGGAGGGCATTCCACAGGGCGGGTGCCACTACCGAGAAGGCCCTCTGCCTGGTTCCCTGTAATTTGGCTTCTGGCAGTGAGGGAACTGCCAGAAGGCCCTTGGCGCCAGACCTCAGCGTCTGGGCAGAACGATGGTGGTGGAGACGCTCCTTCGGGTATACTGGACCGAGGCAAAACAGACCTATCACTAGGGTTACCATGTAGAACCTTTATTCATTGGTGAACTGCCTATGTACCATATAGGTCAAAACTGTTCTTATAAGACAAACATATGCAGGAGGATTTAATGCTGGACTTCTCTAAACTAGACTTGGGTCTCTTTAATAAAAAAAGTCCCAAGTTATTCTGCTTTATGGAACTACAAGTTATAGGGGAATACCCACATGCCTTCTACTTTGTAAGTCTGTTTCAATATGGTTTTGGAGGGAGCAAGCATGTGTTTTGTGCAATTCTCTTAAATGACAGCATTTTTTACAGGTCAAAAGCATTATGAGGGTATCAGCTTTCAGTTTTATTCATTTTTGTTTAGTTCACGTTTCGAGCCGTCATGGCTGCCAAATACATGAAAATTGGGAGAAATATTCAGCGATATTTCTAAAGCTAAAAGGGTGTTCAGCTGGAATTCCTTCTGTCAGCATGACCAAAATAGATCCCTGTTCCTCCCCATGACTACCAGAAACAATAATCTCTTGTGCAATACAAGGAAATTTAATCTTCGAGTGCACATCTCCCGAATTAAGATTTTTATCGCGTGCCCACATTGCTTGAGAAGATTGGCCCTATGTCCTGAGGTGCACAGCAAACCCAAGGTAGCAGTGTCTCCGAAGTCTGACGATGCAATTTTCAGTTTGGCGCCCAGAAAAAAAGCTGTAAAGGCCCCTCTTCTCAGTATAACCACTTGTACTTATTTGTTGCGGCTGAGCACTTTAGCCTGTTCCATATTTTGTGTTTCATAAGTTTTATGGTCGAGTTTGATTTTTGTGAGCTGCTTTGAGTGTAGAAGTGGAACAGAAACACTATAATTTGTTTATTTTAAAAAGGGAGGGTAATTTGGTTTGGCTCAGCACAATATTTTGATTTTTCAAGTGCACAGTACACATAGCCGGAATGTTATCTCACTATGAACTTCACAAACTTTTTATGATGTCTGGATAGAGTACCGAGAGAAAGAAAACTGAGCCAGCCTGCAGCTTGCAAGAGGCTACATATATAGCAGAGGCAGCCAATGTGGTGCCCTCCAGATGCCAACGGACTACAACTCCCAAGAACCCCAGCCAGCCTAGCCAATGGTCATGGATGATGGAGGTTGTAGTCCACCAGCATCTGGAGGAACCTGATATAGAGAAACACATCTCTTACTTTCCTTCCACATACATACAAAGAGTTGCATCATTTGAATTAGCATGGTTTGCTGCTGACACATGAAAACAACCTCCGTATTTTTCACTCCATAAGACGCACCAAGTTTTTAGAGGAGGAAAGGGGGAAAGCCCTGTTTTTTTGAGGATCAGCTCACAGTTGTGCAGCTTCTTTTGCAAAGGGGGAAAAGCCTCGTTGGGGGGATCAGCTGAAAGTGGTGCAGCTTCTTTTGCAAAGAGGAAAAGCCCCATTTTATGGGGTTCAACTCACAGTTCTGCACCTTTTTTAAAAAAATATTTTTTATTCTTTTCTTGATAAAGTTCTGCAGCTTCTTTAGGAAAGGAAAGGGAGCCGTTTCTACAGTTTTCAGACAGATAATCTAATCAGCCAGTCACATGTCGCTGGGGAAACAAACAGCCTCCTCTGCAGAACATTCAACAATGGAGGCCTGGGCAAGGGGGCGGGGCGGAAAGGGAGCCTTATCTCTCTCCTGATCGCTTGCTGATCAGCTGTTCAGCAGCTTCCTTTCAACACCCCCTTCTCTCTTTGTAAAAAAAAAAGCACGATCTGCTTTTGGCCCCTGGGCAATTCGGCTCCAGGAACCACCATTCGCTCCATAAGACGCACAGACATTTCCCCATACTTTCTGGGAGGGGAAAAGTGCATCTTATGGAGCGAAAAATACAGTAATTCTAGCCAACAGTTAACATGCCTCCTTGCTGCACTGTTCATTCATTGCAACTCTTTCCGACAGCCAGGTTACTTGTACAATTTAAGAACTGTCATAAGGCTGAAGTAATGCCAAATCGGCAAAACATTTGCACACAACAGCTGCAGGAGCAAATGCTGCTCTCTTTGGGCATGCAGATGGGCAGGGGGGACGGACCAGAATGATTCACATTGTGCTTGTGACGGACACCCAGGCAAAGGCCTGCGCGCATTTGTTTATGCGTTCCATATCACATTATTTATAAACGTTCAATCACTGAAAAATGTTATTTTCTGAATTTATTTATAGCAAGCATTTGTATATCGCCTTCAGGCTTTCAAAAGGGCCCCAAAGGTGGTTCACATTTGTGATACAATATAAAATAAGAATGGGAGAGGAAGAGAGGGGAGATCGTTCCATCAAGCAAGCAAAAATGCTTGCATTGGCGGAATATTCATAGCAGCACAACGCTGAATTCCTCCCATAAAGTTTAATTTTAAATTTATTAATACAATCACAAGAAGAAATAGCAGCGTATTCATCATCAGCGACGTTAAAGGGGCTATTTAATATGTGCTGGTAGCACTCTCAAACCACTTCCAAAACTTGATTACTGCATTAGTATTATCAATATTAATGATTATTAATATAACTGATTACGTTATTGGTGTGCAGAATTCACATATCCTCAGTGACAAAACATTCTGCATGCATGCTGAGGAAATGAGCATTACTTTCTAGACAAACACCAGAATCATTTGCTACATTACACACACACACACACACACACACACAAATCAGCTTGCAAGACCCTGAGATTATACTTATATAGGAGTGCCTTTCTTCTAAAAGAAGTGCATTTTGAGCAGAAGTAGCAAATTGTGTAAAATAGAAAAAGGAAGGAAGGAAGGAAGGAAGGAAGGAAGGAAGGAAGGAAGGAAAGAAGGAACAATGACCCTCTAGTTCTTTTAAGCTTCTGGTCTAACCTCGCCAAATTCTTGAACAGCTCAATAAATTTTATAATGTCAATCTTCTCTCATTCAGTGCCTGAAGCATCTACTGCAACGGCTGTTAGAAAATTCAAACCATGCTACAGTTTTCTAGCAAAACTATTTCCAACCCCTCGAAGCAAACTTGGGAGTGCAAAGCAATATGCAGGATGGAGCCCTCCCTGCCAAAAACAGATCTGGAAGGAACTCAACATGTACACAGTTTAATTGATGCTTTGCAAAGGAATTCACATGTCACAAAGCTAGGAGAACTTATTTTCGAACAGCTGTAAGTTCTAGGCTTAGGAGAGGCATTTCCTGGCTGTAATCCTTCCTCTTCTCGCTCTAGACCGCAAACAGTAGATGAAATACTTGAGCGCAGCTGCGAAGTGTAGTACAAAGTACATACTGCATTGGGGGCCACTTCCCTTTTCTACTCACCCTTCCTCTCCGACAAACGTGACATACAGTTTATTTCTTTGCAGGTCCTTTCTTGAATAACCCATAATTTGGTTGAAGGCATCTTCCAGCAAATGGTCTCTCCTGATAATTAATCTGCACAATGAAACAAAATGGAATCAAAGGAGGCCATAATTTGTAGCTTAAATGTTTCCCTCCACCCCTAGTTATATTTAGATTGCCTGGGAAAGTTAGCAATACAAGCCATGTCTTAAGAGCCAATCTAACATTTCTTAGGATTCATTTAGATAACAGTTTCCTGGGCATTATGCCAGAGTAATAGGGATGGATACTTCTTCTTTTCCTCCCTTCATAAAGACAACAGGCTGCTTACCTAAAGAAATAAACTGTGTAGGCAATTCAGTTGATGTTGGTCCTGCACCAGCATGATTCGGCATAGGCAGAAGCAACCTGAAAACTACAGACACCGATGCCAATTGTTTCCAGCACTTACAGTTTGCAATGACTGGGAATGTCTTTAATGCACATGATGCAGAAAACCAATGGAATCCTGCCAAAAGGACAAAGTGAGAATGGCGGGACCTAAATTCTTGAATGGCCGCTATTTGGTGCAAAGTGTTTGCCAAAACCAAAAGCTGTTGGATGAAAGATGGTCACTCACCTATGGACATCCCTTGTAAGGTAAAGGACCCCTGGATGGTTAAGTCCAGTGAAAGGTGACTATGGGATTGCTTTCAGGCCAAGGGAGCCGGCGTTTGTCCACAGACAGTTTACCGAGTCACGTGGCCAGCAGGACTAAACTGCTTCTGGAGCAACAGAACACCGTGATGGGAACCAGAGCGCACGGAAACACTGTTTACATTTCCGCCACAGCGGTACCTATTTATCTACTTGCACTGGCATGCTTTCAAACTGCTAGGTTGGCAGGAGCTGGGACAGAGCAACGGGAGCTCACCTCATTGCGAGGACCAGGCGGGATCTTACCCAAAACATGCTTAAAATTAATACTGCAGGACACCTGACATTTGGGCAAAGGGAGAAATATTGGAGTATGTAAACTGCAGATTGGTGAGTCTCCTGGTGTGTTGACATTACTTGGGGTTACCAGGGTAACTGGGTATCTGGGTGAGGTAGAAGGACTGGGAGGATGTTGTGATGAGGAAGAGATTCCAATTACTTGGTTATGAGGATGTGGGATCCATCTTTGAGCAGGTTCGTGGGCTGCTGAAGCTTGCACTGCTGGGGGGACAAATCCCTCTTGAAATGACCATGCGTAAGATCTGGACTCCCTCCATGCAGACTGAAGGTGTAAATAGGTGAATAAGCCATATTTCTTAAAGCTATGACAGTCTCTGCCATGTCTCAATTCCCCTGAAGGACCACAGATCCTGGGTAAGAGCCCGGAAACCCATGAGCTCTTGCCACTGCTCGGCAGATAGAGTGGGAGGCACCCAACTTTTGTAACAGTATGTAACAGAACTTGGGTGTCCTACTTCTTTCAGAAAAACCACTTGTGGTAGGATTTGGACTGAGGAAGTGGCAAGCTTCAAAACGTTCAAGCACACCTCATCCTTCTCTGCCTTCTCAAAACGGCTTTTCTTTAAAAACAAACAAAATACTTCAAGCTTGGGGCTCTGCGGGATGCATTAGTGGGGAAAGGGTGTTCTGAAATATGCTTGGCTGTATGTAAGACTTCTACATACTTCAATTTCCCTGGGCCTTGTCCGTATCCTTTAGTCTCCAGCTTCCTGTAGAAATTCCTCAGCTTGGCTTCAAAATCTCTTTTATATGGAGCAGGAGCTCGAGCATTAGCACGTGTAGTACCTGCAATGAAGCCAGAAGAAGCACAAGACCTATTTTATTAAATCATTGTCACTCACCTTTCTGTCAGAAACGTTCAAGTCTGGGTGGAAGACGACAGTGCAGTAACACCACATGCAACATATACTGGGAGGAAAGTTGTAAATTCTAAGTGTGGGAAACAGCAGAAGAATGGTAAGATTCCTGGGCAATTAATTGGTGATGCACAAAACCAGACTTTGCACCCATCATCTGAAGCCCTTCTTCATGTGCCTCCTCCATGTGTGGTCTGGAAGGTGGCAACACAAGAATGGGCCTTCTCTGCGGTGGCTCCCCATTTGCGGAATGCTCTCCCCAGAAAGGTTCGCCTGGCGCCTTCATTATATTTTTTAGGTGCCAGGCAAAAGCCTCCGCCAGCCAATCTAATGTTTCGTGGAAAGGGGGTTATTGTTTTGTTGTTTGGATTTAATGGTTTGCTTGTGTTTTATCTTGGTGAACTGCCTTGAAATCTTTTGATGAAGGGAGAGGTATATAAATTTAGTAAATATAAATACCGGTATAAAAAATATTAATATAATATAATAAATAAACAACAAGCCTGCTGTCGAGGGGACCTTTATTTTTTGCAAAGAAGGCTCGACTAGGTGGACCTGACCAGATCCAGTAGGACGAGTCTCAGATCTTTTTAGCAAAGCATGTTCTCCTTCATGGAGAGCACGTGTTGCGGTGGGGTCTATCAACACACCCCTTTTTGTTGCTGGGAGGGATGGATTAGATGGCCACTACAGTGTTTGGGTTCTTTTGGGTTGTTGGGGAGATTTTGATGTTGCAAATTGTTGATTGACAGCCCAGAGGCTGTAATTATAATCAGGGTTTTGCATTTGACCTTGCTATGCCTGTCATGGGGTCGTCTGCTTTGGGGCAGGGGCCTGGTAGGAATTTTTCCATTTGGTTGATTGGCTGGTGCCATTTGGTTTTCGCATACCGCGTAGCAAATCGTCATAACTTGTAAGGTTGCAGTTAGGCATTGGTAAAAAAATTGGTTGGTGGAGGGGTATGGATTGGCTGTGCCTGCCCCTCCAATGTTGCTGCTGCAGGGTTTTCCGTTAAAGGAATCCAGGGGCTCACCATGCTTTTGTCCGTACCTCTGGGAAGGGGCTAGGGCCACGCAAGAGCCCCTGGAAGCATTAGGGGAGAGGCAAGGGTCTGGCCCCCAGCTCCATTCTCTCCCCAAGATGTTTTCCCTCACTGACTTTTGCCAGCATGCAAATGTCGGTTCTGTCCCTGGGCGGGGACAGATAGTCGCAACCAATGCCTAAGCAACCACTCACATTTTGTATTTTAATAAAGAAAGTTTTGGCCAAAATTATGCCAAAAACCTTAAACAAAATTTATGTGTGATGTGTGATTTACAGGTGAAACTCGAAAAATTAGAATATCGTGGAAAAGTCCATTTATGTAAGCAATTGTTTTCATTAGCTACTGGAGTTTAATATATGAGATAGACTCATGACATGCAAAGTGAGATATGTCAAGCCTTTGCTTGTTATAATTGTGATGATTATGGCGTACAGCTGATGAAAAGCCCAAAGCTGAAATTGTTAATTTGGGGTTCTCATCAGCTGTACGCCATAATCATCCACAATTATAAAAAATAAAGGCTTGACATATCTCGCTTTGCATGTCATGTGTCTATTTCATATATTAGTTTCACCTTTTTACTTGAATTACTGAAAGAAATGAACACTTCCAAAATATTCTAATTTTTCGAGTTTCACCTGTATTTGTGGGTGGCTTTTTTTTTTTTACTTACTAGAACCCCTGTGGCCTACTGATAACAAATTTGGAAAGTAAGAGCTCATACTAGGGATCTCCTAACAGTTAGGGCATAACTAATCTATGTTAAATAATCTGAAATATGCATATGAGAGAAAACTGAAGCCAGCCTACCCCTCCTAAAGTGTGTGGGTGGTTTTAAACCATGATGGACTAGTAAAAGAACCGGTCTGAAACAGAACAAGAAGGGGGAGACTTTGTTTTGCAAAAGCGTATTACAATGAGCATATGACCACTTCAATATGACAACTGTGGATTTTTCTCTTAACCATGAGGAGAGAAAACGAAAGCTATGCATCTTTAATTGGAACTTTAATTGGCATTTGCTAAGTGATGTCTTTGCATAGCCTGGAGAACGCACATTTAAATATACATTTCTGAATGAATTAAGGCTGCATAGTATTGAAAACATATGAACATCCGACAATACATTCACACACAAAGAAGGTAAACCTATACATGTCTACTCAGAAGTAAGTCCATTGAGTTCCTAAGTAAGTATGTAGGGCTGCAGCCTCCTCCCCCCCCCGCCCAAAAAAAGTTGTGGTTGATTATTTTTTTTAGAAAAGTAGCATGCCTGATTTTTGTTCAAACCAAGTTGAGTTAATCTGCTCTAGTCATCTGTGGAAATATCTAAAAGCACAAATTACTTGAATTTCCAGTTGCAACCTCAGAAACCTGCTTTAACTTCTGGTGTAAGATGACTCATAACAAAACACATGCCTAATTTTGAAAGTTAACTTCCAGACTTAGCATCTCTCAAAAGAGAACTATGTGCAGGGGGCGGGGGGGGGGGGGGAGAAACCACATTTAACAAAATGCACTGCATTTCTGTTTACTGTAACTCTTAAGCTAAGCAGGTAAATGAACTACAAGCGCTATCTTTGGGGAAAACTTTAGTGAAGCAACTTCCTATTTTACTTCAAAGATTACATACACATAAAACGTCAGTATAATATATATCCTGGATATGTAGGGTACTAAAAAAACAAACAAACCAAAAACCTCTCAACACCCTTGCTTCCTGGTTGTCTTCATTTCAATTTCTTTTTTTTTATTTTATAAATGCTCTGTTTCTTGAATTTCTAAAGCTTACAAATATGTTATCAGACCTAAGAAGCTGAAATGGCTACATGCCCAAAATGATAACGCAGCTCTTAATGAATTTCTTTGTGTGTACTAACAACACGATGCAACTTTAAAGTTCATGTGTTTGTGTGGCAGGGGATGGGGGAGATATTTGTTGTGCCTGAGAGAATATGAGAGGGACAGAGAAAGAACGAAAGTTACAGGATTATAAGATCTGACCTTTAGCAGTAACTCTACTGGTTGTTTTACATATATATATATATATATATATATATATATATATATATATATATATATATAACTATTTCTGTTATTCTATTTTTTGTACAGTGGTACCTCGGGTTACATACGCTTCAGGTTACATACTCCGCTAACCCAGAAATAACGCTTCAGGTTAAGAACTTTGCTTCAGGATAAGAACAGAAATCGTGCTCTGGTGGCACAGCGGCAGCGGGAGGTCCCATTAGCTAAAGTGGTGCTTCAGGTTAAGAACAGTTTCAGGTTAAGAACGGACCTCCGGAACAAATTAAGTACTTAATCAGAAGTACCACTGTACTATGTACAATGACAATAAAGTATCTATCTATCTTATGGGCAAAAGGAAAGGACACATTGCTGTCACATTGGCATGGGACAGGTGATTGGGAAAAAGCAATAGTGACTTTGACCTGATACGAGGGGCCGGTATGCAGTTTTATAGACTGGCAGGAACAGAAAGAGATTCAGGCTGCATCCTTTCGCACAGGGACACACTTCTGAGCAAGTTTGCACAGGTTTGCAACATTAGGCTTAATCTAGATAGCATTTTTTTTTTAAACAGAGCTGTAAGTGGTTTGAAGGAGGCATCATTCTACTCAAGTTACTTGTTTGTTTGCAGTGTGTGTGTGTGTTGCTGTCACCTCTGGCCAAACAGGTTTTAGAAATGGACATTAATAAGGAAGGATTTGAAACCGTACAAAAACTTGTTTTCCAGAGACAGAGCAGGATTAAGTATGTACCTGCAGGAGTGTGTACACTGCTAGGAACACCTGCCTATCCCTGCCTGCTAGCCAGCCACCCCAACCCCTAGACAAGGATGGAGTGAGTGCCGGCTACACCCAGTTGTATCCTACCAACAGTGTCCCAAGATCCAAGTCTTCGGCTTCTGTGCCTTGGGGGGGGGGGCGTTCCTGGGAGGGAGACACCCGTCCCTCCTCCTCATTCAACCAGTCCCTGACAGTCAGCAGCATGCAAGCTTTGTAGTTATTGTCCTTATTCAAATCCCGTATTTGATTCCCACACTTTTATCAAAACACAAATAACATATGCTGCTTCAAATGGATATATTGTACATTTTGAATACATTTCACCTACCATTTTGTTGAAATCTATCACTGGGGATTGCTGCTTACATACAAGTGCCCTAAATACTTTTTAACACGTTCTTATTTCTATCGGTTATTATTCCAGGTGTACACAAGGACTGAGGATGACAACCGACTCTTGAATACATCACCTCACATTTCGTAAAACACCACTAAATTATCCTTTCAGCACATGGCAAGTTCTTATTACAAATCAGTTGTCACCATCAAGAATTTCCTGGGCAATTAGAGCAATTATTCCATCCGTAAGAGCAACAAAGGAAAGGAAGGTTTATTTTTTAAAAAAGAAATATTTATGTAAGCATGCACATGCCTCTTCCTCACTCACTCTCTCTCACACACTTTGTATGTATGTGTGGGTCTTAGGAATAAATAAATAGCAGTTTTATTTCATGTCATCTAAAGTACTGGGACTGGAAAAAAAGAATTATGTGGTCCGCACTCAACACAATAATAATTTACAATACTTTTATTATTTGTACCCCGCCCATCTGACTGGGTTGCCCCGGCCACTCTGAGACACTTCGATTCTCAACAGAAACACAAAAGTCTCCCTGACAGACACAGTTATTTCGACAGAGCCAAGAGTATATAGATCCAATAATTTTGACTGACATTAACATTAAACTCCAAAAGTTTCGATCCTAAGTTTGGGAGTGGGAAGCGGCTGTCACATTCCTGAAGGCTTCCAACAACCCTGTCACCTTCTTCAGATCAGGTAACGTGGCCTCAGTGAAATGACCTTGGTCCCCCCCAAGGGCCAGGAGCTCATTGAACTGAGCACACACACGACTTTCTGTCTAGCAGAAAGATATTCATACATATGGCTTTCTACGCGATACCTTGGATAGCCCTCAGATCTCTGCTAGCTTTCTACCTGCATACCTGTTTATTAATTTACACAGAGCTTGGGATTCATGTCATGCCAAAAAGCAGGAGTGGGGGAAGGGGAGCATAGTCTGCCCAGGCTTCCTTGTCCTACGATAGATGTACTTTTCGCTGTTTATTTGTTTGTTCTGTAACTCAAGAAAATCTTTAATTAAAGCTATTTTTAAAAAAAGGAGTGCCGGTTTGCATTTCTTAGTGCAGAAAGTATTGATCTGATGTGTAGAGATCTTTTATATTTTGATTAATACAGGAGGGTTCTAGAAGCTGTGTGACAGAAGCAGGCAGAAGAGTCATGATTGTTTGGGTTATACATTCTGGAAGCTGAGTACAGATGGTTTGAACTGGTTCTTTTATCTCTTCCAATTAAGGTCATGCTGACTATAAATATAGGCCAGAAGGAGCCTGGGTTTTACTTTCTCTTTCTATCTCTCTTCCTTCTGGTGTGGTGTTCTGTACATAGTATGCTTAGTGTTAAGGTTTAGTCTTGTTATAAGTTTATAAGTTTTTGTAAGTGATGCAATTGGATTTTTTTATGGACTGTGCCAATCCTGAATGTACTGGATTTGTAACCATTATGCTTATTTGCCTTCAGCAAACTCTGCTACGTGTTTATGTTTTTCCTCCACACATATGACAGTCTTAAACATTTGTTCTTATTCCAGAATACCACCCTCCAATGATGGGGGAAAAAATAAGATATTCAAACCCATATTTGTAGTGCTTTCTTAACACAAGAGGAAGATTAAGAGATGGCATCCCTTTTGTTTTTAGGTTTTCCAGTACGAGTGGTGGAAAATATCACTTATGTGGCATTATATAACACCCTCTGGTACAAAACATTTCCATGCCTTACAAAGAAAATGCCTTTCGGAAAGGCTGTTCGGATGCCTGCAACAAAGAACACGAAATCAGTGTAGTCGCAACAGCCGAAGTTTTCACCTCCTGCTTGTTCGCACAAAGAAGTCCATGAAAACAGATGAGAACATCAGGTTTACTCTCTACCATTGATGCAGCTGTAACAGGGCTTACCTGGAGAGTTTTGAGGAGAGGACACCGGGGAGCCTCGGGGGGACTGGCAATAACTGGGATGAAGTAAGGCATGCGGTGGTACGTATGACATTATTTCCTCTTCAAATAAACTGGAAGAAAATTGGGGGGAGGGGGGGACGACATAAGGCAGGCTTGAATGTTTTTTCGAAATGATTGCATCTACTATGTTTTAAGTAGAAAAGACAGTTGGCAGGCACCATTTGGAACAAGAAAGTGCAGGGAACGGAAAGGGTTAAGGACACCCTCCGAACCTACCATTCCTGCTTCCAATCACGCTCACTGTAATTAGTTTTGCCTGCTCTAAAATATCATCAGGCATTCTTTGGGACAGGATTCCAAGAAAGATGCATGCATTGTGGTCCCAACATTGCAATATCACGAATCTTAACATCACGAATCTCCTGACAGTAGCCCTTCGTCTTTCAATCAATGACAAAGCAGCAAACACTTGGTGAATGAGACACAAATAATGTTATGGGATAAAGGGTCCATGTGCAGACAAGTCTTTCGTTGTGGGGGAGGGAGCGGGTCACGATCATGCCTGCTTGCAAGCTCTACTATGCCTGTGCGCCCAATGTTGGCACAATGTATATAAGCCACATCTGTATATAAGCCTCTGCATGTAGGTTAAGAGAGGAAAGGGAGATCAATGAAGGAAGGGGATAAGAAGTCTTCATGCAAGGGACAATGCACAGCATATCTTTGAAACAATAGCTGAGCTCCACTCTCTAATTCACACAAACCTTTTGGCATGGGTAGGCAAACTAAGGCCCAGGGGCCAGATCCAGCCTAATCGCCTTCTAAATCCGACCCGCAGGCAGTCCAGGAATCAGTGTGTTTTTACATGAGTAGAATGTTTTGTATTTTAGGTTAGGTGTTTTTACATGAGTCCAGGAATCAGTGTGTTTTTACATGAGTAGAATGTGTGCTTTTATTTAAAATGCATCTCTGGGTTATTTGTGGGGCATAGGAATTCATTCATTCCCCCCCCCAAAAAAAAATAGTCCGGCCCCCCACAAGTTCTGAGGGACAGTGGACCGGCCCCTGCTGAAAAAGTTTGCTGACCCCTGCCTTATGGCATAAAATATGTTCCTCTTCCGTGAGAAATACAACCTTGAATTCTGGTCCCTCCTAGTCAAAATTCTACCTCTTCTTCATACACATTCCAGTATCTATCCTTCCCTTGTTTGTGTCCACAATTATGCAAATATTCGGTTTTCTTCTAAGCCAATGTCCAGCCCTTTCCTGGATCTTGCCCCTCCTTTCTTCTCGCACTGCCAGCATTTTCCATAGAATTGTAGAGTTGGAAAGGAGCATGAGGCTCATCTAGTGACTAATCCAACCCCGTACAATGCGGGAATCCCTTTTGCCCAACGTGGGGCTTGAACCCACGACTGTGAGATTAAGAATCTCATGCTCTACCGAATGAGCTACTGCCTGTTTCTGCCATTCCATCTAGATGAGTAGCCACAATTGTGCAAATGCAGCTGTTTTCAATTAAAACGAAAATGTTTTAATCCAAAACCCTTCACTAGTAATTCTGGAAGGCAAGAGATGGTAGAACCTATTTATGAACGAAGAGGCATAAAGAAAGCCAGGGTGGGTTTTTTTTGGGGGGGGGGGAGTATGTTGAGACAAACACAGGCTACATATGTGCATAAATTTGGGCTACAACCCCCTCCCACTCCCGATATTATATAGGTGCAACATTAGCCATGCTATCGAGTGGCTCTTTATTGGAGTCTATTTGGATTGACAGGTTTCTCGAGATAAATAAATATCCTCGACTGAAAGCAAGCTGCAAGTTAGAAACGAACAATACTGTCATCAAAACCCTCGGCTGCATCTCTCCCCAGCTTCATTTCGAAGAACTGAAGGGGGAGAGAGAGATTGCCGAGGTCACCACAGCAGATTGCACAAGCGTTCCAAGGTGATTAAAGAAACGAAGAAACCCATATTCGTTGTAGAACAGCACCATGTACCTTAGTAACATGACAAGGTCTGCATCACTGGACAGGCGCACGAGTCCCGGAGTCCCTTCAGTCCGAATAAACTGGATCTTCTCCCTGTTGAGGCAGGCACAGCGTTCTAAAGCATCTCTTGCAAACAAGGCACTGACGTACGCCAGGACAGAGAGGAAAAGCACTGGGTATATCAAGTGCACCTCCAGATTATCCCTCTGTATTTCAGGCACCATTTTCCGACCTGCCGCAACATGTCAACGTGAACGGAGGAATCTCGCAGCCAGCCCCGCCCCCCCATCCCACCCAAGCCCCTAAACAAATGCATTCAGAAGAATGGTTTGTTGCGTTTCCGCTGTTGTCCTCATCTCTCAGAAGCTCAAGCTGCTGCTCCCAGGTACCCAACCAATGGAAATCAATCCCTCAACCTGACACGAGTAGTGTGGCTCTGAATTCCAAGCAGCAGCTCAAGCACCGGAGAAGGCTATTGCTATTCCGAAAGAACGTGTGTGCACCTGCTCCGCTCTCAGCACAAATGTCAAGAGAATCCTGTTAATTTTCAAGAGCACAGAGCTTACCAGGAGCGAGGGGGGGGGACACACAAAGAAAGGCATACTGTTCTGCAAACCCAGCTCAGTCAATTTGATATGGTGGCAGTCTAGTGAGCTTCTGCCTGTTTTTTTTTTTTTTTTAAATGAACCACTTTTTGACTGACACACACCTTTTTAGGGGAACAGGCGCGGCTCAGTGGAAAAGCATCTGCTTTGGATGCAGAAGGTATACCAGGTTCAATCCCTGGCACCTCCAGGTAAGGCCGAGAGAGGCCCCTCTGTCTGAAACTCTGGAGAGCTGCTGCCAGTTCGGTGTAGACAATAAAGAGGTAGAACAATGGCCTCACTCTACTCCCATGTTTTGCACGATGCACCAGCTCTTATACAGCAGCAACTTCTAGAGGAGCGGCCATGTTACTGGTAAGTCTTTTGCACAAAACCAACAAAGCAGTGCTGTGGCGTCTTAAAAAAACTAAACAATTTCTAATGTCATAAGCTTTCATGGACTACAGTTTTGCTCCATCAGACGGCTTCAGATGCAGACGATCAATTGAACTGTGGTTCACGAAAGCTTCTTCCACAGTATATTTGTTCGATTTCAAGGTGCTACAAGAACCGCTCTTGGTTTTTAACAAGTTCCTCTCTGCATACATGAGCACACTTTGCGTTTTTTAAAGAGGGTAGAAACCTGAAATCCTCCCTCCTGTCAGTGTTTTTAGAATTCGTATATCCTTTCTGAAAAAGCAGCCATTCTAATCCCTTTTTGTTGCTGCCGCTGGTGTGCGTGTAAAAGACCAAGCCATTCCTCTACATGCAAGCACCTCTTACTTTCAGAAGCACGCAGACAGGATTTCCTTTTGGTTCATTTCTCGCCTTTCAGGGCTGTGCTGTCACTATTTGTCACTCTGAGAGACTTTTAAAAGTCTCATGATGCTGAGAGAGAACCAATGCAGCTACAGCTGGTTTCACTCTTTTTTCCATCGCCATTCATCACTCAAAGAGTGCTGGCAAGAGAGAGCAGTATCAGCATTCATATCCTCTCCCTGGACATAATTCAGGGGGGAAATAACAACACCAAAAAAGTATTTCAAAAATTGCTGGCAGTTATTGGTTCACACACCTAAAGTGAAGAAGCAATGGCTGCTCCCCATCTCTGAGACATTAATGTCTGGATTGGAACCCAGATCTTTCCCAAACTTTACATGAAACCATCTCCATCTTGGAAACAACTCATGGCTGCAACACCCAGAATAATTTCTTCGGTTTTTATTTTTCCTACCTCCCATTCTCCACCACTTTGAGCAACATTGTGGAGAACTCAAAAGCTTGTCATACCTTTCATGACAATTTTGGGATAACTAAGCAGAGAGAGGCTTTCTGGCACTGTCCTGGCCCCTGCCTGGTGTGCTCTCCCAGCTAACATATGTGTGTGTGTGTGTGGTTTTCTGCCTGCATCTGTTTGTTATTCCTGTTAGATATCCGCCTGGGAGTTTGGGGGCTGACTGCAGTGAGTGGAATTGCTTGCTTAGTGAGGGAATACAGCTAGGGCGTGGTTGTCATTTAGAGCCTGCCTCACTCTAATAACAGGCTCCATCATGTGCTGCAGGGTTGACCCCAAAGTACAGCTGTACCTCGGAAGTCAAATGCCTTGCGAGTCAAACGTTTTGGCTCCCGAACACTGCAAACCCGGAAGCGAGTGTTCCGGTTTGCAAACATTCCTTGGAACCTGAAGGTCTGGCGCGGATTTCATGGCTTCCAATTGGCTGCAGGAGCTTCCTGCACCCAATCGGACGCCGCGCCTTGGTTTCTGAACATTTTGGAAGTCGAACAGAATTCTGGAACAGATTCCGTTCGACTTCCGAGGTACGACAGTAAATGACATCCAAGGAGATTGTCCCTTTGGCTTGCCACTTTGGGGACCCGCAGAGACAGGTGTGCCTCCCTCCACGGTCGGGATATGGAACTGTAGGCCAGGCACTGCGGGAGACCAATCTGCGATCCTTACCCAAGGGGACAAATTTGGTCGGTGGTGTGTGTCCCACCCCCCGAGTGACAGAAAGGGGGAGGAGTGTTGTAGAGGTGCTACTATCTTCCATCTGACATTATGAGATGCAGCTCCTATGAGCTCTTAGTTTATTATCTGTATATATTGATTTTGGATGATGGTGCTAGGATGTGCCAAGGTGGGCAGGTAGCTGTGAAGATGCTGCCCTAATTTCTGCAGTGGTGTTGGGCAGAGGGAAGTACTGTTGGTAGTGCAGGGAGTCCATCATCATCTGAGGTGGAGGCAACAACAAACTATTACTTACCGGTATGTTGCAACCAAGCCTGAGTGAGCCTGGGGCTTGCACGCTCCCCTTTCCCTTCCGGTGTAACCTCAAGGAAGAGATTCGGATGCATGCACTTAAGTGTTTTGTCTGAACCTGGACAAACTCTGGTTAGTCTCAACTACAGCTGACTGAAGCAAGCCAGCTTCAAAGCTTGTTTTGTGAATCGGACTCATTCAACAGAGCACAGTTAAGATTAATACAGTTTGGTTTGGGTGCAATGAAGGTTTGGGTGCAATACCGAACCGTTGCACTAAATTGAAATCTTCCTTGCAGCTGTGCTGAGCTGGGGGAAGGCTCAAGAGCCTCCCACTCAAACACACAATAAGCCATAGTTTTATCATTAAGGCTGAACGCAGGTAATAAGTGGCTATATTAAACAGGCTGCCGTCTTTTGCTTGCAACTCAAAATTAAACCAACAGCCGGCTTCGATGTTGGGAAAGAAAGGTTAGTACTATGCTCACCTGAGTGAATGATTCCTGGTAAGATCTGGTTGCCGCTCCTGCAGAATTTCGAAGATATTGGGCTGTCGCAGAAAGGCGACAATCTTGTCGTTGTAAGCTGAAAATTCTGTTAAAAATACAGAATTTCCTCAGGGTTTTTAGGCTCAGCTACTATTTCCCTCAGAAATGGATGCCTTTGGAGAAGGAGGTGTCTTTTCCAAAGGGACAACAACTATCTGACACTTACCGAAACTCGAGTATAAGTCGACCCAAATATAAGCCGAGGCACCTAATTTTAAAAATGGGAAACAGCAAGTATAAGCCGGTTCATTTCCTAGAGGAGGAACGAGCAGCCCAAAGCAGCCCTTTGGGGCTCCTTCCTCTTCCTCCTTTGTTTTTAGGCTCAGCTACTAACCCACAGCGCAATTTCCCTCAGAAATGGATGCCTTTGGAGAAGGAGTTTTAATACTTCCTTAACTGTGTCTTTTCTAAAATTTGCATTTATGTGAAAGGGACTGGGGAGAGTAAAGAAACAACTATCTTTTGACACTTTTAAAGCACAAAAAGTGTGCTGAAAAACTAGGCTTATACTCAAGTATATACGGTAGCTCCTGCTGGCTAAATCTAACCCTTAACATGATCATCATCAGTGGTGCGGTGGTGCAGGATCATGGGGGTATTTAAGAACCCATTAGTATTTCTACGGCAGGGTCCCTGTCTCCAGCATGACAGAGCCACCCAATCAGCATGGAAGGGGAGATTTTTCGCCGCTGTATGGTCTGAAGCTAAGCATTAGAAACAATGAAAACACAAGGTGCTTCGGTTTCAAGGGAATGGTGCTCAAGCTATGCTATAAAACAGAAAAGTTAAGCCACCCTGAAAGAAAACACCGGAGCACTCCAAACCATCTGCGCCTGCACGCGAGCAGAAAATAGCAGATATAGCTAAAAGGCAGCACATGAAGACTTGCATTAACCAATGCAATCTAATTATTATTATGATTTTGTAATCGTAAGATTACTGAATGATCTTCGAATCACAGAATTGTAGATGACCATGAGGGTCATCTGGTCCAACCCCCAGCAATGCAGGAATATTTTCCCAATGTGGGGCTCAAACCCATGACCCTGAGATTAAGAGTCTCGTGCTTTAACAACCGAGCTATCCCAGATGCTAAGAGGCATGGACACATGTGCGAGCATGACTGTGACTATCATGAGACTCTGCACATCAGAATTTGCCACTACACTACTGATGATTTTACATCTTCTTTTTTTCAAAGATGGGGGTAGGGCATGGGGAGAACCAGAATAAATGTGATTCAAAGTTGCTGGAAGATTTGAAGTGATGTAGGTACACAGGAGGAAGAACTTGTGCCATAGGCGCTATTGAGCAGGTTAGCTGCAGCAGCATCAAAGTAGCTATCCACACAGGAAAACATTTGTGGCAGTGCTGCTTCCTGTGGCAAGAACCACAGTTTATAAGTAACAATGTCTAGTTGCTGGGCCATCCGGTGCAGACAAAATTTAGCTTAAAAAAGAAAAAGAAAAAAGCAAGCTAGATTCTATCCGCCTAGTAAGCTAAAACACAAGAAGAATTAAATTCAGAGTACAGAATGAACGTTCTCACTCAGGCTCCAACCGGATAGGCAAACAAACCTTTGCATGCTTACTCCAAAGCAGGGTGGATAAAAATCAATGATTTTTTTTAATAAAATAATAATAATAATAATAATAATAATAATAATAATAATAAATTGATTTTTTATTTAAATCAGATCTTTTTTATTTAAATTGGATTTTTAAAATAAAATAAAATCTTTCTAATGATAGTTTTCTATTTAAGTTATATTATAGTCCAAAGGCTATTCATCAGGAAATAAGGATTTGTTTTAAGTTTTTCATGTGTGCTAAAACTCAGTCTAAGTTTTTTTAAAAAATTGTTTAACCACATCAGTTAACAAACATGGATACATATGCTATAATGTTATTGTTTTAGTTAAATAAATTGTTTAAATTGTTATTAAGGAAATGATTATTTTTCTCCTTCCAATAAAGTACAGCAGAAAAGTTGTCCAAATATAAACAGTTAACTTATTAAACCTCACAATAATTTCATAATTATCTGTCTATGTATTTCTAATAGTATAACCAAATCAGTAATTTTTGATATAACTGTAAAAACTACTCTGAAAATTTATTATTCCAAAAATGAAACCTTCCTCTGGTTGTAAATATTAAGATTATACCAGCAAGAATGAGTCTTTCTGTAAAAAAAATTTTAAATCAAGTCTTACTGATGGCAGCTAGACTGGTGACTGGGAGTGGCCGCCGGGACCACATAACACCGGTCCTGAGAGATCTACATTGGCTCCCAGTACGTTTCCGAGCACAATTCAAAGTGTTGGTGCTGACCTTTAAAGCCCTAAACGGCCTCGGTCCTGTATACCTGAAGGAGCATCTCCACCCCCATCATTCAGCCCGGACACTGAGATCCAGCGCCGAGGGCCTTCTGGCGGTTCCCTCACTGCGAGAAGCAAAGCTACAGGGAACCAGGCAGAGGGCCTTCTCGGTGGTGGCGCCTGCCCTGTGGAACGCCCTCCCATCAGAGGTCAAGGAGATAAACAACTACCTGACATTCAGAAAATACCTGAAGGCAGCCCTGTTTAGGGAAGTTTTTAATCTGTGATATTTTAATGTATTTTAATATTTGTTGGAAGCCGCCCAGAGTGGCTGGGGAGACCCAGCCAGATGGGGGTACATTATTATTATTATTATTATTATTATTATTATTATTATTATTATTATTATATTGTGATTTAAATCGATTTGATTGATCAAATCCACCCTGCCCGGAAGCAAGCCCTACTAAGTTCAATTGGGCTTGCTCCCTACATAAGTAGGTTTAGGACTGGAGCCTAAAAGGCCTGGCACCCATTCTGTAGTTGCATTTGAAGTAGAGAAGCTTTTTCAAAGCGTTGCCATATGCAACACTGAAGGAACGGGCAGCAGCAGAAGCTTAAATCAGCAGCGACTGTCAAGAAACAGTGCTGCTGAGCAAACATCCAGGCACTCCATCAGGTTAATTGGCCGTGGGTGTCTTCCTCCACAGTGTGACAGCTGCTACATTCAGTGAATTAGCTTCTGTTATTGAAAGGCATGAATCACCATAACTGGAGCCAATGGGTTTAGCCGTGTGTAAGTACGAATCAGGCACACAAGCAGTTTCCAAGACAACTCAACCCACTGAAAAGGCAAAGCTGATATTAAAATCAACAGTGCTGTGCAGAAACCAGAGCCACTTATTAAACCCGGTGAGCACCTTGCAACTTTCATAATCGAGCATTTCACGCAGAAACAAAAATGATCAACCTGAAAGAATGCTCTTCTGTTGAAACTGCTCTCGCTGTTCTGTTCTGATAACAATCTGCTGCGCACTTCAGGTTGCCGGATGCAGAATATAAAACTGTGGTACACTTAACTCACATTATTATTGAGCAAATATTCACTGCCTATATTTGCAATTTTCAATGTGTGTGTGTTTTTTTTCAATCAGATCTTTCTGAACAGCTTTCATATTGTTCCAAAGCTCAGCAAGGCTACAATGTTCATATGGAACGCCACACAAACAGAGACTTCTGCCACAGAATTTTTCTGTGGATATATATCCATAGATAAGCTAATATTTATCAATAATGTTAAATAATGTTCAACAAAGGCAGGATGTACGATGAAGAAGTGGGAGAGGAATTCACTCGGTCTCTTTTTGCAGCAAACTGGCCCAATCCGACACTCCCAAACCAATTTGGGGATTGGAATGCAACTCCTAGGCAGATCACACACTTTTCTGGATTCTGCACAGCAGTTTCAGTGTGCAGAGTTTGTGTACAAAAAAATACCAATTTTATACAAAGCATGTTTTCAAAAGGTGCGTTTTCATGGATGAATGCACTGAAAAGCATTGAAAAGTGTACAAAATGGTGTACTGTATAAATGTGGTATTTTTGTGCATTTTTTTATAAAAACAACCCAGCACAAAATGTAATGGGATACATTTCTGTTCAGAGAAACCCTTTTGTTGGAGGTCTTCTTAATGCATATTTGACTCTACTTTCATGTAAGCGGACACACAAAGCAACTTGCAAGTTTAAAAACAACAGAAAATTAAAACATAAAAATAACAATCATCAAATTTATATTTTAAAAAAAACACATTTTGAAGACAGAGATTAAATCCTGCCAGTTACTCTGCACCTTTAGTAATGGTGGCCAAGCTCTGTCTTAGTAGGCCAAAACCAAGGACTCACTACAACACTGACACTTGTTGATAACTGAGAGAGTTAACAAGACACCCCTCTCCCATGAATGGCTTTTTGACTGAAGCCTGGAGTTTTACATCCACTCTAGATGTAGAAGTTGTTTGGCACCATCCATGTCTGAAGTCGCATGCTCAAAATTGCACCCATGTGATCTGTATTAATGATTTACATCAGCATACATCTCAGAAGCTGGATTCCTTGGTTTTCGTACCAAATGGAACATCAGGATTCAAAAGTAAGGCTCAGACTGATCTTTCAATTGACCTGGTTTGTGTTTCACATTAAAGCCATTGTTTTAAGACTACCTAAGGTTTGATGTTAATGAGCAGCATGCAGGTGAATGCAGAACTCCCTTCCTAAGGGACGAGACATTCTCGGTGCATCTGTGAGCCCTTTTAAATAAAAGTAAGGTAATGCAGGTAACTCATAACTTACCAGTACATGAGGGTTTGTTTTTGGGGGGTCCAGAAAGCCAGGAGCCCCCAGGTGGAGGGCTGCTTACCAGACTTTGGGAAGGAGGCAGGAAGGCTCTAGGTCAAAGTTTTCCAAACTTTTCATTTTGCGACACAGTAATTCAGTTTTCCTAGCAAACCGGAGGTTAAACTAACCCCTTTCCAGCCCTGGGAGGTGTGCGGGGAGCATATGTGCAACATACCTGCACAGTGTTAGAAACAGATATGAAAGCTAGGAGCTCAATGGCACATTAAACCGAAAAGCTAGGAGCTCAATGGCACATTAAACCGAAATGTCTAGGTGTGATTTTTTATAAGAAGAATACAAACTGAAAATGAATGAACTGCAGCTAAAATCTCATATTCATTGTTCACATGGTCTAGTCCTCCTCTGAAGACTGCAAAAAACAAAGCCGTATTTCCCCTGCCCGCCCCCCTAATATTCTTAAGAGGGTCTCTTCTCCAGTCTTCAGAGAGTTAGCTGGAAGTGGGGAGGCAGAAAAAGGTCCCCCTTTCCTTCCAACTGCAGTTTTAAAATCTGAAATCTTGGGCGCAGTACTGCTCGCAGAGCTTGCATTAATGAAATTCCCTGTCGCAAAGTGCGCCTAGAACAATGGGCGTTTCCAATGCTGCACCTACACACCGGCACACTCACGTGTGTTTGGAAAGCTCTGTTCTAGGACCCTACCAGAGCCCTCACGCTTCCTTCCCAAAGGCCAATGCCTTGTTTACCCAGATTTGGGAAGGCGGCGCAAGGGCTCTGGTGCCACCTTCCGAAAGCCAGGTAAGCCCACAGTTGCAGCTTTGCACAGGTGGAGAGGGAAACTAATAAATGGCAAGCGAGTTTCCTCCTGTCTCCATTCATCCCCACCCCCATCCGTTGCAAAGCTGCCTTCGTGTAAGTAAAGTAAGCGTAAGAAGCGAGGTAGCTGTATACACCTCCCCAACCCCAGCAATGCCTTGCTATAGATAATTTTTTAAGTCCCTTTTGTACAATGTGTTCCTAGTTACATAAACTTTTTTTAAAAAAATGTGAAGAGGCTTTGCAATCTCACCGACAGCAAGTGCTCAATCTCGGAGAGCAAGCTTTCCACTTTCAACTCTGTCTAACTAAACTCTCACCCATTTCTCTCAGTGTTCCTGTATTGAGCTCTGGTGGGTGGAAGTTGCTACCAGTCCAGCAGCTAATTAGCTAGAATAATTTGGATGTTCTTTTCCCAACGTTATGCTCCTACCCCATCCTATCGTCTGTCAACATCAGACTCTAGTTAATCCATGTCTGAAAGGTCACAGAGTGGCCTCCAAAAAGGCGTTCGGCTCAGGTAGTCCTGCAAAATGCTGGATGCTTGGCAACCCTAAGGCACGAGGCCGAGAAAAATGCTCACAGAAAACCAAAATAACCAGCTCCAGTTGTAGAGGAACACCTCCTGGGTTACAACATTATAGCATAGAATTTAATGCCAGGAGTTTAGCCCAAGCAAGATGTGTGCATATAGCAGAGCCACACCTAGTATCTCACAGTATACATTTCACTTAAGTTCACTCGTGCAACACTGGATCCTGCCCAATATTTTGTTTTTTGTTTTTGTAGAACAGCAGTAAATTGCAGGAGAAACCTCATGCCTTAAAATGGTAACGTAAGACACAGCCCTCCCATGCAAAATGCAAACAAAGCGTGACTCTACAAGGCACACATACCCACAGGAACCATGTCCTGGTATTGAGCCCTGCTAACTGTGTTGAACGTGCTTGATGGCCTTGGCAAAACAGGAGGTCCTGAATGGCGGGAATCCTCTCCTACCTGGAAAAACGAAACAAAAAAACGGAGGTCATTATTCTTAGGTACAAAACTGATTTGATTGGGTTTTTTTGGGGGGGGGGAAGCAGCCATGGGGAAGCAGCTTTTGGTTGGTGAGAAGTGGTGACAGGAAGTTCCCGTTTAAAATAATAAAATCCTATCTGAAGCTGCTGTTTGAACTTCAACAGAAGCCTCCATAGGGAGCTTCTCCTCAAAATGCAAATAGCAGCTTCAGAGAGGAGTTTCTGTCAGGACTGAGCAAGGCTGTGGGAGAGAGTTAAACTTTCCCTCAAGAGTCTCAAGACTGCTCCTTACATAACCCCAAATGTGCACGTTAATTACATACACGTATTAACTACATTATAGTTTCCAGTTGTTGTAGCTTTTGGGCCAAAGCGAGATGATTATCAAAAGGACCGTGTTTGTATGGTCAGAAAGAAACGCCTTACTTTACATTGTCATTTTAAATGTTTTTAAATAAAGTAAAGAAGTTCTGCATTACTAAGATGTTTCTCCAGTTGCCCTGGCCAGACATTTAACTTCCCACCATGTTTGAGGTCCAAAACAACCTCCGGGGGGGGGGCTTTTAATTATGCAGAAACTCCTCCTACCCCAACTTCACATTACATCCTCTCTTCTAGAACAAAGCCATCCCAATTGTGCTTTTTTAAAATAAAAATAAAAATATTCTGTCTACGTATCGATCAGAAACCAGTTAAAGTGCACGGGTGACCAATGAAATGAAAGTACCTTCACAAAAGACTCAAATGAGGTGAAAATTCTCATCTAACAAGCTTTGATACAATTTCAACTCTCTTTTCTGTTTTCTTTTTACATTGGTATCAGTCTCGAATACATCCAGTTAAAAACAACAGGAGAAATTCAGTGTAGCACTATGGCAACCAGTCTATCAGTACAAACATTTCAGCTTGCCACACAGAACAATCCCCTTCTCCAACTGCATGCTGTTCTTCGGGTTCTTCCGATTGCTCCACTGAGCCAATTTTTGGGGTGACATTAGGAGAAGAGGTGCGGGCATGCAGGGGAAGATGTGAGAAAGCACCGCGATGCTAGCTAAAGTCCTTGCAAGGGTTTCTGCTAGCAGGCCTTGCAAGTTGAATCCAATTCGATGTCTCAGCTGGCACCTGTTTGACTATCTGTTTAAGAGCTTTTGCAAGCATTAAAGGGCCACAATGCGCTCTACATGGGGCTACCTTTGAAGGTGACTCGGAAACTACAACTAATCCAGAATGTGGCAGCTAGACTGGTGACTGGGAGTGGCCGCCAAGACCACATAACACCGGTCCTGAAAGACCTACATTGGCTCCCAGTACATTTCCGAGCACAATTCAAAGTGTTGGTGCTGACCTTTAAAGCCCTAAACGGCCTCAGCCCAGTATACCTGAAGGATCGTCTCCACCCCCATAATTCAGCCCAAACACTGAGGTCTACTTCCGAGGGCCTTCTAGCAGTTCCCTCACTGCGAAAAGTGAGGTTACAGGCAACCAGGCAGAGGGCCTTCTTGGTAGTGGCATCCGCCCTGTGGAATGCCCTCCCAACAGGTGTTAGGGAGATAAAGAATTACACAACTTTTAGAAAACATCTGAATACAGCCCCTTTTAGGGAGGTTTTTAATGTCTGACATTTTATTAGTTTTTAAATATTTTGCTGGAAGCCACCCAGACAATAACATTATTTACTGTATTATGATTAAGATTATTTTTATTTTTATTATACCACTAGCTGGCCCGACCATGCGTTGCTGTGGTGTTGGTTTTTGTTGTTGTTGTTGTTGTTTTTTTTGCTTTTTAAAATTCTCCTGACCCCGAGAGTATTCTGGAAGCTCCTGTTTTCATTCTTCCCTGTCCCTTTAGAGCAGGGGTCAGCAACCTTTTTCAGCCGTGGGCCGGTCCACTTTCCCTCAGACCATGTGGTGGGCCGGACTATATTTTTTTTTGGGGGGGAATGAACTAATTCCTATGCCCCACAAATAACCCAGAGATGCATTTTACATAAAAGAACACATTCTACTCATGTAAAAACACCAGGCAGGCCCACAAATAACCCAGAGATGCATTTTAAATAAAAGAACACATTCTACTCATGTAAAAACAGCACGGCGGCCATTTTAAGTGAGGGCACTGGGGAGCATTCTCCCCCACCCTAGTCCCAAATTCGAACCCTGGTCTCTCTCTTTATTCTATATTTTAGGCATGATAGGGTTTTTTTTTTTGAATATTTATTATGCCAGATCCTTCCTTGATGGTCATGTTACGTTGTGTCCCAAATTTGATGCACTTTGGTCCAGCGGTTACGGAGCAAGGTGGTGTCACGCGCACATGCAATGGGAACATTTATATATATATAGATTATTCTACCTACCAACCATAAAAATCTCAGTCTGGGCTGAGACTTTAAAACAAGCTTTTATTTTACTTTTGTGTACTATTTAGCAGACAGGAGGAGTTCTGCTTCCGCTGAGAACTGGTGTGAGCTTGAATATTTTTCCCCCAATGTTTGAACAAATAGTAATTGATTGCAAGTAACCCTGCTTTCGATATGCACCAGAACAAACAAGCTCAGCTGACATTGCAGGCCTTGGTGAAGTTTAATATTCTTTATGGCTTTATACTTGGGTCCCATAGAGGAAGCACAAAAGCATCATCTATGACTGTCACTTCCCTTCACAGTTACAGCTGAGTGCGTTCTGCTCTGTAAGAGCAACCTTTACTTCTGCAATTTCCTGGCTCCCATAGGTCTTTGTTACATGAATTCTGGGGCGTTTTGTAGTTCATCGCTCCCTGCTCCGCATGCTCACTGCATACCCTTTCCTCCCAGCGTGAGAAACATCCATATTTGCAAATCTTCACCCACAACTTTGTGTCATTAAAACAGATCAAACCCAGCTTGCTTTTTTTAAGATGCCAAACAGCCACAAAGAAGCAAAAACACAGAGTCTCCCAAAACTAGATTTGTACATTCCTCGGTACAGGAGAAAAGTGGGGGGGGGGACGACTCCTCCTTTTGAAGTGTATCAGGAAGTATTATTTGCTCCGTCTCCTTGATTTACTTTTCCCCAGTTGTCGAAAGACAGCCCCGACCCTCTAACTTTGACCCCAAGAATAGTGGACTAAGCTCAGAAAAGGTCTTTATAAGAAGGAAAAACAAGAAGAGTGATGACCCTTCAGTTTAAAAATAGTAACCTTGCAAATATTTGTAAGTTACTAACAGGTTACTATTTGCTTTATACTATATGCTTCATTTCAATATGCACACCACTCTATCAACAGTTGTTTTGGGTTTTTGCAACCCACTCCTTTGCACTGTGACTTTTCATAAAATAAGGGGGTGGGACAGATGAATGACTGTGCACAGACCAATGTGCAGGAAGTAGAGTTAACACATAGCTGGGGCCCAAAGAGATTTAAAATCAATACCTGTATGCTCATAAACAAAGTTGTTTTCTATAAGAAATTATTAGAAAAGGATTCCAAGAATGGGCTCGTGTCCGGTTTCTTTGTCAGTATGGTACATGTTCTGCTCCCCCTTGCTGCCCCCCACTTTTGACTTTCAGTGCATCCTTTGGTTTGACTTGAAACAGATAATCATATCAAAAAGCCATGATGTGAAAAACAGGCCGCTCCTGTTGCTGTTGTCCCATGTACAACTATCTGTATTCAAAGGCCCTCCAGTGGTATAAAGGGGAAATGGCAGGGACATTTTGCATATGATAAAAATTGTTATTGCAAAGGTCAGGCAGGGTACTTTCGTCGAGCTGGCACAACCTGAATCCAGCTGATTCAGGCTATAATCTGACACGCTGCTATAGATTCCAGGAGGACTGAGAACTCCTGTCACCTTGGTCCACGAGTGATAAGATATCTAACTGCAGCATTTGCATATTTTGTTTTCTGTGATGAACTTCTTTAGAGGAGTGCACTGCTTTGCAATTGATGACTGGCTGTGTTGAGATCAGTAGGAAGGTAGCAGGCAACTACAGCCCAGTTCTGGAGCCCTGAACCCACCAAAACTTGGAACTCAAATGCAGCTTGGAGCCTACTGAGCTGCAGGTCAAAGATACAGTGTTAGAAACTGAGATATGAAAGCTAGGAGCTAAATGGCACCTTAAACCTGGGTTATGGGCGCAACAATGGAATCTAGGCACACTTTTAATAACAAGGCTGCTTTGCCTTTGATAAAGCTGATCTGGATTGGATTAGACATGCATGGAACTAACTTTAAAAAAAAATACTACATCCAATAAAAAATATAATGTATTGTCTCTGACAGTGAATAATAATTTATTATTTATGTCCCGCCCATCTGGCTGGGTTTCCACAGCCACTCTGGGCAGCTCCCAATAGAATATTAAAAACACGATAAAACATCAAACATTAAAAACTTCCCTAAACAGGGCTGCCTTCACATGTCTTCTAAAAGTCAGGACGCGGGTGGCGCTGTGGGTTAAACCACAGAGCCTAGGGCTTGCCGATCAGAAGGTTGGCGGTTCGAATCCCTGCGATGGGGTGAGCTCCCGTTGCTCGGTCCCTGCTCCTGCCAACTAGCAGTTTGAAAGCACGTCAAAGTGCAAGTAGATAAAGAGGTACGCACCTGGCGGGAAGGTAAACGCCGTTTTCGTGTGCTGCTCTGGTTCGCCAGAAGCGGTTTAGTTATGCTGGCCACATGACCAGGAAGCTTTATGCTGGCTCCCTCGCCCAATAAAGCGAGCACTGCAACCCCAGAGTCGTCCACGACTGGACCTAAGGGTCAGGGGACCTCTTTACCTTTAAAAGTCAGATAGTTGTTTATTTCCTTGACATCTGGTGGGAATATAGTGGCCAGAATGTTGGACTTGAATGGCAGGAGACCTGCGTTCAAATCCCCACTCAGTCATTAGTTGTTCTCTGAATAGTTTCTTTGCAAGGTCACACTTCCCCAAGCTGGTGCCCTCCATAGGGAATACAGCTTCCATGATCCCTGGCCACTGGCCATGCAGGCTGTGCTAATGTTCAGCAAAATGTGGAGAGCACCTGCTTAGAGAAGGCTGATCCAGGTCACCAATGCAATTACATTCCGAGGAAGCAAACAGAAGACTGACAAAACAATGAATGTTATCCGTCATGAATGTAGAAATGGGACTGTGAAGAACCGAGGCTCCTGTAACCTTGACAGGTGTGCGCTCTCTCTCTCTCTCACACACACACACACACACACATGGGCTAAGTGTCAGCTTACCTCACCAGCACTGTGGCTGCGCTGCCTCGTCAAATGTTGCCGGTGGACCAATGCACTAGTCGGCCTGCTGCTCTGCAAAGGAAGCCGTGGGTCGATGAACGTCGTCGTGCGGGAATTGTGGTCGACAAAAAAAGCCTGGTAAAGAAGTAAGAGGAGACAAGCGGGAGGAAAGCATTTCATTACTTGCCAAAACCTCACTGCGATTACTGTAGGTATTTCTGACTGCACGCCTTCCTATGTTAAGCTGTACTTGTGAGCAGCAAAGCATTGGGTGGTTACAGGCGCAGGATGTCTTGTGTTCTAATGGTTGTTAAGCCTTTAACTTTATCACGCAACAGGGAACTCTTTGGTTTGCATTCTAACACAGGATTACCAGCACTACACAGGCTTTCAGTGCTCCAAAACCAATTCTGATTCTCGTGCGCACAGCAATTCACAGAAGTCAAGTGAAAGGAACAGTGAGACTGCTTAAGAGGAGAGGACTTGAGCAACTAATCACAGAGAATGATGGTTCGTTCACAAACAGGAGCTGAGTGGGTGGAGGGTGAGAACTCAGGGGTACCAAGAATGCAGGAGGTACGTTTCCGAGCAAAAAGTCAGATTTCTCGTCTTCCCAGCCCTCAGTTCAGCTCTCCACATCAGTTTGCATTGCTTATAAAAGTCCTCATGAAAATTCACCAGCATTTCAGTGTGAAATTTCTCACAATATGCATGTTTGTAAGCATTTTCCCCTAGTATACATGTTTTCGTGTGGCACTTTTCCCTAATGCAATGTGTTATCTTATGCATATTTGTATGCATTACTTGCTCAGAGAACTCCACTGCAATTTTCAGATAAGTGTGAATTTTAATACTGTGTTTCAGGTTCTTGAGTTGCCTTGGAAAGTGCTCATTAAGTAGGTTCACCTTTAAATGCAAACCAAATTTCATTTCTCCCAGATCCCTACATGACAGGGAAGGCTCTGTTGTTGGGAGGGAATGAAAGTGGGGTGGTGTGCAAGGAGGGCTGAACTTCACATATTCATTCAAAATAGCTGGTCAGATCTTCAAAGGAGGGTCTCTGTTTCACCTAATATCTAAGAAGAAGGACATGAAGTTATCTACTTTTTAAATAAATAAATAAAAGCCAACTTAAAAAAAAGTATTAAAAAAAAAACCTCAACCAACTGCTTACTGTATAATTACAACCACAAATGGGTGAGTACACATGTGAAACATCTGATTAAGGACCATGGCACAATGTGATTGCAGGCTGAAGCATGCCAGCTGCAATCTGAGGAGGGCTATTCTAGGTAGGGCAGCTAAAAAAACAACAATCAGACAAAATTCTGAGCAGCTGAAGAAGCAAAAGCAGATTTCAAAATACAGCACAACCCCTAACAGCTTTTAGAAGCAGCAACTGCATGAACCAGTTGCCTAAACCAGAAAAACCATAGGCATGGCAGGTCCTGATCCTATGCCAGGGAAGCAGCCAGTCATAAACCTCTTTACTTGGGAGTATGTCACGTTTTGACCCTAGAGGAACTTTAATTTGAGGTTAAGCATGCTTCGGATCGCGGCCTTGCGAGACTTGTGCTATGCAGCTAAGAAGAAACCATTTCAAGAACCCAATACTTCACCCTTAATGATTCAGAGACAATACCTGGCATCTACCCTGAAGGAATCAGAAACATTTGGCCCAAGAAAGCTCACGCTGTAATCTGTTAGTTATTGAGGCGCCACAATTCTAGTAGGGCTGTTATTTGGCATTTCTTTATCCACCCATACATACAGCACTGTCAGTGTACAAGATTCTGCAGAGTCCCATGGGCAAAATATAAACAGGTTTGGAGAAACAACGAACAGTGGTGGCGAGGGAAAGCTCAATGCGTTGTAGGTACTTAAAGCTCAGATACAGCAGGAAATGAGGATTAAGAAATTAAGTTAAGGGTAGGGCTTCTTTTCCCAGCTGGAACTCACCAGAACCTCTCAGGTGGGCGCCACTGCCATTATAAGAGAACTAGGGAGGCAGCTTTCATGGTGAGTTCTGGCACCTCTTTTTCTAGAAAAATAGCGCTAGTAAAGATTTTATGGATAAAGGTAGGTTTTGTGGAAAGATCTGAAGTTAACTGAAGAGCACTACACAAATCAGGGGAAGGAACGTACAAAGTTAGCAATGCCCGTTCCAACCTGTATCCATCGCAAGCAGACCTGATTCTACCTGTATTCCACTGCAGTTTGGTTTCCATCCATTACTATGTCATGCTGTTCGTTATGGCAGAACTTTATGTATTGTTTGTCTCAACCACTGCCATTGTTTTTACATGATTTCATACCATTTATTCCAGTGTATTAATTATACATTTTTCCTGATGTTAATTCCTGCTGTGGTCAATTAAGAACGTCGCCCTTTCAGAGTCTGTTGGAGCCTCACATCAAAAATCTTGCTGCTGTTATCATGGCAGGATAATACACCAGATATCATAATGAAACACCATAGTGCTTCAGGAAAATACAACCCACAGGATGCCTAATGACTGCCCAAAGAGGGTTAAAACAAGATGTGCTTTTGTTGTTTGGATATTTTCTGCAGTGAACAATGGATAAATGCATGAACTTGAGATCAACATGTGAGCATTACAGTACAAGTTAATTCTTTTTGTTAAAAACTTGGGAGCCTCTGTTCAGGTTTTGGTTGTGATGGGTGCTGGTAGAGGTGGGGGGTTAGACCCAAGCAATTAAACAGGAGTCTTTTCATTTAGATCTCGTCCAATCCAATTTGCTTTATGCACTCTGGCTTAACAGGTTTATGAATCAGCCTGTTTGATGTTTTGGCTTTTATCTAATTTAAACTCATGCATTTAGAAGAAAGCTCTGGCCTGCCAAGGGCTAAAATTTTAATCAGATGAACCCTAAACCAAGCATATAACTTGAAAGACAAATTCAGATCAAATCTGTCCTGCAGGGAAACGAATGTTTCCATATGAACAGTGTTGCATATGCACAATTCTGATTTCTTACACAGCAATTTAGCAAAGCACGCTGCACTCGTTTATGCAACGCACTTAGACAAACAGGAAAAGATGCTTAAGGATTACACTAAATGAATGCAATCATATCTCGTTAAGCACAAGTGCTTTGAGGACAGCCGGTAGCAGTCTGCTACATAATGAAACTCAGGATCACTGCTTTGAAGCTTCATTAGAGAAAAGAAAAGCCACTGGAGCTTCAAAGCCTTGGGCTGATCTGGACAATGGCACCACAGCTGGAAATGGAGCTGAAGCACACTAAAAAAAAAAACGAAACACCCAACAACCCAACAGCCTAATTTTATACCTACCACTGGCCAACCAGGCAAGGGTGTAGCCTAGATATTTATGGAAGCTGGGCAGAGAAACAGGGTATTTTGGTTTGGAAAAAGCTTCACATTTTACCCAGATGGACAATGTATCTGTTCAAATATACGTTTTTCTTTCTATAAAACTAAAAATACGGCACGCAAAAGCACACACGCTATTGTGATACTAGCTAAGACAGCAAACAAGTGCATAGGGTAGGGGCTCATGGTTGCTACCTCAGAACCACTAGGCGACACTGCAGCTCTCCAAGTCCCTAGGAGTTAGGGATATTTTCCTAGAAGAAACATAAACAGACCTAACCACTAGTCTATGGCTCATCTGTGAAACTACAATACATTGGGCCGGATTCAACTATCTGGTCCAGCCAGCAAAAAACCATGCAAGGACTTCTGCTAGCACAACGAAACTTTCCTTTCTCTTCTGCTGCACCCCCCCCAAAAAAAACAATGTCCAGGGGGCAGGTATCAGGAGAACCCCTGGAACAGTGCACAGGGGAAGCAAGGACAAATCGTCTCATCAAGCAAGCATAAATGATTGCAGCTGGCAGAGGAATCTTTTTGCCACCTACAGTCACACCTTGGTTCTCGAACAGCTTAGTTGACGAACAAATCAGCTCCCAAATGTCGAAAACCAGGAAGTGAGTGTTCTGGTTTGCGAACGTTTTTCGGAAGCCGAACATCCGACACAGCTTCCGCTTGAGTGCAGGAAGCCGCACTTTGGTTTTCCAACGGTTTTGTGAGTCGAACGGACTTCCAGAACGGATTAAGTTTGAGAACCAAGGGATGAATGTATGCTTACTTCTTCAGAATGCATTGCCACCTGATGCACAAAAGACTTAACTCTCACCCTGCAAAGTGCCAACTCAGCAAATCCCTTATCAGTTACCTGCTCTCTCTCCCCTTTTGGATCAGCAACTGGGGAGAGGGGAAGACAGCTCTCATCTTGGAATCATAGAATTGTATAGTTGGAAGGGAGCAAGGGGGTCATCCAGTTCAACACCCTGCAATGAAGGAATCTTTCACCCAATGTGGGGCTTGAACCCACGCCCCTGAGATTAAGAGTCTCATGCTCCACTTACTTTATCAAGGACAAGGCTACTCAATGCCAACTTTATGTGTTAGCTATCAAATCATAAGCCAATCATCACTCAAGTTTATTTTGATATGCTTTTTGCCACTACAACGGCGTTTCCGGCGTTCCTGGTTCGCCCATGCTGGCCACATGACCCGGAAGCTGTCTGCAGAAAAACGCCAGCTCCCTCGGCCTACAGAGGGCCGCAACCCCAGAGTCGTCCGCGACTGGACCTAATGGTCAGGGGTACCTTTACCTTTACCTTACTACTACTATAGCAGGTATGGTCTCCTGCTGTATTTCTGTTTCAGTTTTCAGGCACCAGGAAACAATACACAACTTGTGATGATATAATAAAATAGCAACAACAGCAATATTTTCTGCCAAGTTGTACTGTTAAAAAATAAAATCTCTAAATGGCTCTGGGAGGGAAGGACAGACTTTGTCCATGAGCCACCAATTGGCCATCCCTGTTCTACTGTAATTATGTCATAACGAAAACTCAAAACAACTCAGGGTACTTTCACCATCAGCAAAACAGCTCAGTCATCTATGCGTGTATACAAGGACAGGAAGGTTGTGCAAGGAAAGGACTCTGTTAACATAACCACTTCTGAGAAACCATGAGCACATCTCATCTCCAATCCTGAAATGAACTACATGAAACCACGTGCTCAGAGTGAGCTGCTGCACACCACCAGTTGGACTGCATGGAATTGTGGGTGTATGCAGGGATATTTGCATGAACTCAGTGGTGTTGCGTCCTTCGCTGGCATGTGTACACACTACGTACCAGGCGGAACCAGGGGCTGCGGAACCTGCCACGCCAGTCCAACCCTCGCCACGGCAGCTGCCACGTGGACATGGGACACGGAGGGTTCACAGGGCCACACTGCGCTATCTGCCCACCTGCCAGTGCAGGGAGGAGCCTGGCCAGCAGATGTGGCCCTTGGTGGGTGCATCCCCCGCAACATTGTCCGGGTGGCCATTCAGGAAGGGGGCCAGGGGTGCAGTGGCACGGCCAGGCTGGGCTCTGGGTGCCAGAGACCCCCCCAACACACAGGCAGGGCAGGGATCCCTGTGTGGGGGTGCCTGGCGTGTGCCCCCTCAAAATCAGGCTCTCAGGGCTACCGCCCTCACCACGCTTTGCTAAAACAAGAGCCAATGTGCATATGTACATATGTAAATGAGCTCCTACAATGAATAGGCCCAGTATTTGTAAGACATTCAACTCCTGCCTTCCATTGTGGACTAAGTGACTGGTTGTTTTTTTTCAAAACCTGATTCCTAAGGGAACTCCAAGCACATGGCTAAAAGACAGAACTTCTTGTTTAAGGTCCCAAAACAAAGAGCCTGCAGCCTCAATGCATGCAAAGCATTTTCCTAGCAGTTACAGCAAAGCACTTTGGAGCTTATACTCAAAACTGTCCTGCCTTCTTCTTTTCCCCCCATCCTTTATACAGTTTTCCAGAGGCACTGTATCCCATCCCTAAGTAATGAAGGTTTTTTAAAAACCTTTTAAAAAAATGGGACAGGAACGTAGACGCCTCCTTGTTTCAGGGGAATACCCATGCTACTGCTCCTCCCTTCCTGCCCACAAAGGGAATTTTATCCATTTTAACTTGTGCGGTGAAAAGCAGAAGGAAGAGGGCAAATGAAGTTTCCGTCCCTCCCTCAGCTCCAAACGCATTCCAAAGAGATGAGTTACCCTAGACAGAAGGAATGCACAATAATAATAAGAAAAACCTTCGCTTTAAAAAGCAACTCCTCCAGCACATGCTAGTGCTTATCGAGCATTGCAAATGCGCAGCACCTCCCTCTACAGCAATGCCCCGGCCACCTTTTGTTTTTAGCTGCCTTCTGCTTTATCTTATCTGGCACTTCAAAGACTAAGCGGCACCCTCTGTCCCTTGCAGCACCATACATTAATCGTGAATTCATTTTCAAATAAAAAGGGGAGGTCGTGCCTTCCCCAAGGTCACCCAGCCACTGTTTCAGCAGAACTGAACTTGAAGCCAAACGTACAAAGTTGTTCTGGAATGCCCTAGGCCATAACAAATCTCTCTCGCAACCAAACGCGGAGCAATTTCTTGTTTCCTGAGCTAACAAAACCAACACAGCATTTTAACCTTCCACACTAGTCATGCTTGTGCTATAAAAATTATCATCTGTCAGTGGCCAAGAAACTTGACTTCTGGGTGCCTCTGGTCTCTTCCTAGTTTAGCTGTTGGTCACCCTTGATAGATCTCAGTGTCTTTCATTATGACCACAGCACAGGAGCCTGTTCCGCTTCCTTTTCTGATGCAGGGTGAAGATAGCCACAAAATATGCGGTCAGTGCACAACTGCTAGTTTCTTCTGGATACGCTGTTCTGCTCAAGTGCACATGGGGAAACCAGCCATAGATGAAAAAGATAGAGGAAGCAAAACCCTCTGCAAACCAGCATCCCACATGTTAGTCATAGGTTTACAGGTTATCACCAATAAAAACCAAGAAGAGCAGCTGTGATAGACCAGACCAAAGGTCTACCGATTCCAGAATTCTGCTTCTCACATCAATGAACAAGGTGCCTAGGAGAAGCCGACAAGGAAGACATAAGAGGCAAGTAACTTTCTCTTGCAGTAGCTCCCTAGCAACCGATAGTATTTAAAGGATGCTCTCTCACTCTCTCACACAAGCCTAGAGAAAGGATGGGGTAAAATTGGATTCAGTTCACATTTGAAGGTAAATCGATCTAATCTGCACTTTCCAAAATATAAGTGAAGCACAGGTATCCTTAAAAATTCACACTACTCTGAATTTTGCAAAGCAGCTATCCAACCAAGTAATGTGTACAAAAATCAATCTACTGGGGTAAAGTGTACAGTATATAAAAATGCACATGTTGGTGAAAATAAAAAAAACAAACATGCACTATACAATGGGAAAATGCTTTTAAAATGTGTACACTAGTCAAAACTGTATACAAAAGAATGTGTTCATTAGGATAAATTCACACTAAAATACTGAAGAATTTCCATGAGGATTATTTTTTTTTTAATTTGCTACAGAAACCTGGAGGACTAAATTTAAGATTGGAAAAAATTAGAAATCAAGAGAACCGAAACTGGCAGATCCATTCATCCCTACCCCGGGAGGTAGCAGGTAGCCATCCCTACTAGTTGTCACTGATAGCCTTAACCTCCATGAATTTGTCTAATCTCCTTTGAAAGCTGACACCAATTGGTGTCCCTTAGCTGGGGTATTGGAATAAAAATTACATTTACACTTTTGAAATTATTTTAAGTCCAACATGAGCTGTATTCCCATACATTGGGCTTATTTGTATGTAGTATAAAGGTAAAGGGACCTCTGACCGTTAGGTCCAGTCATGGACGACACTGGGGTTACGGCACTCATCTCACTTTACTGGCCGAGGGAGCCGGCGTACAGCTTCCGGGTCATGTGGCCAGCATGACTAAGCCGCTTCTGGCGAACCAGAGCAGCAGCGCACGGAAATGCCGTTTACCTTCCTGCCAGAGCGGTACCTATTTATCTACTTGCACTTTGACGTGCTTTCGAACTGCTAGGTTGGCAGGAGCAGGGACCGAACAACGGGAGCTCACCCCGTCGTGGGGATTCGAACCACCGACCTTCTGATCGGCAAGCCCTAGGGTCTGTGGTTTAGACCACAGCGCCACCCGCGTCCCGTAGCATAGTGTGACATAAATGATCGTAGGTGAGCCTTGGGCTCAAGTGCACTCTCTCCCCTCTCCTTCTGCATGGATAAGGATAAAAGTCTTTGCTTCTGCGTTTCCTTGTAGTTAAGCATTCTGTCCAAACCAACAAACTGTTAATGTTAGCTATGGTTGTTTGAAACAAGCCAATTTGGTGTGGCTGAGATGAGAAGGGGCAAGGCTCGAAGCTTACCTAGGATCACTTCATGGTTTAAACTGGGCCTGGGGAACCTGTGGCCCTCTAGATGTTGTTGAGACTCCAACTCCCATCAACCCCAACTAGCATAATCAATGTTTATGGATGATGGGAGTTGTAGTCCAGCAACATCCGGATAGTTTCGCCATCTGATTTAAAAGTACAGTTTATTGCAGGGATAGTAAACATGGCAAAAGATGGTTAGTTGTCTTCCAGGACATCTGGAGTGCCCCATGTTGGCTACCTCTGTGTTTAGCATGGTACCCAAATGCTGCCATGGAAAACTAGCATGTTAGGGAGAAGATCATTGAGAACACAGCCAACTGGCATCATCATTCTCCTATTTGGGTGGAGGATGGAAAGTGTGAATATTTGGCTCGGCCAGAGCAGCTTCCTCAATTTCATCAGTATTCGGATGAAGAGAACAGAAGTCTAACGCTGGTTTCATTTACAAGCTAGTTCTTTATATCTGTTACCTTGCCCTGATGATCATGCTTCATTTCCCAGCCCCTCGGCAACTCAAGCTGCTTGTTGGCAAACATATTCAAGAAGCCCACCAAATCTCGATTATGCTGGTAGCGCTCGAAATGGTGGGTATCCCGCCGGACTTTGGTGATCATGTGCTTCAGACACGTATTGTTTGTAAACATGCGGTAGGCACTCTGGATGGTGGGAGGGGAAGAAGAAACAAAGACAATTATTTTCAGAAGCTAAGCATTAGGCTTTGAATGCCTACGTGAGCCTCAAAAGGCTGGACAAAGGGGCCTTAAAGAGTTTTGTCACTCATCTTGTACAAGCAGCAATTCCTCCTGGGCGAACAGCTTGCTAGACCTACCGCTGGGTCATTTTAAAATTCACCTAGAGGCTTTCTAAAACTGTCATGTCAAGCACCAGCAGGAGGGATTCAGGTACAACCTCAAACGGACACATGCGAGACAAAAAGATAGTTTCTGTCTCTGAACTCATTAACAATTACTGAAAACTGTTGTTGTTATTTTATTTCAACATACAACAACATCACACGAATAAATAATGAAATACCCCACCCAAACACAGAAGCTGGTGCTTAGGTTATTATTAATATCCCACTTAACAAATTTAAAAATGGGACCTGCAACAAAATGTTGCAGTGTGGACTGCACTCCTGTTCTGTGTTAATGTTTCGTGCTCCACCGAAGACTTCTTTCAGGAAGCTCACTCCACCCTCTTGACCAGTTTTCAAATCCTTTCCCCGAAAGGCACTCAACATCCTATGACCACTCGCCATGCTCAGCCCTCATTGAGCTGTTTTGAGAAGGGAGGGATGTCTCCTTAGGGTTAAAATATTCTATTGCTGTATCCTTCGGGGATCCCCACAACACAGTAATGCCTGCATCTTGTCTTTCAGTAACTGCATTTTGTTAGGAAGAGGTCATAACTCTGCACTTTACAATAGTAGACTGAGAACAAAAAACAGTTGAAATGTCTTTTTCTCTACATTGACTCTTTCTCTGCCACCCTACCCTGATTAAACCCTTTTCTCCAACTGCCTTGGAAGCTCTTCACCAAATTCCCAATGGCCTAGGGTTTTATATCCACAAAGGCTTCTCTGTATGTGGTCTTAATTTCAATGTAGTCGGCTCTACAATCTCCAAAACTATTACACCAGTGTGAAACGCAGGATGCTATCATAGAAGCTTAGCCCAAACAGCAAACTCCTTGGGATCTGTTTATACAAACATCAAAGGAGTGAGTTACCACATGATTTCCATAGGCAGCTCCTAACTTATCCATTCCAGTTGGGCCTGAGGATCCGGAACACCAGGGAGTGTTAGTGTTACACTGCAGTAATGGACATGGGTCATTTTGCTTCTACTCCAGGAGAAACTGTTTTCATGGTGTTGCAAACTTCCCTCTTCGGGAATCCCACAAAAACCAGTGTGATAGGTGTGTGCTGCTGTGCATAGGTCTCCTCTCTCAGCAGTTTATCTTCAAAACAAAATAAAATAAAATAAAAAATTCCTTCCAGTAGCACCTTAGAGACCAACTAAGTTTGTTCTTGGTATGAGCTTTTGTGTGCATGCACACTTCTTCAGATACACTGAAACGGAAGTCACCAGACCCTTAAATATAGTGAGGGAGTGGGGAGGGGTATTACTCAGAAGGGTGGTGGGAATGGGTGATCAGCTGATAGTGTCAACAGGTTTTCCACACCTATCAGCTGATCACCCATTCCCACCACCCTTCTGAGTAATACCCCTCCCCACTCCCTCACTATATTTAAGGGTCTGGTGACTTCCGTTTCAGTGTATCTGAAGAAGTGTGCATGCACACAAAAGCTCATACCAAGAACAAACTTAGTTGGTCTCTAAGGTGCTACTGGAAGGAATTTTTTATTTTATTTTGTTTTGACTATGACAGACCAACATGGCTACCTACCTGTAGCAGTTTATCCTGTTATTCTATTCTTCCCCCTCCTCACAACATTTTACAATGTATAAGAAATATACAATATGATCACAACTTGATGCAACAAATGCTTTTCGTAATTGTTACCTTAGTGAAAATGGCTTGTGTGTGTATGTTATTATTATGTATTAAGTATGTATATCTCAGGGCGGTTCACAACATAAAAATACAAGATAATAAGCACAAAATGCTTAATAAAGAAACCAAGAACAAAAGCAATTAAAATAATTATCTTACATATCAGGGGAGGGCAGGCTGCAGCCTTATGAAACCTGCTCTGAGTTTTTTTTTACTACAACCCTGAACTCCACCAATTGGAGCCAGTGGTGAAAGACATTCACTTGCAGGATAAAGGACATGGTGTCTCTGAACAGCTGCTAAACCAAGGGATTTGTTTTGAATGCAGGAAATGAGCTGAGCTCACAGTTCTCCAGCAGAAAAACACGTTCCTGGTTATCCCAAGCTTTCCCAATTTCAGCAGTATAATGGGGGTGGAGGGGGTCTTTTTGTTATTCTCGCTGCTATTGCTAGGTAATGGGGAGTTACTAGTCTACTGCAAACCACCCAGATGCCTACCAGCAGACCCCAATTCTGTCCAACCCTGCTACGTACCAACTCCAATATTGAGGGGGAGAGTGCTTATGTAGCCTAAATGTACCCACGTGTAAGGTGGAGGTATTGCCAGATTCAGGAGAACCTTAAGAGAGACACCCACCCCTCAGAAAGAACCCAGTGAAGACAGATTGCGTTCAGTGGGCATGGAACACTGACACGCTGTTGTGGGTGGAGACTAGAATCCTGAACAGGGAGCACGCCGCGCTGCAACATTTTGTGGCAGCTCTCACCTGCCATCACTCTCATAGTACTGGAAATGGAAACCCTCCACATCCCTGCAAGTGTTTGTGTACAGATATACTTGCGCCGACTACTCACAGGGTTAGAATGCAGCACTGTGAAGAATTCTGGGCTGATAAGGAATTTCACAGGGGGAGATTGTAGCAGTAGAGTAAGCCTGGATCTGGAGGTAGAGTGAGGCAGCACATTCTCCCTTCGGAAATCTGACAAAGGGACACAGCCATGAATTAGTGCAAAGGCTTCAGCACCATAAACTGGCAACCAAGAATTAGCTCTTGTTCTTCCTTTACCTTTGTTATAGAATATTCTTTTATCGTTCATACTTAACTGTAACAGTTTCAAAATTATATAGGCAACCGAAAGAATGCTCCTTGGATCCTTATTTCAGTTGAATAATGAACACAAGCCGGTCTATAACAATCAGACCTTGAGGGCGGGGAAACAATCAGATTTTGAAACACTAATGTTTTCCCTGTACTTTACAAGTCTGCTTTTTACTTACTATTGAAAATGCATAAACACTGTATTTTTAAAAAACCGAGTTTGGTTTTTAACACGTGAGAGTGTACTATATATGATAATAATGGGGTTGTTGATTATTATTATTATCGCAGAACCCAACAATAAGCAACTGGGTAGAATTGTATTAAAGCTTAAAAATGGGGGTGAGAGGTAAATGAGGAGATTCCAGCTGGAAAGAAAGAGGAGAGGAGAGGAAGGGGCAGGAGTTAAGGGAGAATAGAAGTGATAAAAATTCACCGAGTTCTTATCAACTCAATGAATTCACTATAGGCCATTGCAAAGCTGAAATCAACTTAACCAGCTGCAGTTTACACCACTACGCATATTATACTTTTAAAGAAATCTGGATAGCCACTACAGCAAGGTGTGGCTGCATGATGTGGAAAAGCAGGTTTTGCTGCTGACATTTATTATGCAAAAAAAAAAAAACCTAAGTAAATGAACCCACGGAGATGGAAATCCAGTATTAACTTTTGCCGTGGCTCTTTGGGTGAGCCACACTTTTTGTCCTTTTGACCTCACATACCTGCTACAAAATGAATCACTTAAAACGGATGCGTTTATTTCAAACGTACCTTTTTCTGCGCTTCGTGTAGAATTGGCATTGCTTGCAGCACAAGGTTTGCAAAACCCTAACTGCCTTTGTATTACTGTGTCACGGTAAAGAAGGGTTTAGGCTGTGCATGAGCAGGAAAGAAGCTAGGCATGCCTTGCGACTCACATGTTCCCTCTTCCCCTCTTCCTATGCAGCCAAGTACAGTGGTACCTCGACTTATGAATTTAATGCGTTCCGAATGCACATTCATAGGTCGAAAAATTCGTAAGTCGAAAAAAGCGATTTCCCCATAGGAATGCATTGGAAACGAAAAATTCAGAAAAATTCGTAAGTCGAGTAAACCGCATCTAAAATTCGTAAGTCGAGTAAACCCCATCTAAAACCGCCAACGGATGTCCTTCGGATGTCGAAAAATTCGTAGGCGTGCGGGCACTTTTTTCATTCGTAAGTCAAAAAATTCGTATGTCGAGTAATTCGTAAGTCGAGGTACCGCTGTATGAGGAATCAGGAAGCTTTTGCTTTGTTTTAACTGCAGTTTGCGATGTCTTCTACCATTGTTTTATTGGTAAATTTGCTATGATGTTTTTGAGTTTCATTTACTATGCGCTGTCTAGAAGCAGGGAACACCAACCCGGTGCTGGTGAAAAACATGCTACTTGTGGAGACTTCCAGCGGTGCCCATAGGCCGATTCTTTCTTTCTTTTTTTTTTTAAAAGAAACTATCTAGCACTCCTAGAAAGAACATTATGGGGCAAAATGTGCAAGTACCGTTTTTTGTGTGTATAACACCCCCCCCCCGTGTATGACGCCCCCTGTTTTCGGGGACTCCAAATTAAGAAAATGGGGGGAGATTGTATCCGTGTATAAGACAACCCCCAATTTTAAACATATTCTTTAAAGAAAAAACCCTAGTCCTATACACAGAAAAATACGGTATCTTCTAAGAGATTTCTGTGAAATGGGAGTGATGTAGCTATATTTTTCCTGGTTCTGAGATATATGTCCTGTTGTGATTGGACAGCAACAGCAACAGTGTATCTGTGTGTTGTGTGATATCCATAATCAGGCCAGCAGGAAATAGCCAACTTCCCACGTTAACCATAAGGCTGTTGGAGGTGGCAGTGGTGTGTTATGGGCTCCACGGCAACCATTTTGTGACTGGCAACCACGGCACTTTCTCAAAAGTAACCACTAGTTCAGCTGGTGGTCCCTGGCCTGCAGAGCACCGTTGGGACAGGTGGCATAGAAGCATAATGAAATAAATTTTTGAAAACCAACTAAGGAGAAAAGTGGCACTAAATAGGGGGTCTTACCTGCATTAGGCTGCTGGAAGTCTGCATCCTCTCCAGGTACATCCATAGGATTTGGGTGCTCCTCCGGTCTGTCGTTAGTCATTGTCCGTCGAATGCTCTGGTACCTGAAGTTCCAAGACTGGTATTATGTATGGTACCCAATAAATACATCAGAGACTCCCGCACACTCAACACACCGATACACAGCCGAAACCAGAAGTCAAATCGTTAAGATGGCTTTCCCTCAGGCTTTAGGGATCAGGCCTGGGGTTGGGGGCATAGCTGTCAAGTTTTACCTTTTCTCACAAGGAAGCCTATTCGGCATAATGGAATTTCCCTTAAAATAAGGGAGAACTTGACAGCTATGGTTGGGGGCGCAGGGAGTAGTCCAGCACAATTTCTTTTCCTTTTTTTCCTTTTTCCTTTAACTTGAGAACTTCTTCATGACATGATCCTAGCCTATCAGGAATCAAGTAGTGAACAAGTTGGACATCAAAGATCCACATTTCCAACTACGATTTAGCTAAATGACACCATCACCATCAAAGGCAAATGCAGCTCATCAACTCACTTCCCGCCTCCCATCCCCAGTGCTGGGTTGCCGCTGTACATAAAATGTCAATATTATAAAATAGTATTCTGGAAATCCCCATAAATATTTTCCACACCTTTTTCAAGTGGCACCCCCATCCCCGGTGGTCAAGTTGCCTTTCAAGAGCTAAGAAAACACGAAACTCACCGCTCCCCTTCACGTCTTGCATGTTTATTTACAGAATGGGAGGTCATTATTTCTGGATTAACAACAAACCTTACATATGGTGTAAGTTATTCCCAACCAGACAAAGTTTTTTGATTTGAAACAATGATGTCTGATCTTCTTCTTCTTCTTCTTCGTTCGGAATAATGGTACATAGCAGGAAAGATATTGAACATCTTTTTTAAAAAAAAAAAACAGCAGCAGCAGCATATATAAAAACCAATTTGAATAATACTCACCTGCGATTCAGTTGCTCCATTTGCTGTATGGAGTTGGAACGCTGAAGGATCTGTTGGGCCGGGGGACCTGTGGGACGTTGCCACGTTGTCGTCCTGTTCACGTGGTCCACGTAGAATATCCTCCCGTGGCTGTCAATGCGTGCCTCCCAATCTAAGGTAGGACGACACATTGTAAAACACAAGCGGCCGGGTATTTTAGAGCAGTGTGTCAAAAACCTCTAGCTAGCTAGCATCCCTATTTTCTTTTTCTTTTTTGCATTCTGTAAAAGGCAAAATCAGCGGCCTTCTCTTCATTACACCCAATGCAGAGGCACAGCAGAAACCTGCACACACAGCTTAAAGCTGAATCATGCTGAGACTTAGCAGGTAGACTCCTCTGTACTCAGGAGCTTTCCGTTATTTCATGGATTTATTCCTCATGGCAGACTAGCGATCCTCTTGTGACTCACTAATGTGTCTTGATGCGCAGTTTGGGAGTTACTGATTTAGAGACTCTGTGGAATGAGCTCCATACCCAATGAAAAAGAAGGTAGCTTAGTGTTAGAACACACAAGTTTTGTGCGCTGAAGGTATCAGGTTCAGTCTCTGGCATCTCCCGTTAGAAGGATCTAATAGCAAATGATGAAAAAAGGCCTTTGCTTGAGACCCCAGAGAGTGGCAGCCAGTCAAAGTCGACAGTACTGAGCTAGATGAACAATAATCTAACCTGTTATAAAAGCAGCTTCCTATGTATGTCCCTATGAAACAATTCGATTTCCACTGGGGAGGACATCACAACAGAAGCAGCATCTCCAGGGACATGGAAGCAAATGGCTTCAAGCACACCCATTTGCATTTTTTTTTTTGAGCCTGGTGAAACAAAATGTGTCATGTTTCACACACAACTTCTGGTTCTCTCAGAGAAAACGCTTTTTTTGGAAATCTACAGCAGCACTTTCTCCTTTCGTGGGGGCATATACCCTGAAATCCCCGGAATTAATAAAGAGAAGCTTCTCACTTGGCGGCAGGGCCTCATCCACTCTCTGGTAGCGACTAACGTCCTGGCGAACCGAGGGAAGAGTTCTAAGAGGCTGGTGCCCATTAGTTTGGGAACCTAAAAGACAAAGAAGCTGCTTCACTAACAATTTTCAACTGAAACACGAACGGTGTCACACTTTATATTAGGGTTTCCCAAATTTGGGTCTCCAAATGTTTCTGGATGGCAATTACCACCACCCCCGACCACTGGTCCTGCTAGCTAGGGATGCTGGGAGTTGTAGTCCAAAAAAACAACAACCCCCACAGCTGGAGATCCAAGTTTGGGAAACCCTGCTTTAGATGTTCCAAAGGAAATCCTAACTGAAAGAACAAGTTTGAAATGAAAACTGAGGTGGTCACCCAATGGTCTTCCTTTTCTGAACAAACATGCCGTGTTTCTCCAAATTGCCACAGAACAGACAGTGCAGATTTATGGCAGGCTCTCTCTCTCTCTCTCTCTCTCTCACACACACACACACACTACATGCAAACTGCTTTTGATCATTACTAAAACACACTGTGCTGTTATCCTCATCAGCACAGAATTTGAAAAATTGGAAGATGTGGGGTTTTATTCAATGGGGACACAGCTTCACTGATACAGGGTTTCATTTTCAGGAAAGTCACCCACCCTCCTGCTGCTCTGTAGGACACCGTCCACACTGTGCACTAGGAATGTTAGAAGAGCCCACTGGATCAGGCCAATGGCCCATCTAGCCTAACATCCTGCTCTCATAATGGCAGCCCAGATGCCTGTGGGAATCCCTCATGCAGGACCTGAGTTCCGCCCACCCTCTGGAAAGGTTTTGTGGGAGTGCAGAGGTTACTGGAAGGAAAGATGAATAGAGGAAGGTCAGTTGCACGAATTGCCTTCTACTCAAAGCCGTTGGCCAAAACCTGAAGACCTTGCTCATCACTCCATGAGAGTTCTCACACAGGAACCTCTTGGTCTATGAATCCCAAACTTCCCACTATTGCTGGACTACATCTCCCATCGGTCCCAGAGACCAAGGCCAAGGGACGGGAATGATGGGAGCTGTAGTGCAATAACAGCTGGTGGCCGAAGTTTGAGAAAACAGTCATTTGACAGATAGAAAAAGTAAGATAAGTAGATGGGAGGCTAGAACAGCAAAACAATAATGCGTAACTTACACACCTGCGCACTTTTGAGCATATCAACGAAAGGGAGAAAACCCTGAAGGGCTGTGGGAGCCTTTGCGCAGGTGGATAATTATCTGCATGCATATTCTCAAAAAAAAAAAAAAAGGTCTGCTGATGCTGCTGGACGCAACGTTTTATTATCCAAAAAGTAATTCATGCGTTTGAGATAGCTAATGACTACTCTGCACCATAAACTGAGTCCATCACAGAATGAAATGAGGTTGAGGTGGGAGGGCAAATACAACATACAGATGGACTCAGCAAGGCACATAATCAAGCAGTCCACTCTCACGATCATTACCTCCCGTGGCTCCATCCACCTGGGCAGCATCTCCCTCGCATGCAGCCTGCGCCCCTGCAGCCCCTTCCTCCTGAAGCTGCCCACGTGCAGCTGCGGCCTGCAGGCTCTGCCTCCTCTGCCAGATCTCCTCGGCCTCATCTCCATCCTGTAGCCCACTGGCTTCAGGCAGCTGCCCCTCCTCTGGAGCGCTCGGTATGTTCACTGCGGGCAAAAAGGCCTGAGTGCACACAACTTCCTGGGTCTCTGGGGCGGGCTCGCTGCTGGCAGCATCCATGGCGCAAGCTCCCTCTTCCTCCTCCTGGGGAGAAAAGGTCGGCGTCTCAGGACACCGGGCGCTTTCAAAGGAAGAGCACTGCGTGTCGACAGACGACAGTCGGGGAGTCGTGCCTTCGTTGCACGAGCCGTCGGCCCCTTCCACATCACTTTCTCCCTCCGGCCTGGTGCTCGATTCACTTACACTCTCCGTACGGGCAGCGTCGCTCGGCTCAGTTTCTGACGAAAACTGAGAAGGTTCTGATCCCTGGTCGACGGATTCAGCCTCCCTAATTTCTCTTCTGCCTGCAGGAGCAGACTCGGGAGCTCCTGTGTCCATCTCGGTGGCAGGCTGCTGCTCTGCCTCTTGGGGGATACAAATTTCACTGCCAGGCGTGTCAACTGGTCCGTCATCCTGAGGCTCTTGAGGAGTCTCAGTTTCCTCTCCCGCCGGCTCTGCTTCAGGAAGCCTTTCAGAGGTCTCCTGCTGGCCATCAGAAGGTAGCAATGGCATTTCCTCTTCTGGAGCTCTCTCGCTTTCCTCGAGGCCCCCCTGGCTTTGTGCGGTCTGGCTCGGCGAACAGTTTAAGCAAGTCGCTTCAGCATTCCTGGCAGCACCATTCAGCATGACTAACCCGCCGCCATCGTCGTCATCCAGCGATGACTGGAACCCCAAACCTTGGTGGTATTCATGCTCCTCTTCGTCGGAGTCAATGTGAAGCATAGCATTAAGTCTAGTGTCGGTAGGGAAGCTGCTCCTCAGTTTTGGGGATGGCCCAACAGTTCGCTCGTTGCAAATGGACGTCCCAGTCCTAGAGTGACTGCTTTGCTCTATTGCATCCAAGTAGTCGTTCAGGGAGTCCTGGCGGCCTCTGGGAGGAGATGACCTGGAAGCTGCAGAAGTCAGATCTTCCTGGTCCGTTTCCAGAGTTGTACTAGTCCTGAGAGAATGCCTTGTGATGGCATCTCCAGTTGATTCCTCAAGGATCGGGCCATTTGAGCAAACTGGAGGTGGGTCATGATGCCCCGCAGGCACATCTTCATCGTCAGAAGGACTCCCTAAATCTCCGTTTACAGAGTTTACTCCCAGCAGCGTCCCCACAGCTTCCGGTGAAGAATCTACAATGAAAACCGCAAAGAATGACTAGCGATGTACTGTAATGACAATTTATTATTTATACCCCGCCCATCTGGATGGGTTTCCCCAGCCACTCCGGGTGGTTCCCAACAGAATATTAAAAACACGATAAAACACCAGACATCAAAACCTTCCCGATACAGGGCTGCCTTCAGATGTCTTCTAGAAGTCAGATAGTTGTTTATTTCCTTGACTTCTGATGGGAGTGTGTGCCACCAAGAAGGCCCTCTGCCTGGTTCCCTGTAACCACACTTTTCGCAATGAGGGAACCGCCAGAAGGCCCTCCGAGCTGGATCTCAGTGTCTGGGTTGAACGATGGGGGTGGAGATGCTCCTTCAGGTATACTGGGCCGAGGCCGTTTAGGGCTTTAAAGGTCAGAACCAATACTTTGAATTGTGCTTGGAAACGTACTGGGAGCCAATGTAGGTCTTTCAGGATATAACACAGAGGAGACTCACAACCCCAGGAGACACACTAGAGTATATACCTGAGTAAAAACACTAAACTTTGGGGGCAGGTCTTTTTCTTGGTGGGGAAAGGGAAGCAAGTTCAGGTTTATGTTAGCAGCATGTATGGGACGTTTATGCCGAGTGGTTTTGGATGAAGATGTTATATTTCTTTAAGCCTCTCCCCACCTTTCACAATGGATATGGAGCCATAAATCTAATGTACAAGCTCTTGAAGTTCACTGCTCTACCAGTTTAGAGTGTGGGCAGTAGAAATGAAAACATTGTGACAGCTGGTATGGAAGCCAGCTGTACCACAACTGCCATGTCAGGGAGACCAGTTGCGCAAGCAGCATTCAGTAGGTTGCCACCACATTCTTCTTTATCCCCTTCTTTGCTGGCTGCGAGGGATAGCTCAGCTATGAGACAGTTATTTGCCCTGATTGAGAGAACATCCAGGTAGCGCCTCCTCATCACTGAAAGAGCAAGGCAGCTTTCTTTCTTTATGAATCGTCATAGGCACACATGTGTAGGATGAAGCCAAATAGTTTAGATCATGGGTAGGCAAACTAAGGCCCGGGGGGCCGGATCCAGCCCATTCACCTTCTCAATCCGGCCCGCGGATGGTCTGGGAATCAGCGTGTTTTTACATGAGTAGAATGTGTCCTTTTATTTAAAATGCATCTCTGGGTTATTTGTGGGGCCTGCCTGGTGTTTTTACATGAGTAGAATGTGTGCTTTTATTTAAAATGCATCTCTGGGTTATTTGTGGGGCATAGGAATTCGTTCATTTCCCCCCCCCCAAAATATAGTCTGCCCCCCCAACAAGGTCTGAGGGACAGTGGACCGGCCGTCTGCTGAAAAAGTTTGCTGATCCCTGGTTTAGATGGTAAAAAGACGACGTTCCTTGAGCTTGTAACCAATGTCCTTTCCAAAACCCCGTCATTTACTTATTTTTAAAATAAGATTAAGAGACCAAAGGGAAAAGACAGAATGGTGCTTAAAGAGAAAGAAAAACAAACATTAAACACCTAGTTAACCTATGGAAGGCTATTGCTCACAAAGGTAGAATTGACACTACGTGTAGAAACAGCACGTAGCACCTTTGGTTGGTCAAAGGTGAAAGGCAAAGAATAAAACCGCTATGCTCTGTATTTAAGGTCTTTGAACACAGGCAGCTTTGACTGACAGGTAGCCTGGCACAACCAATGAAGTTCAGTTGCATGCATGAAAGGCACTGTTAACACCTTTGGGGAGCTGGTAGATGGGCAGCTGTGGTGTGAGAATATCTCAAAGGATATCTCAGTTTGGGGTTCAGGTTGTACATTCCAAAGCAGGGGGATTAATGGGGCACTAGAGACATACTCATGGAAACAGGGCCGTCTTAAAGGGATCGGCCGCCCTGGCGCGATGATCCCTCGGCGCCCCCGGTGGGCCGCCTCTCCGCCCACCTCCCTCCCGCGCTGGCCGCCCCTCGGGAGGGGTGGGCGAGCGGGGATGAGGGGCGTGGCGCTGCAAGCCGGCTGCCCTCCGGAGCCCCAGCTGGAGCGCTGGGAAGGGCGCGCAAAGCCCGCGCCGCTCCAGCGCCATGCCCCTCATCCCCCGAGGGGTGGCCAGCGCGGGAGGGAGGTGGGCGAGCGGGGGATGAGGGGCGTGGCACTGGAGCAGCGCGGGGCTTTGCATGCCCTTCCCAGCGCTCCAGCTGGGGCTCCGGATTGCAGCCGAGCGCCCGCCCACCTGCCCGCCCATGGGGGCGGGCGCGGGTTGGGGAGGGGGCGCCTGGTATGCCGGCGGGCTTGCGGGGGCGCCCCTGGGGGGGGCTGGCACCCTGGTGCACCGCGCCACCCAGCCCCTATGATGAAATGGCCCTGCATGGAAAGGCAGATCCAAGTCACAGTGGGGCAGCTAGGAAAGCAGGTGGGGCACAGAGAGTATATACAGACTCACTGCAGCTTTCTTCCGCAGGATCATTTTAAAAATTGGTGAGGTTGGGGTGTGGAGACTAATCTTATGAAATACAGTGGTACCTCAGTTTACGAACTTAATCCATTCCCAAAGTCTGTTTTTAAACCAAAACCATTCTTAAACCGAGACGCGCTTTCTCTAATGAGGCCTCCCACCGCCGGTGCCCTTCCACCGTTTGGCTTCCGTTCTTAGACCGAGGTAAAGTTCACAAACCAGGACACCTCTTTCGGTTTTGTGGAGTTCATAAACCGAATCATTCCTAAACAGGGCTGTTCTTAAACCAAGGTACCACTGTATACCATCATGAAAATTCCTGCATGCTGTTGGTTCTTTCAAAACCAGTTCTGGCGCATGTATGGTGCTCAAGAAAATAAACTTAGCCGCTTTTCTGAATTGCATGCTCTAGTACGTGAGCTTAGGCTTAGCACGTAACCACACACTGATATAGCAATGTGGGTGTGAGCTTTTTAGAAAATGGTAATATAAACACCGCCTGATTAAAAAAAAAAAAAAAAAGCAGGAAAGCCAGAAGCACATTCTGTAACACAGTGGCTCTAAAACAGATCAAAGGTTTCGTAGCAGCTCGAGCTTTCAGTTTTATTGCAACATAAAATGAACAGCAGGTGAACATAGCGTTAGATCCACATTCCCCAAATAAAGAGAAAGGAAACTTTTAAAATATTAATTTATAGATTTATATAGCACCATCAAAGTACTTTACAAATAAATTGTATTAAAAAAAGGGCCCTGCTCCAAAAAATTAGCAGTCTATGTTTCACTCTATTCCTCCCCTCCGCCCGGCAAACCTGAGAATGTTAGATTTGGGAGTATTACTTAAAAAGGAAGCCAAGAGGCGACACTGGTAGTTTTTCTTAACAAAAATCAAAGCTTACTAGATACGTAGAGACATCTAGGCATACTAGAGTACAACAGCAATTGTTAAGGAAGTGAGGAAATGATCAGACAAGGATTACTCTCAGAAATTAAGAGTAAAATAAAGTAATGTAATAAAGCTAGGTGCATAAGTTATATAAATGTAAATAAATAGGGTGCCTTATCAACATGGCCATAATCAGATACAAGAGATTATAAAATGGAAGGCGTAGCCCTGCATTTGTCTGTGTACAGCCTTGGTGGGCAATAATTTGGAAGGATCTGGTTAGGAGGGGTGTAAAGGCATAATTTTGCCGTTTAGCGGCAAGGGTGGAGTGATTAACAAGATACAGAGTGGGAGGGTGGGGAGAATTGAGATTCTTTAAGCTGCATCAGTTTCAATTTCTATCCTTCTCCTCCCCACCTCTCTTTTGTTTCCCTGTGGCTATTTGGTTTTGTGCATAGTGACATATCTTTTACATACGGCTGTGGTTACACACTGAGTTATAGTGCACTATAAATCAAAATACGGCTCCAAGACACTTGGAAAGATGTAACCAGCCAAACATGAAACACCTTCCACCCAACAGCAAATGTGCATGTATTTGTTGCAAACTCTCACCTTCATGGATCGTAGATGTAATCTCTACCTTGAACTGAAGGTAGCCGCTTACATGGTCAGCTGGAAGCCTTCTGCCAAGGTTGTAGCTGAGAATTTGGTCTCTGCGAAGGAGAAGAAATATATGAGGTCTCTCTTGTGCTTTGTGCAACTTTCAAAGTGCTTTCAACCACACACCTGAACCAAAACAAAAACCAAAAAACAGGGGAGACAGTTCCACAAATGTTTCCACTGAAAGTATCACCACCGTTTTTTGTTTGTTTGTTTGTTTGTTTGTTTGTTTGTTCAGTGGTAGAGAAAAAGTCCAGAACTATTTTCAGGAGAGATGAGAGTTACAAGGCAAATGGGCCAGTCATCCTTGTCTGACTCTGTTCCAGGAGAGGGCAATGAAACAATTGCAAGCAACCTGATCCAGCTAAGGAGAACTGTATATGGAAGCAGGCTACCAAATATTTATCAATAGATTTCTTAGTGAATTTGGGCTCATGCAACCACCAGAGGCTTATAATGCCTATCTCAAAAACAAGAGGAAAGCACTACAACCCCTTAAATCTTCTCCAGTTTGGTTCAAAATCTGAGCCAAAGAAGAATTCTTGGCTCCCCCACTTGCTTCTGCTGCCCTCTCCAAAAGCCATTTCTAACAATACCCACCCTCAAGCATACTTCCTTGTTTCTTTTGCACAAGCCCTTGGGAGAACTTTATCTCTCTGCTCTATTCTCTCTGTGTGCCTTCAGTGCCATGCCCACCATAGCAAATGAGTGAAAGTAAGGGAGAAGGTGTGCCTTCAGTGCCATGTGCCCACCATAGCAAATGAGTGAAAGTAAGGGAGAAGTTTGTTTCGGCAGTGAGGGGGATAAAGTGGATGGCTTTCAGGAATGGCAGTTCCGTGTACTGGGTCAGGAAAACCACCCAAAATGTTCTGATTTAAGGGAGGAGAGAGAGAGAGAGAGAGAGAGAGAGAGAGAGAGAGAGAGAAAGAGACTGGGTAATTTCTGAGTTAATCCAAGGTGAGCTCCTGGGAGCTGTCTCACATCTCTCCTCATCACTTACAAATCAGGATCCACACTGTAAATTTGATGCACATCCAGATGTGGATATTGCAGATCTGCAGAATGTTGCTCTCAATGGGGTGTACCTCTAGATGTCAGTAAGGATGTGGTATCTAGATGTGCAACCCATTGTAAGCAATTCTGCGCAGACAGACACCATCCACATGAAGACCTGCATTTGTATGCACACACCTTAGTTACAGTGTGGGTCCTGTTTCTACATGCAAATCCCCATCATTGGACCAGAGACCTTTTGTGCTAAAATGGAGGTTTTACAACCTGGCAGTACACTATGGCAGGACAAGGAGTATTAGTCTGGTTACCTCATCAGTAGACTGACGCACTCCCTCTTTTCCCTCCATTTAGAGTTTTGGTAGTATGAGGGCCACTAACTGGCTATGTGGAACTGTTTTATCACCACAGCAGCTATTTAATCCCTTGCTGACTGAGATCACATAGGCAACGGGAAAATAAAGCCTTGTGTAAAGGAAAAATGCCAAAGAAGAAACAGTCGGGAGAAGCAGCAAGCTAGAGTGGACAAACATGTAAACAGTAAGACTAAGGGTGATCATTTCAGGCCACCCAAAAGCCATGATCTATTGCTATTTTGTTGATGTTTTAAATTATGTTTTACAGATATTTACTGATGTATCTTATTGCATTTGATGTTGTAAGCTCCCTTTATGCATTTTATGAAAATGTGGATCATAAATATTCAAACCAACGAATATTTTTTGTGCAAAAAAAAAAAGTTCACTCCTGAAAATTTGGCACAATGCTAGTTTTACTTTCCTGTGTTCTTAGCAACATACTGAAGTAGTCACAGTGCGTGCGCGCGCGCGCACACACACACACACACACACACACACAAATGTACAGCCATGATTTACAGGTGATGGAAATAATGATAAATGAATCTACTGTATTTCCTTTAACTGTCAGATATTCTTCAAATTCAAAAAAGGGCATAATTCAGCATTACAACATATTAAGTGGAAATATTCTGCCCCCTGGTGGCTTAGACAAATCTATTTATATTCTCTCTTCAGCTGAACACTACAATAAGAATAGTGAACTACTACAAGAGATTGGAAATGAGCATGCGAGCAATTAAGCAGTATCTCAAAATTTCCCTAGAATAGTAATGATGATATTCTAGTACCCAGTAGTGTGCAAATTTATTTAAAACACCTCTATCAGACTAGCATATCAGAATTCTTGAATTTCAGATTGGAATCAGATTACTATATCGAATAAAAAAGCAACATAGTACTCAAAATTATTTGAATACTTTAAAAAAATGCCAGCATTTCTTAAGAAAATAACATTTGTTCTTGAGACTATGACCCATGTTCAAAGAACCTTGAATGTTTTAGAACACTAAAAAGCAACTAATCGGGCCAATGGGATTCTCCTATTGCGGGGGTGGGGGGTGGGGGCAGGCTCAGCCAAAATAACCTAATCTAATCTTGTCAAATCTGCAATGTATTTTTTTCTTACCTGCATCAACACCACCTTGGAAAAAGCTGACAATTGTTTTCAAACTGAATTTGTCTTTCTCCATTTATGCAACGTGTTATTTTGGTGGGAAAATCTGCGAAAAAGGAGGCCATTTGTTTACAAGCTGATTTTATCCTTGGTAGTCATGCAAGAAGCATGACAACACTGTGTTGAACTAGAAACTTCACAGAAATGAGGACAGGCAGGGTTTTTTGTTTTAAATAAGTAATATATACTATCACCCAGATTGGGTGCCTTTCACAGTCAATTGAAAATGTTCCATGGACTTCAGAATGTTCCGAGTTCTACAGGAGGGAGTGTTTAAAATAAAGTATTCCCAGTAGGAATATTCTACATCCAGCTGAAGCCAAGAACAAGAGACCTTAAGTTTCAACTGATCTGAAATGTGTGCTTATTTGGCCCCATCCACCAGGAACTTCACCTTCATGGGTCTCAATAAAAGCTACTGTTACACAAGTCATGGATAAAATTGATGGAGTAATGAATCTACTGGACACAGTCCATCAACCGCTTAAGACACCCTGGGAGCACTGAATGTATTCCCAGATGCAACTGCCTCCATCGAGCATGCTGAAGCAGCAAACCCCTATGCTCACAAGCCATATGGGGACTGTACGTTGATGAATATTGCATTTTTGAAACACTAAAGCAGGAAGGGACCCAGGTGGCGCTGTGGGTTAAACCACTGAGCCTAGGGCTTGCTGATCAGAAGGTCGGCGGTTCAAATCCCTGCCACGGGGTGAGCTCCCGTTGCTCGGTCCCAGCTCCTGCCCACCTAGCAGTTCGAAAGCACGTCAAAGTGCAAAGTAGATAAATAGGTACCGCTCCAGCGGGAAGGTAAACGGCGTTTCCGTGCGCTGCTCTGGTTCGCCAGAAGCGGCTTTGTCATGCTGGCCACATGACCCGGAAGCTGTCTGCGGACAAACACCGGCTCCCTCGGCCTATAGAGTGAGATGAGTGCCGCAGCCCCAGAGTCGGACACGATTGGACCTGATGGTCAGGGGTCCCTTTACCTTTACATTTAAAGCAGGAAGCACATAGCCAGCATGGTGATGGCAACACTGTGCTAGATGTGCCTCTGTGAGATCCATCCTTCCTCTGTTAGTGCTGCATTTACTAGCCAAGGTGTAGATGCCCTTAGTGGACTTAAGAATTTCAAGTTGCATTGGGACTAGGGTGTTTCACACATCTGAATGGGCATTTTATTTCATGTTCTATATTGCATGGGCTCTTATTAAACACTACGCCTTGTTACCTCTTAATCGCTCTTTACCTACATATATATATGTTATATATGTTAGGGTTGCCATATTTCAAAAAGTGAAAACCAGGACACAAAAGTGTCAGTTTGCATTTCTTAGTGCAGAAATTATTGGTATTATGTGTAGTAAAAGAAGTAGTAGTAGTAATTTATTATTTGTACCCAGCCCATCTGGCTGGGTTTCCTCAGCCACTCTAGGCAGCTTCCAACAGAGATTGAAAATACATCAATCATTTAAAAAAATTCCCCAAATAGGAAAGAGGTCTTTCCTATTCTATTTAATTCAAGAGGGTTCTGGAAGCTTCTCTGTGTGAAAGAAACAAGCAGAAGGTTTGTGATGTTTGAGTACAGCTGGCTTAAACTTGTTCTCTTATCTCTTTCTGTCAAGGTCATGCTGGCTATAAAAGTAGGGCCAGAAGGAGCCTGGGTTTCACTTTCTGTTTCTATCTCTTTTCCTTCTGGTGTGGTGTTAGTATCCTTAGTGTTAAGGTTTAGTCTAATTATAAATTATATTGTAAGTTTAGGTCTGTCCGCAAGTGGATTTCTTATGGACAAGCCAATGCCTGAATCCTGAATGCATTGGATTTGTGACCATTATGCTCATTTGCCTTCAGTAGCAGTAAAGCTCTGCTGGATGAAATACAATTGCCTCTGGTCTATTTTTGGGGGAATCCTGCAATGTGTTTAAGTTTTTACTCTGCTAACTATACATTGGAGTTCTGCTCTAGATCAATATTGAGCAGAATTCCATGTTGAGCTTTTCTTGTGTGCAAAATCTCACTTCCGACATTGGCTGCCATACGTCCAGATTTTCCTGGACATTTCACCGATTTTACACCCAGACGCTGTTTATGGGGACCAAATACTGGCTATGTCTGGAAAATCTGGGAAAGCAACTGCAGCATACATTCATCCCCAACCTGTTATTCAACATTTATAGCACATCATCGCTGTAGGTTGAAAATTTGACATTAGGTAAGATATATTCTTGTGCAACTCTTCACTGCTGGTGATGTACGAAGCAAGTGAACCTTACACGTTTAATAAAATAGTCACTGGAGACTATAATATAAATGTGACAAAAAGTTCATTAATATTTAGAGAGAGCATGGGATCCATTAAAATATTAGCACTGTCCTAATCTTCAATGAAATTAGTTGCATCTTTCTAATTAACAAGAAGATAGTCTGAAGTGTTTGAATGGTATGAAAAAAACTATATAAAAATGTTCTGAATAAATTTGCACACCACTGTATGAACCTGGTCTCCCACAACTCAACATATTTTGACACACAAAAAGGACTCAAAGTAGTTATAAGCAAATGATAAATAGAAAGAGTGAGATAGCTTTTACAAGAGAAAAACTTTTACTGATAGAAAGAGTGAAAACTTTTGATTTCCTAGAATGCTTTGAGGCAAAATTCAAATCAAACTATAAGTTTACAAAAATGCTCGGCTTCCTGGTAAAGTAATTCATTATTGAAATTTAAATTATTTATATTTAGTTATGGAAAGGCCAACTTCCTTTTCCTCTTGGCTGATTTAAAATGAACAATGAAAGTGTATTTGTTTACCCTATTGCATGCCTTTCCAGTAGTCTCTGGACTGGTATGGTAAGCTTCCCAAGAAAACGCTTGATGATCGGCCGACTCTTTGCAAATTTATCTTTGATTTCAATTTCCAAGACGTCTGTTAGAAGTGCTACAAAAGAATATTTCTGGAAATAATAATATATTTCATATCACAATCAAAGATAGCAACTCTTGATTTGCTCAGCAACACCTGAGTTCAGGTGTACAAAACAGCCCCCCCCAACATATTTGGCAGGAAAACCACAGAATAAATCTTAGCCACACATGCAAGCAGCCTCATGAACTACCATTGTTAGGTCTTTTGTCACCAAGAAGAACATAGGGCACAAGGAAACAGCACGTGCTCCAGATAAATGAAGCATCACTTTGGCAGTAAGCTACCAGAAGGTATTGTAATGCAAAGGAATAAGAGAGTTTTGTTCTAAGAAAAGATAATCCAATTAGCCTACTTTTCACATGAACTGGAAGCCAGAATCTATATTTCTGGATAAAGCAGAATGCAATTGGGAGGGCTCCAGTGGGCTGGTGACAGAACAGATTTTCGTTTCCCAGATAATACTGGGGGGCAGACATGCACTTACAATTAAGTAACAGGGTGTAGGAACTCTGGTCGGCAATAACCCAGAGAGTGAATTTCTACCACAGATACTTAGATGTTCCTTGAAAGCCACTGATTACCTCTCTGTGCCAAACAGGATTTGTTGTGTTACTGATGATAGTAGACCGCCTTTCCTGGCCATGGTGAGCAAATGTAGGAAATGTGCTCTTTTTCCCAGGCTGAATGGACATCTTTAAGTAAGGGTCAGGATTGAAGAACATTCCTTTCTTAAGTCCAACTGCCCGAATGTCTTTGAAACACAGAAGAGGAAAAGGAAAACACGGCGGCAATTATTTTTCACCAAATGCCTTTACTCTGTTATCCAGCTTATCCCCAAGTGTTCTGACAGCGAAGGGCAAATTGATAGATAGGCAGGCTTCAACATGGCTTCAATATTTATTGTTGAAAAAGTACACATACAAAACAAAACATCAATTCTACAGCATGCAGATATTATCTTGCATCAGTCATTCTATATTCAGACAAAAGAGCACAATTTGGCTTTTGAGGGTGGCAAATAATATTCATAAAGGACAGAGACACTGGTTCGCCAGAAGCGGCTTAGTCATGTACGCCGGCTCCCTCGGCCAGTAAGGCGAGATGAGCGCCGCAACCCCAGAGTTGTCCGCGACTGGACATAATGGTCAGGGGTCCCTTTACCTTTATGACTTCCAAAAGAAGTATGTCAACTGTAATGGAGAAGTGAAGCACTTTCCGTTTCCTTTACATGTATCATTTGCTAACTTCTTCAGAAAACAAATGCAAGCTCCAGTTTGAGATCAACTGTACTGCTGTGTCAGGTTTTTAATAACTGTGTCAATATGGTTGAACATTTTGTCCATCGTTTATTAAACATTTTAATGGCGGTTTGTTTTCATAAAAAAAATCACTAAGAACACACAGGAAGTTCAAATGGGTGGGTTATCAACAGTTAAAACATAACTGAAATTTTAAAATGTCAATTCCTTTATGGGAATGACTTTGTCTCATAGCTATGCTGTCATGTTGTTTGTTCAGATGTTAGGCAGTTGGTAGAATAGACTGGTATGTACATAGTAAACTGTGTTATACCAAGTCAGATCATTGGTCCATCTAACTCCATATTGCCTACACTGACTGCCTGTGGCTCTCCAGGGTTTCAGACTTGAGATATCTGGGAATGAATCTGAGGCTTGCTTTCATGCAAAACATGTGCTTTACCAGAGAGTTATGGCTCCACCTCTTGTTCAGTGTATTAATCTGTACACTGCTGAGGTGCTCGTTAAGACATGGATTTATTTGGATACTGGTGGAGATAGCTAGTGCTATTTTTCTAGAAAAAGAGGTGCCAGAACTCATCATGAACGAGGGCCTCCCTCATTCTCTTAAAATAGCAATGGTGTCCACCTGAGAGGTGCCAAAACTGAGTTCCAGTGAGTTCTGGCTGAAAAAAGCCCTGCAGATAGTGGGTGGGATAATCATACAAAAGAATTCTATTTATGCAACTAAGCTTAACATAGCTGACTCTCATGAAACACCTAACCTTTGCCTATTTTATTTTACTTTGTTAAAAAATAATAATAATGGTGTGCTAATAATAGAGGAAACATTCATTCCCAGCGAAGAGACAAAAGGTGTTAGCAATGGAAATTCAGGGGAAGATCAAGGCATTTTAGAAACCTGTGAAAAATATAGGACAGGGTAAATGTGCTAGACTTTGATCTGAGGTTTTATCAACAGTGAGTGAATGTTAAAATAGCAACAGTGATAAATGTGCACATAATCTAGGTGCAGCAAGAGAGCGCGATATGGGAAACACAAGCTCAAAAACACAAGATTCTGCACATCTCCAGGCTGTCCTTCAACACATATAGGTAGAAAAGTTGTGTTAATAAACATATTTCAGAATTCAGCTGCAGTGATGTCTGTAGTTTAGCAACACCACAGAAATGCAGCACTTCAAAAGACACCAGAGTTTCTGAACTCTTTTCTATACAGAAACAAAAGCACCCCATGAAATAAATCCATTCTGCTAATTGCTCTTCAAGTTCTGATAAGGTCTGCACCATTGGTTTTAATTTTGACATCTTTATACTGAGTAACATACTTCAGCAGAAGAACCATTTTTGGAACAAGGAGGTTAATCTGTCCAGGGAGCTGGAAAAGTGTGAGCGGCGTAGCTGAACATTCCGGCTCACCATCTCTGGGTGCCTGTCAAATGTCCCCCCCCACCCCACCCTCTAGGATAGCTGTTTTGCCTGTCAGTTCACATATAATATCAGATAGATACAGAACAAGACTCCTGACCTTGCAGAACATGTTCCTTGCATAAAGGAAGGATCCGAGGTGAATAAGCAGCCACAGGAACACTAACCAACTTTCAGGGGTGAATCAGTGCAGATGTACATGCAAAATTGGGCTCTGTGTCAGGTTCAGAGGAAGCGGCAGGTAAGAGAAAAATTCTTTTGTCTCATCTCACATGCAGGTCCTCAGTGATGCTTAGCCTGGGAGCCAGAAGGGCTTGCCACAGTTTCTATTTCTTCACTGCTAGCTGGAGCAAAAAATGTCCTTGCCTGAAGGAAGGTGGACAACACAACACTGGGTGCCTATAACCAGGGCATTTTTTTCTAGAAAAAGAGGTGCCCGGAACTTGTTGAGCTTTTGTTGTTGTTGAGCTTTTTTCTGGGGCAGAGCACCAGCCCAAAGTTGCACCCATTCATCCTACCGTCGCGGGGTGGGGGGCACTTGCATCACGGACCTCCGCCCTGCCACAATCGCCCTGCCACCCACAGCCCCGAGCACCATGCCGTCAAACACCTCTGTCATGCAGCCCTGAGCGTCGTGCAGGGGGATGGCACCACAACACTATAGAGCTGCCGGAACGCAACAAAGAGGTGCCAGAACTCAGTTCCGGTGAGTTCTGGCTGAAAAAAAGCCCTGCCTATAACCACACACACACACACACACACACACACACATTATATGCTTCCCCCAACATTTACAGAGTGAGCAACATTTCCTAAAACACAAGTTCACAATACCTTGATTTAAAGTGTGTGGGGGGGAGGAAAACAGAATTGAAAAGTATTCTTACCTGAGAGTGTAAAGCTAACTAATTTTCGGGAGTGCTGGCTTGCTGTACCACCTTCAGTGCCCTCTGCCCCCATCTGAAAAGAGGGGGAAATTATTGCGGTCACTTCTGAATGGGAAAGTAGTATGCAAATTGGAGAAAGAATCTATAACAAGGGAACAGAATTATGACAGATTGCCCAGTGCTGTTTTTCTAGAAAAAGGGGTGCCAGAACTTGCCACGGACACCTCCCTCGTTCTCTTAGAATGGCAATGGCACTCACCTGAGCAGTGCCGGAATGGAGTTCCAGTGAGTTTTGGCTGGGGGGGAGGGGAGTCATGGACAGGCCTAAAACTCTGAGTACAGTGGTACCTTGGTTCTTGAACTCAATCCGTTCTGAAAGTCCGTTCAACTTCCAAAACATTTGCCCCAGAAACAATGCAGACAGTCAAAACGGATGAGACAAAATAAAAAAATTCCTTCCAGTAGCACCTTAGAGACCAACTAAGTTTGTTCTTGGTATGAGCTTTCGTGTGCATGCACACTTCTTCAGATACCTATCTGAAGAAGTGTGCATGCACACGAAAGCTCATACCAATAACAAACTTAGTTGGTCTCTAAGGTGCTACTGGAAGGAATTTTTTTATTTTGTTTTGACTATGGCAGACCAACGCAGCTACCTACCTGTAGTCGAAATGGACATTAGGCTCCCCAAAAACGTTTGCAAACCGGAATACTTTCTTCCGGATTTGCAGTGTTCGGGAGCCAATTACTTCAAGAGCCAAGCCATTCGGGAACCAAGGTACCACTGTAAATAGCAATCTGTTATGACCCTCCAATCATTGGGATTTCTTAGAGAAGAAGGCACTGCTTGTTTCTAATGGGTCAGTAAGGAGAGGTGGAAGAGTCAGTGAGGGACCAAAGTGGAGGTCTCAGAAGCTGAGGTGCTGGACCCACTAAAGGGTCTGGCATTGAGGTGAGATGGATAGCTAGTTCTGCTATAGTGAAAAGGAGGACCATGTGCTTTGAGACACTCACAGGGTGCAGGGCAGAGACTGTGCCGGGTCACCGTGGGACAAGGATTTCCACCTTCCCTGCCCCACCACCCAGCAAGCTGCTCCCCAGAAGCTTATTCCTGCTTTCGCTTACATTTCCATGGCTCCGTGGTTTACCTGTTGGTAGTAATACAGATGTGTTCGGCATTTAGTCTTATTTAAAATGTTGAGGTTTTCGTTGTCCTAAATTGTTGCAAGCTGCATTTCTAAACTTGAATTTTGTATCTGTCTGTGAAACTTTGTGAACTACTTGGATGTGGGGTGAAATGGATGGGGGCCCTTTGGCTGAAAGGCGGCACAGAAATAAACTATTTAATAATAGTCATATGACAGGAATCTGCACTGGAACTTCTTTGAAACTAGACTTGGAATAACAAAGAGGGAAGCATCTAAATGATTCATTTCTGTGACATCTTCCTGTCTAGATGTTATTGATTGTAAATTGTAACAGTCGTGAAAACGTTAAATGGAAAGTGAGAAAAAGGAAGAGACATAAACAAAGATAGGTATATCCTAAGCCCCAAGGCATTAGAATATAGACCTCTTTAAACAGAATAGCCAAAGCTCACCCTACCTATCCTCTTTCGAGATAGGGGTGGGGGGCTATTCTTTCAAGTCAAATAATGCGGCTTCTAAGCAGATTCAAGTTGTGGGATTTCTGTTTTTATGAATTCATCATATGACTCAAGCTTCGTCAGCACTTAACTTAACCTGTGGCTTTCTGCATACTTTCAATCAAATAAATTACCCCAGCATTTAAGGCAAAACGAAGGTGAGAAGGAAAAGTATTAACTGCTTTAAATGTTTCCTGTGTAGGAAATGTGTGGCAAAAATGCACTTTATGTTTGCAAAAATAGGGCAACGAACTTCCTCCACGTGCGAGAAGCTGAGATGGGAGAATGCAACTGAGAAGGCAGGCAGGATTTATCTAAAGTCACTGACCTTTGTGTTTGTGTGTGTGGTTGCTGTTATTGTTGCTATTGCTGTTGTTTTAGTTTATGGGATCCTGTCATTGATGTGTTGTTACAAATATTATTTATTAACCAAAAGTCCTTGCAGATTCTGCACAGCATTTTAACCCCCTTGTGGGACTTCTTGGCTGGGTTCATATCGCTTGCTGCTGCTGTTATTTGTTATTGTGATTTTTACTTTTATCTTTCAAATTGTTTCATTATTTTATTTCTTAGCCACTTTGAGAGAGTGTTTTACCCGGAAAGGGAGTATAAAAATACTGAGTTAAATTAAATAAAAATCATTGTAAGCAAGAAATTGCATATTCCTGACAGGGTTATTTCTATGACAAATAGGTTTGCAGAGAGATGAGCTCCCACAGCCTTCTTACGTGTGGTTTTTTTTTTTATCACATGTGTGAGAGAGATGAAGAGGAGAGGCAGTTCACACAACATGGAAAAGCAAGCTTGTTCAGCCCGGAAACTGAGGTCCAGCTCCAAGGGCCTTCCGGCCGTTCCCTCCCTGCGAGAAGTGAGGTTACAGGGAAGTAGACAGAGGGCCTTCTCGGTAGTGGCACCCGCCCTGTGGAACACCCTCCCACCAGATGTCAAGGAAATAAACAACTATCTGACTTTTAGAAGACATCTGAAGGCAGCCCTGTTTAGGGAAGTTTTAATGTTTGATGTTTTATTATTTTTTAATATTCTGTTGGGAGCCACCCAGAGTGGCTGGGAAACCCAGCCAGATGGGTGGGTATAAATAATAAATTTTATTATTATTATTATTATTATTATTATTATTATTATTATTATTATTAGCTGCGGCCTACTGGAATTGCAAGAATGTGCTCCTTGCAGGTCTTTTTTTACTCCAGCACTGAGCTAAGCCAAGGCCTGCACTAGTGTGTTGTCTGAACCCAGGATTTTGGTTAAGCTTTCTCCTTGGCACCACAAGCTGCAGCCAAGGTTTGTTCTTGGGTAGTTTGGCTTACCATGGCATGTAGCAAAGGTGTGGTGGGGGAGAGAGGAAGAGAGAAATATGATTGTAATTTGCTGTAGCCCACTCAACAAAGAACTAAGGGCCTGTATGCGGAACACACAAGCCAGTGACCCTACTGGGTATTTATGGGCAATAGTAGAGATGGCATGCATTAAGTCAGAGAACAGGTAGCCCATTCAACATGCAGAATTAAAACAAAGTGATAAAATCCTGGACACACCGAAGTCTGTGCTACCAGCTTCAGGTGGCGATGTGATAACTGAAATTAACTTCAGTGACAACGGCAGGATTTCACTTCACTCATCGCATCTTCCCATTGACATCCTCACTAGATGAGATAACTTACTGGGAAATATCAGGTGCCAACCTAAATTGGCAAGTTTAATGTTAGCGTTAAAACAGATTGGCTTGGTGTCAAGCAATGAATAAAAGATACTTACCATCACAGCAGGGTTTTTCACAGTGATACATGGAGTTGTTGCTCGCAGGGCTCCACTTATACCATGGTAGTATTTAAAGCAGATCTTTATTTCAGCTGGCGGGGAAACAATGGAAGGGTGGGGTAAGAGTATGCAGAACGAATGAAAGATTCGCATTACTGAATGGAAGCAGTCAGTCAATGGAACAGCTGCTTGGGAACATAGTGCTTGCAATGCAACAACTTGCAACCATTTGAGAAAGATAATACCTGTTACTCTGTTAAAAGATCCTCTTAAAGACTTGTGACAATGAACATACTGTTAGGGAGACCCCTGGTATATTCCTTATTATTATTATTATTATTATTATTATTATTATTATTATTATTATCTTTCTTTTTTGTAGGTGGTTGCAAGCACCCTTACCTGTAATCCTACTATTCACAGGAGCCAACTCCTATTTGATGGGGCAGCCCCCCAAGTTTAAGGGTATTGCCCTTGAAATGGTGTGCACGCACGCACTGTGTCATGTGATCAATTATGTGGGGTGGGGCTTACCTGACCCACCCCCCACCACATATTTTATTCAAGTTGGCTACTATTATACATCTCCAGTATCCTCAACTGCATCAACTTTAATATATTGCCCCAGTACTGATCAGGAAACAGTATGTTGTGATTTCAAAGTCCAGCGGGAGCCCAGGCATGAAGGGGGAAGAGACTGAGAAAGCACTGGGCCCAAGCCAAACAATCAGGAACCTTCCAAGGCTGAGACTTTCAAGCCTGCAGAGCTTGTGTCTCTCAGGCCCAGTTCCACTGAGGCATCAGCCTCTTCCCTGAGACACCTCTCCAACATAGGCGCTATGCCTAGGCATAAGACAGGTAGTGGTGTTGTGTCTTGGGTTCGGGGAATAATAACTCCAGCGACACTTCTTCATGAACAGCTCTTTATTGTAAGGTAATTAACAGGGCAGGACAAGACTAGGGAATAAGGGGGCAGGGGAAGCTCTATTTAAAGGCACACTGGTACAGAGAGGAAAGATACATTTAAGCGGGAACCAATAATATTCGAACTTTCCGGCGGGACCCAATCAGGCTGTGGATTGTGCTTGTACTCTTAAACTGACCAATGACATTACTCCACCTGGCTGACAGAATGTCTTAATTAATACACAACACTGGAATGTTCTGGGTCAGAGAGATTCCCTTTAAGGCTTTGAGCTCCTCAGCAAGGGAGCATAGCCTCACAGGGGTAGTTAATGTTCATGGGGCATAAGGCTGAGATGGGTTTATGTTAGAACAAGTTGTCTGTCTGGGGTCCTAAATGACTTATCCACAGCTGTCTTTATTTGCAGGGCTCTTGATAGTTCAGAGTGAATCCTGCCCGTACAATTTAAAAAAAATTCAGACTGGAGTTCTTCCTAGGCCAAGTGATAATCCCCCCCCCTTTAAATTTCTATGGATCTAGTGTTCAGAAGTTGAATTCTAGAATCTAGAGCAGGTTTCCTCAAACTCGGCCCTCCAGATGTTTTGAGACTACAATTCCCATCATCCCTGACCACTGGTCCTGCTAGCTAGGGATCATGGGAACTGTAGGCCAAAAACATGTGGAGGGGAGAGTTTGTGGAAGCCTGATCTAGAGCATGGTTTTTAAAAAAACAAAAACCAACCAAACCATATTTGGCAGATTGGGCTACTTTGTCCTCACTTCCACAACTACTGCATGAAACACAAGGCCCACTGCAGTTTCTGCAAGGATGCTATCAGCTCCAGTTCCAAGCTGTATTTGAGTTGAGCGGCACAGAGCTATTATTGAAAGGGGGAGGGGGCAGAGATGTGCTGAGCAAGCAAGAGGGAGCAACAAAAACATGGCTCACTTAAATGTACTCAGGCTACAAACAATCAACCTCCAACTCCAGAAATATAAAAACACACACAAAGGCAGCAGAGTACCTGAAAGGCTCAGAGACAAGATAAGATGCCAATAAACAATACTGAGCTGCACCCTAGAAAAATAACGAAAGCACATTCCTGCAAGACTAAACTTTCACTATCTATTTAGTTAGGTCTTGCAATAAGTTCTTATCAGGTGGAAGCCAGAGCCTTTGCAGTTTTTATTGACTCACACAACTTTTAATCAAAACACAGGGACAAAGAAACGTTGAAGTATGTACTCTGGATTTATAGGTCTGATAAAGTCAGGGCCAAAACATTAATTCCAGATCCAAGCCCAAAACAAAACACGGAGCTTTGTTTTTGTTTTTTCATTATCAAAAGACAGAAGATTCTGTTGTATATTGACTACAACTTTGTCCCAAGAATTAATTAAGAGGAATATAAAAACCATAAATGACAGAGCTGCCATTGGCTGGCTGAAGCTTTGAATCTGACAACTTTAGGCTACAGCAGCAATGAATCATTTGGCTTCAAAAGTTAAAAAAAAGTGAACCAAATGTACTCTTATCTTTTATATGAGTACATTAAACAATGTGGGAAGTTTTAGGTCACTGTAAATCATGGCCAGTAGCTGTAAAACAAAGATGTAGCATGACACACCAGGTGAAAAACCATTAGAACTACCATAAACTACAGAGTTAATGTGGAAACCCTTTTAAACAAATGATCACAAGACAGTGGGTTGTATTCAGTGCTGCAGAAGCAGAAAATCAGAGGGAAAGGTCAAGTATGTGGCACAGGGGAACTCGCGCAAGTTGCCCCAACCCAATTTTTGGCAATTCTCCCTTTGCAATGAAGTTTCCCACCTCACCTCCCAGCCTTTTTCAAAGGCTCCCCTAATACTCAGGAGAGATTTTCCATGAAGTCAGAGTAGCACCACGTCTCTCTGGTTAAAAAATCCAGTGTCATCCAACCACAACAATTCTGTGTACTGGCTCAGCTAGCTCCTCTGCTCTATACACTTGCCCCAGCATGCAGCAAACGTGGGCAAATGTTGGTGCCCTGGAAAAAGTTTGCCACCAGTGCCCTCGCTACTACAGCTGATGTGGCTGCAGAGGAAATGGCATACTTCAGATAGTGGTGCCATCACACAGGAGCATAGGGGCGGGAAGCTCTGCACACCGTTCCACACATGCTGCTGCCACCACCATGGGCATCCTGCTTGCAGTAGTGTGGCAAGGGGGAAGGAGAGCCAACAGAGGGAAGTTTGCTCGGGGCTTCCACAAAACCTGGAAATGGCCCTGTGTGCAGCTCCATGAATACACAATGGATAATAAACACAGGAAACTTCACCATACTCTTAAGAGTCAATGGGACACATTAAAAAGCCCAGGCCACCAGTTTTAACTGAGAATTTTTATTAATCGCTTTGATGTATTTCATTTGAGTTTATAACTGCTTTGACAGTAGGTTAGGATGTTTGCATTTATTTAAGGTTTCTTCACCTCCATGTGCAAGTCCATGCACAATATTTAATGTGACAATTTGCAGCCACCCCTTGTATTTGCTTTTAATGAGGATCAGAGGAAAACGTACTTAAAGCTTATCTGCAAATGGGGTTCCATTTCCAGCAGCGCTTCAATGATTGAACAAACCTATTGAGGAAAGTAATCACGTAGAAATCACTTAAATGGTCTCTGCATGAAACAATTAATGAGCATTGGTCACATAAGGAGCAAAAAGAGCTCTGGGGACCCCAAATATCTTCGTTAATTGTTTTTTTTAATGATACTCCAGGAATCTTCCATTTATTTTTGATGTCTTCTATATTTTATGACATATGTATAGTTAAAGCTATGGTTTTCCCAGTAGTGATGTATGGAAGTGAAGGCTGATCACCGAAGAATTGATGCTTTTGAATTATGGTGCTGCAGGAGACTCTTGAGAGTCCCATGGACTGCAAGAAGATCAAACCTATCCATTCTGAAGGAAATCAGCCCTGAGTGCTCACTGGAAGGACAGATCCTGAAGCTGAGGCTCCAATACTTTGGCCACCTCATGAGAAGAGAAGACTCCCTGGAAAAGACCCTGATGCTGGGAAAGATTGAGGGCACAAGGAGAAGGGGACGACAGAGGACGAGATGGTTGGACAGTGTTCTCGAAGCTACCAACATGAGTCTGACCAAACTGCGGGAGGCAGTGGAAGACAGGAGTGCCTGGCGTGCTCTGGTCCATGGGGTCACGAAGAGTCGGACACGACTAAATGACTAAACAACAACAATATTTTATGAAAATGATTCATGTTGTATTTTATTTCAAACATACCACAGATCAATAGACTATTTCCATGGGTATGGAAAACGTTATTTTTTAAAGTAGTCATAAAATAAGTCTATTTGACTCTCATTCTAGCAGGGGTTGTAGCTGGACCCCTTTCAAACCAAATGAAACCAACAAAATCTCCATTGGTCACTCTGCATTCCTATCAATATTCAAATCTGGAAAAAGTAATTTCCTGAATACTGTTGTCTAAGTCAACAGTCATGTTTTAGCTGAGCTCTTTGGGAGACACACATTTCCAAGGCAACATAGGGTTCAACACGCACACAATTGTACTATGACATCTCATCATTTATGAAAGCCTTGATTGCAAATTATAGATCTCACATTTTAAAAAAAACAACCAATGATTTCTTCCAGTGAGGCACAAACGCACACTGGGCATTTCAAATACATTAGAAATTAGTATTTGTTTTTGGAAAACAAGCATTGACAGTTAGCTTTGCATAGCTTTCTGCTTCTCTCTGAAACTGCAAGTAGCACACAGTACATCTTTACTGTGTCTTCCTCTGCCGCCATGCTGCAAAAAAGTCACTCCTCAAGATTACTCCTGAGGGTAATGATGGTTTGCATCTGCCCAATTCACACTTCCTAAAACAATTACATGGACAAAAACACCGCTATCCTTCAAAGTCCACACTTCCCTGTGTTTTGCTATGCAGTTTCCCTACCAAATAATATACAGTGGACGCTCGGGTTGTGAACATGATCCATGAGGGAGGCACGTTCGCAATCTGCAGTGTTTGCAACCCGCAGCGCCACGTCTGCGCACACGCAGGTTGCGATTCTGCGCATGCACAAAGCGCAATTTAGCCTTTCTGCGCATGCACGAGTGCCGAAACCCAGAAGTAACCCGTTCCGGTACTTCCGGGTTCTGCGTGGTGCGCAACCCGAGGTATGACTGTACAAGAAAATGTGTATATTATGTGATATATGTGCTTTAAAAATCCATATATCTGTGAAAATAATGTACAAAAATGCATTATTAGGGGAAGGTGCTTTCAAAACTTGATACATATTCACGGAAATGTGAATTATTTGCAGAAATGAATTTTCTTGAGATTTTTCTTTTTTAATGCAAACTGATGTGGAAATACAAGAACTGAAGACAAGAAAAACGAGGTTAGAAAAACCAAATGGAAAGATTCACCCAATGAAGGTCAGGGGAACAACTACAAGGAATGATCCTAACAGATAGCTCAGTTGGTAGAGAATGAGACTGTTAATCTCAGGATATAGGGTTCGAGCCCCACGTTGGACAAAAGATTCCTGCACTGCAGGGGGTTGGACTAGATGATCCTCTTGGTCTCTTTCCAACTCTACAATTCCATGATTCTATAAATGGGATATGGTACAGGAGAGCTGCAGTGGGAAGGAACGGGCAAGGATCAGGCTGGGACACCTTTTGCAAGTGTGTCCATGATGAATCCAAGCAACCATTTCTGGCAAACTTAAGATAACCAATATATCTTTATTCTACCAGGAGATACTGGTGCATCCCTCTGTGGGGATATTTGAGGAATCAGTATTAAGTATGGCTGTTTTAAACACTAGGAATTTTTTTTAAAAAAAGTATTATAAGATGTGGATTCCCAGGAAGCCAGTCTATTTAATGAAAGTCCAGCTGCTTTAGTGCCGTTTTTTGTGTGTGTGTGTGTGTGTTTTCAAATAGATCTTATTGCCTTCACTCATTTGCCCCCCCCCAAATGTTGAAAAGGGGATACTTTCTACAGATAAAGGTAAAGGTAAAGAACCCCTGACAGTTAAGTCCAGTCGCGAACGACTCTGGGGTTGTGGCACTCATCTCGCTTTACAGGCTGAGGGAGCCGGCGTTTGTCTGCAGACAGTTTTTCCGGGTCATGTGGACAGCATGACTATGCCACTTCTGGTGAAACCAGAGCAGCACAGAGAAACACAGTTTACCTTCCCGCCGGAGCTGTACCTATTTATCTACTTGCACTTGACGTGCTTTTGAACTGCTAGGTGGGCAGGAGCCGGGACTGAACAATGGGAGCTCACTCCATCGCGGGGATTCGAACCACTGGCCTTTCTATCGGCAAGCCCTAGGCTCTGCGGTAGCTGAGCTTATTAATGAAAAGCAACCCCTGTCCCACTTCCACCACCCTCCTATTATTCATTGCTCTCTCTCTCTCTCTCTCTCTCTATATATATATATATATATATTTAAATGCCTCAAAATGACTTACAGCTCTGTAAAATTACAAACAGGTAATAATCGGGTGACAACAAAGGGAACCAAAATGCAATAAACAAACAACATTCTATTTATCAAGAGAGTGCAGACTTAAGAGCACAGAACCTGAACCAAGACCCCCTGCTTTGGATACGGAAACACTTGGGAAGGATTGAGCCAGCAAACCACTACACTCTTCGGTTTAATTCACTTACTGCAAACAGAAGCTAGGAAGCAAAGAGACTCTGCAGATCGAAAGTGTGACTGAAAAAAAGCAACAGTAATGTGAAAGAGCAATTTGCCACCGCTTGTGTATGATGGGATGTGGCAATCTCCCCAGTCTTCTCCTTCCCCATCCTCTCCACCACCCCCACCACCCCCCGTTCTCCTCTGCTGAATTAACTATAGCCAAAAAGAGTGTGACATTTGATGCACCTTTTCACTCTCTGCTCAAACGGGAAGAGTGACACTTCCCAGCACCTCTTATGGCATTAGCGTTGGAAGTACAAAGTCAGTCGCCTTTTCCGCAGGTGACAGCCTGAGGGCGCCAGCTCATCACAACATTGATCAGAACATTCTATTTGGCAGCTGCACCATTCTTTATTCCTTTAACCTCCCCTTCATGTCCTCTCCTGAGTAACTCCCTCTGTATGTGCAGCAGATTCACATGTTTGTATTCTGCCTGCCTTTGGATTCCAGGTTGCAGAGAACCCCTCTGCAACTGTTCCCTTCCAATGCATCAGTTTTCTGTAATTTGGGGCAGACTATAGCTGAGTGGCAGAGTTTTCAGCTTCACACACAAGAAGCCCCCCGGTTCAATCCCAAAGTATCTCCAGGTATGGCTGGGAAGGAATCCTGCCTAAAATCCTGATGAGCCGCTGCCGGAGAATGTAAACAGATACTGAACTACATGGACCTCAGTGTAAGGCAGCAGTCCATGTTCCCATGAGTGGTGCATTGGATGTAAGTTATTTGTGACAGGATAAGGATGAAAAGAGGGACGCGGGTGGTGCTGTGGTCTAAACCACAGAGCCTAGGGCTTGCCGATCAGAAGGTCGGCGGTTCGAATCCCTGCGATGGGGTGAGCTCCTGTTGCTCGGTCCCTGCTCCTGCCAACCTAGCAGTTTGAAAGCACGTCAAAGTGCAAGTAGATAAATAGGTACCACTCCGGCGGGAAGGTAAACAGCGTTTCCATGCACTGCTCTGGTTCGCCAGCAGCGGCTTAGCCATGACCCAGAAGCTGTCTACGGACAAATGCCGGCCCCCTCGGCCATTAAAGCGAGATGAGCGCCACAACCCCAGAGTCATCCGCGACTGGACCTAACAGTCAGCGGTCCCTTTACCTTTAAGGATAAAAAGAGTAGGCAGAGGAACTGAATTTTGCAGAGATGCCAATGAAGGTGTCCTTGTGGAGCAAGACCTTAAATGCACTGCAGGTATTTTGCTTTTAGTAAACATGCTGTTAATTAAGTCTAGGGACTTCTCTGCAGTGACTCCCTGTCTGTGGCATGCTCTCCCCAGCCTTCATTATATACCAAGGGTCCCCAAACTAATACCCAGGGGCCGGATGCAGCCCAATTGCCTTCTAAATCCGGCCCGCAGACAGTCCAGGAATCAGCGTGTTTTTACATGAGTAGAATGTGTCCTTTTATTTAAAATGCATCTCTGGGTTATTTGTGGGGCCTGCCTGGTGTTTTTACATGAGTAGAATGTGTGCTTTTATTTAAAATGCATCTCTGGGTTATTTGTGGGGCATAGGAATTCTTCATATTTTTTTTCAAAATATAGTCCGGCCCCCACAAGGTCTGAGGGACAGTGGACCGGCCCCCTGCTGAAAAAGTTTGCTGAACCCTGCTGTACACCTTTAGGATGTGGGTGGCGCTGTGGTCTAAACCACTGAGCCTCTTGGGCTTGCTGATCAGAAGGTTGGCGGTTCGAATCCCTGAGATAGGATGAGCTCCCGTTGCTCTGTCCCAGCTCCTGCCAACCAAGCAGTTCAAAAGCACACCAGCACGAGTAGATAGAAATAGGTACCGATGCGTTGGGAAGGTAAATGACATTTCCGTGCGCTCTGGTTTCTGTCACGGTGTTCCGTTGCGCCAGAAGCGGTTTAGTCATGCTGGCCACATGACCCGGAAAGCTGTCTGTGGACAAACGCCGGCTCCCTCGGCCTGAAAGCGAGATGAGCGCCACAACCCCATAGTCGCACCTTTGACTGGACTTAACTGTCCAGGGGTCCTTTACTTTCTTCTTCTTCTTTTTTGCCAGGCAGAAACGTTTCATTTTAACCAGGCCTTTTCGTTGACATGATTAACATCCTATGCCCTTTTAAAATGTGGGGTTTGGGGGGGGGGTTATTGAGTTGTTGCTTTTATTTTGATTATATATTTTATATTTTTATTTTGTTCTGTGAACCACCCTGACACCTCCAGGGATAGGGCAGTAAATAAATAAATAAATAAATAAAAATAAATAAATAAATAAATAAATAAATAATAAGGCAAGAGTTAGTGTCACTCCAGTGCTCACCACAGTATACATGCAGCCAGACAGGTGGGGGCTCTCACTTTGGCCCTGGTGAGCTACTATCTCTTGCTGCTTTTGCCACTCTTAGTACCAGCTCAGGTCTGCCACCTATGCCTGAAAGGCTTCAGTCAGTAGCTACAATCCACATTCCTAACAAGTGCATGTAAAAACCTATTTGGGAAAGCAGAGCCTATGAAAACTCCACTTTAAGCCAGCCTCGTCTTCACTGTTCATCCTCAAACTTTCCCTTCAGTATTCTGAACGAAAGGAGGAAGAAACAATCAGAATATAATTTTGCCTTATCTGAGAAGGGCGCAGATCCTTGTTTTTAAGTCTGGACCAGGTTGCCTTTTTTTGTTCCCTTAAAGGTAAAGATAAAGGGACCCCTGAGCATTAGGTCCAGTCATGTCCGACTCTGGGGTTGCGGCGTTCATCTCGCGTTACTGGCCGAGGGAGCCGGCGTACAGCTTCCGGGTCATGTGGCCAGCATGACAAAGCCGCTTCTGGCAAACCAGAGCAGCACACGGAAACGCCGTTTACCTTCCCGCCAGAGCGGTACCTATTTATCTACTTGCACTTTGACGTGCTTTCGAACTGCTAGGTGGGCAGGAGCTGGGACCGAGCAACGGGAGCTCACCCCATCGCGGGGATTCGAACCGCTGACCTTCTGATCAGCAAGCCCTAGGGCTCTGTGGTTTAAACCCACAGCGCCACCCGCGTTCCCTTCCTGCCAGAGAAATCCATGATTCTACATCACGAGGGACTTCTGAGTGATGGATACTTTTTAATCAGCTAATACCCCAAAAGAAAAAAGGGGGGAAAGCAACATTCATTACTTGAAAACAAATTAATTTCTGAAGTTTCTGAAATCTTTGGTGTGATACAAAATTTGGTTTTGCTATATTGCTGCCAGCCTAAGAGCTTGTCTCTGCCATCATCTACAGACTTTCAGGTAAATTGTTTCATTTGTCCTCCAAATGATCAAAAACAGAACTGAAGAACACAGTTCTCCATGTGGGAGGGAAAATTAATTACAACAGCCAGCTGCTTCGTATAAACTGGGTGGATGACTAAAAGTTTGATTTAACCATTTGCATTTCAACTTTGGCTTTCATCTCTCTAGCTTTTCAAGTCCAAGATACGTATCTTCCACTAACACCCCTTATGAGGTTCAGAAGTGCCTAAGCTCATCTAACACTTTTATTTTTCTTCCCAAATTGGAGGCCCCAAATTGCAGAGATTTCAACTTGATGTTCATGTGAGATTTGAGCTGATTGTTGTATGAAAAAGAGGACAGACCAAAATGAGCAATTGAATCACAATTGTGCAGCTCAATTTCCTGTACTACTTTAGAAAAACTAGCACTTAATCCTGGGCCACACTGAGCCAGAAGACTGCACTACTTTATTTCTTAAATTTAGCTTTTTTATATATATAAAAAGTCATTTGCTCTGGTTATTCCCTTATTCACTTGCTCAGTTTTAACATGCGCCGTGACACAAGTTACATAAAATGATGAGCAACAGAAGAAATTATCCACACATTTTCCTAACAGCTGAAATTGCTCAAGTGTAATTTACATTCCATTTTCATCCCTTCTCTTTACAAACTAGCATATATTCCTGACACACTGTTTATTCTCAGTTTATGTTGCACAATCCACCTAAAATGCTACACTGGCTGCAGAATGAGCACATTTTATTCTGCCAACAGGGAACTGATAACTCATTTACTGCTGATTGTTGTTGAATCCTGACAAGACAGAAGTACTGTTTTGGGTGGACAGGGGGCAGGTGGGTGTGGGGGACTCCCTGGTCCTGAATGGGGTAACTGTGCCCCTGAAGGACCAGGTGTGCAGCCTGGGAGTCATTTTGGACTCACAGCTGTCCATGGAGTTAATTCTGTGTCCAGGGCAGCTGTCTACCAGCTCCATCTGGTACGCAGGCTGAGACCCTACCTGCCCGCAGACTGTCTCACCAGAGTGGTGCATGCTCTAGTTATCTCCCGCTTGGACTACTGCAATGTGCTCTATGTGGGGCTACCTTTGAAGGTGACCTGGAAACTGCAATTAATCCAGAATGCGGCAGCTAGACTGGTGACTGGGAGTGGCCGCCGGGACCACATAACACTGGTCCTGAGAGATCTACATTGGCTCCCAGTACATTTCCAAGCACAATTCAAAGTGTTGGTGCTGACCTTTAAAGCCCTAAACGGCCTCGGTCCTGTATGCCTGAAGGAGCATCTCCACCACCATCATTCAGCCTAGACACTGAGATCCAGTGCCGAGGGCCTTCTGGCAGTTCCCTCATTGAGAGAAGTGAGATTACAGGAAACCAGGCAGAGGGCCTTCTCAGTAGTGGCACCCGCCCTGTGGAATGCCCTCCCACCAGATGTCAAAGAGAAAAACAACTACCAGACTTTTAGAAGACATCTGAAGGCAGCCCTGTTTAGGGAAGTTTTTAATATTTAATGCTGTATTGTTTTTAACACTCGATTGGGAGCCGCCCAGAGTGGCTGGGGAAATCAGCCAGATGGGCAGGGTACAAAAAAATTATTATTATTATTATTATTATTATTATTATTATTATTAACAAGTTCTTGCTAAGGCTGCCATCTGTCTCCCAATAGAATTCCAAGAGAGTACCGTATTTTTTGGTCCATAAGGCGCTCCGGATCACTAGACGCACCTGTTTTTTAAAGGAGAAAAACCAGGAAAAAATATTTTCCTGGTTTTCCTCCTCTAAAAGGCAGGGAGGGGTGCGCTGGAGGGGGAGCCCTTCACAGCGGCTCATCCCCGCTTGCTTTAAAGGGACATGGGGACGAGGGGAGAACGCTCCGTTTCTCCCCTCCTCCCCATGTCCCTTTAAAGCATGCGGGGATGAGCCTGCTTTTGGCATCGGCGCGCGGGGTGGTGGAGAAAGCAGCAGCATCCCCGCTGTTTTCTCCACCACCCCGCACCTTTGGGATCGGAGGGCAGCGCGTGGGGTGGTGGAGGAAATCCTCCACCAACCTCCCTGCCGCCCACCGATCCCAAAAGCAGGCATCGCAGCTGCCTCCCCGCACCTCCCACCGAACGCGGTGGGGGATGGGGAGAGGCAGCAGGAAGCGAAGGGGATGTTGCTGGATCGTGCCCAGCACCTGGCACGACCCAGCACCTGGCACAACCCAGCAACATCCCCTTCGCTTCCCGCCCGCCTCCCCCCATCCCCCGCCGCGTTCGGCGGGAGGTGGGGGGAGGCAGTGGAGATGTTGCTGGATCGTGCCCAGCACCTCCGTTCGCCGAAAGAAGCTTCTTTCGGCGAACGGAGGTGCTGACATGATCCAGCAACATCCCCGTCGCTTCCTGCCCGCCTCCCCCCATCCCCCGCCGCGTTCGGCGGGAGGTGGGGGGAGGCAGTGGAGATGTTGCTGGATCGTGCCCAGCACCTCCGTTCGCCGAAAGAAGCTTCTTTTGGCGAACGGAGGTACTGGCACGATCCAGCAACATCGCCGCTGCCTCTCCCCACCTCCCGCCGAATGCGGCGGGGGGTGGGGGGAGGCCGCGGGAGCGAAGCCTTCGCTCCATAAGGCGCACAGGGATTTTCCCTTCCTTTTTAGGAGGGAAAAAGTGCGTCTTATGGAGCGTAAAATACGGTATTCCCACCCCACTTTTCTATAACAAAACACTACATGGCATACCAAAGCATTTCTGAAAAACATCACCTCAAGAAGGCAAGTTATTCATATGCACGTTCTCTATCACCCGTGTAACTTACGTTCCATGAAATAGGGGCCAGGTTCAATTCGCCATACAATTTGTCCTTTCTGCGTTCCGGTCACACCACGGTTCTTGGAGTCCCAGAAGTTTGCTGGTGAATTCTCATCTGGAAGATGAAAGAAAAAGCATGTCATAACCCAACCAGCTATCAGGGAAGGCTAGCAAGCACTTTATTTTTAAGAGCAATACCTTTGTATAAGGTTGCTTATCTAATGAAAATTCCCCAAAAATATTTTTTTTAATTATATATTTAAAAGGACACAGGTGGTGCTGTGGTATAAACCACAGAGCCTAGGGCTTGCCAATTGGAAGGTTGGCAGTTCGAATCCCCACGATGGGGTGAGCTCCCATTGCTCGGTCCCAGCTCCTGCCAACCTAGCAGTTCAAAAGCACATCAAAGTGCAAGTAGATAAATAGGTACCGCTCTGGCGGGAAGGTAAACGGCGTTTCCGTGCACTGCTCTGGTTTCGCCAGAAGTGGCTTAGTCATGCTGGCCACATGACCAAAAAAACTATCTGCAGACAAACGTTGGCTCCCTCAGCCAGTAAAGCGAGATGAGCGCCGCAACCCCAGAGTCGTTCGCGACTAGACTTAACTGTCAGGGGTCCTTTACCTTTATATATATATATATTTGTGCCTGTGTTTTTTTACACCTGTATTCTGCATGCATTATGCAGGAAATCGTAAGATAAAAGTTTCCACGTTTAAAACGATTGATCACAGAAATAGTGTTTCTTCCTTATAAAACAAAATAAGAAAAGCTGACAACTAATACGTTGCAACTGAACCATTCTTTCACATTCAATCATATGAAGTCTTTGTGCAGATACTAAGTTGTCCAGACAAATGATCCTTGGGGGATCAAAAACTGAGAGGTGGGAAGAGAAGTGCAAGCAAGTAAACCAGCAGGAAGTTAAAATACCTCCCCGCATGGCTAAGGGGGTACAGTGATTTCCGCAGGAAGTCCACATCCGCTTATGAGGTTTGAGGAAGTCCACATCTTGCTGGCATTTTGCGCCCCAGGCAGGACCAGGGGCTGGGCACAGAGGGGAAACAAAACCCACTGTGCATTCTAGCAAAGGGTCTATGAGGTTTGAGCCAAGAAAGCTTCAATTCAGGAAAGGCTCCTCCAATCAGCGGCGTTGCATCATTCGTGGGCGACTGGGGTGTGTACATGCGCCCCAGGCAGGACCAGGGGCTGGGCACAGAGGGGAAACAAAACCCACTGCATGCCCCCAATCCTGCCGTTTAGCAAAGGGGCTGGAGGCACAATGGCAAGACCCCTGGTGGCAAGCAAGGTGGGGATCACTGAGAGGGGATGCCCGGCTCGCGCCCCCTCAAAATCATGCGCCTGGCCCTCCCCACACTACACTCCTGCCTCCAATACTCAGAAATCAGCAGTGCACAGGGAAGGTACACACATATTTTTAAGACAATGTAAAATTAGGAGAAACCTGTACGCAAAATACAGAGTTGAAAGCAACAGAGCAGAACAGCGAGAACCCAGCCCGCCAGGTAAAACCAACCAACAGTAGAAACTGTTATAAGAATTCTAAGGCGTCATAACTAAAATGTACATACACGAGTGAATAAATACGTAAAACCTATCCCAACAGACTGGCTGAGTTCTTATCACTTGTTAAATCCTGTGTAAATAAATTAACTTCTCCTCAACCCCTTGCAAAAATAAAAAACCCACAAAAAACCGGTCTGGAAAGTATTTACTAAAGGTAGACCAGACCTGTCAAAAGAGCATCTTCTGTGTATGAATAGGGATAGGTCTGACAATGGATTCAAGACCCAAGGTATTTACCATTCCTAAAGAATGGCCCGGACTAGCCAGGAAAAGGCAAGCAGGCAAGCATTACCAGGTATCTTGACAGACAGGAGACAAGCCATACTCTCCAATTTCTATTGTAGACCACCTCTCTTCTGTTACATTTGATTTGGGGTGGTCTTTGGCTAAGGGGTTGGAAAATTTCTGAAGTCTTTAAAAGTTGTTACACACCTTTGTTCTGGTTCCACCTCACCTCCTTGCAAGGGGGGGGGGGACACAGAGACTGTTGCAACAGAGAGAGAAAAGAGATCTGCCGCGCTTTCTTCAATTCGTTCCTGCCGCCACTTACTCTTCTCTGACTGATCATGAACTTGGGGTTAAATGGGTTCCTTGATGGAGAGCTGGGCTGTAAAGGCCAAACCCCCAAATTTTCTTTTGACAAAATGATCGCCGTAATAAAATCATAGCAACAAAGCAGTTGTTAAGGGCCCCACACCTGCAACCCATTTACCCTTGGATAACTGTTTGTGGGCTTGAATCTGTAACGCCAAACTTAAATTTAGGCTGTGTGCTATGAAGACCCCTAACCGGACCAGCTTGCTTCATGGACGCAAATCATTGGATCTGGCTGCAAAGCTGGTGCAGGAATTCTGAACACAGATGCATCTTCCCCTGACATCTGCGATATCACCTTTCCGTGAGGTGGGAAGAAGCCCTTCTTAAGAGTACATACAGATTTCTGCCGCCTCGTGTCATCAGAGGCTGCAAACTTTTAGCTGAGACCGTTCTCTCCATTTTCTTCTGAGCAGCTGAAATTGTAAACTGGGATCTGAACTCGAAGCTTGCGTCAGCTATATATACACATAAAACACTTAAAAGGGTCAAACACTGCCAAAGGTTAGTAGTTTAGCAAGCAGCGTTCTTGCCTTAGAGTCGCAAAACCAAACGTACTGGCAGGAACCCTTCAGATGCATTCCATTTATTAGCAATAACTCATGATGGGAACAGCCACAAAGGCCGGTTACCAGCATTACATGTCCTGCTGCACCCAAGGAGGAAGCGATATTCACGAGTTCTTCACATCGTACTCATTTTGCTACTGCCATCTGGGAAAGATTTCCTAAAAGCAATTCCCATTTCAAGAGTCATTTAGAGGTAAGGATAAAGCAGGCAACAAATCCATAATATTCTAATTATAATGATCAGAGAGGGCGAGAAAATACTCAAACATGATACCTAAAACTCAACCAAATTTGGAAAGCCTTCTTATTTTAAGTGTTGATATTTGGCTCACCATATGCACACTGTTGTCAAGGCAATTTTGCACCATTCAGTTAGTGCACAGGGCAGATCAAACAATTCCTTCTTTGCTAGGTGGCCTGTGGCCTGTCACTTAACCATTCCTGTGATGGATGGAACAGAAGGCAAATATCGTATCATGGTAGTCCAATACCACTGTCTTCCTCCCCAGCCATTTCCACTCAGAACACTAAAAAAAACAACAACCCTGCTTTGAGCTTCTCTCAGCTGTTTGCACAGATGGAGAACAATATTAACAAGGGCCAGAAAGCAGATTTTCATTCCCTAGTAAGCCATTTTAAATCTAAATGTACAATTCTAGCCAGAATTAAGTTTTGCACTTGGAACTATAGATACTGTTTTTGCGGCAAGGGCGAAGAACACTTATATGCTTGAAACAGCGGGAATGAAAAAGCATTTCAAATGTACAATTGCTGATGTCAACACATTTTGCTGCCTGAGGCAAATCTCAGGATGGGACCCACACACCACACTATGCGTGCAGAGGCTTACCAATCTTAGTTCAACACTAGTGATGGGAAAGCACATGGGAGCAACAAGCTAATTTACAGAGCACAGAATTGACCATGTGGGGCACACAGCCTTGCCCTCCCAACATCTCACTGCTACTTCAGCACTCTCTTCCTTCACTCTGCCTAATGGTAAAACCGGTTTTGGGTTAGGTACATGCAGATTTTTTTTTGTCAGGGTGCCTCCGTACAGTCAGAGTTTTGCAGGAGGGATTAAACCACATACCAGAACTTTTGGACTGCGCATTTAAAGCCCTCTGTCATCCTAGCACAGCAAGTCCATTTAGAAAACAAAACAAAAAAAACCTGAGTTTTTGAAGTTTGGAAAGTGAGGAGAAATGCACTGAAAAGTGTAAAGGGTAACAACAAGATGTGCAAACAACCTCAAGCAAATCAGGACAGCTACCAGATGAATAACTGCCCCATAAACAAATCTGATTGAATGCTCAATGAAGAATGGGCACCCCACAAGCTTTGTGCAAGCAAATCAAGATGAACGCTGAATAAAAAAGGTCTGGATGAGTAGAGTTCCCTTGCAACCTTTTGGCTTTAGTAAACAGAGACTTTTCAAGTGAACTCTATTTTCTAGCCTCAGACCAGGCTTGCTGTATCAGTAGCTAAATCTGATTTCCCCACACAGTCAACACCTCCATTGCTAATAGGATTGGTGATGTGTGAATGTTTTTTGACTGCTGCAAAGGCATATATTATACAGCACACTGATAAAGAACAATTTCCTTCCAATAATACTCTTTCCATTTGCGAGAAGCTGAATTTTTTGTTTGTTTGTGTGTTTTCCCTTTTCAAGTTCTACAACTTATTTGCAGAACGAATGGCTTTCCGCAGGACGACAGAAACACTCCAACCACCCTTTAAATAGTTGCAGAAATAATGTCATCTCCTTTCCTGGCAGCAGTAGCCTATCACACAAACACATATTAATTTAACGTAACACCTAAGAGAAAACCAATGAGCAATCACCTTTAAAACAAGAAATGCTCCATCCATTGCAACATAATTCCCACTCGCCTCCTTTTCAGCTATATAGTACCTCAAGTTACAAACACCTTGGGTTACAAACACTTCGGGTTACAGGCTCTGCTAACCCGGAAGTAGTATCTCGGGTTAAGAACTTTACCTCAGGATGAGAACAGAAACTGTGCAGCGGCAACGGGAGGCCCCATTAGCTAAAGTGGTACCTCAGGTTAAGAACAGTTTCAGGTTAAGAACAGACCTCCAGAACAAATTAAGTTCGTAACCAGAGGTACCACTGTATACACAATTGGCGTGCTAAATGCACAAGACCAATGAGTAAGAAATCAAAGAGCTTTGGGAAAGAAGTACTCCAATTCTCTGTACTATACACAGCACTTAAATCTTCCCTAAAGCAGAAATTATCACCATCCTGTCACAATCACCCAACTCCGTTATAATACATGCAAAAAATGAAACTAAACTATATCTGGTGTTTTTATATTCACATTAATTCATATCACCGTTCTAAATTAATGTTAAAAGGAATTTTTAAAAAAATGTTATTACATTGCCATATACTTGGTTAAATCTGATTCAAGGTTCTTTTTCTTATTTGGGGTGTGTGTGTGTGTTATTCATCTGGCTTGTCAATGCTGTAAATCGTCACTGATGTTTCACAATTTAGGTAATCCATTTAGGTAATCAACCCAAAATCAGTTTTAATGTCAACTCCTGAAAGGAGTGTTAGTTTGGATCTGTACCCTCTGCTCCTATAAGTCATTTGTGGGGGAGGGGAGGGGGTAACGGAAACAAATAAGTAAGCTTTTGAATCAGTCACCAAAAAGAAACAATTGTTAGGTATGAATGAGTAATCAGGATAGAAACCCTGATTGTGGGGTTCAGTTCTGGGTTTTTTCCTTGTAAATAAGCAACTAGAACCCTTTAATAATAACATCTGCTTGGTGGGGAAGATTTGGAGAGGAGTACAGTGGACGCTCGGGTTGCGAGCGCGATTTAGTGCTTCTGCGCATGTGCGAAGCGGCAAACCCAGAAGTAACCCATCCCGGTACATCCAGGTTCGGTGTAGTGCGCAACCCAAAAACGCGCAACCTGAAGCGGCCGTAACCAGAGGTATGACTGTAATGGTAAATCCTTAGTCCAGGTGTGGTTCTTGTTTTGACAAATAAAGCAACAGCATTCACATTTAAAATTCACAAAAATAAGTAGTTTTATCCTTGTTGTAAGTCAGTTCGAGATTCGCTTTTTCTTTGGGGAGGAAGTGACCAATACATTTAATAAACCAAAAATAATAAACAATACTGCTTTAGTTTCAAATATAAAAACCCACTCATTTAACGTCAACTATTGTAACTTTTGTACTTTCCTTACTTTTTTGGGGGGCTACAGAAAGAAATGTAGAATACATGAGTTTTGTCGTCCACCCCCCCCCCCATGAACATTAAATCGAGCTGTTCACATACTTTAAATTTGCCTTTGGCAACAGCATTCTTCATTATGGTTTTCTGCTCTTACCTAACCTATCCTGTAGTAGGAGATACCTTCCATTCAACTTCACATTCGTTTAATCATCTGGAGATGTTCTTAAAAACTGAAATTTCTTTTATAAGGCTTCTGTTATCCATATGCCAATTCTTCTCTCCATTTTAAAAAAAGTTGCCTTCTTGGAAGAGGGAGTACTTGAATACTGTCTTGCACCATCACTGACATCGTCACAAATTCGTCACAAATTCACTTGAAGAGCACCTCTGCAATTCCCATCTTCTGCTTGTTGTTAGATTGGGACGTTTTAAGAAAGCTCTCTCTCTTGGGGTTCTTAATATGCTATATTTATTTTACTAGCTAGCCCACCCAGAGTGTTCACTGCTTATTGCGCTCTGAGCAATTGCTCCCTCTGGGTTCAAGCATCACAGAATTAGAATAGATGAAGTATTGTCCTTCAGACTGAGTTATTTGTAGCCACTCCCCTTTGAAGGGTACAGGATGCAAAGTCTTCATCCTCCCTTGGCTTCCTTCCTTTTCTGTTTTCCATGGGAGAGTTCTGAACAGTTGATCCCACTGCTGTACAGTCATCCAGAGGGAAAATTCAAAACCCAGAAATGACAAGCACATTAGTCATAGAAAACAAAACACAAGAACCAAAAGTCTCTCATATTAGTTGCATCTCTGCAATGACATCACTTAGGTACCATAACAAAGCCCAACATTCTTGTCTTTGTAGGCTGCAAAAGGTTCCCTAGAGTGCACTAACAAACACAAAAGGTAATTGTGGTATATTTACTGCATCAGCTTGCATTGGCTTGGGGGCTCTACTTGCTTTCTCATTTGCACAGAATGCTTGATGGTATCAGATGATCTCATAAACCACATGTGTCTCTCTTATACGCTGCAACTAAATGAATAAGCAGCAGTAAAAAAAAAAAAAAATTACCAATTTCAGTTAGTAAGGCACCTACAACTGCTCCTAGATAACTTGGCCACATGATTTGATTACTGTAATTTGCTCCATGTAGGGCTACCCTTGGCGTTGGTCGGGAGGCCGTCGCCGGTGCAGAACACAGTAGTGCATGCTCTGGTTATCTCCCACTTAGACTACTGCAATGCGCTCTATGTGGGGCTACCTTTGAAGGTGACCCGGAAACTACAACTAATCCAGAATGTGGCAGCTAGACTGGTGACTGGGAGTGGCTGCTGAGACCATATAACACCAGTCCTGAAAGACCTACATTGGCTCCCAGTACATTTCCAAGCACATTTCAAAGTGTTGGTGCTGACCTTTGAAGCCCTAAACGGCCTCGGCCCAGTATACCTGAAGCCATCATTCAGCCCAGAAACTGAGGTCCTCCTACAAGGGTCTTCTGCTGGTTCCCTCACTGCAAAAAGTGAGGTTACAGGGAACCAGGCAGAGGGCCTTCTCGGTAGTGGCCCTGTGGAATGCCCTCCCATCAGATGTCAAAGGAAATAAACAACTACCTGACATTTAGAAGACATCTGAAGGCAGCCCTGTAGGGAAGTTTTTAATGTTTGATGTTTTATCGTGTTTTTAATATTCTGTTGGGAGCTGCCCAGAGTGGCTGGGGAAACCCAGCCAGATGGGCAGGGTATAAAATATTATTATTATTATTATTATTATTATTATTATTATTATCATCATCATCGTCATCGTCATTACTAGGTTGCTACTTGAGAGACCACCTTATTCCTTATACACACAGACCACTGAGATCTGCAGAAGATCTGCCATTCCCCCCCCCCACAATACTCTAGGAGCAATCATGGAGCATCTTGTCCTTTACAGCTGTTTCTTAGGTGAGTGTAGGCTGGGCTGCCAGCAGGTGCTCTCCAGCAGTGCTTTTTTAAAGTTTAGAAATAAAGAGGAGGAAATAAAGGAATCTGCAGACCACCTCTCAACACAGTTTGGAAGGTGGTGGTGGTTTTCAGTCTGGCCCTAGTTTTAGGAGCCGGACTAAATGTGAATTGTTGGAAGTATAGCAGTAATTTGTTGGGAATGCCCTGGAATTAAGGTATTATTGGGAGACATAAACAAAGCTGAACGTACTTGCCAAATAACTAAATGTATTTATTTAAAAATATTTGTATACTGCTTTTCAACCACAGTCGCTACCAATGTAACGTATTGCAAGCAAATAGAAGCCGTTAAGAAAGAATAATGTTTATGAAAACTTAGGTGCATTTTCATACCAGTGTGTTGGAAAATCTTTGCTTAAGGGATACTGAAATATATTTGCAACGGGATCTTTTTATTGTACTTACTATATACATTTTTCCCCTTATGGCCGCTCTCTGGTTTTATGCATGAGTTCCCTAAAGCCCATTATAGTATCTTTGAGAATGTGGCACTTGTTTTTAAATGCATACATTTATGCATTTAAATACATACATAGTAAAATACATAGTAAAAATACATAGTAAAATACATTTTTTAAAAGGCAATAGACTATTTCAGGAGTAGCACAAAGATGTCAGAATATAATGTCAGATATAAAGTACCCAGACTGCTCTATTATGTTTAGATCATTAAGGACGAAGGAGAGAATGCCCTTGGACTACAGGTGCACAGAGCTGTAAGTGTGGTGACAATTAAGGCTAAATACTACCAGGGGTGGGGCAGGGGAGGGATATAAAACAAAACTGTCTTTTTAGTTTCATTTTCACTTTGTTGTTGTTTAGTCGTGTCCAACTCTTCGTGACCCCCATGGACCAGAGCCCGCCAGGCACTCCTGGTCTTCCACTGCCTCCCGCAGTTTGGTCAGACTCATGTTGGTAGCTTCGAGAACATTGTCCAACCATCTCATCCTCTGTCGTCCCCTTCTCCTTGTGCCCTCAATCTTTCCCAACATCAGGGTCTTTTCCAGGGAGTCTTCTCTTCTCATGAGGTGGCCAAAGTATTGGAGCCTCAGCTTCAGGATCTGTCCTTCCAGTGAGCACTCAGGGCTGATTTCCTTAAGAATGGATAGGTTTGATCTTCTTGCAGTCCATGGGACTCTCAAGAGTCTCCTCCAGCACCATAATTCAAAAGCATCAATTCTTCGGTGATCAGCCTTCTTTATGGTCCAGCTCTCACTTCCATACATCACTACTGGGAAAACCATAGCTTTAACTATACGGACCTTTGTCGGCAAATGGACATTATAGGGGTGCTGAATTCTTTTGTCTCCCTGTCACTGTCCTGCCAAAACATCTTCTTTCTGAGATGCTAATTGCATTTCCAGAGAAAGTCCCATTCGCGCCCTTGAAAAGCAAAATGTCAGCTTTGGAGATGCAATTTTGTTGGGACCGTGGCAGGGAGAGAAGGCGTTAAACCTCTCCTCACCTCAAGGCTGCTCAAGCTTCCCAGAGATTGCTACTTACGTATGAGGAAACACGCATAGACAATGTTTGGTGGTTGTTTTATTAGAAATTCCAGGGCAATCGCCAAAACATAATGCAATAAAACCATAAAGTATCCAACATCCACAGTAGATAGCTCTGCTGGTAAAGCATGAGACTCCTAATCTCAGGGTCGTGGGTTCAAGCCCCACGTTGGGCAAAAGATTCCTGCATTGCCGGGGGTTGAATGAGACGATGCCTTGTGATCCCTTTCCAACTCTTCTATGCCAAAAAGCCACACAGAAAGACTAGCAAATGCTCAAGTAGTCCGCTGGGCACCCATCAGATATTTTTTTTCATACTACAACTCCCATCATCCCCAGCCAATATAGCCAGTGGTCAGGGATGATGAGAGCTGTAGTCTGACATCCAGAGCACATCATCACATTGACGTGGCTTCAACAAGCGTATAAAACAAGACCAACACCAGAATGGAGACCAAAGTGAGCAACCAGATGCCTATGGGATGGCAGCAACCAAGGCATAAGTACACCACTCTTCCACCCTCTGGAAGAAAAAATAGTTGAGTATAAGCAGTGAAGGAGATGAAATAAACCCACTACCATCAACTTACTCCAAAAGCTGTTGCTATAACATCGACTTTGGTCCTAAGTCAAGGAGTAATGGGGGGGGGGAGCCGAAAGAGATAACAAAGAGGAATCTGCTGTTTTATGGGGCCATTGATGACAGCTAATATTACTACATTCATTGAATGGATTTGTAACCCCCCAACTTTTTTTTTACTCCAATCTTCAAAGCAGTACACAGCATTAATACAGCGCAATGAACACAGGTAAAACAAAAACAAAATAAAACCAGTGAACCAGGAGCAAAAGCAAACACCTTCACTTGTCTATCCCTTGACTCTTTCCCACAGGTCAGCTGCTTCTATATGGCCCTGCCATGTCAGAGTGGTGTCTGGCAAACAGGTGACGTTATGCCGCAAGGTAGGTACCGCTCAGCTCGAAGCCATCAAATATCCAGTGTTTACAGGCACCTGCTTATGCATGAAACATTGCAAGGACCCATCCTCACACACACTTCCTAAGCAACCTTCTTTAATGAGCCTTGTCTATCAGTGAGAGAAAAGGAGAGTCGCATAACTGACAAGCCTTAAAATAGGCTGAACGGGTGGCAGGCTATTTTTACAGCACTTGCTTGTTTCTTTGGAAAATATAATAAAGCATATGCCCGCCATTTTGCTTTTTTATATATATGAGCAGCACACTGGATGGCTGAAACAAGCTTCAGTTCCTTGGAATTTTATGTCTGTGCTCCACAACGTTTTAAAACCCACAGGCATAAATAGGATTCTCTAACTACAGACTCATTGAAATTCTATGACTGGGTACCTTAATGCAATTGCACTACTGGTTTGCTCAGCTCTTTTTAGAGGTTTGTATGCCACAACATTCCTATCTGCCTAAAAAGCAAGGACAAGATCTCCACATCCAGTCCAGCTTCCTGCCTCTGTGTAGTTATCAGCCTAGATTTTGGCAGAAGACGTTGCCTAGTCTCCTTCCTTCCTTCCTAATGTCTGTTCTCTTGCCTCCTCTCACATGATTAGCAGATAACTGTTGTTGTTCAAGTAACATCAGACAACAATGTGCGGCAGAGGCATCTCTGGCACGCAAAACATCAATTTCTCCGTAAACTAGCAAGCTGATAGCAGGTGACAAAAACAGCTCTGCATTTAATTTGTTGGATCCTATTGGGTTAATTTCATCCACTTCTGGGGTTGCTGGGTAATTTCCATTTTCATGTAAGAAGCGAGGGGCATGCCTTGTTTTAAGATAACTACACACAGGATTTCAGACATGCTGGCTTCAAATGTAGGAACAAAGCAGTCAAGTTCGACTGGAATCAACAGGCGTGCTTCCAAGTGAAGACTTTCGTGGTTGCTTGTTGCAATAATCAGTGCAGCCCCACTTATCTTGTTTGTTGTTTTAATGCAGCAACTCTAGCCAAGGAAGATAAAGCTAAATTCCAGAACTAAGTAAAGACAGAATCTCCAACATCCCACACACTTGTATTAGCTTATACAGCAAAAACCAGGAGGAATCAGCTTGAACCACTGCAGAGATACTGGCTTCTCCAAGGGGAAACACAAAAAAATTGTCCCAGATGAAATGTACACCAAGAATCGTTTTTAAAAAAATGGAAAACAGAGTCACTCTGACCTCCCTGTTTGAAAGCCGGAGCACACACATTACAAAGATCAAACAAGCAATATCTCAAGGACCACCTCTTTCCAGATCCTGAAATCATCTTCTGAGGCCCTTCTTTGTGTGCCTCCTTCTCAAGAGGTCCAGAAGTTGGCAACACAAGAATGGGGCCTTCTCTGCAGTGGCTCCCCATCTGTGGAATGCTCTCCCCAGGGAAGTTCGCCTGGCGCCTTCATTACACACCTTTAGGCATCAGGCAAAAACATTCCTTTTTAACCAGGCCTTTGGTTGATTTGATTTACAGTACATCTTATGCCCTTTTAAAATGTGTGGGGGTTTTTTTAGAGGGGGGGGTTATTGGGTTATTTTTGTTTTATGTATTATGTATTTTGTGGTTTTGTATCTTGATTTTATTCTGTGAACTGCCCTGAGACCCCCGGGTATAGAGCGGTATATAAATGCAATAAACAATAATAGAAAGAACACTTCACACCAGATTCAGCCAGGGACCCACCACCGATAAAACAAACAGCCTTCCTGTCCTCACATATAATCTTGGAAGAGATGCTGGAATGTACTTTTAAGGGCAATTTCAATTTACAAATGCAACTCATGCAAACACAGGGCAACAGAAACTCCTCATTTTCACAGAGTGAGCTCAGCTCAGGCAGGTGAAAGGCTTCTTTGGCTCATAAAACCCATTTACCTCCCTGAAAACTATGCAAAACAAATTATTCTCCTTCAGCATTCCCCACCCACCAGAACCTATCAATCACATATTTACTGGCAACACTCAAGTGAGGGGTGTAAATACAGAGTACAGTTCCATATTACTTGATGTTGTCTTAACCTTTACCTGCCTTCGTATCTTTTAATCTATTTTGTATAGATGTAAAACTTATGTTTAAAAAAATCTACAAGGCAGAACCTTCACACGCCTACTATTTATAGGAACGCTTAAAATGAGCCAAACAATTATATTTTGCTGACATTCTTGGCTGGAATTGTTTATATCTGTGTGACTCAGAACTTTCAAAACGAGGTCATGCAGTAAAAGAGAAAATTCCAGTATGCATAGTAGAATATAGAGTTCAACAAAAAAGGAAGGAAGGAAGGGGGATAAAAGAAGTTGGGGGAAGCCACAATGGCTAGCTGAATAGCCACCCAGGCAAAGTTAAGCAGTCTTCAGTCCAATAGATTTTAAATGACTTAACTTTGCTTTTTAAGGTGCTTAACTTTGGATCATCGTATCCTCTGTTATGGATGCATCAAATCCTCTGTAGGTCTAAGGCAGGAGTGGAAACCTTTTAAAGTCAAGTGTCATGTGACTCTTACCTTTATACCATGGGTAGGCAAATTAAGGCCCAGGGGCCGGATCTGGCCCAATCACCTTCTAAATTCGGCCCACAGACGGTCCGGGAATCAGCGTGTTTTTACATGTGTAGAATGTGTCCTTTTATTTAAAATGCATTTGAGTGCTTAGACCTTTTAACCTGACCCTAGAAATAAATTTAGACATGACTCAAATTTTGGTTTGGTTGTTGGAAGAATTTAGGCCACAACTTTATTGATTACAATCAAGTGAGTGGTTGCATAGGCTCAGGCCCGACTAGCTCCCTGCATCCTTGCAGGCAGAGCTGACCCAGAGCGCAATCGTAGGTCAGCCATGGGTAAACACCAGGAACAACAGAAGGGGGTGTGCCTCCTGCCTGCCACCCTGATGTCCCCCGGACTCAGGCATGGGCACAACCCCTCACAGGGCTGACCAAACCATTGAGTCCCTGGATTCCTTTACCGGAATACCCATCGCATAGGAGTGGCCAGACTTCCGCCACCCCTATCACCTGAACCAGAGCCTATCCGCAACCTTACAAGTTGTGACGATTTGCTACGCGGCAGGCGAAAACCCAAATGGCAACAGCCAATCAGCCAAGGTGGGTATTCCGATGCAATAGCCCCAAGAGGAAGCTCAGGTACACGTGCATGTCAATAAATAGGTCCCTCGGTGTGCTTTCTCTTGCGTCCCATTGGTCAGATTGCTCCCAACATTGAGGGACCCACCAATAGGGAGTTGTGGCTTCTCCAGATATTGTGGGGCCTGCCTGTTGTTTTTACATGAGTAGAATGTGTCCTTTTATTTAAAATGCATCTCTGGGTTATTTGTGGGGCATAGGAATTCGTTCATTCAACACCCCCAAAAAAATATAGTCCTGCCCCCCCACAAAGTCTGAGGGACAATGGACTGGCCCCCTGCTGAAAATGTTTGCCGACCCCTGCTTACACTGTTGTACTGGCTTAAAAGGCCTATTTTCTGAGCTAGGCCAATTAAACTTAGAGACCAAGGAGCTAGGAGTCCATTTTGTTATTTATTGCAAAAGCAACAGGTTACAGCCGAATCATTTCGCAAAAACTGTAACCCCGCCCAAAGGTCTGGGCAGGGGTATTTATAACATTTCAAACAAAGGATTTCAATTTAACCAATCATATTTCATTACCTCATTTCAGTTTAGTACGCATGTCCATTACCTAATTTAATACGCATGTGCAATAAGCATTGCTAAGTAAACCTTGATTCTCAGAGATTGTTACATTTTGTTCGTATGCAATGCATGGGAACCTGTGTTAGGCTTTTGTTCCATGTATCAACTTATGTTCTAGCTTATGAGCTGCTTCTTTGCTACTGACCTAGCTGTTCTTCTTTCCCTGAGGGGAAGGCTTCTTTTGCCAAAGCATCTGTTTCTTAAAGCAGCAGGTTATCATAATTCTTCTATTAGAGGCATTTTCAATGATTTATAGGGGTTCACATTATCACATTTATTAGGGCCCTTTGGGCCACTGCCACAATTCCATGGGCTCCATTACAGCCATGCAAAAACCAAAGGTTTATACAGTACGCTCACACAAACACACACTTTTGCACCTCTAGGCATTGTCTCAATTACTCTAGCTAGGCAAAGCACTTCAGGAAGTTGCACCGCTGGTCTGGGGAGGGGTGTGACCTGTGACCTGGGGGAATGGCGTGGCTTTCGCAGAGCCCCAGGCGAGATGGAGAAGCCTGGATGGATGCATTCAGCCCCACTGGGGCCTGAAGTCCCCCCCCCCTCTGGGTCTCAAAGTACACTATAGGCCAGGAGCTGCTACTGTATTGCCTGTGGGCATCAGGGTGGCCACCAGGACCTCCTACAAAGGCATCCACAAAGGCTTTCCACCAAATAAATCCCCCAATCTGCTGTATTCCTATTGGCTTGCTCTGTCTTCCTGCTTGCTATGCTCTGCTGCCATCTTAGGTTAAATATACTGTACCCTCTTAAAAATGATTGGATGAAAGGATTTGACCCCCTCTTAGGTTTGAAATAGAGCTTGGCTCTATCACGGTGGTGTAGCAGTGCCCAGTGGCGTAGCATGGGGTGGGCTGTGGGGGCTGTGGCCCTGGGCGTGTTTTTTTGAGGAGGGGAGTGACCAGGCTCCCTCACTGAAGCCTGGCTCTGCCACATGAGGGAGCCACAACCCAAGCCTGACCCGGGAGTGGACGCTGGTGTGTGTGTGTGTGTGTGTGTGTGTGTTTATAATTGTTTATAAACTTCCGATGGATCTCAGAATTTTCAGCCACATGAAATACTGGTTTAGAAGATATGTGTCCCCCTCTTCTCTTTTAGAACGAAAATATATTGAAAGACTATCAACAAAAGTGAGTTCATTACCGTTTTCTTTCAGGTAAGTTTTGTACAAATCTATGTCTGTCATATCTTACATTTACTGCATCGCAGGCAGCTATACGCATGCAAAATACCTTGGGATCTCGGCGTGAGGCTTAAGTCTCTGGTGGTCCTTAAGAAGGTCGTGAACAGCTTTTTTTCTCTCTCTCTGCGGCAATTAATAGCCAACATAAGCTGCTGTTATAGATTGGGGCTGGTATATTGGGGCTTGACCACGTTTATTAATTTCGGTGCTGGTTTTTAAACATGGTGGTGAATTGGAAATGGTGAGTGGGTTTAATATTGCATTTTAGAACTACACGCATGTTGCAAAGTGCTTTGTCGAGAACGTTCTAAAAAGGAAAAAACAAATCCATTATATAAATGAATAAACACACACGCGCACTTCACCACTACACCCACGATCTCTCCTTCCTTCAAGACACAACCTTGCTATTCACAGCTGAAACACACAAAGACCCATCAAAATGGAAGCCTCCTCTCAGAGGATTACCTGAAACACTGCAAACAATCCTTCTTGTAAATGTGTAAAATCCTCTTTTTTCTTCTTTTTGAAGCTTGAGATAGCTTGCATCAAAATCTTAAATCGTATCGTATACACAGTCACATCACAAACTATTTTCCTCCAAGTTACATCATGTGTAAGACTGCAAAGTTCAAAAGTCCCCCTTACAGACACAGCCTGGGCCATTAATTATACATATGGCTAGATCACAACATCGAGATTCCCATCATTGCTACAGCTGCCTGCAGTGACATTAATGTTTTCCCCTGCCCTTTCACTTTATGAATAAATAGGCTATACTAAGCACATGATACTTACTAAACATAGAAAAGCAGGCATTTGCAGAATTCAGCTGTTTGTCCCTTTACAATGCCAAGTCGTTGTTTCTGTCGAAGCAGATTTTTGTTACCCTGATTTGCTAGCACAAATTTCAGGAGTCATAGTCCCCTTGATCAAATGTGTACATATATACACACACTTGGGGTGGGTTGGGTTATGTGTGTGTGTATATGAACACATTTGTTTTTTTTTATAAGAATTTTATTGGTTTTATTCAAAACAAAGAACAACAAAACACATACAACAACACAAACACAACAATCAAAACATAATGAAAAACAAATACAAACCACCACTAAAACACCAATAATTCTTTTTCTTGTTTATAACAAAAAAAAAAAAATTCTTGTTTGAATCTATACTGGGTGACTTCCCCCATTTTCTCTCCTTTGGTTCCACTTATAATTTACTTTAATAACTTCTCATCTTTAAAATTTAAATCATCCAAAAAATCTAAACATAATTCTTAATATTTAATTTTACTTCAAACTAACCTATTACTTCTTAACTCACATCATACATCTTATTTCACTTAAACTGCTGCTAATAAAAAATTAACATATCTCTTCACTAGTTCAAAATCTTAAATTCTTAACACACTGACTTCAGGGTACCATAATAAACCATCCTAGTTATATTTTAAATATTTCATCCTATCCCTTTTCTAACCATTTTCCTTCGCCATCTCGGGGTCTCCCCCCAGATATTTCTCCATCTCACTCCAACCCCATTGTCCAGAATGTCCTCTTTTTCTGTAAATCCACAGTTCCAGACGCAGTCCATAAATGTCCTTGCAGGGAGCTTCAGGATACACAAATCATCACCTTCCAGCATCTCCATTTCAAAGTTCCAATCATCTTCTGATCGTAGATTCACAAATCTTCTTCCCATCATTCCTGGGCTCTCACCCCAGAAATTGGATATAAGTTGTCTTCTAATCCTGGGTCTCTCACCCCACCAGGATTTTCCATCTTCTCGGAGTTGCATAGACACTGTACTTTGGATTTCAAAAATTTCCTTAAGTTCCCTACCAAGGTTTTCTTCCAGTTTAACAAAATTCTCAAGAGTCTTTCCTGTGGGATATAACTTTTCTTCGACATCCTGGTTCAACAGATTTAACTTCTGATTTAGCAATTCTAACTTCAAAAGAATAATCCTTTGTTCATGCGTCAGTCCTGAGTCTAAAGCCAATTTGAAAACGAAACCAAACATGGTAGAAATGGGCATAGGGTATCAAGTTTCAGTATTTTTCCATCTTTAATCATAAGTTTCAGCAGCCATTTTCCCCGGAGTCAGGGTGAAAAGATTACATTCCAACAACTTCACGAAGAAATATTTCCACCAACTTAGCCCCCCCAAAAGGGATTCAGCCAGTCTCACTTATCAAGAAAAAAACACTCCATCGAAACTTTGTATCCACTACTGCAGCAGCAGTCACAGTCAGAAACAGTTATTTCTTCTTTAAACAAAGGGAGGAACGGGCTTCCTTTTTAACGTACCTCCCGGAGCGCCAAATGTCAGAAAATTTAGGTCCGATTGTTCCGGTACTCACGGCCTGCGGGTTTCTTCTTTTTTCCTTCAAAATCAGGTAGAACGAACTCGCCCATTGCAGGCGGCGGCCGCCGCTTCACCGGCCCGGTTGGGGCATGCCTCCACAGCCCGGCGCCGTTGTCCCTTCACTCCCACTCCCCCTTTACAGGGGGAACGGGAGAAGGGTTCAGCGCCATAGTGGGCTCGCTGGAGAGCCCGTGCCGCGGGACGCTCGACCCGCGGTTTAGCGGAGCCCCGCTGTGCGGTAGCGGGGCTCCTACCCCCGGGCCGGCCTGGGTCGCTTCGCTGCCGAAACGACCCACGACCGCCCGCAATGGCGTCCTCGCTGGAAGTCCGTATATGAACACATTCGATCCAGGGGACTACGACTCCTGAAATCTTAAAGGTAAAGGGACCCCTGACCATTAGGCCCAGTCGCGGACGACTCTGGGGTTGCAGTGCTCATCTCGCTTTACTGGCCGTGAGGGAGCCGGCGTACAGCTTCCGGGTCATGTGGCCAGCATGACTAAGCCGCTTCTGGCAAACCAGAGCAGTGCACGGAAACGCTGTTTACCTTCCCATCTGAGCGGTAACTATTTATCTACTTTCACTTTGACATGCTTTCAAACTGCTAGGTTGGCAGGAGCAGGGACTAAGCAACAGGAGCTCGTCCCATTGTGGGGATTTGAACCGCCGACCTTCTGATCGGCAAGCCCTAGGCTCTGTGGTTTAAAACACAGCACCACCCGCGTCCCTTAAATCTTAGGCCATAATAAATGTGTGTCCCAAGCCTCTTTGCTGGGAATTGGGGGGGGGGGGAATACACATTATTGGAAATAATACCCTGGTTTGGATGCATACTTTCACTCCTACAAACGTAACAGCACATTCCCTCTGTGGAAGACTTCTGATGCAGTAAAGGAATCTCGTCTGTGAGAAGGGGAAGGCAGGATGTCCTGTCCCCCCCCACACACACCTTTTTGAGGGTTTGGGGACCAATTGGAACAGAATGGGAAGTGGCACTCTGTGCTGCAGAAGAGATGGGAAAGTCAGTGAAAATAACCTCCCTTTGCATCAATGGGAGCATTCTGAATAAAAATATTCAGCAGATGCTACCACCACCAGTAGGAACGAACTTTGGATTCAACCCTACAGATGGTATCTACCACTCATAGCCAAAAATTCACATTATACAACACTTTTATTCCAATGCATTATTTTGCTCTTCCTATTATCTTACAGTATATAAAGGGAAAATGCTGGGTGTTTGACAACCTGCTGTTACTATTCTATTGCTTTGTGGTTTAGGGCAAAAATACTTAAAACACACACACACACATATGACCTCATACAGAAGTTAGCCATTATGATGCTTGTTTGATCTTTGATTTCTTATTCTATCTATTTAAATTATTTTATTATTTCAAAGAACCCTACAAAGTAGGAACTTTTTGCTTGCATCCACGTTAAAACATATTTTAATAAATATTATGAATTACTTTTAAAATGGAACTTCCTAGGAGAAACAATACACTAAATGGGGGAGGGTTTTGTTCACTTTAATTTTTAAAAAGTAGAAATTGATTTTAGATTCCAAAGAAGAATTCTGTGTATAGAGCAGAGAGCACCAAAGATCACATTATTTGGATCTGCAGAATCCCAGAATTACGAAAACATGAAACCTCTTCTTCTTCTTCTTCGCATAACTTAGGTTATACCATGACTACACTTTGCAACTTCTGGTGGTTAACAGCAAGTTTCTTGCTTTTTAAAGTTCTCTTCCAGAAGATAAATATTTTTTTCCTTTATTTCCATATTCTGCATGGTGCACATCACAAAAAGAAAGGTATAAAATAGAAATCCCAAGACTGGCAATTAGACATAAAGATCCTAAATTAATTGCACCACTGTATTCATTCTTAAAAACCTTAATTTTTATATTTCCCCAAGCTGCTTCATAGACATTTAACTTAAGAATGGATTTTACCTTCTGAAGTACAGGAATGCTCCGTCTTTCTTAAAGAATCTGGATGTTGACTTCCATAAGGTCAGCCAAAGAGTATGTGATTGCTGAATACCAAAAGTCTGCCAAGTGATTTATTTCAAGAGGCTTACTCACTTCCTCAGTTATTTCTTGTATTTATTTATTTTATAAATTAAAAAAACCAACCCAGCAACACCCAAATTTTAAAAGTATTAAAGGAAACTAACCAACACATCCTGAAAGAAAATAATTCCAAGGCTGACACAAGATAAATTTGGACAAAATCTTCTGAAATCTCAAACAAAAAAGAAAAAGTAGAGGGGGAGGCAGGGGTTTCAATATCTTTGAAACACTTTGTGCTTTTAATTGCAGCACTTTAAGCAATTCATAGCTACATTTCGAATAACATTCTAAAGTAGGGTCAAGCAGCACAGTGCTCTCTAGATGTTGGACTCCAATTCTGCTTCCTTAACAAAAGAGTTATCCCACCCAGTATTATTTTTCTAGAAAAGAGGTGCCGGAACTCACCATGAATGCCTCCGTTGTTCTGTATAATGGCAGTGGCGCCCACCTGAGGTGCTGGAACTGAGTTCTGGCAAGTTCTGGCTGAAAAAAAGCCCTGAACCCATCTAAAATAAAATGTTTAATCATCTTCACCATGGATGGCCAACTGGCAGCCCATGGCTTCTAATGGCCCTACCAAACTGTATTCAAGGTTCAGCAAAAGAGCCATTATTATTAATTGAATTTTTATACTGCCGAATCCATTTCATTCATAAAGGAAAGAAACATGTTTTGAACTTGTAAGGAAAAATGGTACAGATCTAAGCTTAATCTTAAATGTGTATTCTATAGATTTTGTATATGCATATATTATTATTTTTAAGTGTACATAATTACAAGCAGGGCAAATATGCATTTTCTGTCCCCATCCCTTGAAGAACAGAGGGACCCCAGATGTCATGAGTCCCTAGGAGGCACCTTGGAGGGGCTGGTCAAAACAGAACATCCAGCACTGTGTCCCACACCTTGAAGCCCTCTCCTTCTGCAGCTCCCACGGACAAAGATCTCCCCAACCCAGGAGGCACTCAGTACCTTGGTTGCCTAGGACACAGATGGCAGTGCCACCTCAAACAGACTGCTTGTGCCCAGTCCACTGGGAGTTCCCATTTGATTGTTCATTCCACACATGTCCACCTCTGAGGGGGATCAGGTGATGTGTCAAATGTTGGACCAATGTCCTAGCTTGGTTAGCCATGTTGGTTAGCCCCTGCTGCATGGTTGTGACCTTCGCCGTGTTTATGTACCGTACTGATCTGAGTGTTAAAGGTGGTAAAGTGGTACCTTGGTTTTCGAATGTCTCCGTTGATGAACATTTCGGTTCGTCAACAGAGTAAATGCTTCGGTTTTTGAACATTCCTTGGAAGTCGAACATGCCACGCGGCTTCTGCTGAGTGCAATATCTTGAGGTTTGGCTGTCGGCTACAGAGTTTTCGGTTTCAGAACTCGAACGGTCTTCTGGAACGGATTACGTTTGAAAACCAAGGTACCACTGTAGTTATTCCCTTGCACGTGGTAATTTTTTAAAATGAAAAAAAGAAGCAGCATTAATTAACACATAACCTCTCTGAGAAATGACCAGCATGCAGCAAGCTTAACATCTATCTGCCACCTGTGGTTGCTTGGTTTTTATTACAGCAAATGATACCATCAAACACCATTTCATTAAAAACAAAACAGGAAGCAACAGTTGATCAGGACTTTCTAGGATTTAGTCCAGACATTTCCTATAAGCAAAAGTTCATGTTTATCAGACACTATGCGGAGCAGCAATAGAAGTTTCAGCACAGTAGGGGAACTATTCTAAAAAGAAGAAAAAAGGGGGGGGGACCTTGGGAAAATGAAAATATTTAAAACGAATCAAAGAGTACTTTGAGCCAAATGGAAACTCTCAAACAAATAGTCCCAGGTCCAATATAAACATTGCAACCTTGTCATAAATGCTGGAAAATAAATAAGCAGGACCAGACTGTGTGCTCACTGATCAATTAGATACTGGCTTGCAGCAGACTTTATTTTTTCAGACTGTTGAGTAGAATTCCTGGGAAGTTTATTACAGGGAAAAATCAATGCTAGCAAACAAGCATGCCCAACAGTACCAATACCAGCCCACAATATTCAGGTGCACGGGGCACAGGACTTGTTCTAGGCCAGGGGTCACCAATGGGGTGAGTGCTTGCTTTCACAGTGTGTCTGGTGCCAGCGACAGTTTACGCAGTTTGCAAATTTGGCCACAGACCCAGAAAGGTTGTTAGCCCCAGTTCTAGGTTGTGCTTTAGGTATGAACAGTCAATAAATGAAGCCCAATGGGCCTGGGCCATGCCAAAGAAGAACCCCATGTGCACCTTAAAACACACCCATGTATCCTCTGCCATGTCTGGGAAACTTTGGTTAATTGTTTCCGAACAAGCCAGCATTCAGAAGCCACCTCCGTATGGCTACACAACACAGCTTGTTTTGAAGGTTCCTGGTAGAGATGCAACAAGAAAGGTAGGCTTAACTGTTGCTTCCTGACGTGTTTCCTCCCTGCAAAGTGACAGCAAAAGGGTCTGCATTTGTGATTGCATGAAGCTTCCACAAAACCTGGCTGGTGGATCTGAATTATAAATTAAAAGCAATTTTAGGATCAGAAGACAGAAAGTCCAAACTGAAACGTGGCCACTAAAAAGAGAACAAAATGGGCATAAATTTGTAGTAGGCCTGGGCGATGTATCGATACATCACCCAGGTCCGGTTTGAGGGCCAGAGCACAATGGCACCTTCACCCAGCGGGTAAAACTGCCACAACCACCTGAGTCCTCCCGCCACCAGTGTCCAGTGCAAGGAACGAGCTGCATTGGCCCCAGCACCTCACAAGGCCATAGCTGACGCAGCGCATTTCTCCCTTTGCTTTCCAACATTGTGATGTATCACGATGTTTGGCTGCAGTTACAGGTAGGTAGTCGTGTTGGTCTGCCATAGTCAAAACAAAATTAAAAATTAATTTTTTTTTAAAAAAAAAAATCCTTCCAGGGTGGTGGGAATGGGTGATTGGCTGATTCAAGAGAAGTTGCTGAATTGCAACTCATTACCAAACTTAAAACCACGGAGAGACCTGGTCTGAACAAAGACATTGGATTCTTATCTCATTATACATGACAAAGCTATCTTTAGCCATCTCACCCCTTGCTTTTTCCTTTAAGACTAATTGCAGTCGTTAACAGTCGTCAACAGGTTTTCCACACCCATCAGCCAATCACCCATTCCCACCACCCTTCTGAGTAATACCCCTCCTCACTCTCTCACTATATATAAGGGTCTGGTGACTTCTGTTTCAGTGTATCTGAAGAAGTGTGCATGCACACGAAAGCTCATACCAAGAACAAACTTAGTTGGTCTCTAAGGTGCTACTGGAAGGATTTTTTTTAATTTATATTTTGTTTTGACATTTGGCTGGTAATACATGGCTATGTTGAAAAACTGTTATCGCCCAGCGTTAATCTATAGGTGCAAATCCAGCGGTTAATATACTTTAAATAAAAAAGACAACACATCTTACCACACCTATGGCGGGGTGACCTTTGTCCATGTGCTACCAACTGTGAATGGAGAACTTCCAAGACCACTCCTGCTCTCTCCTCCTTGGGATTCCTTACATTTGAACTGGGCTTGTACCAGACAAGCCCACCAAATATGGGACTTCCTTCTGGAAGGTAGGCACATGACCACCCTTACCAAGCTCTGATGCAATTCACAGCCTAAATTTTAAATCTAATATTATTTTGCAGCAAATACAATTATATTTGTGGTGCCTCTGAAGCAGACCTTGAAAACCATAAGCTTGTTATATCTGAAAACATGGCCTCATAGTCAAATGCACAAATTTAGCTCTCAGTCTTAAAATGTATTTGAGGCTGATTAATTTCAAGAGAACAGGATTTTGACTATTTGCCCTCAGGTGACAGCTTAAAACAAATGTTAAAATATACTGCTTTGAAAAGTACGAGCCTCAAGGAACTAAGACGCTTAATGACATTTGTAAGTATATCTGCCTCAAACCATTTGCTGGTTTTTTTATCAGTTGAATGAGGTTACCAGTTGTGCTCATTTTAGGCAAGCCAAGGAGTATGGCTTTTGCAAAGGGAGACAATTTGGCCAATCAATCAATCAATCAATAATTAATTAATTAATTAATATTTGTTATTTGTTGTTATTTGTACCCCAGCCACTCTGGGCGGCTTCCAACAAAGATTAAAATACATTAAAATTGTCACACATTAAAAACTTCCCTAAACAGGGCTGCCTTCAGATGTTTTCTAAATGTCAGGTAGTTGTTTATTTCTTTGACATCTGATGGGAGGGCGTTCCACAGGGCGGGCACCACTACCAAGAAGGCCCTCTGCCTGGTTCCCTGTAGCTTTGCTTCTCGCAGTGAGGGAACTGCCAGAAGGCCCTCGGAGCTGGACCTCAGTGTCCGGGCTGAACAATGGGGGTGGAGACGCTCCTTCAGATATACTGGGTCGAGGCTGTTTAGGGGTTTAAAGGTCAGCACCAACACTTGGAATTGTGCTCTGAAATGTACTGGGAGCGAATGCGGGTCTTTCAGGACCGCTGTTATATGGTCTCGGTGGCCGGTGTTAAATCATCTGGTTAGACAATATGAGCACAATCCAGAAACCTGTGCGAAAGTCACACTGGGGAGAACCTTACATTAAAGCGTATAAGCACACACGAGACCAAATTATAATCATTAGTGGGACTCTGAGCAGATTCAAAGTTTAAACAGGGCACATTACCAACTCTCCCGTCAAAGTGTTCCTGCACATGGAATACTGGGAGAAGACCAGGCTATAATATTTTGTCCCAACACTCCAGCTCTCTTTAGCTGACCAAGACTGAAGTTACCAATTCCCAACCTCCTCCATGCCTTGATCCAGCTCTTCTGTATATTAAATACAGCATTCCTGATTGCATGGAGGAAAAGAGGCAGGGCTACATGCATACAACTTGGGTAGAAACTCAAAGAGCTGGGGACAGGGGGTTGTGATTCAACTCATTCCTCCTCCATATAGATAACCATCTCCTGATCTAGTTGCCCAAACAGGATACCCTCCAACATTTCTCCGGTGGAAATAGGGATATCCTATTCTATAATAGTAATTTTACTATTTATATCCTGCCCATCAGACTGGGTTGCCCCAGCCACTCTGAGCAGCTTCCAACATATATTAAAAAAATAACATTAAACATTTAAAGGGTTCCCTTATAAAGAGCTGCCTTCAGATGGCTCAGGGGTTAGATAACTCCATACCGTCCAACATTTCTCTGAAGAAACTAGGGACATCCTAAGGAAAAGCACGACATTCTGGGAGCAAATCAGAAACTGGAACAGCTTCTATAAATCCAGCGCTATCCCTGGAAATAGGGACACTTGGAGCGTCTGAAGCAGGACTTTTGTCTCTTTCACATGTAGGGGAGGTGTTGTCAAACATCACTGCTGAGATGGTGCAATCCTATGACAATGACTGTACCACATTGCTCTGTTTACACTGTACCAGCTCTTAAACACATAAATGCGTGCTTTAATCTCATTCTACAAATAGTATCCTATGCAAAGAGCTCTATGCCCATTTGTAATTTTTAAAGGTCTTAAGCCACTGCAAAACTTGTTCTACCGGTTGCCCATTTGTATTTTGTTTTCAACACAAAGTACTTTCCCATGAATATTTTATGGCTTGATGGCATCTTAGATTGTATGATGGTCAGTTGCACAATTGTTCAATATCCCAAGTAGTTTCATCTGCAATTCTCATTGATGCATAGATACACACGTCACAAGATCTGCCTCTCTCATGATAGACTTCACAAGTTTTAAGTTCTATACATCCATAAAAATACACCGTAATGAGCTTAGAAAAGGTGATATATGTCTTTAATCTAGCTTTCAAATTGGGGTTATTCTAACAGTGGCCAGAAGAAAGCATGAAGTTATGCAAGATTAAGCCAGAGTTATTGCAATATAGCTCATGGCACACTGAGCTGTGACCAGTTTGTCTGATAAGAAATATTGTTGCCCTTGATTTCTGCAATAGGAACGGCTTCAGCTAACTCAACTTTCCCATTTAGAAACCGCTTACATTAAAGTAAAAGTGAAACTTTTGTTATGGTATTTAAAACACCCCATTTTATTAAGGGAATTTTCTAGCCTTTAGTAAACTGTAGTCTAAATATCTCTCAATATTATCTGTTCCTAGGAAATTTTTCAAAAAATAATGATTTTTAATTTCAAAATATTAAATTGAAGCAGTGAGTAGAATATTCAAATTGAAATAGTGCTCCTCAGAACTTAAACCAAATTAGCAAAGTTAAACCAAATTCAAAGCTGACCTTTAAAGCCTTAAACGGCCTCAGCCCAGTATACCTGAAGGAGTGTCTCCACCTCTACTCCTCACCTACTATAATAATAATTTATTATTTATACCCCGCCCATATGGATGGGTTTCCCATCCTGGGCGACTAAAATTAATATAAATAAATGAAGCAACAAAACATTAAACATTTCCCTAAACAGGGCTGCCTTCAGATGTCTTCTAAAAGTCAGATAGTTGTTTATTTCCTTGACATCTGATGGGAGGGCGTTCCACAGGGCGGGCGCCACTACCGAGAAGGCCCTCTGCCTGGTTCCCTGTAACCTCACTTCTCGCAGTGAGGGAACCGCCAGAAGGCCCTTGGAGCTGGACCTCTGTGTCCGGGCTGAACCATGGGGTTGGAGACGCTCCTTCAGATATAATGGGCTGAGGCCGTTTAGGGCTTTACTAATACTCTTCCTTGCTACTGCCTTACTGTATCACCTTTGGCCTGCCCTCTCTGAGTAAGGAAGGAGTGAAGGGAACGAGGATATGAAGCAGAAGCAGTAACCTCTGCTAATTCTTCACATGAAAAAGAAAACAAACCCAAGGTAACAGCCAAGTGCCGTGTTGTGTCATGTTCTTCAGAACAGAAGAATTCGGAAGGAAATAGTTGAGTTGTTCAGTTACAGAAGGCCATTATAAACAGTGGGGGAAATGTGAACTCTTTAACACAAACAAACAAAAAAGGGATCGCGTTGCTTTGTATCACAGAGGACAATGCCAAAGCAGGGGACCATCCTATATAGGTATCGGAGATTTCCTGTTCACCAGTCTGCTACCCGGTCATTAAAGAGGCTATAATTAAATATGTTTACTCATCTTCCCCAAAAAAATTATGAGGGAGTGGCGAGAAGGGAAGAGACACTGGGAAAGATGCCACTATAGTTTCAACCTTTCTGATGGTTTCCATAGAACTGTTGGGTAGATCTGGACACTTTGCTAGAGTTGGGGCCAGAATTCAATAAAAGTAAGCTAACCTCATGAGCTTGGAACTGAGGAATTCCAAGGAGCCACTGGAATACTGTAGCAAAATTTCAACCATGATTCAAGTATTAGGAATAAGTAAACGGGAACTGAAATTTATACAAGAAACGCACAATTCATACTCATTTGCTGTTGGAGATTCAGACATAATGGGAGGTAGTGTTTATAGCAAAGCTTTCCAAACCATGTGCCGGGGCTGGAAAGGGGTTATTTAAACCTCCGGTTAGCTAGTAAAATTGAATTACTGTGTCGTGAAACGATGCATGTCCAAAAAATGTGTCATCAACATGAAAAGTTTAGAAAGCTGTGTGGTTTATAGTGTAGGACTGGGTGGAAGGAACTCAGGTTCAAATTCTCACTCGGCCATCAAGCGTACTAGAGACCATGGCTACTTAACTATCTCTCAACCTAACCTAACTCTCAGGATTGTTGTGAACATTAAATGAAAGTGTTATAAGAAAAATACTCCTCCCTTTCCCTTGTGTGGTATCTAAGAGCCAAAGGGAAGAACCCATGGAGAAAACCTGAGACAGAAATCTAATAAATAAAAATTATAAGCCACAATAATACTGTATTTCAGGGCTGTCATCACATCGTCTTTTGTCACCTGGTAGTATGTGATTTCCTATCTATGCCCTACAAAGAGAAAGAGCACTAGGACCCCCATAGCTCTCCCTGAACTTTAGTTTGCTTTGGATAGTGCCTGTGACACCCCACCCTCCACTGTACTTGGTGCCATTTTGTCACCCTTTTCTTCGGGTCTTTAAAATCTTTTTGCTGGGCGAGCACTCAAGTCACTGTACTGCTTAAAGGCAACAGTGCTTGCACATACAACTTGGTAGGAGGGATGGATTGCAGAACACCTGCAAGACTACCTTCCTCCTCACCCACATCAATGCTCACCCCCCATGCCATTAAATAAATAAATAAATAAATTATTATTTATACCCCACCCATCTGGCTGGGTTTCCCCAGCCACTCTGGGCAGCTTCCAACAGAATATTAAAATACAATAATCTATTAAACATTAAAAGCTTCCCTAAACAGGGCTGCCTTCAGATGTCTTCTAAAAGTCTGGTAGTTGTTTTTCTCTTTGACATCTGGTGGGAGGGCGTTCCACAGGGTGGGTGCCACTACCGAGAAGGCCCTCTGCCTGGTTCCCTGTAACCTCACTTCTCGCAGGGAGGGAACTGCCAGAAGGCCCTCGGCGCTGGACCTCACGATGGGGGTGGAGACGCTCCTTCAGGTATACTGGACCGAGGCCGTTTAGGGCTTTAAAGGTCAGCACCAACACTTTGAATTGTGCTCGGAAACGTACTGGGAGCCAATGTAGGTTTATTTGTTGTTTCCTTAATGTTACATTTGTTTGGAGCATGCGCTTGGCATTTTATTAAAGCTCCCATGTCTATGTCATGGCTTTAAAAGCAAGCTATTCCCATTGCAAGGCATTCGCAGCCCATAATATGCAGAGAGCATTACTCTACTTCCAGCTGATCGGGGCTAGAACAAAGTACAGCACTGCAGAGGCAGTCCTGGCTGTTCTTAAAACAGGAGCAAAAATGTGGTGTGCTGCAGGGGCTAGCAGAGGGGATTGCTCTTTCAAAAGAGGTTTACGGATTAATAGGCGTTGACGTGCTTTAGGTTCATCTAATGTTTCTGTTCGCCAAATGTCTCCATCTGGTAAAGCAGCCACTCGCATCACAAAGGCAGGATGGAACAGAACATTGGTTTCTGTCCGAAAGATCATAAATCCCAGTGATGCGCCAGAAGTCTTTGCAGTGGAAATATACCGGTAAGCCGAGCCAATGACAACGAATGGGCCTCTACGGTTGCTGTCACTGAGCAAGAAAACGTTTGGAAAAAAGAAGCATGCATATCCAAAGCAACGCAGAGCAAAAAAATAAGCGCGAGCATTTGTGTGTCCCGAAAAGGACCCTTTTTGGTGCTGATGTTTAACTATATTCAGCAACAAAAAGACAGTCTCGGCGTGGACTTCTGTGAAAATAAGTATTTTCATATGGGTGTCTTTTCTCATTAATTATAAAAAAGAGGGCTGAACACATCCATCAACCGACCTGATCTGATTTAAACATACACACACACTTCTGATTAAACTCAAGCCATCCCTTTTTATAATCAGAGCCAGCTCTGCTGCCTGCTTCCTACTTTTGCATTTCCTTTTGACTTCTCATTCCACTGCCAACGCTTCACGGTACAAGGCAGGCCAGCCAGGAGGATAACAACGTCAACTGAGGAATTTTGCAGCAGACAAAAGGAATACAACTCCTAGAATAAACGAACTCCTTGGTGATGGAAATGAATTTGTTTTCGAGACTGGAGATGCCCTCGTCAACGGGATGAAACAAGAACATCTAAAAATCTAATTCATTGTATGTGGGAATGTCCACTACGACTGCCTTATAAGAAAAATTACTTGCGTTGTTGGATATGAAAATACGCTGTCTGCAAAAGAAAAGTTGTTATGTATATGCATACACTGTGGGATGTCAGCTTTATATGCTCTCAACAAGTATATCATTTAGATATGATTGGCTCAATTCTTTTAATCACAAGTAGAAATCACGGTGGGCAGCTCCCAAAAATCTGTTCCAAAGGACTGGGAGACCCTCCAAAACAGCATGGAAGATTTGTGGGAGCAGGTTTGCAATCAGAAAGTCACCTGCCTTTATCATACATTAGCAGATGCCTCCACTGGATTAAAAAACCTATCACCCAAGCAGAGCAGCAGCACTAGATTTCACACACCAGAGTTTTACTGAAACTCTTTGGGCCTTCCTAATCTTGGGGGGGGAGGGGGGACACACAAACATCAAAGCTTCACTTTTTCATTAGGGACACATCGTTCCACCTCCATCGTTCAGCCCAGACACTGGGGTCCAGCTCTGAGGGCCTTCTGGAGATTCCCTCACTGCGAGAAGTGAGGTTACAGGGAACCAGGCAGAGAGCCTTCTCGGTAATGGTGCCCGCCCTGTGGAACACCCTCCCATCAGATGTCAAGGAGAAGAAGAAATGAACAACTTTTAGAAGACATCCGAAGGCAGCCCTGTATCGGGAAGTTTTCAATGTTTGTCATTTTATTATGTTTTTATATGTGCTGGAAGCTGCCCAGAGTGGCTGGGGAAACCCTGCCAGATGGGTGGGGTATTATTATTATTATTTGTGGGAATACGCTCCGGCACTCCCGCGCGCAGCCGCTGCCCTGCCAATCCCTCTGTGCTGCCGCGCGCAGAGGAAAGAATTAGATCCGGCCGCGAACATGGAGCTACGTCTGATACAGAGTTGCCTTCACCCCGGGAAAAGCGCGCCAGGAAGTACCCTGATTATAACGTTCCCTGGAGCTATTTCCCGCCAGGAAGTGATCTTTATGTTTAGCTGCTATTGGTTGTTTTACATATACGAATCTACAATAAAAAAGCCCCTGCCTGTGGTCGAGAGGAAAGAGAGCTCACTCACTGCTGTTGAGTGCACTTAGATCTATGACTGCAGTCTCTATTGCTTCTGCCCTGAACCTCCTATCATCTCTTCTAAATCTCACGACCTTCTAGAATTGTTGGAGCAGGCTACTCCAACAATTATTATTATTATTACTACTACTACTACTATTACTTGATGTGGACACAAGCATTTTTCTAATCGGATCAGGTGAAAGTGACGTGTTGTTTCAGCAGCAACACCGTAAGTGTCAACATTTATACTGCCGGGTCAGAATGGATAATTTTTTTTCTATAAGGCATCATTCTGACATCATGCTACAATCCTATCTTCCGCCATTTTTTATTGTCAATTTCAACGGGGCACAAGCACATTGAACTTTCTCAGATTTCACATTCTGGTTCTAAGATGAAAATGCACTCATAGGTAAGAGCTGCATTTGACAGATTGCAATAACACACGCTTACATGTAATTGTGTGTCTACATGGTAATTGTCGCACATGTTGGGAAAAGATTGGTTTATATCTCTGTACTTCAACCCTGACCATTGGGCCATTCTAAGCAGGGTGCTGAGGATCCAAACATGTGAGAAGAACCACAGGTTCCCTGGACCTGTCATAGGTGATGCTTCAAGCAACTCTTCTGATCCCAGACAATAAGCAGAACATTTATAAATGTTAGCAATAATTTTGGAGTGCATAAATATCAAGGTAAAAAAAGAACCCATCACATAATGTAGCTGCTATGTTTGTATTGTACAGGTCTCGAGTTAAAAATACAAGTAACGATCAGGTGGTCTCCGTTAATCCGTTAAAGTTCTAAATTCAGAAGACATTTCAGAGGCTGAACAAAGCCTTTGGAATTGAGCATAAGGTGTTGAACTTTCCCCAATCTTTCAACTCAATCAGAGCTACAAGCCTAAGTGTATTAAAAGAGAGCTTATGTGAAAGCTTCCCCCCACCCTTTTTAATCTTGTCTGACCTGAAATGGAAAGCCTCCAGAATTTCCCCAATCCCAGCAGGTTTTACTATAAGCTCCAATCCTATCTAAATTGTCAAATATAGTCCTTATAATAACAAACATGTTATTGAAAAGCTGCTTCGTGAAAAAATGACAATCAGATTAACCATGATAGAAACAAAGAGGTCTTAAATATTTTTCGCCACAATTGTTCTCAGTATCTAGATTTAAGAAGAGTTTGGTTTTTTTTAATCTATATCCCAAAATGCAGCACAAAAATAGGGTAAGATGCATGGAAGCAGTGTGTGTTTATTTTGGTTCTTTACTTTGTGCTACTGTTATTCAAAATTAGGCAGAAATTCTTAAATAATCATATCAACATAGTAGTTGCTACTCCTCAGGCAAAATTCCCATCACCAAAATTCCCATCACCAAATATGCCAGTCTATTTTTGAAGGGTTTCATTAATATAGTATTTTACCCACCCACCCCAACAAATGGGCCACATTCCAACACAGAGTTCATTCCGCTGCATTGATTTCAACAACCTTAAGTACACTTGACTATGTGTTAGATAGTGGCTCAATAATTTCTCATGAATGTACTTCCAGCTTCTATCATTTCTTCCATTTCAAGGAGAGTTGTCAGAGAATTCTGAGGGGGGGGAAACAGAAATGGGAGCAGAACTTGCTGGTGTATGGATACTCAGAAGTTAGTCCCAGTGAGTTCAAGTTCCAGGTAAGTGTGCACAGGATTACAGCCTGAAACTATTAATCAAGATGGCTTTAAGAGTGTCTCAGCCCTCCATCTGAAGTATAAGGAGGGCAGCCAACTTCCAGAACTGTTGTCACGCTTACAATAAGGGAATGTAAGTGAAGCACCGATATTTTGCAAGTGCTAACTATAAAATGCTAAATTATTCTTGAGATATACCTTCAACTCACAGCCCTCTTTCTTCCTCGCTTATCTATTTGGATCATTTATTTATTGTCCTTTGTACAAACCACAGGGCGCTTTACAACGAAGTCAAATAATTTAAAAAAGGATCTTTAAAATCCATAAAATAACACAGTCTTTAAAATACACAGTCCTGATATAAATGCTGGAGTAATTCTAAGAGTCGTCATGTGATAAAGGCAATCTGAGTCATAAGCTACTCCTGAGTCTTCCTACTCAAAAGTGTTTTTTTTTAATGTAGCCCAGAAAACATACCCACACACAGAAAATTTCTGCAGAAATGTAGAGTGGATGTACCATCTATTTTACAATTTCACGACATTCAGAAGCGTTCTGAAATAACCTGTAGATAAGACTGTAGATGCACACTTGTGAAAGAAAAATCTTACATTGTTATCATTTGCCTTGTGACACAATAAGAGCTAGAAAAATTACCTGTCTGAATGACCTCAAGGTTAAACAGTCAAACCAGAGGAGCTCCAAGTAAAGTGAGCAAGCAAATTAAATTAAAACACACAAAAAGCAGCCACAAGTGCAAATAGGAATTATTGGTTGGTATCATTCCAGTCTCCTACAGGCCCTTGTGGAAATTCACAAACCAGTTCATGTCAACTCACAGTAAAAGCAGAAAAAATACTGTAATGCAAATAGTTGACAGCCACTGAATTTCACTTCCAGGAGCTTAACGTATTAGGAGAATACATCTTGCAAATTGCAAAACCATGTCATGTGGTTGACTCCATTTTCCTGCTACATGTTTTTTGTGGTGCTCATGAGGAGAAAGAGTGAGATTTATATGTGCTTCATAGATTACTGTTTTAGCAGAATCACAAAGCACATGTCATGCTGAAATAGTAATGCGTGGAATAGTACTAATAAACAACCAAAATAATAAACAACCAAAACAATAACAAAAGGAGGTATTTTTCTAGTTGAAGAGTTTCACAGCAAATGAACCACATACCTTGGATCCCAAACGCCTTGGTACGCGGAAATTTTGGTTCCTGAATGCCGCAAACCTGGAAGAGAGTGTTCCGGTTTGGAACGTTTTGCAAGTCGAACAGACTTCTGGAACAGATTCCGTTTGACTTCCAAGGCTGTACTTGTACCAACAGAATTTCAACCAGGAAAATATTGAAACTGGTCCCAACTCAGAGCCACAAACCATCAAAACCATAAATGCAAGAACTTCCAAAATTGAGTTTTATACATCCATGTACTGTCTTCCTTAGGGTTTGTGTTTTACAATCAGGGAGAACCTCTCTAAATGATGGGTTCAGACCAGCCATGTATACAATGCCAGAAAAGTTACTAACCTACTAAGATCACTCTGCCCATCTTCCAGCAGCCTGTCCACTTGCCTAGATGGAATTCCATGCAATTGTCACCTGCGTGGAATTCTTCATCACCTGTGGCAACCATTTACATAGCAAGTCTGAGTTAGACTAGAGTGAAATTAAGTCTATCCACAGTAGACTTCCCCAGGCTCCTGCCCTCAAGTTATCTGACTACAGTTAACATCAGCCCTAAATATTATGGTCAGGGGATGATGCAAGCTGCAATCCTACAGCACCTAGAGGGGGAAAGATACAACTCCTTATATCCAGCTGGCACCTCAAGTCATTGAAGTTCAGTTCTCCCTGAGATGCCAACACTGTGCCCGGGCTGACCCACTTCAGACTGCAGGTTGCCACTCTTATGACAGAATGCTCCTCCATATAAAAACCTTTGCTACACACACAGGAACTAGCTTATCACACTAGGCTAGAATCCTATGAGGTGATTAGGTAGGGCAGGAATCAACAGCAGCCTACCAATACTAGTGAGAAGGACTAAGAAAGAAACTCTATGAAGCACAAATGGGCAATTCAACAGCAATCTGTTTGCCGGCACAGGGTTCAGTGGCTTCCACACACTCCATGCTGGGAAAGGGCTGAGTTGTGGGGGGCCCAGTAGACCGTGCCCAGCTGGTTCTGTCATAGGAATGGAGGGATTAAGGAGGCCCTCTCAGAATGCTACTACACTGGCTGACCAAAAAGCTATCGGATCCAGTGGTCTGTTTGATATTCCTTTGTATGGAACTGAGACACGCACCAAAAAAGAAAAAAAAGAAGCTTTGAAGTCTCTTAAAAATAAAGCAAGCAGGAAAGTTTGGGTTCATTAAATCTATGTTGTCACTTCTAAAGAGTCTGACTGAAAAGAAGTGTGGGGAATGTCATTCAGGCACCAGTCCCATTGGCAGACCATCTCTGGAGTTATAGTGATGTCCGCCAACATGACATAAAAGCTGGCAACATCAGCCCCACCATCTGGGAATCCCTTGCAGACAACCTTGATACAGTGAGGTGGTGTATCCACAGCAGTGGCCAGAGGAGGAATGACCACTGGGAGGAGCGCAGAGAGAAGAAGTGATATGGTGCATCTACACCAGTGAAACCATATGTGTTCATCTGCCCCAGCTGCAATAGAACATGTCTCTCCTGTATCAATCTCTATAGGTCACAGCAGATGCTGTAACTCTCCAACAGTTTGACTTTATCACCAATGGCACGCTCTTCCATTCTCTCTCGAGACGGACAGATGCCAACATATTTTCTGGACCACCTCGATTTTTCATTTGTGTGGCTATTGATAATGGCCACATAAGGTTTCCTAAAATTAATACTCAAGTCAGCATAAAAGTAAAGGAGATCACCATCATCCCCCCCCCAAAGTAAAACCTACAAAACAAATGGGATCAAATACATAGGCTATATCCCATACATATCAATGTCAAGTTATAAATAGAAATGACTGAGTTTAATCAAAGAAAGGTTAGCACTTCTGGAAGGGCATCTTGCTGCCTCTGCTGGTCCCACTGGTACAGAACATTTGGCCGCTGCCCAGAAATTTTACATTTCTAATTCTGTAGCCCTTTTGCCAGGGCTCAGAATGCGGTTGTGTCTGAATTTTGAGAGCTGGGACCAACGACTGATAAGACATACTGCTGAACCTAGAGTTCTTTCCTGATTGTATTCCACCAAGACAGACTAATCCATATGGAAACCTGATTAACCTGCAAGAAGCATCAACCTTCAATAAAATGCTAGTTCATCATCTTCTGGAATTCTTTTTAAAAATCCCCATCCACAACAGATCTTCAATTAAAAGAAGATTTAACTCAATTACTCAAAAACTCAATTACTAAGACTGTGGTGACTCAGTTTTCTTCTTAGCAGGACTGTTGTCCAGTAAAGATATATTGCAGGAGAGGGAGAAGTGAAACAGTAGTGGGTACCTTAAATGTTAAAGCACAGAAGATATATTCATAATGAAAACAGGGGTGTCCCTGCAGATGTATCCTGGGAGTCTCCCAAAGGAAGTGTGGCAAGTCCAGTACAATACATGAATGTGTCAACGGTATAAATTTAGGTGCACACACAACAGGTAACTCCACAAGACAGAAGAATATGAGCTCGGCCACAGTAAAGTTGAGTGAGGCAGACCAATGGTCTAAGGCAGTTACCCAAAGGAGGTGTTCAGCTAAATTTTATTCAGAGCAGATCCACTGAAATTAATGTGCATGACTAAATTGGGTCCTTCAATTTCAACAGGTCTATGCTGAGTAAAACTTAGTTGAATACCACCCGTTGTTACAAGTCAGAACACATATACTTCCCAAATCAACACTTTTGGCAGTTCCCCTGCTGCCTCCCATGGCATCTTAACACACTGTTCTGCAGGGGCTCACAACTTTCTGGACTTGATTTTTAAGGGCCACCGGGGGGGGGGGGCTGCAGTTGTGAAAACGCATCAGCAAAAAACTTATCCTGACTTCTTTCATTAGTGGTTGCTTCTACTGAATCAAAAATCATCCTATGGAATGGCACCAGTTGGATTCCACCCACTATCAATAGTCAATTGAAAACCTTAATGCTTAAGCTGCCACTTTCCCACTGTAATCAAAACGCAATACATATATTACCTGTTGACTATCACCCCTACAGACCCTCTTGGGTGTTAAGACCAGCAACGACGCCCACAGAAGTGTTGGGGTCTGGTGGCAAAGGAGAGGGCCTTATCTGCAGGAGCACCTCAGTTCTGGAACTCCTTCCACACAGATTTGCATCTAGCATCTTCGTTGCACATATGCTCCTCTTGACCCACACCTTTTGCAGTTAAGGCATTTTGTTTTGTAAGATCCACCTCTTTTGCTGAATCTATACTGCTCTGTTTTTGATCAGCACAGTTTTACCTTTTTATTTGCTAATTATTATACTTGCTTTTATAACTGCATATTGTATTGTATTGTTATAACCTGCCCTGGGGCACTGCGGCGAAGGACAGGTAGGAAGCCTGATAAACAAACAGATAAAATATCAACAGGTTATAGTGCAAAGCCAACTGCTCGTGCCTTTTAATGAACAAGCTCCTTTACCCATAAAAGAATCATGAAAATGCTCATGCTGATTGGATCTGATGAAAAGGGAATAAGCTCGTGTCACTAACATTCATAATATCCCACTGTCACTTTAACAGAGAAGCAACTCATGACAGCAGGAAAATAACCTTTTGAAAGAAGGGAATAAAATCTATTGTAGTTAACTGAGCAAATGTAAGATTTACAATGGATTTCTCTCTTTCATATCATTTCTCGGAAGGTTAAGCTATTAACTTTCCTGTGGAGAGGAGCAACCAGCTTTTTTGTCTATTTCTGTCACATCAGAGAATGCTTCTCTTTGATGATGGTGAAGAGTTGGAAACATATTGTACACAACATCAACCCTACAGGAAGATACAGAAGAGAATGGAAAAGACAAATCTGCAACATTACCTTTAAAAATACACTTCAGCATGTACTGGTAACTAGTTCTAGAAAAACAAAAACCCTATGGCAGGTGCCCTTATCCATACACCAGAAGTCCTTCATTTTTGTTAAAGTATCATTTGTCAAGCAGTTTGAGGGTGATTGATAACTATGCTTATTTTGTGGTAAGGAAGCTATTGATTATCCTTCGCACCACAATAATTAACTTTTTTTTTTTTACACAAACTCCGATGGGTTCCCCCCCCCTTCTATTTTTGTGAAATAGAAAGTAAACATTTTTCCTATGTCTAATAGCATCACTGTCAAACAACTCTCCAGTGTTGGAAGGGGAAAAAAATTACATCTGAACTGCTGCATTACCCTGGCATCTCGCCAAAAAAACTCTCTTACGCGTAAGGCAAGCTGCACGTAATGTGTGCAACTTGCAGAAACAAAGAAAAAAACAGATCCAAGTGCCTTAGTCTGACTGTAAATCAAGCTCATTCTTCGAAAATCAGAAGACCAGCACATGATGCTGAGAGGTAACAAAGCCATCTTTTCCATCCAAATGCTTCTTATTCCACTTTTCACTACTTGAGTGATGTTAATTTCATATTCCCTCATTCCATTTAGACAACAAACATAAAAGCTTTATAAATCAATACCCTATAGGGTAAAAAGGTAAAGGATCCCTGGACAGTTACCTTCAGTCGAAACCAGCTATAGGGTGCGGTGCTCATCTCACTTTTCAGGCAGAAGGAGCCGGTGTTTGTCTGCAAGCAGCTTTTTCGGGTCATGTGGCCAGCATCACTAAACCACTTCTGGTGCAAAGGGACAACGGGACCGAAGCCAGAGCGCACAGAAACGCCATTTATCTTCCCACCGCAGCGGTACCTATTTATCTACTCGCACTGCTAGGTTGGCAGGAGCTGGGACAGAGCAACAGGAATTCACTCTGTTGTGCGGATTCGAACTGCCAACTTTACAATCGGCAAGCCCAAGAGGCTCTGTGGTTTAGACCACAGCGCCATCTGTGTCCCTATAGGGCAAATGCACAGGGTCACAAGTGACGGGAAAGAATCACACTTTTTAATAGTACAAGAGTGTGAGCAGTTATATGAGTGAGCATTTCAAATATTCAAAGAAATGAATACTGCTCAGCAATGTTTGCAAAAGCCTTGTAATGTAAGTCAGTAGTGTTATCAACCCCACCACACCCATACTGAATATAGAGAGGTTGAGGGTGAAAGGGGTGGAGTGGAAGGCTACTTAGCTCACAGCTGAGATAAGATTTGCATAAGAGACTTTGCAATGCCCAGCCACTACGTTATTGTGCAGTTGGCATGGGATGTGGCCCCTTGGGCAAGGGGAATGAGAAGTCCACAGCTTTATTAGAAGGTGAGCATCCTGTGGAGCTTTGTGTGGAATCCCACAAGAACTTTCCGGAGAGCCCAACAGCCCCCTTGCAAATACCAGCACAACCAATGCAGCACGACACTAGTTATATCAGTGGATCAGTTAGCTAAGGAAAGTACAGCATTTCCCCAGGTACCACAGGTATGTTTCCAACAACATTGTTAAGGAAAGGCAAATCTCAAGGAAAGACACTCAGACAATGCATGACAAATGAACAGTTGCTTATCTACTGTGCTAACCATTTATGCAAAAGCAGCCTCAAAAAATTGCTTCAACTACACACAGCTAACAACCTAACCCGATATCAAATCGTCAACAATCAGGTAAGATGCACTGTCAAGCACGTAAGTCCTGTTAAATCGTTCTGAGACTTCTTTGTGTAAAGTGACTAACAAATGTAAATAATAATAAATAGGAAGTAGTAGTGGTGATAGTCGTAAAATGCATGCTGTGTAGGTAAAGTGCAAAGGTCAGCATGGGTCAAAATTTATTAGCACCAGCCACCATTCATGAGATGCTGGTTTCTAAAGTTGTTCACGGCATAAACAGAACCTGCGGCATGTTGCTGAAGTGGTTGGGTGGAGCAGAAGTGTAATCTATCCTGTTAGCATCATCCAAAAGGTCAGCTGAACCAGACAGTAAAGTACTAGCTGATCCCCATATTTCCAATCAAAGGTACTAAGTAGTTACAATGGAACAGCACACGCATTTCCAAGACCAGCTTGCTCCACTCTGGCACTGCAGCTGCATCAGTTTAAGTTACTACGAACTTTAGGGTGTAAAAGAGGAGCAGCTCTGTACACCAATTCATATCTTGCATACGTGGACTCAGGATTATAACCTAAGCACTCTATGGTGTAAATACACAAAATAAGTAAACACTGGTTCTGATACTAGAAGAACCTAGCATATGGACAAGTGTTTCATAAATAGCGCACTATCGCTAACAAATAACATTATATATAAAAAAAATGTTCCTGTGATTTTGAAGTTATTTCCATGGCTCTCTGTGCCACCACCCCCAAAGCATGCCAAGTTAAATCTACAAGAAAGCTAAAACTTCATCTTATTTCCACTGAAAGGAGCCAACCCTTTGAACTTCTAAGCATTATCGCAACCAAGCTTATTTAAGAAGAGAAAGAGCTTGGGCGCAACATATTTTCTGCAATCAAGAAGATTGCCTTTCCGTAGATATCAGATCAGGACAAACCCAAAGCTTTGATAACGAGGAGCATGTTTTTATACGAATCACTGGAAAACCTTGTACTGTGTTATCTTTACCTAACCGTTCCCAAGACAAACCTTGAGAGGAGCACGCCAGCTAACAACTGGAACGAAAGCTCTTTGCTTACCAATGTGATAAAGTCCTATCCAGTCTGTAGGATCCACTTCTTCTTTAATATCCCAGAAAATGATGAGGTTCTGAGACTGCCCTAGGGTGTATTCATACATGCTTGCAGTCAAACTAGAGCGGCTGTCAGATGTCACTAGGTCAGTGTCACTATTAGCACGCTGAAGGTTCATGTTCTCAGGCATGGTGCCCTGAGATGCCAGACTCTGGAGGTTCTCAGGGCTCAGTGTGTATCGCAACTGGGGATTCCTCCGTCGCACAAAAAGCAGATGTTCCCTGGCTGAGCTGGTCATCTTGAGCTTGTTTTCACAGGAGAGGTTTCACATAGAGAGCTGTAAAGAAGAAAATGCAAAAGTCAAAATACAAACTCTCTTGTATATCTGCTGAGATCGGAAACTTGATTAGGAGAGCTAAACTGTTTGGTTGTGGTTGTTTTTTGCTTGTTTGTTTTGTTTTAAAAGGCTGCGGAGAGAAACTTTCACCATTAATGGCTTTTCACAAAAGAAAACACATCTTTTCCAAATAAAGTTCTGCTCACATTTTGGCCTACCTACTTTACCCAAGCTCACCAGGCCAGTTAAATCACTCAAAATTATCCTCTTTACTGGTCCTTAAAACTGCTAACTGTTAACACTATGTTTCCTATAAAGGTCAATTAAAGACACTAGTGGACTCTATAGGAATCTTGTAAACTGGCTTTCAGTCCAGCAGTGAATGCAGTGACCAGTATCCAGTATCCAGTGCAGCAAATGGGCAGGGAAGTGGTTTGAGAAAGTTCATTTCCAAAAGAGGAAAAACAGAAGGTCCCAAAACAGCATGGAAATCCTAGCTTTAACCATGTTCACAAAGTGTTCCGTCACCTATTGAGTTTATACCCTGCTGATTTTTCCTGGGAAGAAGCTACATTTATCATGCCTTCATTCCCCCCCCCCCAAAACAGCTATACGGTATTCACATGCACATACAACGCTGGTCTCTACGGGCAGCGGAAAGAGTTGCCAGAGTACTGAATGGGCTGGTAAAATGAACGGCAAACAGCTGGCGCAAAATCTCTCCCCCTGCTGCGTTAATCCCACCTTGCACACAGGAAATTATGTTAGCATTTTGACATCAGTATTGAGACTACAGCTGCTGTATAAGAAAATGCAGTTGTTTAATCCCACAAAATAACCGCTAGGTTTTCCCATAGGCCCTGCAAGTTGAAGGAGTCAAAGGCATATGAAAGATCAACAGCTATGATATACAGATCAACCACAACCAGTGCTGTTTTTCTAGAAAAAGAGGTGCTGGATCTCACCATGATCTTCTCCCTTGTTCTCTTAGAATGGCAATGGAGCCCACCTGAGAGGTGTTGAGCTGAGCTCCTGTGAGCTCCAGCTGGGGGGGGGGGAAGCCCTGACCACAACTTATTAATTTGCCCAAATGCAACAAACTCATTTCTACCATAGCCGCAGCCTTAGATTCAAACAGAAATCCTAATTTGTGCTATGCCCCTCTCTCCAGCTTGCTCCTTTTCCTCTGATTCACACCACAGCCCCCAAACTCTACCTCAAACTCTGCCTCTGTGATTCTATCTCTGAGTTGAGAGAGGGTCTCCAACCATTTGTCGTCTTGCACAGAGCCCTCTTTCCTTTGTTCTCTTAATAAGTCATCACCCAGGCGACCACCTAATGAGGAAGCTAGCCTGGCTTACAGTTTAACACTTGCTGGATCCAGGGATTCAGGGAGCTAGCCTGGCTTGATTCGCTTCTAACACTTGCTGGATCCAGGGATCTGAGGGGGGTCTGGCAACCACAAACTCTTAACAGTATTTAAGTCTTTAAACAGAGGAAACAAGATACAATAAAAGCAAGCAAGGGGGAAATTCAGCTCCCAACACATTATGTCATATTTTATAATGCAAAACTGTTACACGTTAACTGTAAATACCACCTGTAAATGCCATTTACTAGAAATCAATCTTAAATTTCCCAGCAAAATCGAATACGGCTCTCTCCTAATAAGGTTTATGGGCTGCCTTCTGAACTGTCTGGCAATTCATGAAAGATTGCAAAGGTAGCTGCAACTTCCTCCATAACAGTGTAAGCATAATGGTGCAGCCTGCATTAATTTCATTTTGGGAGGATATCAGACCCCCATACACACACTACTAATGTAGACTGTGAATTAAGACTTTAAAAAACAACAACACCTTCTTCTTCCCAAGTCTTCCCTCTGCATTCTAAGCAATCTTGCAAATTTCTACAGGTCTCATATTGTCACCCAGCCAATACTTCCACATCATCCATTTTTTCTACCAAGCCCAAATCTGGCTATGAATGCAGAGACAGGCAATTCTTCTCATGCAAAGCTACCATTGGCTTATTGCTCCAATGACACAAGGACAATCTCAAAAACCAACAGCTGACATTCATCTAGATTAGAATAATAAAAAACACATCTATGTAAAGCTGCAAATTCATGACAGATAAAGTGTCCACGGTTGAGGGGGGGCCGACAGGATCGTGCTAACAGGCCTTTTCCACCCCAGATGGCTGCTGCGCATTGATGGAGTGTCTTTCACGGTGTGTACACACCCACAAATTGCATAGGGTTGCCAGACCTCCAGGTCTGAGTTGAAGTCTCCAGGTGTGCCTTTGTCCTACCCAAATATCAGGTGTAGCGCTTTTTTCTCCAGGTGGCATGAGTGCTTTTAATTAAAGAAAAACAATTAAGATGGCCATGCATGTGGCTTATAAGGTTCAGCCCAGCAGGAGCTGGCTGCAAATTACTGCACAGACATGGTGGGGGGCGGGGTTCCTACTTGCCTCTGCTCCCCTCTATCTCCAGGGCCCGCCCCCAGACACCAGAGGGGGGGTCCATGACATCACCCCTAGATCTCAAGTTTGGGCCCTGAAATATCAGGGTCTGGGATCCTCCTGACCTAGCAACCCTAGCTGTACATGACACTTGTACTGTAACAAAAATGCAGGTTATTAAACATGCATATGCGCAGCTCGTACATGCAGAAGAACCCATAAACACATGGAGGTACAACTCAGCATTCCTTCATGTGTTGAGAATTATCATCTGCACAAAGCTAATAGTGGGTCAATGGAGTTAATTTGAGAGCCAGCTGATATCTCTGAAATGTTCCACACACAGAGGGGGGGGGTTAGATTTAAGTGGGGGAAAGTTCCTGTGCATTAGGCAGAGAATAGGGCCAAGAAGGGGAGACTGGAGGGCAGATTCAAAGTCTCTGTAGACTGCATTTGTGCCATCAAATGGATGTTTGTCATCCCTGGGTTAGGTAAAAGGTAAAGGATCTGGTGTGCTCTGGTCCATGGGGTCACGAAGAATCTGACACGACTAAACGACTAAACAACAACAACAACAAAGGACCCCAGACAGTTAAGTCCAGTCGCAGACGACTCTGGGGTTGCGGCGCTCATCTCGCTTTACAGGCCAAGGGAGCCGGCGTTTGTCCGCAGACAGTTTTTCCAGGTCATGTGGCCAGCATGACTAAGCCGCTTCTGGCGCAACGGAACACTGAAACCAGAGCAGCGCACGGAAACACCGTTTACCTTCCCACCGGAGCGGTACCTATTTATCTACTTGCACTTGACGTGCTTTCAAACTGCTAGGTTGGCAGGAGCTGGGACAGAGCAACAGGAGCTCACCCCATAGTGGGGATTCAAACCGCCAACCTTCCGATCAGCAAGCCCTAGGCTCAGTGGTTTAGAGCACAGCTCCACCCATGTCCCAGGGCATCAGATTAGAAAACTGAAATTCAAATCCCCAATCAGTCATGAAGCTCACTGCATAACCACAGGGCTGTCACTGCTTCTCAGTCTAACAGACCTCACAGAGCTATTGAGAGGGAGGGAATGGTTGGGGCAGGGAGTTTAATATATATGCCATCTTGAGCAATGTGGTAGTTAAGGTAGGATATAAATGTAATAAGTCTGCAAAGTCATCTATTTACTTGCTGAGTTGCCTTAAGAAAAGCTTTGGCTCACCTCATCTCTCTGCTGCTTCTCAGACCCACTAACCCAAGATAGTTGCAACAAAGAGCATACTGAAAGCTCAGTATAAATTATTTAATGGCAGAAATGTTTCCCATGTGAAAAGTGCTGCTTCATTTTGCCTTTGGAAGACCAGTGTAATATTATAGGTAAAACTCAGCATTGCGAAGAGGAAAAGTATTTCCCTTGAGTTCATACATTGCCCTCTTTGTTTTATTATTTGCATTAGTGTCACTGAATCTTTTCTTCCTTATGCAGGAATCTCTTTGTAGGCGGAGGTCTGACAGTTGCCAGCAATGAAGCTGATGGGAGTTGTAGTCCAAAACATCTTTGGCAAAGCTTATTAGACGCATAGGCCTGATGGACAGAGGTGTCATGGAATAATACACCAGCACATTTCGGTTGGTGTATATTATTTCTAGTTACAATATGCCAATCACAACATATTAAATATGAATCAGGTCAAGGAAATGGGAGGGGAATAAGTAGGTTTCAGTTAGCATTTGTTCTTCCCATTTTCTTAGAAAGCAAAAGGCACTGTTCTCAACAGAGGCCTGGTTTACTCCGGTAGGATTTCGCCAAGAAGCAGGGGATCAGAAATGTGTATTACTAGTTTATATTACAATGGAGTAGGAGAGGGTTCCACGAAAACTCTCAAGATAAACGGATGCCTTAAGTCTTTGGCACTGGCTGTGTTGCATGCGTTGAAGTAGACTCCTACACACAATGGAAAGAGTTGGCTGAAACCAATCTCATTGTCCAAGGGTGCAGTGAACAATGTAGATCTTGATTTCAGGAAAGCGTTTGACCCTGTGCCAGACAAAATATTTCCACAGAACTAGAGATGAGTGGAGTCAAACATGCCAGTATTAATAGGTGGACAAAGTACTATGGAAGGACACATGGGGAATGTGAATTGCAAAGTCATTTCGACACCAGGTTCAGAGGTATTTATTTGCCCAGGCATTTTAAGTTTTGTAAGTCTTACCAAACGAGCTCCATTGTTTTTAGCTGCCTTACTTGTTTGTTGTTAGTATTTAACAAATTCATAGACAGTTTCATAGCATGAAGTCATCAAAGAGGAGTACAAGATGTCGTACTTTTGCACACCTTGCTGTTGATTTCACTACCCAGTTCGTTTTTACTTTGTTTTATGTTCTGCACCCCATCTATCCGCATGAATGAAGGGTGGATTCTAAATATTTTTAAGGAGCCAGCTTTGGTCCAGCCCTCTTCAACATGGAAAATTAGACTAACTGCAAGAGAGAGAGAGAGAGAGAGAGAGAGAGAGAGAGAGAGAGAGAGAGAGAGAGAGAGAGATTGCTTCTCTGCATTTCTTCCATTCACACTTAACGTGCCTCACTGCAAGTCTGCCCCAACAGTAGAGGAACATGCTTCTTTCCTGGGGAAGGGAACATGTGCCAATGCAACTGTATGTTAATTATGCATCATTTTAGTAAGCAGCAAGAACTAAAATAGTTCAAGTTAATCCCACTATACTTTCACCACCAGATACTATATAGCAGGCATGTCCAACAGGTAGATTGTGATCTACCGGTAGATCACTGGACGTCTGTGGTAGATCACTGATGGATCACTGGCTCCCCCAAAGAAGCCCAACAACGTTGGCTCCCCTTAAAAAAAGCTCATTTTTTTGCCCTGCACCCCCCAAAAAAGGGATTTCCTTCTCCCTAAAAAAAGCTCAACAATAACTTTGACCTGAATGCCTAAAAAAGGGGGCTTTCCTCCTCCCCAAAAAGCTCAACAACTTTGACCTGAACCCCCCAAAAGTTAAAAACTGCCAGTTTTTAACTCTGTAAGTAGATCACAGTCTCTTGGGAGTTGGCCACCCCTGCTGTATAGCAATACCTGATGAGCTTTGGAATTTTCTTTTTGTCCAACAGACTACCTGTGAAGCTGTTTTTGCGCCACTCTGTAACTGCTGAGAGACACTGAGTGGTTTGTATATAAGATGTAGAGCAATTCATAAATATCTAAGCAAGCATACAAGTAAAATGATTTTTGCCATACTTAGAAGCCTTGTAACTCTTCTCTGATTTGGACACACCCATTTCTACTTGCATGCATCCACATCCACCCATAAATACATCAGTTTCTCTCTGGCTTGGTGCAACTCCTGCCTCACAGCAACCAAGCACCTGTCTCTCTTCCTCAACAGCACTGATGCTATCCTGCCATCTGCAGGCTTCCAAAACTCCACATGCCACCCGCTACTGACTACTGCTATAGGTCATTACTATTTATGTCTTATCATCCAAAAACAATGCCAATTTTCTCCATGTGAACCTGCTGTACCCCATGCAAAGCAAGGATTTGAATTCTACCCACAGAAACACAGTGCATTTCACAATCACGGCGAATTATTTTTAGGCTGGAATGGGAGCGAGTCCCATTGAACTCAGCTGGACTTTTGAGTAAACCTGTATAGGACTGCACTTCTAAAGTATTTTTAAGAATAGAGAAAGCATAGCAGAAAAGTGCTGGGAATACAACCTCCTTAGGGTATGAAGTGTTCATGCAGAACATTTAAAATCTTTAATTATTGTCAAAGGAATATGCAATTTTCCCAAAGAAGATGAATTAGTATGAAACCCAATGGTGCAGTTATTAATATATTAATATATTGCATATTATATTGTTTCACTAATGTGAAATAGTAGAAAAGCAAATCTCCTGAATACCTTTATGAGAAGCAAAGGAAAAGAAAGAGAAATTCCGGGGAGTATATTTTTTTCAAGGAAATGTTTTAGATGAAAAGTAAATGATTGTCCTGGAAAATGACAAAATATTGCTGCTAAAGTAAGAATTCCCAACATAAATGTGCTTTCGTGCCGATGGTTTGGATATAAAATGTAAGTAATAAATAAATAAATAAATGTAAAAGCAAGTTCAATGACAGGTAAAGTATTGGACACATTTTTTTCTTGCAAACAACATCATCCAAGTCCTGGGCATTCAACACATGCCTAAGAAGAAATAGCAGACTGGATGGCTGGAGGCAATGTTGCTGCCGTCACGTCAGAATTGGGAGGCAGAAGTCGAGGGCTCCACTCAGCACAATGAGCAAAAGAGCCCCCAAATGCATCAGGGGTGGCTTGCCATATTTTGAAGTGAGTAATCACGGGCAGCCCTAACATCAGGTAGAGTGAGGTGGCCCTCTCCAATTACTTATTTTATTATTATTATTATTATTATTATTATTATTATTATTATTATGTTTATACTGCCAGAAAATGGGGAGAGCTTCTTCTGGGAAGGCACATCTCAGCCTTCAAAATAACTCAATATGCACCTTGACTGTACAAGAACTGGCACCATTTGCTGCTATGCCTCAGGCAGCAAAAAATGTGTAGGGCCAGCCCTGGAAGTAAGGAAGTTAGGGCCTCCATAGAATGATTAACCCCGGTCTCTAAATAGACTGCCTAACTGCACCAGTGACTGGGGACAGGGTGGTGGTTGCGGCACACAGTTTTCCAAGTGTTTATGTGTCTTCCAGCCTGGAAAAATCCTTTTGCCTTTTTAACCCAGTTCTGGGTTGCACTGTCAAGGAAGAAGTCACTATCCCGAGTCTTCCCTCCAAGCTACTAATCAATCACATGCAGGCGCCGAACGGGTTACCAGACTTAATCGGCTTCTTCTCCAGCACCAGCTAAAGAACATCAAACATGGCATGTTCTCTCTCCCCCCCGAGCAGGTTAGCTCAAAGATTTATAGGGGCTGGTGAATACTGGCAGCCAGCCAGCTCCATCACATGCTTCCACTTTGGGGACTAATTGTTACCGCCTGAGGGCCTTAGGGCCCCCACCCAGCGGTACCTGCTTACAGGATCACTACTTCATGCCATGCACAAGCAAATCCAAGTGTGGGGACATATTAAAGTCTGAAAACCTCAGATATGTACTGTACTATATATACATACTGATACATAAATTCCACTGAGCTCAGTAGGATTTACAGCTATCTTCAGAAATGAACAACGAATAAAAATACAATGGAAATGGACACAGGAATTATCCAGTATGTAACTCACTATAAGTATCACCTAAATTAATAATATTGCCTGCTGGTCACTCATTATATCTTTGAGTCAAATTCAATTGCTGTCATTCTGCCTATTACTTTGCTATTACTACCAGGTGTAGGCGGTTACTGGAATGCCTAGACCAGGCTTCCTCAACCTCTGCCCTCCAGATGTTTTGGGACTACAATTCCCATCATCCCTGACCACTGGGTCCTGCTAGCTAGGGATCATGGGAGTTGTAAGCCAAAAACATATGGAGGGCAGAGGTTGAGGAAGCCTGGCCTAGACCTTCCTAACATGGACCACAGAGACAAGGAGCAAGAATAGATGCTGCTGGGATAAAATGTAAGAGGAGCTTTTCATTATACTTCCCCAGAGGAACTGAAGTGAACATTTCTCTCTTCTTCTTTAATCAGAAGAGGTCTGAATGAACGGAAACAGAAATCTTTACTGGAAGTGCCAGCCTCTTTCTTCTTCTACAAGTTTGTCTAAGTAGCAGTGAAAAAGCTTTAAAACCTTGGTTTCCAAGCAAATGCCTCTCTGGGTGGCCTTGACATGGTCAATAAGTTTGGCGGCCAAAGTTATGCTTCATGTTATCTAAACTAGGGGTAGGGAACATGGTGCCCTCTAGACTTTTATAGACTACAGCTCCCATAATACCTTATCACTGGCCATGCAAGGTGAGGCTGATGGGAGTTGTAGTCCACAACATTTGGATGGTACCGCTTTAGGTAGGTAAGAAAGAATCATGAGTTAAATTGGCTCCATGGGTTACTGGTTTGAACAACTGTACAATCGGAGCAGAACTTTGGTGCAGATGTCAATGGCCAAACAACAGAATAAGCAAGAGGGTCCCTTACAAGGCTGGCTCATCACATTTTGAAGTCAATCAAGCAATACACATTACCTTCTACAGAGCATAAACACCCTAATCCCAGCAAGACCATGTAATCCAGAGTCTAAAATTAACCGCCATTGCCTTACATAAAATGACATGCATGTTAAACTTGCCTGCAGCTGTCATGCATGTTACTCACAACTAGCAGCTTCTTCAGCCACTAAAACATGCAGCTTGGGTTCAGTGAGTTATTTAGCTGCTGGTCAATTTAGTCTTGCTTATTATTGGTGATTAACCCAACTCATGAATATGGCAAAATAATATTACAAAACATGGCAGCAGTGGGTGTGGCTACAGCAAGCTTAGCTTATATTGCACTGTGCTATGATTACACCATTATTATTATTATTATTATTATTATTATTATTATTATTATTATATTTTAGACTCCCAGGGTTGGTACTAACAGCCAGGATTGCTAAAATTAAAGGAAAGATCTACAGAGAATCAGCGATGGCCATCTCTTAGTGAACTCATAAGGCTGAGGCCACATATGGAACCAGAGCTGGCTTTCATTCATTCCTTCCAAAAAGCAAAACTTGCCCATGTGTCATTTAAAAGCAGGTGCAAAACAACGTTAGCAAGACTGCAAAATGCACTAATGATGCACTTTCTCTCCTGGCAAACCTAAGGTCTGGGAATGCAAGAAATTGGATGGAGACAGAATCACAAAAGCAGATTTCAGAACTTAGAAATCAGTGGCTCAGCCAAGGGCACTTCTAGACAGCTGCACTCTTGCACAAAACTCTCACACATTTGGGTAGATGCTGGTATATGTCCTTTGCACATTAAGATTGCACCTTTATTATCCTCTGCAAAGAAAGTGGCCACATTGAAGGAAAAAAACAACACAAAAAACACACACACAAGTTGAAGGGTGCTCTTGAGCAACAAATCCACCACACACACACCCCTAAAAAAAACTTTATACAGTAACAGAAAACTACAATGGGAAGAGCAGGATAACTACCACTAGACAGTGGCATCGTGTAACCTCCTCACAAATTTTTGTGAAAAATAAATCAAGCTCAACACATTCCTATACTGTTCTGCACAGTGTCATACTATAAAAAGGATCCATATTTAAAGAACTACCATTTAACTATGAACAGAAAAGATACTCAAGAGCTTTAACGAATTCTCACTGTAACATAATAGCAGGGTAATTCTTCCTCTCCGGGCCAAGAGAAGTCAGCTTATGTTTACTGTAACTGGTCGTTTCACTTTCAGTAGATTTTACAAACAGAAGACCCTGAATTTTGACCTCCAGCCACCCTGCAAAATAAAAAATAAAAAAATCCTCTCTTTAATTTCCATTTCGCAAGTACGGAACTGAATTGCCCCAAAATATGTTAAGTGAGTCACAGGCCAAATGCTGCATTCACTGGGCTATGCTAGCTGACTCTGAAGTTGACTCGTTAGCAGACATTCATACTCTGAGATAGGGGAAGAGGTGGCACAAGGGAATGAAAGCTGAAAAAAATCACACTGCATAGCTTGGCACCAACACAGAGAACCGTGCAACAGAGCTGGCATCCACAGCAATAGGAACACCTGCCAACCCAACAGAGGTCAGAACACTCGCAAACAGAAATAGAAGGAAGGTTATGTGAAAGACAAATTAATTAACAATTAGAAATGTGTTAACAAAACCCTCTCAGTGGCAAGGAAGATCATTATACAGAGGAAACAGCATTCCAATTAAAAGATGGGAAGCCCTCCATTATGACGGTGTACACCATGAAAAATTAAACATCACTGGATCCACACTCTCAAAAGAGGCAACGATCTGAACGGTGACAGAGAAACCCTATTTAAGTCTCCATCAAGCAATCTGATCACACTAAGCCAAATGAAACCATTTAAATGGATCTCAAATGCAGGAAGGAGAATATGTACGGTATCTGTCTGTCCCGAAGCATTTCTAGTTCTAAAGCTACATCTGTGCCACTCATTCGAAACCAGCAGGAAATCCAAGGAGAGGTCACAGCGGACATTATACTTCAAACCAGATATAACGATTGCTCTGCCCATTAGGCAGCACTGTTGAGTTTCCTACCATAGCTAATTTAAGGGCAATGAGGGCTGCTTTCTCTTCCCCGCTAAAAAAAGCAAAGGGACCAATAAATATATGTTTTAATATAAAAATGAAGTGGACTTTAGTGGTACTGGAGAAAAACTAACTCTTATTCATGATAGCACACCAATTTACTGTTCTTATGCCAGAAGCATTTTAAATGTAATGACTCTTCATCCGAAGCAGTGAAACAGTATGGAAAAAAATAACAATTTAGCCATTGTATACTAAAAGTTTATAAATATTTAAATTGCATTCAAAACATATTGTGTTTGTATGTATGCGTGCATGCATGTATAAGATATTGCATCCAGTAGCGTTCTTTAGCTGAGCATTTATTTGATTCAGAAAAGGCTTCTATGCGTGGGAAGCAGAAAAAGACAATTTTTGCAAATTCCTTCTCCCCACCCCACCCCTCAATGCCTCTAGCACATCCTACATTATTCTAAAGGTTTTCCCAACCCTATGGAGTTTTTCAGGGGGTGGGGGCAGTAATCTGGAGTGAGGAGACAGCAACATTTCCTTCCCTTCCACTCATGGAAGCCTTTGCTGGACCAAAGAGTCTTCCTTTAGAGGAAGAAGCCAACTGAATACAAATTGCCATAATCTGACATAATCAATGCAATAATCTATTAAAACGTAGTTTTGAAACTTCCATTACTGTTTACAGTTCTCAAAATTTGGAGAAATTATAAGTGTGCTGATTCTTTCTTTTGTGACTTCTTCTATTTCTCTTACTATAAAAAGAATAAATGCCTATGTAGGTCACCACCGTTTCTAGGGATGCAGTTTACTGGTAGGTGTAATCTTGAATCTGCCTACAATGCATAAGAAAGATGTGTTTTCTATCATGGCTGATACTCCATACTAAGTTCAACCTAAAACAATAGATGTACTTTCTCTAGCTACAGGTTTTGGATACCAATTGCTTGAGCCCTACCTACCCTACTGCTTGAGTCACTCTGTTCAAATGTAAATTCTCACTTATGCAGCAGGATTCAATTAAATTTTATTCTCTGTAATTAGAATTTGAGGGAAACACAGCTATTGCATTTGCTAAGCAGAGCACAACTGTGAAGGAGTCTTCAACTTCAGATAATTAGAAAGGAGGGTGTAAATAGGTTTAGAACCACACGGAGCAAAAAAAAGATGTTGGAAACCACAGCAGGAAGATAAAGGAAGATGCCCAGAAGAACTTTTAGAGCATCTTCCATCCTCAAGGGACAGAGATTCTGTTTGGTAAGCCCTTAAAAACCAAGTCAGAGGTCAAATATAAATGTATCTTGTATGTTCTGTATGGGATCCTGAAAAAAGTACAGTCCACAAACCATGCCAACATGCACATTTTGAATGTGTGCAGGGACATTGCAGGCCAACGTTGTTTTGTGGGAACTGGGTTTGCCAGCAGCGAGTCTCTCTCTTCCACTCACACACGTATAGTAGTGTTTGAACAGTGTTATACATTCAAACCAAAGTAAACTCCAAACAGTGTGTATGGGATACAGAATGATTTTCCAAAACTGATGCCAGAAATAGATGCTACAAAAGACTACAGGCTGACAGCATAGGTATGATGGGAAATATATAGGGGAGTGATTTTGCATGGGAGCTATAAATAGGAAATGCTGTGATCTCCAGCAAAAGACTCTGAAATATGCAATTTGATAAGAGACTTAAGGGGGGCTATCAATCCTCCATCAATATTTTCACAAATTCTTTCTTCCACATCAATAGGTTGTTGGCCTCTTAAGACTTTAAATAAGTATTATCATACTGTTTATATGCATTTTTGCATTTTACAAACTGTCCACTTAATCCTGTCAATCTTTATTACCCCCATTTATCTTCTTCAAGGTGAGTAATCCTCATATTTTCAAGGACTTTCTTCAGATGGAACATTTCGAATGCACCTAACCGGCAGGAGTCACTGCAATTGAGTTAATACTTCGGAGCAAGTTCAAAACCTGTCCTAAATTCCTGAACACATATAATGGCCTCATTCAGACACAACACTGAACTAAGGTTTAGCATTACTTGAATGTGTGTTGGGTTTATATGCTCCTGCCTCCTCTCACCTAGCTCTGAGACTGTTAATTTTCGTGAAAGAAAGAAAGAAAGAAAGAAAGACTCAAAAAGTATTCCAGCAATTCAAACCAAGAACAAAAAACCAGTTTTATCATTGTGCTTTAACCTAATCAGATGAACCAGAAGTTGCTACAAACCTTGCTGGGATCTACTGCACTCAGGAGTTCCCAATTGCAGTTTCATCCGCAATTGCAATCCTATGATTCTATCACTGCCAAAGCTGACATTGCAGCCAGCAGCAATCAGCAGATTAACAATGGTTGCAAACCTCAATGAGATCAGACCTGCCCACCTATTGAAGTGACCTGCAATGGTGGGGACCCCAGGATCCTGCATGCTGCCTGGATACTACTCTACACCCCTAGTTTAAGGAAATAAGCCAACTTCGTGGTTTATGATCCTGCCTTGCTCCCCCAAATCATGGTTAATATTAACCACACTACCCAATTCAGATGATCATTCCAGGCTTCATAAACCGTACAGTGGTACCTCGGGTTACAGACACTTCAGGTTACAGACTCGCTAACCCAGAAATAGTACCTCGGGTTAAGAACTTTGCTTCAGGATGAGAACAGAAATTGTGCGCCGCAGCGCCCCATTAGCTAAACTGGTACCTCAGGTTAAGAACAGTTTCAGGTTAAGAACAGACCTCCGGAACGAATTAAGTTCTTAACCCGAGGTACCACTGTATTTTTTATTTTTGTAGTAACTGTAGAACCTGTATTTCAATGAAAAGAACTTGGGAGGAGGAGCAGGGGGAGAAGAAGAAGAAGAAGAAGAAGAAGAAGAAGAAGAAGAAGAAGAAGGAGGAGGAGGAGGAGGAGAGGGGAGTTCTGGCATCCTTGATATGGGCTAGTCCACTCTCTATCACTACCCGCAAGGAGACTCTCAAAGCGGCTAACATTCTCCTTTCCCTTCCTCCCCCACAACAAACACTCTGTGAGGTGAGTGAGGCTGAGAGACTTCAAAGAAGTGTGACTAGCCCAAGGTACCCAGCAGCTGCATGTGGAGGAGCAGGGACACGAACCCAGTTCACCAGATTACAAGGCATTTTTATGAGGATATATAGTCCATCCTACACCAAGTACTGGGGATGCGAGTGGCGCTGTGGTGTAAACCACTGAGCCTAGGGCTTGCCAATTGAAAGGTTGGCGGTTCGAATCCCTGCAACAGGGTGAGCTCCCATTGCTCGGTCCCTGCTCCTGCCAACCTAGCAGTTCAAAAGCACTAAGTGCAAGTAGATAAATAGGTACCGCTCCGGCGGGAAGGTAAACGGCGTTTCCGTGCGCTGCTCTGGTTTCACCAGAAGCAGCTTAGTCATGCTGGCCACATGACCTGGAAAAACTGTCTGCGGACAAACATCGGCTCCCTCAGCCAGTAAAGCTAGATGAGCGCCTTAACCCCAGAGTCATTCGCGACTGGACTTAACTGTCAGGGGTCCTTTACACCAAGTACTTGACATCTTTTTCCTGTAAATACTGATTACAAAGCACTTTTTGGATCATAAAAACCAATCCCAGAACATTTACTGTGAAGGAAATACCACTGAGTTCAACATAGGTTAATCCCAACTACATGCAGTTATGACAGCAGCTTCAGCCCTGACCTTGAGAAAGGCAGAGACAAAAAATGCCCTAGCTATATAGCTATGTTGGTTGATTTGTTACCAGAGTTTCCCCTAATACAGTGGTGGCCAAACTTGGCCCTCCAGCTGTTTTGGGGCTACAGTTCCCATCATCCCTGACCACTGGTCCTGTTAGCTAGGGGTGATGGGAGTTTGTAGTTCGAAAACAGCAGGAGGGCCAAGTTTGGCCATGCCTCCCCTAATAGATTTCCTGTCTACGTTACAACCGCATTTACCAGTGAGGTTTCCCCATATGTTTAATTTATTGAAAGCTCTCTAAAAGGATAAATTAGCTCTCCTCTGATCATCTTGGAGGGTGACCAAGCATTATGAGGAACAGCTGAGGGAGTTGGGTATGTCTGGCTTCATAAAGAGAAGACAGAGTGGAGATATGGTTGCCATCTTCAAATGCCTAATGGGCTGTCATATGGAAGATGGATCAAGCTTGTTTTCTCCTACTCCAGAGGTTAGGACCTGAACTAACGGTAGTGGCGCCCGCCCTCTGGAACGCCCTCCCATCAGATGTCAAGGAAATAAACAACTATCTGACTTTTAGAAGACACCTGAAGGCAGCCCTGTTTAGGGAAGTTTTTAATGTTTGATTCTATTTTTAATATTCTGTTGGGAGCCGCCCAGAGTGGCTGGGGAAACCCAGACAGATGGGTTGGGTATAAATAAATTATTATTATTATTATTATCATCATCATCATCATCATCATCATCATCATCATAATCATCATCATTATTTAAGTTACAAGAAAGGAGATTCTGACTAAACACCAGGAAGAACTTTCTGACAATAAGAGCTGCTTGACAGTGGAACAGAATTCCACGAATGGTGGTAGACTCTCCTTCCTTGGAAATTTTAAATCAGAGGTTGAATGGCAACCTGTCAGGTATGATTTAGTTAAGATTCCCGCATTGCGGGGGGTTGGACTAGATGACACCTGGGCTCCCTTCCAACCCTACAATTCTATGACCTGCAGGCCCTCCAGAATGAACTTGAGCTGACCACTTCTCTACCCAAAAGTCTGACTAGAGTGAAGAAGCAGTCACCCACGCACTGAACTGCTCATCCCCCTAAGAAATTCTCTACTTTCCTCCACCATCATACCAACTGCACCAGCATCCATGATGAAATACTGCTGCTGCTGCTGCTGCTGTGTCTGGGAAGACTGCTCCCTCCTCCGGCCAACTCCATCGGGCCTAGGAGGCGGGCCTACACTCACCAACACAGCTTAAGAGGCGCCGAGAAGGGCAGCCTCGGCTCTTGCTCTGTAAATTACTATTGTTTGTATAATGTATTTTACATTGTAATGTAGCCAAAGCAAATTCCAAGTATACTGAAAAATGTACTTGGCCAATAAATTATTATTCTATTCTATTATTTGTGCGGCTGTGGTGGTGAATATGTAAAGCAGCCTGCAATCATAGCTCTACTTGCTTAGAAGCATACAAATCGACTCCGATAAATTTGCGCAAAGCAAAAATACAAGCTCAGTATTGCGCTATAAATAAAAATTAGGAAAACAAGAGCAGATTTTCAGTATCTTCCTGTCGTTTTTAGTATGCAATAATAAACTGTACTATATTGCACTTTGCAAGAAAAAGTCCAAGGGAGAGATAAAACTAAATTAGGCTTTAAAACATCTTTCCAGCACCTTCTCAGACCGTTTCATACTTTGTCCTTTTTTCACATCTCACTATAGCAAGTGGCATCAGGTTCTGTGAAAATAAGAGACAACGAATTCATGAATACCAAGCTATGACTTTCTCTCCTGGGGTGGGGTGGGGAATCAGAGAAAATCACCTGCAAAATTAATTGAAATAAAAGAAGGATGTACAAGTGTTCTCCCAATTCAAGAGTAGCTGGGGAAGCCCAGCCAGTTGGGCGGGGTACAAATAATAATTTTTTTATTGATTATGATTATTATTATTATTATCTGGTACAAAACGGTGTCTTAGAAGCACATCGTTGGACGATGTCAGACTATATAACCAACCTTGTATTCAAATGTGCCTCCCCCTCCCTTTACTTCCAATTCAGTGGTAATTTAACTTCAGTGGAACCTCTACTCACGACCACAATCCATTCCATAGGCTTCTTATCCCTAGGAGAGGCGCCATTGTGTGCAGGTGGCGATTGCCCGCTTCTGCGCATGTGCGAACGGCGATCGCCGCTCCTGCACGTGTGCGAATGGCGGCAAACCCGCCAGTTACTTCCGGGTCTGCCGTGGTCGCAACTTGGAACGTCTGCGAGTGGAAGTTCTACTGTACTTCATGTATCTGTAGTGCTCTACTTATCCCGATCCTATGCATATGTGCTTCATGCTCAGAAAAATAATAAGGTAACCGTTATTAACACCTTAACAATTAAGTTACAAATCATGCTGCGTTTATAGCAACAAGAAACATTTCCTTAATTATTTCTCTTTGGAAGGATGTCTAAATTCATAGCGATCATTTCACTGTGATGCCCAAACTATTGCTTAACTTTTTCTAGAATGAATCTTACATTAACCTTGTTTTAGATTATTTCAATGCATGGTTGTGGGGCGTGTCTGAGCTCCCATGCACAGGCATTCATTGGGAGGGGGGTTGTTTTCCAAATGAATAGTGTTCCCTTTGTGCAATCCTTTTCTAACCTTCAGATACACATCTAGAGGTCAAGAACAGGTACCATCTGTGCGATCCTGTCCCATGTATTGAAAGTACGTCTAAAATAGGCTAATAGTAAGAATAGTTCTTGTGGTTGATTAAGGCTGCAAACCAGAAGTCAAGGGCAGTGCAACAGCTGCACACACAACACAAGCCTAATGGAGCCTAATGAAGACCGAGCATGCTCATTGGTCACAGAATGCTGACTGGAGGGTTCTTTGGAGGTGGAGTGTCTGGAATACTGAACAGGAGTATTTAATGCTGCAACAATTTGTTGCAGGTCCCACTAATCTTTGTGTTTTGAGATTTCCACCACACCCCACCCCACCCTATTTGTCAGCCTCATTTTCTAGTTCAAGAAGGCAGTTTAGTGTTATAGAATCGAATTAAATTACTACTGATTTCTCCAGGCTTTATGCACTTCGCTGGAAAGTTAACACGACAGAGAAACAAATTTCTCTCTGGCTTGATGGTTTATTATCTAAAAGAGAGGGCGGAAAGAAGCAGAAATGGGTTGGAGGAAATGGTACCAACCATGCAATCGGGCCATGAAATCAAGTACTACAGCTCCTCTTGAAGTTGGATCATCAAACTAGACAAACGTTATTCAAGCAAAATCCATTATAAAGAACAAATCAAATACTAGCATCTAACTAGTGGGTATACTGGGGAGGGGGGGGGGAACTGTATTATGGTATGTCTACTGTATTTACTACAGCAACATTACAGAGGGTGTTCTTGTGGCTGTGAGATTCCAGATGGTACAAATCGCTACTGGGATGCTCAGTCCCTGCCAAAAAAAAAAGTGGGTTTTCCCTGGCTTCATTATAGAACAATTCTGCTATAATGTTCAGCTTTGGTACTAACGGCATCTTTTGTGCTCACTCATTTCCAGGAGGGCTACTATCCAAATGACACACGTGACCAGTCTTCCTTTCCCCCTACCCCCACCCCAAGGAAAGAAAATGACAGAGAATGACGCACGTTAAGGATGGCATGTCTAATTTAAAAATGAAAAATGAAAAATTCCCAATGTGCTGTCTTAAAACAGAACAAATTCGATTCCTAACTGCAGGAAATGGGTCATCCCAGTTATTAAGTTATTGTGTTTACTACCCATTATGGAATGAAATCTTTACTGTGCTTTGTTCTCGAATTATGTAGCCTTCTCCTGCTGTGGCTAGTAAATCATTCATAAGTCTGCATTAGTGAGTAAGAAATAAATTATTAGTAACAGTGTGCTGAGAAGCCTCGATGCAGTGGATGTGAAACCTTTTGCAGAACAGTGGTGTGGTCATATATAATATTTTCCCTGCTTAAATAATACATAAACACGGAGTGGTACAGAATAGATCTACAGTATTCTGAAGAAAGGGACTCTGCATTAATAAGTAGTGGAGTCACTTATTCTTACAGCTCCCTGTTTTGTGAATTAAATATTGAAGACATACACAAATAAATAAGCATATAGCCAGATTTTTATTCTTGTTTTAGAGCAGTGATGATATAAATTTAAGTAATGTCATTTTTTATTTTATTCTTTGAAGACCATGTTTTATTTAGTAATAGGTAACGGTACCTCCTGGGGGGGAAATCACAAAACTCATGGACTTGGGTCAGATAGAATACTAAACAAACGATAATGCACAAACGTCAGCCAAGTCTCAGGTTAATACTAACCAGAGTTTGTCAAATAAAAACTCAGGGTCCTCTGGTTATCTCTGCTTAATGTAAAGTAACGAAGGATTTGAGAGCAAGTCAAACATATTATTACTTATTTATTAATTTACCACATTTAGATACAACCATCTTTTCCTCCTCTAAGGAGCTCAAGGTGGTAAATGTGGTTGTCGCCGCCGTCCCCCCCCCCGTTTTTCTCCTCAAAACAACTCTGAGAGCGAGAGTGAATGACCGGCCCAAGGTCACCCACTGAGCTTCAAGGCTCTGTGGGGATTCGAACCCTGGTCTCCCAAGTTAATAGTCCACACTGGCTCTTCAAACGAAGGCCTTCAAACGCAGAGCCCTTTGCAGGAGTTCCTTCAGAGTAAACTGAGTGGGGGCTATGTTCAGGAATTCTAATGAAAGGATGTGAGGAGGGAAGGGCAACCCCGTCCCGGGTGTCACCACTGAGGGGGGTGACAAAATGCTGGGCGGCGCTCACCTTGGGGCCTGCAGTGCGCCCAAGCCACATGTCTCTCCTGGGAGTGACATGGTGACTTGGGCGCCCACAGGCTCTGCGCTGTCCCAAACGGTCCACCCGCTGCCTTCCCCTCAGCTGTAGGGCAGCTGAGTGGGAGGAAGCAGGCAGACTCCGGAGGCCCCGCGATGCGCCCCGCCCCTACGGGCAGCTCGCCCCGCTGCTGGGTGCACCACCCCAGGCTCCCGAGCAGCTTCCTCTGCTGCTGACCAAAAGCACACTTTCTCTCTTTTTTTTTTGCTTTTGATCAAATGAGTAGACACAGACTGTCACTGAGCAGATTTTTCCTTGGGTGCTGCGCGCGCGCACACAAACACACAGAGGGAGAGAGAGGGAGAGTTTTGATGCACTCATCCTCATTCAATCTCCCACCCTTCGCCCCTGCGAACATGCTCAATATCCAGATAGAAAACATTGTATTTGAGTTGCAACCACGCTATAATAAACTCGACCAGACTGATCGTGAGATTAAACAATCTATTAATAATTTCTTTCTAAAGGAAACTTATGGTCAGTTTATTAACACGGCGTACATCTGCAGAGAAGAGCTTTCGGCAACGCACAGTGTAATTGCTTGTGAGAGAGCGTTTCCCTGGGAAACCTATTCCCGCTTCTCTTCTAAAGGTTACACCCCGTGTCATTTCCCAAAAGTGATTAGCAATTCATAAACTGTGTTCATACACGCTAAAGATTATTAAAAGTAATCTGCAGAACAAAGAAAAGAACAAGAAAACCATTACCCATTTCGAAAACCTGCTAAATGTTTCCCCAGGTTTCGGTAAAGGCTGAGAAAAAGATTATTATCTCAAAGCCCTACCATGAGCTGCTTAAAGAAACTTACATGACAGATTGCTGCGTAAGAATTTGGATTAATGGTTTAGTAACACACACTCCAAACATCCGCATTCACCAAGGAATGGTGAAACACTCTCTGTCTCGTCTTTCAGGAGTTTTTATAAATCTTGCCCGTGTACATAATAGGTTTCATGCATTTCTTCAGGTGCCTCTTCTGTAAAACAGAACTGGGCAACCCTTCTTCCTATCCAGGGACATATTTGCATGCGAGTAAACATTTGCCACATATTGTGGGAAGGTGGGAAGAGACTGAGCCATAGGCAGGGGCCATACCCTTTCCCCTCTTTCTGACACCCCCTTTCCTGTTTTTCCCTTCCTGGGCACCCATGTGGAATTATGTCAAGGACTGCAGGCTCCCCACTTGTGACGTAAAAGGAAATGCGTGGCCATGCTTCCCTTCTACCCCACTCCCTGGCATCAGAACCAAGGTGTTACAATAACACAAGAATTTGCACCCTCCAAGTGTCCCTATTTTCCAGGCACAGTCCCAGATTTGCAGAATCTGGTTTGATCCCAGAATGTCCTGCTTTTCCTTAGGACCGTCCATATTTCCATTGGGGAAATGATGGAGGGTATGGAGTTATATGACCCCTTACCCAAAGAGAAAAGTAACTATACATCCTTTAGAAGACATCTTCTGAAGTAGCCCTGTATAGAGAAGGTTTTTATGTTTAATTTTTTTTTAATGTATGTTGGAAGCTGCCCAGAGTAGCTGGGGCAACTCAGTCAGATGGACAGGGTAATAACAATAACAACAACAACAACATAAAGGTAAAGGTACCCCTGACCATTAGGTCCAGTTGCGGATGACTCTGGGGTTACGGCGTTCATCTCGCTGTATAGGTCAAGGGAGCCGGCTTTGTTCGTAGACAGCTTCCAGGTCATGTGGCCTAGCATGACTAAGCTTCTGGCGAACCACAGCAGCGCACGGAAACACTGTTTACCTTCCCGCCGGAGCGGTACCTGTTTATCTACTTGCACTTTGATGTGCTTTTGAACTGTTAGGTTGGCAGGAGCTGGAACCGAACAACGGGAACTCACCCTGTTGCAGGGATTCGAACCGCCGACCTTCTGATCACCAAGCGCTAGGCTCAGTGGTTTGGACCACAGCGCCATTCGCATCCCCTTAATAATGGAATAGGACGCCCCTATTTTCATCAGAGAAATGTTGGAGGGTATGAAACAGTGAATGTCAGAGGTTTAGGTTGGTCCAAGAAGCCAGCTTGAGTATTCTTCCCAAAAAACAAAAACAAATGAACATCCATAATCCAATATGAGGCTGAAAAACCACTTTGAAAATGTCCCAAACACAACACATCCCAACCGTTCTGACTGTTGGAAATTCCCCTTGTCAGTTTGAGGATGTGACAAATTCTTAATGATAGCTGCCCGAGTGTTAACAACCTCCTTGTGGTGACAAGATGTGGGTTGGGTGGCACCTGGTAAGATCAAATATAAGCTTTATGCTCACTTTCCAAATTCAGCCTCTGGAAAGTACTGAAACCAAGCCTTAAGATTAAAACAAAAATGTTAGATGAGATGGCTGGCTGGCTGCCACAGTGTGCTGGAGGAGAGTTGGGTTAAGAGGAGGTGCACAGGCAGTGATTCCTCAGTGAGAAGACAGCATGTCCCCATTTTCAGCTGTGAAATGTTGAACGATATTTCAGGCTATATTAAGCTTTCTGGTTTGGAGGATCTTTGGGTCCAGAGGGTAGGAAGCGTAGTTGGTCCAACTTTGGGTTTAGAAACTATTTAGAGTTCTCTTGTTCTGTTTTATTGTAGCGATGGTTAATTAGCTGCTTTGAGAGCCTGATGCAGCTGGTAAAGGAGGATTTCAAAAATTGGGATACCATTATTCTCAATCCTCCCACTATTGAAATTGTCAACAGAACAGACTACATGATTTTCAGTCCATCATTTGCTTTTTGTTTTAACCAAAATAATAATGGATACTTCATACAGATTTCGGCGCTCCCCCCACAGTGCTATGTAACTTACAATTAAATAACCAAAAGTTGCTTCCCCCCCTTTCCCCCAAGAATGGTTATCTTAATTATTTTAAAGAAACTATCAATACATCCATAGGCTATCCTTTACAAATCTCACAAAATTATCAAATTAGGGGTTGCCATATGTCCGGTTTTTCCTGGACATGTCCACTTTTTTGGTGCCAGCATGCCCATCCAGGCAGATTTTTGCATTTTAAATGAAATGTCCAAGTTCTCAGGGTTTATTTTTTATTATTATTATTACGGGGGGGCATGTTCAGGAGAGCGCTGTGCCCCAGAAGCGGAAGTGCCACAGCAGGGTCTGCAGCGATGTCCACCTCTGCCTCATGCTATTTCTGGCGGCCTCAAGGCCTTGCAGTGTCTTCCACTCTAGAAATGGTGTAGCGTGGCCTTTCCAGGGGCCACTCAGTCTCGCATCATCTGGAGATGCAGCATCTCATGATCAGGAGGCCAAAGACAGCAAAGGTAAGAGAGGGGAGGGGAGGAGAAGGAGGAGGAGAAGAGGAGGAGGCAGGCAGGCACAGTGGTGGAGCTTCATGCTCCGGCACCGGGAGTGGGAAGCAGGCAGGGCGGGGCTGGTGCGTGTTCTGGGGGTGTGGCACACATTCTGGGGGCGGGGCACATCGGGATGGAACCCTATCGGGATCCCGTTGCATGGGGCACCCTGCCCCCTACGCCCCACCCTTCCTACGCCAGTGGGCAGACGTCTTCTTTTTTGCTCTTACAGATTATGGCGGGGAAAGAAGAGTAAGGATCAAAGACTGACAAACTAGAATGAAGGGATTGGAAATTGGGGTGCAGAATCTTCTACAGTTATGTGTTTATTTAGCTTTCAATATCTCACCATATGATTTTCACAAGACTCATCAATAGTTTCCAAATATATAGGTTTTTGAAAGACAGTCAAAGATACCAGCAATGACTAGAATGTCTTCCAGTGATCTACTTACATAACTATTTATTTATATGTGTATAAATAAATTTATTTATTTATATGTGTATAAATAAATATACAGGTCCCAGGTGAAAATAAATAAAATTATATAAAAAATAAATAAATAATAGTATTAAAACAGGCCAACATAAATTCCACACAACCTAAACAGTAGTAGCAATAAAAAAAAATCATGCCAATGTACTTCACCCTTCCCCAAAACCCTGAGCAAAAGAAATACACATTCTGCCATTACATGGGGTGAATAAACAGCTCTTATTCTTCATTCCATTTTAATCTTGGCAGTGCCAGATCTAGTTCGAGTTGATTTGGGGATAAGGTTGCTTAAAGAAATGCTGAGCATCTTATCAGATCTCCACTTTCCTGTAGAGTTTTCATGTGACTCAAGACTGCATGGTATTTTCTTTTCTGTTCCCAGTAAGGCAGCGGAAACTTAGAAATAAGTGTGCCCTTAATTCATAGCCCTGCCAATTAAATTAACACTAAATTATCAAAGGATTGCCTGTACATATCTGTTTGCTGATATCCCAACCACTCTCTACTGGTGAGTCCTAATTATGGATGAAATTTGCTTCAGTGTGCATTTAAAGGCAAATTATCAAATTAATACTTGAACAATATGAGAACAAAAACACAGTCACTCTTCAAAAATCACGCTTCCCAAAATCTTTTAGTAAATCATCATCAAACCTCTTGAAATTAAATCAGAGGTCTCAAATTCCGCAATTCAATTACTTAAATTATTCCTTCCTAAAAGACTTTATTCTCTTTGGACTGCTATACTAACAGTCCAAGCCTGCAAATGGTTACCTGAAAGTAGGTCCCACAGCAGTCAATGCAATTGATTTTCTAATACACATGGAATTGTGTCCTTAGTGTTTCATTTATATGTCTAAGGTTTGTGATGCACTGCTTTTTACTCACTGCAAACAGCATAGGAGGTGAAATCAGGCAATCACTTAGCTCAATACTAAGCTCAAGTATTTTCAAGAAGTATTAACTACAGATTTTTTTTTTGAGCACTTTAAGCTTCTTGAAAGGTGGCATACTTCTAAAGAGCCTGCATTAACCTTGCAAATAAAATTAAGTATTTTATTAATCTTCTCAGAAACCCAGCGCTCAAAGCACCGACCACAGAAAGGGCTTGATATCAGGGCTGTACAATATGCCATTAGATGAGGGCTCTGTGAGATGGCTTAGGAGAAAGATATGGGTATAGAAATATCTTATTCTTCTTGGGATATACTTTGGAATAAGCCACCTTTCAGCCACCTTGAAATTGACTTTCAAGAAGTCCATTTCAGCAGCGCTTAGGAAACTTGGTTGACAGATGGTACCTCACATGGATAACATTGAGTTATATCAACAATCGCTTATCTACTCATCGTTGGAGAGGTTGTCCAGGAAGAAGTAGTTCAGGAACGCACATGTGGTGGTGGTGCCCTTCTGTATCTGTCTTTTGGGATCATGCCACTTTTCAACACATGGCCAAAATCACCAACCCAGTGCTTCCCAAAAAAACACAACCTTGGCATTACAGGCCCAAAACCGTTTACAGATTGCACTAAAGCCACTTCCGCCTTAAGGAGGAGGTGGAGTTGCGGGCTTTCACGACTTCCCCACGTGCGCAGGGGGTGGGAGGCCAGCCCTGCACGACTGGGGGATTCCCGGCTGCGTCATTCCCCTAGCCGGCCAATCAGGCTGGTCCAGGGGTGTACCCTGCCCCATAAAGGCAGGATGCAGCCGAGAGATCTCCCTCTTTCCGGCTTCCAGCTGCTCCAGTTTTCCCACGCCCCCCCCCCTTTAAGGTTTTCTTTCTTCGACCTTGCTATGGACTTTGGTTGGTCGCCGTTGAGGGGCCTGGTAGGAATTTTTCCACTTGGCGAAGTGGCACCAGCCACTTGGTTTTCGCCTACCTCATAGTAAATTGTCACAACTTTCTGGGCATTGGCGGTTAGGCATTGGAATATTTCTGTAGATGGAAAGAGGGGAGGTAGCACCATCATCTGCCCCGCATATTGAAGGGTATTCCTTTAAAGGATTTCCGGGGGGCGTGGCCCTGTCAGAAGCCTAAGGAGGTTAGGGCCTAAGGCACGCCCCCTATCGGTGACCCCGGGGGAACTCCTAGTTGATGTGCATCAGCAGGACTCCCCCTACTGGTGGTTAACCCTTCCTGGACTCCCAGCAGACAGGCTGGAGTCAGATATACTCAGTTAGATCCAATGCCTAAGCCAATACCGCTCATCACCTGTAACCAATAAAGTTGTGACCTTTTTTCAGCCCATTAACCTTAAATAATTGAGTCATGTGTCATTATTTCTATGGGGGGGGTCGGGAACTTGCCACGCAAATCCTCTTTCTACTGGTTACAGCCAGGATGACAGTGGCGAGGCGATCATGGGTGTCCTAAATCGTTCGGTGCTCTGAAACTGTAATAAACATTTATTTAAAAATTGGGAAAGCAATATTCCATGCTTACCAAGGGCCACCATACATAATTACGGTACCACTACAGATGCTTTTCCACTTGCAGGTACTGAACAATTCAGAGTGATAATCAAAACACAACCTATAAAGAAAGCACAAACGCACTTCATTTCAAAATACTATGTATAAGTTGGCCATCTTTTTATTCACTCCTGAGTCAATTCAGTCTGAATGAATAGCACGAAACAATGTGAAAGGATTTAAAAGAAAATCAGGTCTGTGTGTATGTTTAGGCAATATATGCAAAATGTTGATATTTTGCTTGTGTGTAATTTCAAAAGAATCAGAACCAAGCTGCTAAGTTAAGACTCTCATTCATGCACTGTTGGTTTCTGAAACATGCCCTTTTTTATATAAAAGTATAGGATTAGCCAAAGCCTTGGTTAATCCATAAACAACAGGTCCTGAAATCTTTTCAGCTGGAGAAATGAAACGCCTTGACATGATTATCAGGGGCAGGGCGGGAGAAGTTGAAGGGAGTTTAGATGGTAAATATATAAGGGAGTGCTCAAAAAATTAAAAAAAACAACCCCCTTGCTTTTTCAACAAATTTTCTCAGGAAGGTCAGTAATACAATTCCCTCTATTTGTGATGCTCTGTCTGTAAGTGTTGTTGCTTATGTTGCCAAAGCAGCACCAACCACACACCAGAGTGGTGCATGTTCCAGTTATCTCCCGCTTGGACTACTGCAATGTGCTCTACGTGGGGCTACCTTTGAAGGTGACCCGGAAACTACAACTAATCCAGAATGTGGCAGCTAGACTGGTGACTGGGAGTGGCCGACCATATAACACTGGTCCTGAGAGATCTACATTGGCTCCCAGTACGTTTCCGAGCACAATTCAAAGTGTTGGTGCTGACCTTTAAAGCCCTAAACGGCCTTGGCCCAGTATACCTGAAGGAGTGTCTCCACCCCCATCATTCAGCCCGGACACTGAGGTCCAGCTCCGAGGGCCTTCTGGCGGTTCCCTCACTGCGAGAAGTGAGGTTACAGGGAACCAGGCAGAGGGCCTTCTTGGTAGTGGCGCCCACCCTGTGGAACGCCCTCCCAGCAGATGTCAAAATAAGATATTGCTTGCTTTTGACATCTGAAGGCGAGCCCTGTTTAGGGAAGTTTTTAATGTTTGATGCTGTATTGTTTTTAATATTCGGTTGGAAGCCACCCAGAGTGGCTGGGGAAACCCAGCCAGATGGGCGGGGTATAAATAATAAATTACAGTGGTACCTCAGGTTGCAGACATTTCAGGTTACAGACTCCACTAACCCGGAAGTAGTACCTCGGGTTGAGAACTTTACCTCAGGATGAGAACAGAAATCGCACGCCGGCAGCGTGGCAGGCCCCATTAGCTAAAGTGGTACCTCAGGTTAAGAACAGTTTCAGATTAAGAACGGACCTCCGGAACGAATTAAGTTCTTAACCTGAGGTACAACTGTATTTTTATTATTATTATTATTATCACAAGGTTTGCAAAAGTAGAAAATACTTTTTGTTTCTAAAATAAATAAAAATTCCAAATTATATATGAGCAAACTCTTAAATAGGAGTAATGGTATCAGCCTTCAATCTTTTTAAAGAGATGAGCCATGTATATTCTGAAGTGATGTGATTGGGCGACATACCGACCTCTACAATCGGAACAAGAAGTAAAGGCAAGCACTCCGCTGCTTTCAATTTTAGGATATACCACCTGACAGCAGTAATTACTATGACATTAGTCATAAGCACCTATTGATTACCTATACTGTATGCCAAAACTTGGATGGGATTCCCTTCGGAAAATGATAAATAGTGACTGCCCTAGAAACCCTAACAGTATGCAACAAAATAAAATAAAAAATTCCTTCCAGTAGCACCTTGTTGTTGTTGTTCAGTCGTTCAGTCGTGTCCGACTCTTCGTGACCCCATGGACCAGAGCACACCAGGCATGCCTATCCTTCACTGCCTCTCGCAGTTTGGCCAAACTCATGTTAGTAGCTTCGAGAACACTGTCCAACCATCTCATCCTCTGTCGTCCCCTTCTCCTTGTGCCCTCCATCTTTCCCAACATCAGGGTCTTTTCTAGGGAGTCTTCTCTTCTCATGAGGTGGCCAAAGTACTGGAGCCTCAGCTTCAGGATCTGTCCTTCCAGTGAGCACTCAGGGCTGATTTCCTTAAGAATGGATAGGTTTGATCTTCTTGCAGTCCATGGGACTCTCAAGAGTCTCCTCCAGCACCATAATTCAAAAGCATCAATTCTTCGGCGATCAGCCTTCTTTATGGTCCAGCTCTCACTTCCGTACATTACTACTGGGAAAACCAGTAGCACCTTGAGACCAACAAACTTAGTTGGTCTCTAAGGTGCTACTGGAAGGAATTTTTTATTTTATTTTGTTTTGACTATGGCATACCAACACGGCTACCTACCTGTAACTGGAAGTATGCAACAAATCTTATCAGAGCAAAATGAATTCTTTCTGCCTAGACGGCATTCATATGATCTAAATGAACAATAATTCAAATGTTCAGTTGCACAGTGATTCATCTTCTCATTATAACAAAATAAAATAAATAATAATAATATAAATAAATAAATAAATTTATGCCCCCGCCCTCCCTGGCCAAAACCGGGACTCAGAGCGGCTAACATCTAATATATAACATGTTGACATAAAATCAGGCAATCAATTAAAATACATCCTAAAATCAAATCAGAATCAAAGTGAAATCCAACCAGATGGCAACCCACAGATGGTGGCAACCCACAATAGAAGCCCCATTGTCCTACAAATAATTCTTCCCCCATATCTCATCCAAATGGTCGGGAACCAGTGCCCCCCCCATATGTTGCCAAACTACAACTCCCCTCATCCCTAACCATTAGCCATATTGGCAAGGGATGCTGGGAGCTGGAAAGCTGGAAAGCTATAAGTCCCCCATGCCTGCCAAAACATATAGGAATACTTGGATGTGTCAAGATATCATCATGACTGACTGTCATGGACTGGTTGGATACAGAGGAATGGTGGGAGGAACCAACTGGGAAACCACCAAGGGAACAAGGCTCAGAGCCCAGGAAGTGGTGGTGAGACAATGATGAGCGGTCAGAGGGAGAAGAATTGGGAAGAGGAGCTGTTGGAAGCTGAAGGGGTAATAGGGCTTAGTGAGCTGGGAGAGCCTGTGGCAGAGAGAAGTCCAGAATCAGAGGCAGAAGCAGAAGCCCATGAGTGGGAGGAAGAAGGCCAAAAGGCACAGGTAAGTCAGGCTGGTGAACAGTCACAGGTGTCTCCCCCTCCTGCTGCAACAAGCTCTCCTCCCCACCTGTCCCCCAGAACCAGAAGAGGGATGAAACAGGCAGAGTAGCAAAAGGCTGCATGCAGCCAGTCTCCAACTGCATGGGGAAAGCCCTGAAGAGGAGGGAACTTCGACAGCTGTGGAGAGGCATGGACTTTCAGTCTTGGCAATTGATTCATGGGCTAAGGCCTACTGGGGATGAATTGCTGGGCTCATTAGGCACTCAGCCAAGTCTGTGAAGATCTTGTTTTTGCTAATACAGTGTGATTTACTGCTAGCTCACCCTTTGACAGAGACAATAGTGGGAGACATAGAGAGACAAAGATAAGGAAGTCTAACACACAGTGGTAGAAGTTTACATGGTTCTGTAATTTCAGTAGCAAGTCCTGTCACACATATTGTCTAGATCTGCCCTTACTTCTAATAAAGTTAAATATATGAGAACTGTAAATGGTGAATAGTAATTATCCAGAAACGAAAATTTGTGAAGTCACATTCAAATAAGGCATTAAGTGGACGATAAATATAACATTTGGATATAATTTGTGTTGGTCACTTATATGGAAGGATGGGTGGGAGGCAGAAGGGAAATGACCCACAAGGCTAACTCACTGATTAATTTAAAACTTTCAAATTATAACTGGAAACAAAATGTGGTTCGAAAGCGGCTTGCAGTTTCAAATTATCAAGTAGCATGGATGTTCAAAAAGCTGCACGCACCATAAACAAAAACACAAAATGCATATCTTTTTAAGGACTCATTTCTGGATACAACCCAATGGTTAATTTTCCACTTCCTAGCACAGTAAAACAAAGTGCTTTCAAGGTCAACCAGAAAACAGAGCCAACTGCTCTTATCTTAGTCACCGTCACCAACACGAATTGCATTGTAGACTGAATATTTTTAACTTGGCACTGAAAGCACTATACTGTTTCTAGCAGACCACAAAATATATTACAGTGGAGACAACCTAACAGGATACTCCCAAGCTTTTGGGGGGATGGTGTGGTGACTTAACTATTATGCATGCATTCAATAAATTAAGAAACTTTGTTCTCTTAACAAACACAAATTTTCAATTGCCTAAGAATCATGCCTGGAATAAAGGCACACCCTTAGGCTCTCACTTGGAGAAGGAAGAAACAAGGGAGGATTAAGAAAGATGACAACTACCTGTATCAGTGACAACTCTAAAGAAAAAAATCAAGCAAAAGTATTCATTCCCATGTGCATCATGAAGACCACTTCTTAATGGTTTGGAAGTGGCAGAATCTTCCCTTTGCTTAAAACAGGGGTATAGTAAGGTGCAGAAAGGAACTGAAAGTGCAAGCACCAAGCAACACACAATGGGACTGAAAGGAGAACCTGAATGTAAGCTTTCCCATTTCTTCTTATGTTAGTCATCAGTGAAATTTTGAAAGAGTAGCATTAGAAATTGGCACAACACCACATCATGGAAGAAAGAAAGGCAGGGTATTAAAGTATTGATCAAATTAATTGACTAAAAGTTAACTACCACACAAGTAAAGGCTTGTTTAAGCCAGTGACATGAAACTATTGATGTTTAAAAACAAAAAAGAAAGCAAAATTGCACTCATAATTTTTATTTTGGTCCTGGAGGCTTATGCTGTTTGGTTGCACGTGCTGCTTTTGCTTTCATGCATGGATGCAGCCTGTTTCTTCCACTTGGTCTGTTTAACAATGGAGCAAGCTCACTTACCAGGAATCAGGTCTCACTGAACTTTGTGTCCCAAGTCAGAAGTGTGCAAGCATTGCATCCAGGCATTGCAATAGAACTTGCTTTCAAACACATCCCCTTACAGAACAGCTTTTTCACAAATACTTCAGCTGCTGTTGTGGATCAGAAGCATCCCATCAAAAAGAAATGTTTCTCTCTCTATAGTTTCTTTTTGTGGAATAATTAATGATAGCAAAGAGCCCGACTCCTGAACATGGGCTGGTGTGCTTTAAATCCATGAGCCATTTTTTTTTTTGTCCCAGTCCATCACTGTTCCCTATCCTGGGTCTAGGACATACTGTATCATCGAAGTCATAATTACAGAAAGCTGATGAAGTGGCTTATTCCAAGAAGAAAAGTGCTAAGTTCTCCATATTTGGTTTGGTTTTGCCTCATACAACCATCATTTCTTACTGCACAGAGTTAACTCAATAAACTTGTGTCATCACACTTTCCATTCATAACAATTAGAATGATCTGTTCAGTTCTTTGACAGTCTCTGTAGATTTATTAAAAGTATACACAAACACACACACATACTGGAATATAATACAAGATTACAAACATGTATATTATTAGGAGAAAAAAGGAACTAGAGGGTTTGACATCAACATTTTAAAAGTAATTGCAATCATATTTCCTGAGATAAATGTTGCAATGATTCAAATGTATATCCGTGCACTGGGGGAGAGCAGGGGGAGAGGACAATTCCATCACCCCATTATAACATTTATATGCCACTTGATTGTAATTAAAGCTGTATGTCAGCGTCTACATGTCCGAATAGACTTGCCTGGACAACCTGAAACAATGCCAGTTCCACAGATTGAAGCACTCCAGTGGGCACCTATTGGGTAAGGCGATTCTGCAAGTAAGAGTTGTCCCAAACTATTAAAGGCTTTCTGTACCAAAAGTGACACCTTGAATTCAACTGCTATGCCCAAATATGGATCTACGGGGGGTGTCACAAGAGAAGGGCAGCAGGACTTCAGCCTTAGTTTATAAAGGATATCCTTCCGATAGTGAATTCAGGTGGTGAGTAATGAAGTGGGGTTGTCATCTACCCTGATGAAACCTTAACCTTTGCAGAATAAAAAAAGAAAGAAAAAAGCCAAAAGGGACAAAAATGAGGGTTGAGCATGCTCAGTTGCTGTGGAATATAGAGTGGCAAACAGAAAATAAAATCAGAACAAGGGCAGGAACAGGGACAGGAGAGCAGAATGCTCTGCTTGGAGGGAATAATGATAAGAGTGCACTAGCACTGCAAAAATTACCAGGTGTGCTGCTCCTACCTCTTCAGGGCACTAAAAACAAAGGACTGGCCTGCCACCACAAACCTATATGTGGGTATTTTTTTCAACATGCACAGGTATGACTGGAACCCAAACCCCACTTCCTCTCACAAAGACGGTGTCCTCAAAGCCCAATTCCTCTTTGCCTTATGTGTCATCCTCCTTCCGCAAGTTCTTCACAGCTCCACTTATTGAAATATACCCTTAGGATCACTCTCTGCTCTGTTAAGGGAACTGAGACGTTCTTGCAGAGATAAGAACATTCTGCATCTCCATGGATCACAACCGTTATCCTCAGATTCCTATGTGAAGTTAGCAGAAGCCAAGGTCTGCCTCTCTAATCTGTCGACAAGGAGGGGCACATACAAAAACATGTATGCTGCCTGAATAATCTGATAAATGTTATTTAGAGTATCAGTAGAGGACCGTGGAATCCAGCCATTAGAAAAGCCTAAAGGGTTTCTCATTGTAGACTTGTAAACATCACTTGCTAGCTAGTGTAAAATAAGTGATTGATACAGTAAAATACAAAAACATTATGAAGAAAAGTAGTAATCTGCTTCTCTGGACAAAGCAAAAAGCATCAAGGTGCTCTTTTAAAAGATATAAAATCCCCCAAAGACCTAATTCCACATTCAAAACAACCTCCCTCAACTTTCAGTTAAAACACAAGATATTTCTACAGAAAGGTCCTGTTTACTCATCAACAATAAAGTAGATAAATCTATTAGAGGAATTATTACACTGCAGATGCAAAGATTTATCTGCATCAAAATTCAGTTCTGTTTCCTGTTCCGTTACTATGGTTTGTTTTTAAAACATATGTCTGAACTCTTTCTTTCTTAAAAAAAAAAAGATTCCATACTAGAGGCATCAATTCTCTACTTTAAATCCAAGATTCATTCTTTTTTGCTTGTTTGTTTAGAAGGGACCAGTTAACTGTATTCTCCCTCTGTTAAACGGCAGGGAAATCTGTGTTTTATGGCTATGAGGAGGAGGAAAATTTTACATGACGTGCATCTTTATCTTACAGACATAGCAAAGCTGCTGCAAGTTTAAACGCGCCTCCCCACAGCCACGCACCATCAGGTGGCCCTCTTCCAACATCTGTGAGTTTACCTGCTGGGTGGGCAGCCTCAAAATTGCATTTTGTGCCAGGTGGATGTGACCCACTCATCATTTTAATTAGCCACAATGCCTTCAAGATAGCATCAGTCTAGGGCAGGGATGGGGGAAAAATTTTTTCCCTCAGCAGGTGTGCGGGGGGGGGGCCCTCTCGCCCTACACCTGAGATGTTAATCTCAAAGAGACCTGCTCCTGAAGCAGAAAAGAGTTTCCGTTGACAACACCACTAAAACAAAACCTGCATTTTAGCAGCAGTTTCAAGGCAAACTTCTTCTTGTTCCTATGCTCCTACCACCTATCAGCTGATGGATGGTGGGACTGTGCCTTGCTCCAGGAAAGGAACAACCAGGAGCTCACTTTTAAGCTCCTAGTTATCCTTTTGAAGTTGGTACATGCCCTACACTTGAAGTCACATACAATGTTAGGTGTGAGACAAGTAGGTGTTTATTAGGAACCAAACTGGGACTCCACTGCATGAAATATGTCCTGAGGGTCCGGAGGTTCCCAACTCCTGGTCTAGAGTACTGTAGGTAAATAAAACATCAGGCAGTTCACAGACCTGGCCACATGCTCCATGGTCAGCATCACTGATGGACTCTGACAAGGTGCATCAACTCTGGCAGCTGCCCAAAATGCAAATTGCCAACACCAGCCCTAATACGTCATACCTTGGTTCCCAAACAGAATGTGTTCCAGGAATTCTGTTCGACTGCCGAAACTGTTTGAAAACCAAGACGCTACCTGCAGCCAATCGGAAGCCGCGCTGGATGTTCAGCTTCTGAAAATCATTCGAAAACCGGAACACTCACTTGATTGTTCGGGAGCCAAAACGTATGAGTTCCAAGGCGTTCAGCAACCAAGGTACGACTATACACAGGATTACTGCTATGGAAAGGTGTGTGCCAGCTTTTCTAATGGAAAGATGTGTGCCAGCTTTTCTAACCGATACACACACACACACACACACACACACACACAATGGTCTCCATATCTCAGCTAAACAAAAAGTAAAAATTTATCTGTAGCCAAGACTATTTTATGGGGGGGGGGATTGCCAGACGCATAAACTCATGCACCCCTTACTAAGTCCTTCCTGTTAAACAGTGAAGGGTTACGGCTGGGAGCATGCTGTGTTCTACTCTTATTACGATGCACTCTTGTGATGATTTTTGTTGTTACAATCTATTATCTTTATTTATTTTATTAAATATATATCCCACCTTTCCTCCCAAAGGAACCCAAGGCAATGCTTTGCAATTCTTCAGCTTGATTCTATTTTGCTTGATCATCAGCAGGTGGTTGCAGAACCGTGACCCAATTAAAATGGGGTTTTTTTTTTAGAGAGAGAGATCTGGGTTCCAATCCCAAAGCTCAGCACTACAGAGAAACCAGTTTAGCCTTCTCTTTGGGCCACCAAAAAAATGTTAAGGACAAAGCGGCAGAGCAAATAATGCTTCTCTGTTAACAACCATCCACTTTCCATTAACTGGCTTCCGTATCTCTACATACAACACAGGACACATTCCAGCCCCCAATCCTAAGTTATTTCTTAAAGTCTGGGGGACAAACGAGACAAGATGCCATTCAAGCAGTCAACAATTCTGCGAAAGGCATTTAAAAAGTAAATAGGCAGCAGAGGGTTCAATCCAGACTACAGCGGGTAAAATCAGCAACAAGCCCACGCTTAACAATTTTCAGAGCACGAAGTAAAACACAGTACCAGTAATTCACAAAAGCTTTCCTGTGCTCACGAGAGATGAGGGGGCACTCCCATAACCCTTATTTGTCCATATAAAGCACAAAGAATGAAAGAAACAAGTGTATGGGAAGGGAGGCGAAACCAGTGTAACCCAATCGAGCTGTCGGCCACAGCAATCCCATCTTCCAAATTATTTTAATGCAAGGGCTTAGAGTTACGTTATAGAAACTAAAGCTGAGCTTCTTACTATCTGATTCCACTCCCTTGATCTCAAGAACATAAATAAAATCACAAGCCAGGAAGAGTCACAGAGTTTGACAAGGAGCAGTAGCAACCGTGTTCTTTGCCAGATATGTTAAGGCAGAGAGGAGCCAAGAAGAGAGACAAATGGTGGTCTTAAAACTCTGGCACACACAGAAATCACATCCACATACTTTTACCTACTGACTTCTAAGTGCTAGATCATTCCAGTTTCCAATTCTGTGCCATCTGAGAGAGTAGAAAAGAGTACTACCTTCAGAAGCTAATGATCTACATAATTTTGGTGCATCCCAGATCGCTAGCTGGATACTTCTCATTCTCATCTGCCTACCTTTGGAACTGACAATGTGCCATCGAGGACCTGAGAAATGTAAAAACCAGGAATAGGGCTGTGGGCCGGGCTGTGCCCAAGTCAGAAAATCAGGTCCATCACCACAATGGTCTGGGAGCCCTCAATGCATTGAAGTTAAACTGGTATAGAAGCCTGATCAATGAATCATATAGGTAGAAGCCTGATCAATGAATCATATAGGTAGAATTACCGGTATCCAGTATAAACCAGTCTTTCTGAAAGAAGGAGCTGAAGATAGATAGATAGAGATAGATAGATAGAGGTATTAAAAGGCTGATTTCTATGAAGGAATATGAACCAGTAATTATAGCAAAGCATGGGAAGATTTTGTGCCAGTGAATTGCTCTTGCTACCCTTCCAAGAGGGAGGGAAAAGATAAGAAAGCAAGTCTCCAGGCATTCCCAAGAACGGCAGATCCTAGGTATAGGGAAACTGTTCCCTCTGGCCCCATCTAAACAAGAGTTTAGATATTTGTACTTGTGTAATTTTATTTCAAGGACTATGGAACTTCCTGCCACAGTAACTGAAGAGTTCCCCAATGTGACCCCTTTTCTGCTGCTACCCATTTCCTTTTAAAACTTCCTGGTACCTTGGCATAAAAGGTTTATGCATGAGATTGAAAATAACGTTGGGGGACAAAGCAAACTAAAGCATAATATTGTTTAATCAAAGGGTGCTTTGTACATAAAGGAATACTGATATTTGTGTCTTACTTGTGCCTCATGACAATATCTAAAGATTCAAGAGACACATTGCTAACAGCAACCTCCGAGAGGTTTTTATCTCAAGCCAAATTCCTGAAAACTTCAACCCAACCAGAATCACTCATGGCCTAACCCAGCTACCAGATATTATTTTCCCCTGACACCCAAGCTCCTCCTGTTGAACTTCTGGCTGCCTGGGTTGGTAAACATAACAGCTTCTTTGCCTAACACTGCTACCGTCTCTGTTCTTCTACTATTTCACCAAAGTCTAACTATCACACTAGGAAATAAATAATAATATTCAGGCCTCGGCTGTCCACCTTCAGCAGCTTTCTTTGGTCTTTGGCTCATACTTCCACCTAACTTTCCCAACTGACTTTTTTTAACCTCCACTCACAGTTAACTTTTTTTTTCACTGACTAGAGAAAAAATAAGAGAAGACAGCATCCTGCAGATGTTGTTGGATTCCAAGTCCCATGAGCCCCAATTAGTATGGCTAACATTCAAGACCACTGGGAGCTGGAGTCCAGCAATATCTGGAGGACTCTACTCCTGCCAATCAAAGCCTGTCATTTCAAAGACCAATTAATATGAATTCACCTGGAACATGGTAATGGTTCCGCATGCCTTCTCCCCCTTTCGGAACCTGTCACCAAGCATCTGTCATGAAACAGGCTTGCAACAGAGAAGCAGCACATTGCAAAACACCTTGATCCTTGACTCCAACATCAGAAATCTTTCCCAAAGCACAAACCGACACATGCACAGCATTTTTCCACATTGGGAGACCTCTCTGTTAAGAAGGTGGGCAAGCTTAGAAGCTGCAAACAAATAACAGCCGATAATTTTATGTTGACTAAGCAAAGGCAGGAGACCTTTATACCAGACAGGGCCAATCCAAGGAACCAATGCTGAACACACTTTTCCACTTCTGTGTCTGAAGAGGCCAATTAAGTTTCACATACGAAGTAGCTAACTTAACTAAATTAGGTCCCAGCATTAGGCCAGGAAACTTTTGGTTCCTATTCTGGTCTTGCAGACACCATCTCCCTTGCCTCTTGAAGTACTCTGCGCCCATTCAAGGTATGATGTGGAGGGAAACAGAGAGGACTAAAGCGAAACAAAACTACTCCACTACTTATTTGTCCACACATTCTAATAGAGATGTGCATCTACGCAGAAAAATGGTTGGGTATACTGGGGGGGGAGCCATGGAAATTTGGCACATCCTGAAAAATTGAAAACTCAATAAAGGACTCTTCATATAATTGCCTTAACATATTCGTGAGTGTGTGGGGTGGAAAGCAAAGGGAAATTGCTCCCACAACGCCACAACCTTCCAACATGCCTGCTGACCTGCAGGTGCGCATTCAGCATAAGTCTGAGAAGAACGGCTACATGCACACACATGCTCATGCCTAGCACCCACACTTAAGAGCAGGAACCCTTTCCACAGATGCCAACCATGTGGCAGTCAGGAGACACAGTCAATGGTTCTGTCAGTAGTGGAGGGATGTGGTTTACAGGCACTTCCCCCGCTCCATGCGTTCATGTGCTCATGAGTCTGTTTGTCGGAACCATCCTTGAGCACATGTTTAAAGCCACATCTCTCTTATTTCAGCAACCAAATGCGAAGGGAAACAAGAGTACGCCAAATTATTACATCTGAAAAGGCACCATTGTTTTTGCACTGTCATACAAGAAGTCTCATGAGAAACGCAATTAATCTGTTTGAATTCAAAGAGACCTACAAAGTCAAATTAATATTGAGATCTCACTAGGCTCTGTGCAAAATATATATAGTACACCAAAATCTTACAATTACTGATGGAAGCAATTTTGCACTACTAATCATTTTCGACTGTATCTCAACCAGTAATCTTAAAAGTGCAGAAAAGGAAAAAAATATTCGTACTAATCTGCTAAATCATCTAATTAATTGATTTCCTCCCCAAATATCTTTAAAACTGCATGAAATTATGTCCTAGCCATAAAAGCTAAAATAGAGCATTCTGTGTGTAAATTACGTATCGAAAATGCTAATCTAAAACAAGGCTACAGAGATTAAATTATTCCAATGTCGTCTGTACCAGCAGAGGTCCTAATTTAGTCCATGAGTTCATTATCCATGAAACCCCAACCACCTGCCCCACACCTGATGACATATTACGTTGTATGTCAGGCAGGTAAAGGCATGGCTGTAAAAAGGAACAATCAGGAGCCTTAAAGTGCACTGACAGGAAGTCCCAGTGGGATTGACTGCCCCAGGGAATTTTCTATCATGAGTTTCCAAATGGAAGCCCCGCTTTCAGCAGGAATGTTACCCTGCAGCTATTTGCAAAAGAAGAAAGAAGAAGAAGAGTTTGGATTTGATAGGAATGTTACCCTGCAGCTATTTGCAAAAGAAGAAAGAAAAGCTCCTAACCACTACACCAAACTGGCTCATTTCCTTTGAAGTTGAGTTACCTGACATCATGGTTATAACAGGTGATTGCTTGCCAAATGAACATTTTGCTAACCCTGATTTAAAAATAAAATAAATGAAGTACCCTTGGCGTATGCACAGCTTTGCACTTTAAACTCAGTAAAATGTTAGCACCATCATGACCACAGGAACAAAGGGGGGGTTGCTTCTGCTGCCTGATGCTAAACACCTTTACTTGGGAATAAACACCATTTTGTTGTAGAAAAAAAGATAGTGCGTATTTCTAAAGTAAAGCTAAGCCTCTGAAACCATCTCCGTGTCTGACTGGCCACCCTGACTATATACCACTGCCCTTTAATGTTTGTGGCTCTGGGAAACACCTGATTGTTTTCCAAATGAAAAAACACATTGAGAGCCAGGGGAAGAATACTTTGACTCATTCCACACAAATATTACACAGTGTTAAAGGATGCTCAGTACTTAAATATTACCTGGGAATTTAGCATTCCTAATGTTTTTCAACATGGTATTTGCTTGATTTTGTGGCCGTCCACAGCACCGGTGTGAAGCTGAAATTTGTTTACAGTAGCCTGAATGCCTTCACTTCTCCTTTTGTTGTTTCTATAATTCTCCTCCAACTCCCCCTTTCCACTCTGAAAAAAACAGCCCTTTTCACCTTCCTGTCCCCCCCCCCCAAGCTACTAGGCTTCACCTGCTGGGATTAATTAGCTGTGCTTCTGACACCACGCAGCACTCACAATGACAATAAAACACAAAACACAATGGTAAAGCTGCAGTTGACAACACACGTCAAGGCAAATCTTGCATTAACCTTGATTCTCCCCCACCCTATAAATATCTTCCTCTCAAAGGCTGCCTGTCATCAGCATATAGAAATCAAGTGATAACTTGCACATCTGAGCTGGTCCCTAGAGTGCCATCTTACACCACCTTGAGACAGGACACAGTCCTATCATTAAGCAGAGCAAAAACGGCTGTATCAGAAGGCAGCAGGCGCTGTACGAAGTGGGGAGGTGCTGGCTGGGAGTTGCTACCTGTTCTTCCTGAGCCCCAAAATAATTTCCTTCTGCTAGTGGCCGGAACTTCATGGGAACGATTGTGGAATATGGATATAAAATTAACAGCATGTTGTGGTTTAAGAGAAATTTATATGAAAATGATATATTGTTGGTATCTAACACCGAGTAAACTAGCAAAAATGTATAAATGTAAATCAAACAAGTGTTGAAAATGTAAAGAAGGTTCTTTTTATCATGTGTGGCAGTCTTGTAGTAAGGTTAAAGCTTACTGGGAAATGATATACAATGTGTTGAAAACAATGTTTAAAATAACTTATTTTTTTAAAAAAAACAACAGAAGCTTTTCTTTTGGGAATTATAGGGACAGAACAACCTAAATCGTATAGAAATTTATTTATGTATGCTACTACAGCAGCAAGAATGCTACTTGCCCAAAAGCGGAAAGAAACAGAAGTCCCAGTAAAGGAAGAATGGATACAAAAACTTATCAAATATGCAGAAATGGCGAAACTTACCGGAAAAATAAGAAATCAAGGTAACAAACTTTTTATAAAAGAATGGAAATGGTTTAGTGAATGTTTACAGATAAACTGTAAACAGATAAAAACATTAGCAGGATTATTGTAATAACCTGCAGTTATTATCTACTGTAAATATATACTCGTATAAAATAAGAGTATATATTTACAGTAGATAATTAAATGAAGAAGTTAAATGAATTTGGATATGCAGAAGACATTAAAAAATAAATTTAAGGAACCGCAGGAAGAGAGGGGAGGAAGTCAAACTTTTGAAATGTTAAATTGATTGTAAAATTAATGAAGTGTATAAACTTGAAAAGTATAAATAGAAACTAAGAAAGAAAGAAAAAAAGAAAAAAAAAGAACTGTGTGCCAGTCAGTCTTCAGGTACAGTGGAGAATGCTGTCCCATCACCAGTGCTGAAGCTAAGATACAGCTGCCAGTCTGGTGAAGCACTATTGTGTGAAATGGGAGAGGAAATGACAGCTTGTTCTTTACCCAAGGCAGCATAAAACCATGGGCTGCTCCTGGATGTGACAAAGAAAAGCTGCAACGCAAACTGAGTCGGAAGGATGCACACCTGTGTGTCCAAAGAACCAGTCACGGTCCATTGCTGGGAGTTTCCCAAAGGGACTAGTTCCTCATCCCATTTTAAAAGCCCCCTATTTATCAGATTAAGGGACGCGGGTGGTGCTGCGGGCAAATGATTATACACACCATGCATGTCCCTCTAATATTGGCTTGGCTTGCTAACCAGACTTTATTTGTACTCATCATCAAACCTGTCCCCTTTCCTCTCCTTCTTGAAGTCCTCTGTCAGGTGGAAAGGGCTTGGGGGGGGGAGGAGGCGTTTATTTTACCGGAATACAGAAAGCTGGCCTGCTGTTTCTTATCTCCTTCAGACTGGAATACAACTAAGACCTCAGAAGAAGCATGTATTAACATAACTGACCATACGAAGCTGTGCTTTCAGGGTCTACCTAGCCAAGTATTGCCTTGCTCTGACTAGCAACAAAATTCCCAATCTCTGAAGAAAGTCCAGGGGTGCTATTTAAGCGTGGCAGCCTGGGGGCAATGTGCACTGCATTTCATCTTCACTGCTGATGACAGCAGGTATTTCTGCAGTAGCAAAACAGGATTTCTAGGAACAACTTGGAGCACTCTTATTAAAGGGGTTGATTCCCCCCACCCCTTTGGTATGTGTTTTACGCCATTAAGGAGAGCACTGAAAATTTAGGCCACAGTTCTACATATAATCCACCTGGGGAAAGTTCTGCTAAACCCAATGGGATTCCATCTGAAGTAGATAAGTATACACTAAAGGTAAAGGGACCCCTGACCATTAGGTCGAGTCGTGTCCGACTCTGGAGTTGCAGCACTCATCTCGCATTACTGGCCGAGGGAACCAGCGTACAGCTTCTGGCTCATGTGGCCAGCATAACAAAGCCACTTCTGGTGAACCAGAGCAGCCCACGGAAACACTGTTTACCTTCCCGCCGGAGCAGTACCTATTTATCTACTTGCACTTGACGTGCTTTCGAACTGCTAGGTGGGCAGGAGCTGGGACCGAGCAACGGGAGCTCACCCCATCGCGGGGATTCGAACCGCCGACCTTCTGATCAGCAAGCCCTAGGCTCTGTGGTTTAACCCACAGCGCCACCTGCGTCCCTTCACTACCAGGTTTTTTAATGTGTTGCAGTAGCAGGCAGGGGTTGTCAACTCAACTCAAAAGAATAGGGCCTTTCCTGGAGCCCCACATCACATACTATAGGGCAGTGAGGGTCAAACTTGCCCCCCCAGCTGTTTTGAGACTACAACTCCCATCATCCCTAGTTAACAGGACCAGTGGTCAGGGATGGTGGGAATTGTAGTCCCAAACATCTGAAGGGCCAGAATTTGCCTATGCCGGCTATAGAGGAAACCACCGGAAGGATCTCATCTGCTGATTTTACAGCACAGACAAATCATTATGGAAGGAGTTCTTGCAGACACTTGGGTCCCAAGTCATTTAGAGATTTAAAAATCAAAGTACCTTAATTTGGGTCCAGAAAACACCTGGCAACCATTATAGCAATTTTAAAATGGGAGTAATATGCTCGTGGCCTAATTCCCCTATCAAAATTCTTGCCAAAGTGATTTTCCGTCTGTCTTCAAGGGAAGGCCCACATAGAGTGCATCACAGTAGTCTAGCCTGAAGGCTTCCAGAGCACGAGTACTCACAGTCAGGCTATCCCTATTCATAAATAGCACCAGCCAAAGCAAGGCACGCCTAACCACTGAGGCCACTTCCAACTAAGCACCTGCTCCTTCAGGGGAAGTGCAACCCCATGAAGAATAGGTCGCTCTGCCAACTCCTGTTCATCAGAACCACCCACTCATAGCACTTTCAGTCTGGTAAAGAGCACTGCCTTGGCAATCTGCACATTGTTGAGAGCAATATTTTGCTAACATCAGAACATATTTTTTATTGAATACCTTTCTTTAAACAAGTCTATAGGAATGCTTTATTAAGCACAGTGTGGCGTTATAAACCAGATACTGTATGCAATCAGAGTCTTCATATTATTTGCGGGTGTCATGGCTCTGGAATCAGATTCTTCATCTTCAAGGAATGTGGGTGAGGACTATGAAGCAGAAGGGGCAGGGGGCATGCAGAGCAGCTCTCTCAGGTGAGCCTGAGGAGCCAGTGCCCTCCTCTCCAACCTGAGGGATGTGGCACGGCCATCCTCTGACTCAGAAGACTCCACTATATAACATTCACACTCAGATGCAGGTAGGAGATTACCTTTTGAGTAGAGCAGCATCTTGTAGCACACGTGGTGCTGCCAATTAGGCTGCACTTGCAGCTACCACTATTTATGGGCTCAGTTTTTGGCTTGTTCCTTGCTAGTCCAATGTCAGAGCTTTGCGTTCTCCAAAGAGAACTACACCTTCCCACTAGCCTGAACCCTGCCTTGACTCACTGTGTCTTGTCTTGCAGCCTGTCTAAGATTGCCAGGCCACAGAGCACTATGTCACTATGATGAAACTCACTGCTGCAGTGAAGGGTCAACTGTGCTTGCTTGCTTTGTGCACATTTGTCATCATTATTGTTGTTGTTTTCGTTTTATTTCTATACCGCAGGGGTAGCCAACTCCCAAAAGACTGCGATCTACTCACAGAGTTTAAAACTGGCAGTGATCTGCCCCCTTTTTGGGTGGTTCGGGTCAAAGTTGTTGAGTTTTTTCAGGGAGGAGGTTAAATGTTGAGCTTTTTTTTAGGTGAGCCACAGCTGTTCAGCTTCTTTTGGGGGGGAGCCAATGATCTACTGCAGACATCCAATGATCTACCGGTAGATCATGATCTATCTGTTGGACATGCCTGCTATACCGCTTTGTATTTTTAAGGGAGGGGGGGACCTCAAAGCAGTTTGCAACCTACATTAAAACATCAAATGAAACAATCCAGAATAAAACACTGCTGAAGAAAGTCGGGTATAATGTATATATTCAAAGCAACATAACAGGATACAAACATGCTGTGTTAAAAGATTTCTGAGGAAAACATAACTAAAGTAAGTAAAATATACTGGTAAGATGCACCTTTGAAGAAGAATAATTAGCAAGAGAATAAAAGATTCTATACATTAAACTTAAAATAATTTTTGTATACATTATTTTGTATACCGCTTTGACGTTTGTTTGTCTGACAAATCAAGTGTTATACAAATTTATGAAATAAATTCTATTTAGTTAAATTGTCAATATTTGTAGTTTTTGCGTTGCATTTCTCTTTAACCTCTATGCTTACAATCCGCTCCCCTCCTCCAACACCCCTGTATATATGTACCTAAAACTGAGGATTTGCACTTCATGCATCTGAATGAAATGGACGCTAGTCTACAAAACTTTATGTTTTCTTTAAAGCACTTCCCCCCTTTTTTTTACTATGGTGGGTGATAACATGGTGAAAGGATATTAAATTGAGAACAATGTAATATAAACATACGGAGAGAAGCATTGCTCACACTGTTCATTAGCAGTTAGTCACAGTGCTAGGATGCAGTTTTGCCATGTGCACTGCTCTTTACAAAAGAGGGTTGCTGAAGTGTGCAAAGTTCACATGCTGAAGTGTGCAAAGTTCACATGAAGACTATGGCAATGAAACAGGTCAGCAAGCCCATTAGCTGTACCTGAACAGTTTGCATCACAAGAGTGGAGGTGCTGATCTCTATTAAAACTACCTAAGCTGAATGTGGAAAGATTTATATTACATTGCAAGAGTGGGCATTCTTGCCTCTGTTACAGCTGCCTGCAACTATACTAATTGGAGCAGAGATTATTGTGGATTTACACGTTATCACGGGGTGAAAGCATTTTTGCTGACTTAACTACCTTTTTTAATTAATCACTGCCATTCATTCCCTATGAAGCTCGTAGTAATGGACTTCTGATTTAGATGGCTTGGTCCCGTTGTAGAAATACTGTTCTAACGCAACACATATTTGCCTATTGCAATTAACGCCATTGCTTTTTTATAGTATAAAATAATGCATGCCTGAGAACTTTTTATTTTAATTATCAGCATTTGCCTACCAGTGCTCTCGAAACATTTTTCATTCAACTTACAGACTGGGCAGTGGTAGAAGCAGACAAAACTGTTACAGAGTATGAGACAAAACAACATTTCCCCTCCCTAAAATTCATGTTTTGTCCAAATTTATCACAAAGCTTAGCGTTCCATATAGTATTATGGCTCTTCCAGGAAAAAAAACCACATTTCCATATTTTTAGTTAACAGTAAGAGACCTTCTGCAAAATATAAATCACAATATCAAGGAAGAGACTTTCCCACTGAATAATGCAAGCAGGGAAAATCTAAAACAGTTTGGAACAAATTGCAAAAAAGGGGGTATCTGAATCAGGGGTAGAAATTCCCCAGGCACCAGCCGTATGTCTAATTACAACCACGTGGATGATATCCGGATGCCAGGTTGGCAACTGACATCTCCATCTAACTGGCCCCTCCAGCTTTCTTAAGCAGGTAAGCAGAAGAGCTCATTTACTGCATTCATATCCCACTTTTCTCTCCAATTAACACATAGTTCAACCCCCCTTATCCTACAACAACCCTGTGGAGTAGGTTAGGAGGCTGTGACTGGACAAGGTCACCCAACGAGCTTCATGACTGAGTGGGGATTTGAACTCTGATCTCCCAGGTCCTAGTCAGACACTAATCACTAACACCACACTGGCTTCCTAGATTACTTCTGCTGTAGGGCAGCCATATAAATTAAGTAGACAAATATTGGGAAAGCAAAATTTCCCTTAGAGAAGGATCTGAAATATTTTCCTTGAACCTTGAATTTGTTTTATTCTGGATTGTTTTATCTGATGTTTTAATGTGTTGTAATGGGACCCAGGTGGCACTGTGGGTTAAACCACAGAGTCTAGGGCTTGCTGATCAGAAGCTTGGCGGTTCGAATCCCTGCCACGGGGTGAGCTCCCGTTGCTCGGTCCCAGCTCCTGCCCACCTAGCAGTTCGAAAGCACGTCAAAGTGCAAGTAGATAAATAGGTACCACTCCAGCGGGAAGGTAAACGGCGTTTCCGTGTGCTGCTCTGGTTCGCCAGAAGCGGCTTTGTCATGCTGGCCACATGACCCGGAAGCTGTCTGCGGACAAACGCCGGCTCCCTCGGCCTATAGAGCGAGATGAGCGCCGCAACCCCAGAGTCGGACACGACTGGACCTGATGGTCAGGGGCCCCTTTACCTTTTTTAAACCAATCTGAGATTTCCCCCCCCTTTAAAATATAAAGTGGCATAGGAATGAAATGAACAATACTAATAATAAATTTCATTGTAAAAAAAATGAATTGCCTAGACATTCTGTTGTGACAACCGAAACCTAAGGTGCCATTTGGGAGGCAATTGGCTAATACAGTATATGAGTATCCAACAATGATCTGATTTAAACTAAAAGGCAGAAGTCAATTACAACATGCCCATTCAGAGAGAGAGAGTCAACATGTTTGAAAAACTAAATTCTTTCATCAAAGGCAACCAAAATGTAGGTTCTGCTTCACCATGTAGTGAGTCAGTTGTTTACTAGAATGTAAGCCTGAAAATATATTGGGCAAGTTGCTCTGTATTGACTAGAAAAGGAGCAATTTGTTAAAAGCAGTGTGGGAAGCAGCTGATCATTTGAAAGGCCAGCAAGAAAACCTTAATCAGTTTCAATCACATTTACATTTTACTTCTCAAGTTTAAGGAGTACATTTTCTCTCCTAAAAGCAAAAGCACATTTTTTAAAAGGATTTTTTTATATACTGTAAAGCACTTGATCCCACTTGGATTAGAGAATTAAGAGTCATTTCATTTATGTATTAAGTTAGAAGATTTTTATACATTTGTCATTTCAATTATTATTTGTTCTTTTCTGCTGTCTTTCGTTGCGAAGCTGTTCAAAATGGAAAAAATCCACTGAAAATTAGTGCCGTTGTCAACGCTCCAAGTAGCTTGTCAACGAAAAAAGGCAAGCTAAACAGAAGGAACCACCAGAAATATGGTTAAATGTGTACAGAGCTTTTAAAGGAAAGCCCATACCGCCTAGGGAAGAAAATTATGTATTGGGCGTTTTATAGAAACATTTTTGTTGCAAAACTTAAAGCTTCTTGACATATTGACTAAGGGGGGGGGGTCAAAGAAATCTACTTTCAATAAAGAAGCAAACCATTTAAATTGTCACACAGAGGCTGTCAACAACACCCAGTTATGTAACAGCCATCCCATCCGAAATGAAGTGTTATTGACACCATTAACCTTCCCAAGGAAAATATTTCCTTTCCTTTCTTTAAATATTTCCTGGTTTTTCTGTAAGGTTGGTTCAAAAGAGCCCAAAGAAAGTACGGTAAGATCTCCAGCAAGCTAATTCTCCAGAAAAAAAAATGAGATAAGAACAAAGCTCAAAATCAAAATAAGACAAATCCTAAACATTGCCAGCTGGTTCATATTTTTCAATGGCAGTTATATTTAAGCAAAAAGGCAAGTAAGTCCCTGTACAGTACAAGGCCCTATACAAAAATCTAGTCATTTGTAGCCTCGCACCCAATAATTTAACGAAGACATCAACCTGGTGTCAGAAGCAAAACATTCAAGAATGCAACTGAACTATACATAATGTATAAACTGAAAGGTTGCCTATGACTGGCTTGTGTCCAATACAACACGCTCAAATGCTTTCAACTAAACCAGTTGACAGAACACACTCCTGAGCCACCTTTCTCCTTTCCCCTGCAAATTCCTTCTGTGTTTGACTCCTCACCACTGGAAACCTCAAAAGCCAAATGCTTCCACAGATTCAGAGGCTGATTGAAGTACACTAGGTTTCAGGAGTTTGCTGCCGTTTTTTCATACCGTAATTCTAAGTCCCAGGGCAGCCAACCCCAGACTAGCCTCTCATAAGGAAATCCTTGTGTAATCGCCCTGTTATGTGCGTACGCACGCATGTGCATGTGTGCATTAAGCACAGAGCATGAGTTCTGGAGGAGACGATGGCCGTAATGGTACAGAGGAACCTGACACATCTGCCATTACCCTGCATGCTGCGGGAAACCGCACATGGGCAAAGCCAAGTGACACTGTGCCAGGGGTGCCAACTTGATTAAAATATTGGGGGAGAGGGCAGGTAAGCCCCACCCCACATCGCAACAAGGTGTGGCACATGCACACCATTTGAATGGCAATCCCCGTCAACTTTAGGGGGGCCCCACCCCCTCCAATATTTTATGGGGGCGGGGGGGGGAGAAGAGACCTCGGGCCCCTAGGAGTTGGCTCATGGTTTCATCCACCCAATAATTGCCCCTTTCCATAGATGCAAAGGATGCCGCCAAGACTCTGACTGCCTCGAGGAAATGACATAACAATGCCATGGGTGCGTGTGCGTATTCCTCCTCCTCCTCCTTCTCCTCCACCACCACCAGCAAAACTGACTCACGTTTGCATCCTGTATCTTCCCCTGTGGCCAAGATGCTGTGGGAAGGGCGAGCGCGCGCCTGGCGGCGCCCAGCAAAGCAAGCAGCCCACGCAAACAAAAGCAGCACCTCTCCCTTCCATCCTCCTACCTGCCGTGGGAGGAGCAGCAGCAAACAGCAAATAAACACAACACCCACCCCAGGCATCCTTCCATTCAACTCACCTCCAGCAACGCCGTCCGCAGCAGGGCACCTGCGCGAGGGGTGGAAGGAGAAACAAGGCCCGGGGGGAAGGGCGGAGAGGTTGCCAGCCGCCGCTGCTGCGCTCCGCTAGGCGAGGACTCGGCGCCCGCCTTGCTCTCCTCCATGCAGCGAGCGACACCTCTCTCTGTGGCGAAGGATGCTGAGGAGAGGAATGGAGGGAGGGAGAGGCTGCCCCAGTCCTTGAAGAACAGCCCCCCACCCTTTCGTCTTCCCTTCAACCTTTCGTCTTCCTAATCCTTTTTTTTTTTTCCCTGCCTCCCCTCTCTTCTCTCTCGCGCGCGCTCCCGGCAGCCGCCTCAACGTCCCCTCAGCCTGCGCCTTCTCTGGCGCCTGGGCGCGGGCATCATCTTCCTTGTTGACGAGGCTCCTCCGTCCTGGAAAAGGCGGGAGAGAAAGGAGGAGGCAGGGAGGGAAGGAAGGAAGGCGAGAAAGAGACCCGCCTGTGCTCAAGGGAGAGGCAGGCCCAAGGAAGCAAACACAGCAGCAGCAGCAGCTTTCGCCTCAGCGAAAGGCTGCGGGCGGCGAAGGCGAGAGCGCCAAAGCGCGACTCGGTGCCATGTTCTCCGGGGGCAGCGCCGAGGAGGAATGGAGAGAGACGGGGCGGCTGAGGGGAGGCGCGCGCGGCGTTTAGCTGTCCAGGGCGGTGCGGAGGGAACGGGAGGGGCGCGTGGCGCTGAGGTGAGAGAGAGGCGAGACGGGGCTTTAAGGAGAACCGCAGCAGCTTGCGCAAACAGACGCTCTCCAAGCGCGAAAGCCGCCGCCGCCGCTACATTCCTTCCTCGTCGCCTCTGCCTTTTTGCTTCCCTCGCAGCTGCTGCAGCTGCTGCTGCCTGTGGGTGGGGAGCTAACCCTAACCTCCACCTCTTTGCAGGGGCTGCGGAGGGAGAATTGTGGGTAATCCAGCTGCGCTCCTTCTCTCGCTCTCTTGGGGTCTTTCTGCCTCTCCTCGTCGAACCCGCCTTCCCCCCTCGGAAGCCACGGCGGACGCCGCCCCCTAGAGCAGCAGCCCGGGAGCGCGGCAAGGAAGGCGTCCGGGCGCTGCCAGCTGCCGCCAGGAGTCTCCCTCCGATCCCTTCCATAAAGGGAGACCTCCCCATGTGGGGGTGTTTCTTTAAACTGTTTTTACATAGCCCTCCAACATTTCTCCGATGAAAATAGGGATATCATGTCCTATACATCTCCCGGAAGTTCTAGTTACAGGTAGGTAGCCGTGTTGCTCTGCCATAGTCGAAACAAAATTAAAAATTAAAAAAAAATCATTCCAGTAGCACCTTAGAGACCAACTAAGTTTTTTATTGGTATGAGCCTTCGTGTGCATGCACACTTCTTCAGGTACACTGAAACAGAAGTCACCAGACCCTTATATATAGTGAGAGAGTGGGAGGGATATTACTCACTGTTGTGGAAGCTGTACGCCGGCTCCCTCGGCCTATAGAGTGAGATGAGCACCGCAACCCCAGAGTCGTCCACGACTGGACCTAACGGTCAGGGGTCCCTTTACCTTTATATATCTCTTATACATCTTAGCAAGCCTAAAGGATTGTAGATGATGAAAATTAAAATTAATTATTTTTCCTACTTTCTGTGATGCTAGTCATTGTTTGGAGGGGGGACTTTTATCCATTTCCACAGTCACACAATCAATCAATCAATCAGCTGAACTGGGTTCCACACAATCACAAAAACAAATTAACCAAAAAAGCCTCAAAAACAAAAACGCATGTCAGGACCAATGGTACCAAATAGTATGGGAAACAGCCTTACTAGAAAAATTAACCAATAAGCTGAAACTGACACGGGGACAAATAGAAGAAGACACCTTCACCCTGGTATGGCTCCCCTTTATCACAAGACAATGACAAAAATCTACCAACAGCATACAAATCAATATGGCTAACCTGATCCAAAACACCCACCCACCCCACTCACACATGAAAACAAAGACCACCACAGCCAATCACAAATGAACAACCACACCCTAGGCCAACCCCAACCTCTCTCACCACCAAAGGAACACAAGCAAAACAAAGAGAACCTGCACAAGCAACGCTGACATCAAACCCAACATATATTAAGTAAAATAGAAACACCGTCACCCTATCCCACCCCCAACTGCCAACCTCTTTCTCCCTATTTCTTCCCAATGTCTCAACAAATGAAACTGATTTGTAAAAATGATACATGTAAAAATATGAGAGAGAGATTGCACATACTTTTGTAAATTAAGAAATCTTAAATAAAAAAATACTTCAAAAAAACAGCAAAATAAATAGCAAAACCAAAAGCACCAAATACACCAAAAATACGTTAATCCGTTCCGGAAGTCCGTTTGACTTCCGAAATGTTCGAAAACCAAGGTGCGGCTTCTGATTGGTGCAGGTGCCTTGGAAACAATAGCCGACAGCTGCATCGGACGTTCTGCTTACTGGAACACTTACTTCCAGGTTTGGGAACCAAGGTGGGAACCAAGGTGTTTGAGAACCAAGGTACCACTGTAGGTCTCCTTCAAAGAATAACATGCTGCATAAGTGCTGGAGATGCAATTAGGTCTTTCCTATGTGACGGACCTGTAAAAGGGTAAAAGAGTATTGGGACATAATTTATAATGAATTGGGGAAAAAAATGTTTCCAAAAAAACAACAACCCAAAGTCCTTTTCGTTGGGGATAATTCAGATGGAAATCCCCAGGTGTCAAAAAAGGTAATTTATGTATGCCACTATGGCGGCCCGTGTTTTGTTATCCGAAAAATGGAAAATGAGTGAGGTCCCAACTAAAGAAAAACAGCACCTTAAACTGATGGAATATGCGCAGCTTGCAGATCTAACTTATAGAACAAGATAACAAGAAGAGCATTTGTTTAAAGAAGATTGGAAAATGTTTGTTGAATATATGGGGGGGGAATTGTGTGCACTTGAAAATGTTGGCAGCGCTAAGAAATTCAACAGTGCGAATAAGTTTTGATGGAAGTAATAATGGAATACTGAATGGTTTAGTTTATATAAAATATGCAGGGATTTATGTTATGCAAAATGAACCATGGAAAGAGATGAAGGGAAGTCACTGATATTTTAAGGTTGTTTAAATGAATATTCTAAATTGCAAAACAGAAAATTTAATAAAAATTATAGATATATAAAAAGAAAATAGGGGTGTCCTATTATTTTATTATTATTATTATTATTATTATTATTATCACTATTATTATTATATTATCACTGCACCACCAATCAGACTGGGTTGCCCCAGCCACTCTGGGCGGCTTCCAACATATAGAAACATAGAGTTGGAAGGGACCACGAGGGTCATCTAGTCCAACCCTTTGCAATGCAGGAATCATTTGCCCAACATGGGGCTGGAGACCATAATCCATGACCCTGAGATTAAGAGTCTCGCTGAGCTAGCCCAGTGATTTTTGATATATAAAAACATAATAAAATATTAAACATTTAAAAAAAAACCGTATACAGGACCACCTTCAGATGTCTTCTAAAGGTTGTATACTTACTTATCTCCTTGGCTCAAGGGCCACATAACTCCATACCCTGTGATGGAAATATGGATATCCTACCATACATTTCTCTGATGAAAATAGGGACGTCCTTAGGAAAAGCAGAACATTCTGGGATCAAATCAGAAACCGGGATGGCTTCTGTAAAATCAGGACAGTCCCTGGAAAATAGGGACACTTGAAGGGTCTGTTTTTATTAAACGTTTTCTTGGGTTACAAAAGCACATACATCATCTCTATTTTAAAGTTCTTAAAGTCCTTTCTAAAGCTGAGTTCTATTCTATCCCCAAGGTTATTGATGTATTTTAAATGGACAAAAAAGGCTGAAATAATTGAACCCAGTGATACTTACTTCCAAATAGACATGCAGAGGATGACACTTGTAGGATTTCTTAACAGTAAAACCATAAATAATCTGAGTTATGTGACCCATAATATGTACTCTTGCTTAAGCAGTGCTTTACTTTGTCAGAAGGATGTCAACACTGACTGTGTACACATTACTCTTTTAAAGCAAAGTGGTTCCCCCCCCCAACTGCAATTCAAATCGCATTTGCACATTGTTGACCACATCAGTACAGTTAGATGTGTTTTCCATGTGGCCTGTCCACAAACACACACACACAGAGAGAGAGAGAGAGAGAGAGAATACATAGATACTGTATATTCATATGATGTACATTTTCAAATCGGAGTGAAAACGGTTTGGTGAGGAAATGCATCAAAACGCGGCATTTCTCATGAAACTGCAGGATAGGTCTGGATTGTGGCTAACGTACGTACCTGTCTTCACAAACCAGCGGTGGGAGTATACTGGATACAGAGTAAACAGGTAAAAAGATAAAGGTTAAGGATCTCTGGACGGTTAAGTCCAGTCAAAGGCGACTATGGGGTTGTGGTGCTCATCTCACTCTCAGGCCGAGGGAGCCGGCGTTTGTCCACAGACAGCTTTCCGGGTAATGTGGCCAGCATGACTAAACTGCTTCTGGCGCAACGGGACACCGTGACCGAAACCAGCATTCCTTATGATAGTTTCAGGATACAGCAGGCAGGTTATACACACACACACACACACACACACACACACACACAAAGTGGCTAGTGGTCACCTCTAGGGAACCTCATTTTACCACCTGCCCATCCTGAGGTATATTGGGCTCCCAGTTCCATAAACACCTTAACCGAAGAGGGGTTTGATCTTGGATCCCCCTTCGGAAACCTCAGGCCTGGCAGCTTGAACCCATGATTTGTTTTGTTGTGGGTTAGCATGACTGGCTGATTATAAAGGTTTTAACATACAGCTGGATTTGGCTTATCGCCAAATACTGGGATTGGTGCTTTTGAGTGCAAAACAGAGCAATGAGAATAAATGGCTCGCCGTTTATTTTTATTTTTTTATGAGATATGGGCTGTACCCTTTAATAGCAGCTAAGCAAGGCTTTCCTGTCTGCCTCGACAGTGGGATCAGTCAAAGCCATGTCTAGCAGTCAGGAAGAAGCCACTCCTGTGATGGACAGGCTACAGACACACAGGGAAACTGTTGCCCGAGGGTTGACAGGCTTGCGTCCCCAACAATACACCATATAAAACAGAGATGGCACTTCCTTCTGTTGTACCTCAGGCAGAAACAAGGAAATGGGGAAAGAACAATGTGGGCAAAATTCACTGAATATTGCAATACTACCTGAGGTTAAAAAGATGAGAGTTACAGGCATTCATGCTATTGTGGAACCCAGCAATGTGCTCTCGGAGGTGGTAATCCTATACGTACTTACTTGGGATTAAGTTGCATTGAACTCAGTAGGACTGACTTCTTAATAAACATGCATAGGGTGTGATCAGAGTTGTAGCTCAACAACATGGCGGCAGGAGACCATAGAGTTGGCTACCTCTGCTTAAAGTCTCATTCTCGTTTTGATGTTGTTTTCATTATTATGAGTCAACCTCTGAATCCAAACCCAGCATTGGCCTTTCTATCACTAGACAGCGCTATAGACCATGGATCAGCAAACTAAGACCCATGGGCCACATCAGGCCCAATTGCCTTCTGAATCCGGCCCACGGACGGTTCGGGAATCACCGTGTGGATCACCAGCATGTGCGTTCTTTCCCTCTCCCTCCCTCTTCCTCAAGTGGCAGCAGTGCCGCCGCCTCCTCCCTCCCTCCCTCCCTCCTCCTGGCTTCTCCCCACCCTGCCTAGAGGAGGAAGGGGGCTGGACTTTGTTGGTGCCAGCAGCAGCAGCGCTGGAGCGGCCGCCATTTTAAGCAGCCCCTCTCCAGAGCCCTTTCATGCGCCACTCATCGTCCCACCACCACCACCAGCAGCCCCTGCCGCTTGCAAGACACAGGTAAGCAGCCACCAGGGCTCGTTGTGCTCTTGCATCACCCCCCCCCCAAAAAAAATATAGTCCGGCCCTCCACAAGGTCTGAGGGACAGTGGACCGGCCCCCTGTTTGAGGCAAGCATTCTTTGGTAAGAGAACCCTAGTGTTGTAGCCCTGTGCTGCCGGCCATGGCAGAGTTCAGTGGAGGGAGAAGCCAGCCAACCAGCTGAAGCTCAGGGGGTACTTGCCTGGAGGCAGAGTTGGTATACAAGTTCAAGTCCACTCCTAAGGTCAGCCGTATCTCATTTCACGTAGTCAGATGATCCGGGGGTCAAGAAAGACGAGAGTCCAAGGTCACAAGAAACAGCAAGGCCTGGCCAGGAATCACAGGTGTTGTTTCCAGCAACTGACTGAAGTTGGAAACCCTGCTTAAGAAAGTTGGTTCTCCTCAGGAGCAAGAAGGCTGATCAGCAGCAGGTGAAGTCACTCCACCTTCTGCTCCTTCGACTCCTGGCCCATGACACCCAGCGAAGATTTACCCTCACAAAACATGCAGCAAAGTAAAAGGTGGAAATATAGTATGTAAAACCTTTTAAATGTGCCCTTCCAGTGAGCCCCTAAATATCCCCATTTAAAAGCTATTTCCAAGCTATCCCACTTCACCAGCATAGAGATAGATCACATGTTTGTTAAGCCATAAAATGGTTTACTTACAAAACTCTTCAAAGTCAGTTTCATGTGCTTTTCCATGCAGCAGTAAAAAAAAAAATGCACTGGCAGTCAAAATGTTGCTTAGTTACAGAAAGTAAAATTTTCTAAACAATTAGTATATAAAAAACACTAGTTTCAGACTCCATTCTGGTCTGAAACAAAAAAAGGCTGGTTGAATCCATGTGCTAGAACAACATGTAACACCATATGGGTTTTGTTGGAATTGATTGATGTTATTTTACTATAAAATTAATAACATGTTCTTTTTTAAAAAAAAAGTCTTATTCTCTCTCAGTCTATAACATCAAACAAATTCACCAGCCATTAATTAAAATGTTTATTTGCTAGCAAATAATTGTTGGTTTGTTATAGAACTTTACTACCCTATTCCAAATTTTGGAGAGATAGAGAAATTGTACTTGGAAGCTATATTTGTATGAAACCCTTAAAATATAAAGATTGTGTATATGAAAAAATATCAGTACAAACAGTATGTTTTTAACCAGTAAGAAGTACACATTTCAAGGTTTCTAGAGTCATTTTAAGAAAAAGCACCGAGCCATTTGTGCTACATGCTTCTGAGTTCACTTTGAGGAATTTCTCTCACACATAAATGTATGCGCTACTCAGCTTCATCTGACAAATGCTGGAGAGCACAATAAATTTTATAACATCAAGTTCAGAGAGGGGTCATGTCAGGCCAGGTTTGTGCCTGTGCATCAAGCACATGGGCTCCAGCATGGGGATAAGAGCAGGCTAGATCATGGCAATAATTAATTTAAAAAAACAAAAATGAAAAGGGGATCTGTAATATTTTTAGCTAATGAAAACAACTGCAAAAAGATGGGTCTATTTGTAATAAAATATGTTTGCCAGGGCAGGGACGCCCAGCTATAGTGAGATCTATCTCCACATGAAAAATGGCTATTGCCTAGAAGATAAGCTTTTAGGATTAGATCCTTTTAAGCTGTTTCTAGTTTTTGCGTGTGTGTTTTCAATGGACTAAATACGATTATTCAAGTACATTCAAATAAGATGCTGCCATCTGTTCTGTACGAGAATTGATATAGTTTGAGATAGAGTTCTACAGTATGGATAATCAAATACTGATTCATACCCGCCGCTGATCTTATTTCTCAGATTGCCATGTGGATCCTACAGCTGATGTTCACAGTTGATGTACATGATAAATGGCTTAGAAATGGACTATTTATACTGTGGCGTTTGCCCTTCCTAGGGAATACATATATGAGCAGGAGATAGTAAGGGGTTAAGTGGCTGACCCTAGGCTGACCAATAAACAGAGGGAGGAGGAGCTAGGGGCAGCTAAACAGAGTCAGTTAGAGTTAGAGAGTGGGTTAAGAGCAGTTGGTTGAAGCAAGTGGGTTGGTGGGTGGTCGTTGATTGTGTGGGTTGGTGGTGAGGGAGAGTGGTGAGCGTAGGTGGGTTGGTGGTGAGGGAGAGTGGTGAGCGTAGGATGAGGACAGGGTTGTAACCAATATCTTAAGTTGTTAAAATTTTAAATAAACACTTATTATTTTGTTTTAAATCGCACCCTGACTGTGACAGTGATTACCAGGGAGGGGATCCTGGTTGGTGGCAGTGAAGCGCCGTGGTGGCACAGGGATCAATAGTCCGTTAAACGACCGGGGACCCTGTGTGATCGCCACATATACCATACTGATGTGTCCTTATAAATAGAGAAGTTTGTCTGTGCTGGCTGTTTTTGCCAGGATAGTTTATGTGGCCAACCAGTGTCTGCCATACACACTGCAAGAAACAGGCAAAAATACCTCGGAAGTCAAGCGCCTTGTGAGTCAAATGTTTTATCTCCTTAACGCTGCAAACCCGGAAGTGAGTGTTCCGATTTGTGAACATTCTTTGGAACCCAAACGTCTGGTGCAGGTTCCGTGGGTTCCGAACTCCTGCAGCCAATCGGAAGCCGCGCCTTGGTTTCCAAACATTTTGGAAGTTGAACGGACTCCAGAAGATGGGCATCCTGGTTTTTTTGCTGCAACACGATGGAGGGTATGTACGCGCTGCTGCAATAAATAATCAAGTTCTTACAAATGAAGAAGGGGTGTGGATTCCTACTCATCCCAAGAAAAAAAAGTTGCAATTTGCACGCTGATCAGTTGCTGTTTCACTAAGCTGGCAACGGTCAGCCTTGTGAGCAGGCTTCCCTCCCTCTCATTCCTCTGCATCAGGGCTGCTTCTCAGCTGTTCAGCAGTTATCAGAGTTATGAGGGACACAGCTGGCTGTCACATAAGCCAGAGTTTCATAAAAGAAATATAGAAGCAACTTGACATTTTCAAACACTTATGAGTAAGATGGTTCAAGAGCACAGGCTAAATATATTTTCTGAATGAGAATGCACACAAATAGAAACTGAAGCTTTGCTACCTTTTAGAAGAATGTCTCTGTGTTCCCTTTTTGTCACATTCATGTTTTCACAGGCACTCGGGACCAAATTATTCATGATATGGCAGATTTACAATTGTTACTTCTGACTTTTTGTCAAACTGCAGTCTCTTGCAGAGCTATAAATTAAATTAGCATGCAGAATGAGAAGTGTGGTATTAGTTAGTTAATTTGTAAACTCCTCCCTTCTGTACTAGATGCCCGAGTCATACAAACAGTCACCCTATAAACTCAGAAACAGGACCCATTGAGTTCAATAAGACTTCAATGAAAATGCATATAGGATTTGTGGGATGTTTGTGGGACTGCCTGTCTCCAGCCACTTAGGAACTAACTCCCTTATGGGATAGTTCCACATGTGTATATAGTTTTGCAACCTAAGTCTGCCTTCAGCGATCCAACTGTGAACTGAATGATTGTGAGTAAACTACTTTTATATTGACTTCAATAAGACTGCCATGCCTATTCCTTTTAAGAGGGACAAGAAGGGATCTTACCAGAAATATTATATTGAAAGGCTCAGACGAGCCTTCAACAAGCAAACTGTTGTGCATTTAAAGGGGAATGTTACTCTGCTAAGATATAGAACTTGCTGACGCAAAATAAAAAAAATAATTAAAAAATCCTTCCAGTAGCACCTTAGAGACCAACTAAGTTTGTTCTTGGTTTGAGCTTTCATGTGCATGCACACTTCTTAAGATACATGAAAGTTAGGAAGGATATCATCAAACAATATATCCTCTTCTGCATCCCTGAGCATTCCCACAGGATTGCAGCCTTTTTCATCTGAATACAGAACATTAATGGGGGGTAAGCTGTAATGTGGTATGCACCATTTTCACAATACTTATTTAACAAATGTGTAACCCACATTTCACACTTCCAAGGCAGCTTTGTACTAGGATCACAGTCCCGGCCTTCCTTTAGTCACACACACACACACACACACACACACACACATATATATATATATATATATATATATGCACATGGCACCCTAACACTTGTTTAATATAATGACTTCAGAGGAGCCAGTCTCACTGAAGAGTTCAAGGATATGCCACTTCATATATTATCAGCATCCAGAGAATGCAAGAAGCTATGTTCTCCTCCTTCCTGGGACAGAATGTCTTCAGCATGAGGGACCTTTCAAATCCTCCATACTATTAATGAGAAGCTCTGATACATCACATTATTACAACAGCTTTCTGACCTTTCACGGTCCCTTGAGGCACCCTAGGGCAAGTTGCAGTAATGATGTCCTTCAGTATAAGAACTCCACTATCCATTTCTGGATATCAAAACTTTTATCATTAGAGGGACTGCATCTCCTGAGCAAGCATAGAATCCATTTTAATAGGAAATATAAAGTTTCCTCTACAGATCTAACTACACAGATCATAACCTTCCTTTCCTAGAGTTTGTTCACACTCCTCTAGCATCTTAACATCCTAACATCAGAAGGTGTGCTCACATGTACACACAGGTACACACATCTTCCCATTATTGGATTCATGACATTTGATTCATGGCAACTGATCTGCCATTCCCAAGTCATTAACTCAGCTTTCATAGATAGATCTATGCTTTAGAATAAGCCAGTAATGTGTAACAATATAGAGATAACCTGTTTTCAATATGGCCTTAGAGTATTGGGAAACCAGCCAGATGATAGGAATCTGGGCATCCCAACAGTAGCATAGCGTAGGTTGTTGGTGCCTGGGGCAGGCAAGCTGCTGATGCCGCCAGAGTGCCCCTTCAATGGAGCCAAGTGGGGATCCAGTGCACTGCCTGCCTGCCTGCCTGCCTGCCTGCGCAGGAGGAGCCTGGCCAGCTGACAGTTCTTGGCAGATGAATCACCCTAATGCCAGCGGAGAGGAACACTGGGTTGGGGTTGCCCCTTGCCCATCTCCCTCCCTCCATGACCGCTCACCATGGCCCTGGGTTGTTCTGCTGCCTTTGCCAGGACGGGGCAGGGATCCCTGTGGAAGCTGGTGCCTGCATGGGGGTGCCTGGTTGCACTCCCTCATAATTTTGTGCCCAGGGCCTCACCCCCTGCCCCCATGCTACGCCACTGCACCCTAAATTTAGGAATTTTGAGTCCCTAGTACTGCACATATTGCCTCAGGCAAACGGGTCTGCTAATTCTTCCTATGACAGAAACTGGGCATGGCATGGTTACGCTGAAGTCTACTTTTGGGGGTGTTTGGAAAGGAATGATGTCTGGGTTTTCTGAAACCCCATTCTGAAACACTGTTTGGTGAGTTCTCCCCACCCAACTGCCTGGTCTCTTGATTCAGTGATGCTTATGGGAGAGAAACATCATCAATTTTCTGCTGCTCTGTTTTGAGCCTGCCATGTCTTTTCCATACCAGGGGTACTAAAAATACTTTTTGGTGTGACCTTCATTTTCACTTGCCTGAGAAGCAGAAGAGACACATCAAAATAGTCTCTGATGTTATCTTCACTAACTCTCGTTCCCAAATGGGAACAAGCAGAATGGCACTTTGTTATTTGGGTATCAACAAATAAAAGTGAGCAATGGAAAGGGGTGCATACGCACATATGAGGAAGTACCAGGCTAGAATTGTGGCTACGTTTCACTCCCCCCCCCCCAAAAAAATAACTTTTGTGGAGCGTTCCAACTTTGGAAACTGTCTCTGACTGCTCTTGCAGCAGGGTACTACTACTACTAATTATTATAATATATATATATATATATATATATATATATATATATATATATATATATATATATATATATATATATCCCACCCATCTGACTGGGTTTCCCGAGCCACTCTGGGCAGCTTACAGCATATATAAAAACACAACAAAGCATCAAACATTAAAAAGCAGAATATCCTATGCAGGCAACAAACCAACCAATGAATCAATAGAAACCAATAATAGAAAATAATAATAATAATAATAATAATAATAATAATAATAATAATAATAAACAGTTTACAGTTATACCTAAATTAAACTAAACCCAACTAAACATTTACCCAACCCCAACCCGACAGAAACAAAACAGAGGAACCAAAATTAGAACTGTTGCCCCAACCCAAGAGTTGTTCCAGCAATGTCCCGGTGGCCTCCCAGGAGTCTCTTTTAGCTGTTCAAGGTGAGTCTGGGCCCCGCCTCCCAGGCCAGGTGGAAAAGGACCTTTAGCAGGGAGCGGTCTTCCTTCCAGCACTCACAGCATGGTTCCCCAGATCCTCTGGGAACAAAGATTATGTGGGATGTGAAACACATGGCAGTCAAGTACAAATTTCCTAGAATGGACATGCTAGGAGATGCTTTGTACCGGCCAGAAGAAAACTTCCTGTTTCCTCCTGAGCTGGGACAAACTTCCTTTGCATGTGACTAGAGGTGGGTGTGGCCTAACCTGGGCAGGGGAGCACAACTCCTTCTTTTGCTCTGTCCTCCATTTTGTCTTTTCCACGTGTAAGCAGAAGTGACTGCCTGTCTGCCATCACTTGGGACTAACTCCCTTGCGGGATAGTTCCACATGTATATATATTTTTGTAACCTAAGTCTGTCTTCAGGGATCTAACTGTGAACTGAATGAATGTGAGTAAACTACTTTTATATTCAGTTTAATAAGATTGTCGTGTATATTCTTTTTAAGAGGGACAAAAAGGAATCTTACCAGGAATCTTATATAGAGGTTCAGACGAGCCTGCAACAAGCAAACTGCTGTGTGTTTAAAGGGGAATGTTTAAACTCTAAGACATAGAACTTGCTAACGCAAGTTAGGAAGGATATCATTAAACAATATATCCTCTCCCGCCTCCCTGAACATTCCCACAAATTAACCTCATAGCCACCTCTTCTGATGCTGATGCTCCGCTGACCTCTGCAACCGAAATTATGGTGCAGACCAACAAAACAGAAAAAATGTCCAGCCCCCACATTCTGGTTCTGATTCTCAAATGGCTGCTGTAGCATCCCAAACTGAAAAGCTGCATACAGAAGTGGGATGAGCAGTTCAGATCACTGGAGGGGGAAAAACTCCACTTTAACAACCTGTATGGAAGAAGCTAACAGAACAGTGAGGGAAATCCTAGAACTAGGGATCTGCCATACAGACAGCATCAGGTGTCTCATAAACAGAGACATCCAGGTACGTTTAGACAACCAGTAAACAGGAGGAGATAGTGAAATATTCGCATCAGAGGTGGGGCGACTTTTGAAGGTGACCCAGAAACTACAATTAATCCAGAATGCGGCAGCTACACTGGTGACAGGGAGTGGTCGCCGAAACCACATAACACCAGTCCTGAAAGACCTACGTTGCCTCCCAGTACGTTTCAAGCACAATTCAAAGTGTTGGTGCTGACCTTTAAAGCCCTAAACGGCCTCAGTCCTGTATACCGGAAGGAGCATCTCCACCCCCATTGTTCAGCTCGGACACTGAGGTCCAGCTCCAAGGGCCTTCAGATGTCAAGGTAATAAACAACTATCTGACTTTTAGAAGATATCTGAAGGCAGCCCTGTATTTTTAATGTTTGATGTTTTATCGTTTTTTTAATATTCTGTTGGGAGCCACCCAGACTGGCTGGGGAAACCCAGTCAGATGGGTGGGGTATAAATAATAAATTGTTGTTGTTGTTGTTGTTGTTGTTGTTGTTGTTTAGAATTTTAACAGAGAGGGCAGGGAAAGCTGTTTTTTTTTGTTTTTTAGGGTACTAGTAGAAGACCCTGATCTCCAGTGAGCTAGTTTCCTCATCAAGATACAGAGCAGGTGCATAGGAGTCTGGCCCTAAACCTATAGAATCAGCTGCCTTGAAGTAGCAGTTGTTTAAAGCTTTGCATGATACATTTCCAGGGTTGCCCTGTCCTCCTCTGCTCTTTGCCCTATCTCTACAACCAACATACTACAATAGCATACAGCCATTGAGGGATACTGAGGAAAGGGCAAAGAATTGTGTTGTTGATGGCTAGACCAGTGGTTTTCAAATATACTATGCCATACTGATCTCTGATGTTGCAAAGCAAGAAGGTTTTAGTTAGCCGCTACCCACAGAAGCCAAAAGATAAACAAGCACCTGGAACAAACCAACATTTGTTCTCATCCCAAGAAGAAAGCCACCTATGAAGATTACAGGATAGCTAGGTCTGGTTGAAAGCTACCCAGTATAAATGGAAAATGTGTCCTAGACCATATCTATTGCATCCCTGCAGATGTTCATTTAAGAGGAAGATCGATAACAGTGGCCAGGCTGTTTTTCGGAGAAGCATTTGGGTCATGATTGTTCTTGTCTTTGAGGAACCTTGGTAAGCGTCCAAGAAATTTCAGGTTTTCCTGGAACAATTTTTTAAAACCACTGCTCTTAAGAGGGATCTCCCTGGCTGTTCCATTAGATTTCACTCAGCCCTGTCAGTCAGTGCAACAGGTGGCCTGCAGTCTCCGAGGTCCCTAGGAGATGAGATGGGGTGAATCTTCACCTTCCTAGACCTGTCACAGCATGAATAAAATGCAAGATGAGCGAGGAGGCTGTACCTTCTTAACAATGCTCTGCACCTACTAAGAGAGACCTATCCTCGCATGTTGAGGACCATAAGCGAGGACAATTCTCAATGTCCCTTCCAGTTTGAGGATTCCATAAAATTTAAATATGTGGAAATAAGGTACGCTAAGTTCATGTGTGGTGGTGTGGGGAGCTAGGGAGATTGATACTAGCATTGTATTTTCCCAGTTGCACCACAAATCTGTTACTGAGACAGAAAAGATAGTTGTGTTACTTGTCCAACTCTTCTGCATGGATATTAAGGATGAATAATCTTCCCCAATATGATATATTTAAGTGTTTTCTCCAGTAAAGCAGTATAGCTAAATATTCTGAACCAGCAGCCCCCATTCCCTATTGGATTGCGAACTTCAAGCAGGAACCCCGTTGTATATGCCAAGCCTTTCGAGGATAAACAACCAGAGCAAAAATGGATGTTCAAAGCTTTATTCGATAACCAAATGGCACAGCGAGGGTATTCTCTCCCTAGAAATGAGGAATAGAAATTGGAATGAATTATCCTTCCTAAGCAGACTGAAATATACTCAGGGTCTTGTAGTGATTTCATGCTCTTTATTGCAGCTCATAAACAGTGAATGAATCCCCCCCCCCAACCTCAGGCTTTATATACATTATTTACACAACGAGTCCCGTCTGATTGGCTGATTCTGCTTCCCTCCTGGAGCCTGATTGGGCTGTTCCTGCAGGCCAATCAGTTGTAGCATTCTAGGAGCCTACCGGCCCCAAAGGCTGATTAACTTCCTCCTGGAGCCTGATTGGGCTGTTCCTGCAGGCCAATCAGGTTGTTGCATTCTAGGATCCTACCTGCCTATTGTTCTAGGATCCAATGCTTAGTACATAACACAGACTAACCTTTAATTCATGCGCACACAAAGATTGGGTATTCTCTCCCACAAACACACATATCAAGGACCCAGGATAGAGATCTTGTAACAAGCAAAAATAGGAAAAAGGTAGGTGCCTTTTTGGGTTTCAGTTGTTTGCTCTGGTCAGTGTGAGCATCTGGACGGGAGACCACCTGAAAACTGTGTATCATGCCTTGTTTAAATGACAAAAGAAATGTAGGCCATAAACGTAATGAATGAATGAATGAATGCTGTATGTTCCAAGATATCTGTTACAGGTGCTAGTAGTGCCTGAAAAATATATATGCAGAATACCTAAATAAACATATTAAATACCGGTATATTGTTGCAGTGACTCAAAGACTGCCCATAATAATAGATAGTAGAAACAGATTCCTGGGCTTTTAGCCATTGCCATCCCCTGTCCCGAATCATGTCAACTTACTGACAATTAAGGCATTTTGATAGCCTTATCATGTCAACTTACTGACAATTAAGGCATTTTGATAGCAGGGCATCTGAACTCAGACTTGTGATACAATTTTAATCAATGCAGCAACTTAAGGCAGAATTGGAAATATATACTTTTCCAGTCCTTAAGTTGTTGTTCAGTTGTTCAGTCGTGTCCGACTCTTCGTGACCCCATGGACCAGAGCACGCCAGGCACGCCTATCCTTCACTGCCTCCCGCAGTTTGGCCAAAACTCATGTTAGTAGCACTAGTAAAAGCCTGTTACACAGAATACATCAAAATTGTTCTCTCTCTCTTTTCTTAGCACCATGTGCTTTGATCCGATATGCTGCTGTCTGGGTGAGCCACATTAAAAAGAACAGAAAGGGGTGTGGGTGGAAAACCTTCTGCAACTTTAATGTGTTATATTTCTGTTGGCACCATCTCTTCCAACTGAATGGCAGCTTCTCAAACAAACGAGGGGAAAGAAACGGAGATCAATTTGCTCTTTACTGAAAGCCAAATGATGAACCTTGTTTCATCTGACAGAATTCATTGCAAAATTCATAGGGTGCTTTTTTTTAAATGAGAGTCCTTTACCAAATATTGTCACTGAATATCTAGCTCAGATTCAGATCGCACCTTCAAAAGTTTTGATTTGACCTAAATAGAAGTTGCTTTTTATACTCTTGGTATAGTGGTTTATTTAGGCTGCTATTAGACTTCCAGACTGCAGCTTCCTCGGGGACTGAAAGTGTTGGTGGTTGTGGGGAAGTAACCCGATATAGAAGAGGTACCAGCTAAAACGGGGATGTTCCACAGTCCCTGTTTTGCACAAAGATAGATACACACACCACGGTGTGCAAGTGCCAAATGAGTGCTGTTGATCCTTTAAAAAAGCCCAACTTTGCGTCGGTTTAATATGGCTGAGTTCCTACTTGGAGAGCAGCGAAACCTTGCCTTGGTAATTATGCAGATTGACTACTGCAATGTGCTCTTCTAGGGGCTGCTCTTAAAGACTAGAAACATCTGATGGTGCTAGATGTGACAGCCTGCCTAGTCGGAGTGCCTCTATCAGCAAAAGATAAATGCTAACACAAAACAAATAGCTGCTTATTATCTGTAATCTTCTGAATGGCTTTCAATATGTACGTGTGTGTGTGTAAAATTGTATTATCATTTATTATCATTTAATAAAATAAAATTTTATTATCATTCATACCACAGCAGCAGCATAAAGCAAATACAACATGCTTCAATTTTTATTTTTTATTGTTCATCCTTGGGCATGCAGCTATTGAAACACTGCTGAGAAAGAGCGCCATAAATATAGCCCAACCTTCTGATCTCTCCCCCACCTCCCTCTTCCCTGCCGCAAATATTCCCCGTCGGCGCCTATCTCCCAAACCACAAATCACAAAGTCCAGATGCATCTTGAATAAACCCGAGCCGTTTCAAACCAGAAACACCAGATAATTTAATTAATTGGAATACAGCAGATTGGTTATCGGATTATGCAAAGCCAGAGACAGGGTGAAATGCCAAGGGGTGTCCAGCACTTCTTAAGTGGAACGTAATGCCCACAGCTCTCATCAGCCTCGGTACTAATTGATGGAGCTGAAAGCTTTGTAAGAGATGGACGGCAGGCCAGCCTCAAAATATTGTAGCTGAAGCATTTCTGTCTGCTTCCCTTGTGACCCGAGTTTGCAAATCCACGGACAACATGAATTTTGTTTTCATTTCATTTCTTAATTCAAATGCTCTTCAATGGTATTTAATTTAAATGTCCTTTAAATAAGGGGAACGTGGTGTTTTCCCCATGAAATAGACTACAGTGGATGCTCGGGTTGCGAACGCGATCCGTGCAGGAGGCGTGTTTGCAACCCGCAACGTCCGTAATCTGCAGCGCCACATCTGCGCATGCGCGGGTTGCGATTTGATGCTTCTGCGCATGTGCGAAGCATGATTTAGTGCTTCTGCGCATGCGCCAAACCCGGAAATAACCCATTCTGGTACTTTCGGGATTCGGCGCAGTGTGCAACCCGAAAACGTGCAACCTGAAGCGGCCGTAACCCGAGGTATGACTGTATTCTAAAACGTCAACATATTGACTCTGCCAGCTACTTTCCATGGAAGTGAAAACTAAATGTACACATAACATTCTGGCAACTCTTGCCACTCTAGAATGCATTTTGTAATTTTAAACGTGACTTTAGGAAGTTCACAAATCTAATTATCAGAAGCACTAGAGACAACTTATGTATTTGGCAACCAGGAAAGCTAATTGTTTATTAGATACATTTATGCTTATGATATATTTGCTTTAAAATGTATCAAACCTCTTTATTCTATCCTTTTATTTTTAAAAATTGAGTAAGCAATGTTTTTAAACCACTTGGATTGAAAACTTAAGTTGTGAGTTTTGCAGAGCAGAATGTATCAATTTTGATAAGAAATACAGTTGGTTTTCAAACAGCTTAGTTCCCGAACGTTTTGGCTCCTGAGCATCGCAAACCCGGAAGTGACTGTTCCGGTTTGTGAACTATTTTTGGAAGCTGAACGTCTGACAGGGCTTCCACGGCTTCTGATTGGCTGCAGGAACTTCCTGCAGCCAATCAGAAGCCGGTTTGGTTTTTTGAACGTTTTGGAAGTCGAATTGACTTCTGGAACGGATTCCGATTGACTTCCAAAGTAGCAACTGCAGTTCAAGCCTTGGCAATTGCTTGGTAGCCAGGACAGAGCGGTTACATTTGTGTTTGTGTTTGTATGAGAGAGTGTACTTTTTGCTTACAGGAAGAAATGTGAGGTCTGGGATGTGCCCATCAGGTTGGGCCTGTGGCACAGGGAATCTCTCCTGCCCATTTAACAAAACTCCTGGCTACCTGCCCCCCACCCAACATAAATCCTGGCTACACCTGTGTCTAAACCAGCACCCTTTTCCCCACAGCAGGTGATCAGATGCAGGTCATAAAAGTAGGGCTGCCATATTTCAAGAAGTAAAATTCTTGAAAAGGCACTTCCTGGCTCTGTTGTCAGACCTTTTGCTGATTTCCCAAATTCCTCCTGGATGTTATTTTCGCGGCTTGAATTGCCCCCTGGTATTCAGAGCTATACATATAGGGGTAAACGGAAGGTAGAGCTCAACCTACTAGGTGATTTGCAGTAGATCCACCTCTTCCTATCCCACTTTTAAAACCATTAAAACTAGCTGCACTCACCGTATCATGCAGCTCCCATTTCCATAGCTTAACTATATGCAGGGCAAACCCTCAATAAACAGTGCTAAGTATACATCTGGGGCAACACAGCACAGTACAAACAGCAACATTTATATTTCTGTCTGTGTGAACCAGTCTTCTGCTACTATGCCAGACTGCACTTGTACGACAACGACACTTCACATTCCCAAATATCACTTTAGAGATATCCTTAATTCCACTCCCCCATATGAATGTCAAGCTACCATAAGTGAAGAAGTGTGCATGCACACGAAAGCTCATACCAAGAACAAACTCAGTTGGTCTCTAAGGTGCTACTGGAAAGAATTTTCTTATTTAATACACAACAGTTTTGATACATGGAGAAATATAGTCAGCCCTTTGCAATTTGTAGCTTTTCCTCCCAGTTCCGATTGCTCTCTCCTGCCATCTAGAGAGCATGTGTAAAGATCCACATTGAAAAATAATTTTCAGCTCTTAACGTTCACAGTACAGTGGTACCTTGGGTTACATACGCTTTGGGTTACAAACACTTCGGGTTACAAACTCTGCGAACCTGGAAGTAGTTGCTCCGGGTTGCAAACTTTGCTCCAGCATGAGAACGGAAATTGCGCGCTGGCGGCGTGGTGGCAGCGGGAGGTCCCATTAGCGAAAGCGCGCCTCAGGTTAAGAACGGTTTCATGTTAAGAACGGACCTCCAGAACGAATTAAGTTCTTAACCTGAGGTACCACTGTACTCGGATTGACCAGGAACATGTTATATCCTCAAGAGAGACCAGAAGCAAGGGAGGTGAATGTATGTCAATAAGGAGACGTCTTCTGTCTCTTTCTCCCGAAACGGAGGGTTGGTTTTTTCCCGGAAAGTGAGCAGTGCAGGGATGACCTCCAGCCAGCATGGCTAGGAATAGGGCCAGCCCACACGTGAGGTAAGGTGAGGCAACTACCTCAGGTAGCAGAATCCACAGAGGCAGCAGATCCCAAGATAGATATTTCTTCCCCCTCTCGTTCCTGATCTCTTGAGGAGTGGGGATACCATTTTGTGGTTCCCCTCAGCTGCCAAAATGCCTTGGGCCAGCCGTGGCTAGGAATGATAGCATACCCTCCAACATTTCTCTGATTAATAATAATAATAATTTGTTGTATGAGCCCACCGCATACTGTATTTACCGTGGGCGATCTTCAGCTCTTGAGTTCCAGGCAGAGAAACAGACTAGACAGATAGGAAACAACACTTTCTGAAATCCAGCAAGAGTTGCAGCGACGAAAAACAAAACAAAAAACGCGCACACCCAGAAACGACCCATCCCGGTGCGCTTCTCTACACCAAAGCGGTGTTTTGGCTTGCATTGAACCTGATACTGCGCGCAGTTTCCCCGCGCGCAATCATCTCCCCTTTAAGACCCTGCTACGTTAGGAAAGGGTGGTGGTGGAGGGACTACAAGTCCCATAATGCAGCGAAAGTGTCCGCCCCTTTTGGGCAAAGCATGTCGGTTTGAAGCCGGGGAGGAGCTCCATGGAAACATATTCCGCGCGCAGCGGCGCGGGGCGGAGAGGAGAGGAGGAGGAGGAGTCCGCGGCCGCTGCGCTACGAAGGTAGCCGGGGGGAGAGAGAGAGAGCTGGGGCGCTTCCCGCCGCCTCTGGGGAAAGAGGTAAGTTGCAAAGGAGGAGGAAAGTGGATCCGGAGTGTGCAGGGCGAAGCGAGGAAAAGGAGGATCAGCTGCACATCTCGGGGCCGGTGCGATCATTAATCAGTAATCCATCAATTAGGCCAACTGGGACGCAGACCTCGTTTATTGACCGTTGAGGGGCACCGTTTCTATACAGATTATATTTTGCTCTATGTTTTTTAAAAAATCTGGTGATGTGTTGCTTTTATATTTCCAAGAATCCTATCGCTTCTGGGTTTTTTTAAATAGCAATTTTTTATACACCCCCCCTCCAGGTTGGTGTGTGTGCAAATAAGTTAACCTCGCCTAGGGTGCAAAATAGCCTAGCACCAGCACACTGGGCGCCTTGCTTAGGGGTTAATAATAATAATAATGGTGATTTAATTAAGGGGTGAGGATTAGGGATAGGTGGGGATATCTGTTTTGTTATCATCTGTATTGGCCTTTTGTAGCAAGTCTTGGGGATTTGAAAACGGCGAGCACTTGCACTTCTTAAGTGACGGTTTTGTTGTTTCTGCATCTTGGCAATGCTGTATCGGTTTTGTAAGTGTGGGCGTAGCCAAGGGGGGCAGCTGCCCCCCCTCCCCAATCAAGTAAATAAATAAAAATAGTTAACTGACCAATCTTGTTGCAGATAGCTCAGTTCTGCCCCCCACTACCACACAACATAAATCCTGGTTACACCCATATTTTAAAGTTTATATTAATAGTATTTTTTAGAAACTAAATGATTATATACACCAGAATACTAGAGAGGGTCACTAGGAAGAAAGAGGGGTGAGTGGGTTGGAGTCTCAGATGCAGGGAATGGTTGGAAGGAGGAGGAACAACACAAGGGGAAATGATATCGCTGGGATGGATTGAAAATGATATCGCTGCTTTTTTATAATTTTTATTAGTTTTCAATTACAGTCCAATAATAGCCTCATTATAACAATGCCAAATTTTAATACAATTACTAATATCAATCATATGGATACCAAAATACAGTAGCACCTCGGCTTACGTTACCCTTGGGTAACGTAAAATTTGGGTTGTGAAAGCAGCAATCCCGGAAATCTTTAGCTGCATGCGCAGAAACGGTCTGCCGCCATGCATGCATGTACACAAAACAAATAAGGTACTGTGAAAATCCCTGAAATGAGGGGGAATGGACTTTATTAATTATGCAAAAAGTAAGGCTAAGTGCATGAAGTGAATACAGGAAAAAACTGAAGAACTAAACAAGACCTAAATGGGATGCCGGCTACAAACCCCGGCATCCCGTTTAGGTCTTTTTTAGTTCTTTAGTTTTTTCCTGATATCACTTCTGTCTGCAAACGGGGGCCAACCAAGGTGCCCCTGGAACCCTAAATGCAAAGACATCAAGGTGATAGCAGCTGACTTCCACTCAGTTGTTTCTCCCTGGGATCTGTTTTGTAAAGAACATGTGAAGCTGCCTTTGAACACCAAGGGTGTTTCAGCTGTATTGTTTGCTTTGACTTGAAGTGTCTCTCTCTCACTCACTTGGAGGCATTGCCACCTGCTTAACTGGTCCTTTTCTGTGGAAACACCTGGGATTAAAAGGGGGGGGGAGCTGTCAGCAGGTGAAGAGTCTGCCACAGAGTCTGTCCCATTCCTCCAATAAATGGGAGGCGTACTGCTTCTGCAACAGGTGTTCCAAATCACAGCCACTAATTTAGATTAATTGCTTGTTGTCGGAATAAATCATTTCTTTGGTTTATTATTATCCCTCTACTGCCAGTCAGTGTTTGGAGAGACCATGCATTTTGTTACAGGTAGGTAGCCGTGGTGGTCTGCCATAGTAAAAAATAAAATAAAAAAATCCTTCCAGTAGCACCTTAGAGACCAGCTAAGTTTGTTCTTGGTATGAGCTTTCGTGTGCATGCACACTTCTTCAGATACATTTTGTGAGAGTAGAGACTGGGATTTTAAATAGAGAATTTTTTTAGCACCTTCACCAAATTCAAAATTCCCAGGATTCTTAAGGGTAAGCCATGGCACAGATATTCCTCTGGGCCCTATTAGAGATGGAGTAATCTCATTGACTCCGTTTTCTTTCTTTTTTTGACGTTTTGCTTCTCTCTCTCTTTCCATTGGGTGATCAAGAGGTACCTCTGACTTTTATGTTTGCAGTTAAATGTTGAATGCTGAGACCCTGATGGCGAGGCCAATAATCTTCCCAGTGAGTGTCCATTCAACAGCTCCTGAAACCTTCGTTGTGCTGAACCAGAGGATGAAAGTAGTTGAAGAACAGACAAATGCGCTTTTGAGGGAACTGCATACTCTGGGCATTGATGGACAAAGGTATAGTCAAAATAAATGCTTTGAAGCTCAAATGTATGAATGTTTACATGGAAGTCAGTTCCACTGTTATTTCAAGGAATGTAAACACAGGACTGCAACCTTCATTCACCATTTTCCTTTATTTGCGTGATCTCTCTCTCCGAACGTCTGACTGGCCTTTGCTACCAGCACCCAAGTTATTAAGAAGTTGATGTGCTCTGATTTTAAAAAAGTATTCTGAATCAATACTTTATTGTTTTGAGACGATGTAGTTAAGTTTTGTTGCAGAAGAAGGGCACTGAAATGAATGAGGTATTGACATGAAGATCAGACCTTTTAATTTACAGCTCTATGGGGGAAAAGAAAGTGCACCCTCTTTGAATTCTGTGGGTTTACATATCGGGACATGATAGCAATCATTTGTTCCTTAGCAGGTCTTAAAATTAGGTAAATGCAACCTCAGATGAACAACAACAACATATGACATATGATACCGTGTCATGATTTATTTAACAGAAATAAAGCCAAGATGGAGAAATCATGTGAGGAAAAGTAAACACACCCTTACAGCTTCCATAGGAATTAAGAGGCTAAGTAGCAGACAGGGGCTGCTAATCAAATGCCCTTGCTTAATTGATCATTGGCAAGTGTGCCCACCGGTGCTCCTGCTAACTAAGGATGATGGGAGTTGTAGTCCAACAACAGTTGGGGATCCAAGTTTGAGAAACGCTAATGCGGGGTTTCCCAAACTTAAGTCTCCAGCTGTTTTTGGACTACAACTCCCATCATCCCTAGCTAGTAGGACCATGAGCCAGGGATGATGGCAATTGTAGTCCAAAAACGGCTGGAGACCCAAGTTTGGGAAACTGCCCTAAAGCAGTGGTGGTGCCCTACTGATGTTGCTGGGCTACGACTCCCATCATCCCTGGCCATTGGCCATGCTGCCTAGTGCTATGGGAGTTGGAATCCACATATACCTGGAGGTGGAGACTCCTGCCGTAACCTGTAAGAGCCGCCAATCTTGGAAGTTGGCTTGTTTCAAGAAACCATAGCTGAGACTCACCACAGTTTTACCAGTGAGAGCCAGTGTGGTGTAGTGGTTAAGAGTGGTAGACTCGTAATCTGGGGAACCGGGTTCGTGTCTCCGCTCCTCCACATGCAGCTGCTGGGTGACCTTGGGCTAGTCACACTTCTTTGAAGTCTCTCAGCCCCACTCACCTCACAGAGTGTTTGTTGTGGGGGAGGAAGGGAAAGGAGAATGTTAGCCGCTTTGAGACCTCCTTCGGGTAGTGAAAAGCGGGATATCAAATCCAAACTCTTCTACCATGTTTGGATATAATAATAAACTGCTGTAATTAAAAACAGAGGAGAAAGTCTCTGATCTCCTCTTTGCGGCTGTGCTGGAAGCGGGAGGTGACGGCGAGGAAGCAGTTGAGCCTGTGACATTTTTGCCTGTGATGCTAAACCAAAGTTCAGCTTTGTATCCAAATGAGGGAACTCTCTGTGTATGTACATCTTCCATGGATTCCCTGTTGGTGAGAGTAGATTATCTTCTTTCAGGGCATGGGCGTAGCCAGGATTTTTGTTGGGGAGGGGCAGGACTTTTTGGGGGGGGTAGAACCGACCTGATTGGTCAGTTAGTTAAGTATTTCTATTGTTTTACTTGATGGGGGCTACACCCATGTTTCAGGGGTGATGAGTAACTAGTCCCCAACTGTGGGATTTCCCACAGCTTACTTGTATGGCAAAAGGATGGAGGTGAATTTGGGGACCCCTGCCCTATGCAATTTGCAGCAAGAAATGGGTTTTGCCTCTTAGCTGTGTTCCAGATTGCAGCTATGCATGCAGAGAATGTGCACATAGTACCAAGGATATATGCACCTGTGGAATCGCAACAACGAATGGGCATCTTGTTTCTTCCAGCATGGAACTCTTCCCTTCGAAACCCTCGGAGAACTCTGAAGGCCACCAGACCATCAGCCCCGTCCGTGCCAGAACGGCGTTTGGAGGAGCAAAGGACACGCTGTGGCAGACCTGCGAAACTCTCGTGAATCGGATGTGCCGGCTCGAAAGCGTTGTGCAGACCATGAAGCTGAGTATGTTCCGGCTGCAGACGGAAAAAGAGCTGAACCCAAAGCATGCAGGTAACTGTAGGGGGCAGGAACCAAAGGCTGGTGCATGCAGTGACGTTAGATTCATGGGTAGGCAAACTAAGGCCCATGGACCGTATGTGGCCCAATCGCTTTCTCAATCTGGCCCACGGAGGGAATCAGCGTGTTTTTACATGAGTAGAATGTGCGCTTTTATTTAAAAGCATCTCTGGGTTATTTGTGGGGCCTGCCTGGTGTTTTTACATGAGTAGAATGTGTGCTTTTATTTAAAATGCATCTCTGGGTTATTTGTGGGGCATAGGAATTCGTTCATTTATTTTTTCCAAAATAAAGTCCGGCCCCCACAAGGTCTGAGGGTCAGTGGACCGGCCCCCTGCTGAAAAGTTTGCTGACCCCTGTGTTAGATACCTTTATCCCCTCCTTCCTTAGATACCTTACTATAGTTCTTGCTCTAGGAGCAATCCTTAAACTGCGTGCCACGGGTTTGCTGCTCGCATGCCCCAAGGAATTAGCTGGTTTGTCTTCCTTGTGAGCCCAGATCAGCCTCATGCAAACAAGAGTTTCATCTCCTAATCTGCCTTTACTGTTGGAGGGTAATTCTATCATGCCTCTGCATCAGGTCTGCCTGGTTATTTAATTTAATTAAATTTCTTACATTTAATATCCCACCTTTCCTCAAAGTGACCTACAGACGTCTCCTTGTTTTGTCCTCATGACAACTCTGTGAGGAGGGTTAGGCTGAGGATTAGTGACTGGCCCAGTGAGCTTCTTGGCTGAGTGAGTTCTGAGTGAACCCTGGTCTCCCAAATCCTAGTCCAGCCCTTGGTAACCACTAGACCACACAGTCCAGTCGCTTTCAAAGCGGCAACTCTAATAAGGGTGCAGGCTTGGGAAGAACACCTTGTGAAGAATGGCAGGGATGTCAGGCCACTGTAATTCAGGTTTGGGGAACATTTTTTGACCCATCTCTCCTTGTCCAGGTGGTCGATCTGGCCAAATAAAAGTAGTTGTTGCCACCATTCAGACTGCAAACATACCCGCTCTTTGACAGAGTGGCCGGACAGCAGCAGTAAACAAACACCTGAAAAGGTGAATGAAAGAAACACACAGAAACACTCTTTTTTGGGCTGCTGTGAGATGGAGAGATTGCTGGTAGGCCCAGTGCTGCTCCTGCCAGTTTCTTATTCCTTAGGACAGGGTGGGGAACCTGTGGCCCTCCAGATGTTGCGGTACTACACTTTCTACTTTATCTGGCCGTTGGCCATGCTGGCCTGGGGGCTGATGGGAATTGAAGGCCCATAAATGTCTGGAGGACCAAAGATTCCCTATCCTTGCCTCTGGAGGAAAGGGAACACATGTACACACAGCCACAGAGGAGAGATCCCTAGAAGGGCTGTTGCTGCTACTTCCCCTTCTCAGAAGTGCATCCTCCTCCTAAGAATACTTAGGAATGCTGAGTATTAAGATCATTGGTGATGAAGATTGCTCTGAAAATGCTCCTGTTAAGATTATTGAGTGCTGTATTTGGGATGAAGCAACAACAAGTAGCAACAATGGCCTCTGTGCAGTGTGATTTTTGTATCTCTTCCGGCAGTGATGCTGTCACTGATAAAATGAAGGGGGGCTTGCGAGCTACTCAGGCAGTCTTGGTAGGCCGATTCCACGTTCAAAATTTTGCACCTGGCTATTGGCCACTTGCGGCACCAGGATGGCGCCTGATGTCCCAGGGGTCATTGTGTCTTGACTGTTTTCACACACTAGCAACACATCCTGTAGAATTCTGACCGTCACATTTTTATCTGCACAATCAGAATGAATTTCAGGAACCCAAAAGTCGAATTGAAAAATAGGACTTTTGAGCCACCAAAATGGCAACTTGGCACTACGTTTTAGCGACTGTAACCCTGGTTTAAGGAGCCATTTGGCACCTAACATACAGGTATATCTGAATAATAATAAGAATAATTAAAAATATATATTATTTATACCCCGCCCATCTGGCTGGGTTTCCCCAGCCACTCTGGTCAGTTCCTAACAGAATATTAAAAACATGATAAAACATCAAACATTTAAAAAAACTTCCCTAAACCAGACTGCCTTCAGATGTCTTCTAAAAGTCAATAGTTGTTTATTTCCTTGACATCTGATGGGAGGGTGTTCCACAGGGCGGGCGCCACTACTGAGAAGGCCCTCTGCCTGGTTCCCTGTAACCTCACTTCTTGCAGTGAGGGAACCGCCAGAAGGCCCTCGGAGCTGGACCTCAGTGTCTGGGCTGAACGATGGGGTGGAGACACTCCTTCAGGTATACTGGCTGAGGCCGTTTAGGGCTTTCAAGGTCAGCACCAACACTTTGAATTGTGCTCGGAAGCGTACTGGGAGCCAATGTAGTTCCTTTCACAGCCGGTGTTATATGGTCTCGGTGGCCACTCCCACTGGCTGGTTCCAAACGGCAGGCTACCAGTCCCCCCCCCTTTGCTCTGAACCATTTTTGGGTGCGGCATTGTAGCATACTTCACATTTGAAATCTGGCAAAGAAGCCTGCAATGTGGTGTCTGACACCTGGCTTGAGAGCAGTACATGTGAAAAGGATCTAGGAGTCTTGGTAGACCACAAACTTGACATGAGTCAACAGTGTGATGCAGCAGCTAAAAAAGCCAATGCAATTCTGGGCTGCATCAATAGGAGTATAGCATCTAGATCAAGGGAGGTAATAGTACCACTATATTCTGCTCTGGTCAGACCTCACCTGGAATACTGTGTCCAGTTCTGGGCACCACAGTTCAAGAAGGATACTGACAAGCTGGAACGTGTCCAGAAGGAGGGCAACCAAAATGGTCAAAGGCCTGGAAACGATGCCTTATGAGGAACGGCTTAGGGAGCTGGGTATGTTTAGCCTGGAGAAGAGAAGGTTAAGGGGTGATATGATAGCCATGTTCAAATATATCAAAGGATGTCATATAGAGGAGGGTGAAAGGTTGTTTTCTGCTGCTCCAGAGAAGCGGACACGGGGCAATGGATTCAAACTACAAGAAAGAAGATTCCACCTAAACATTAGGAAGAACTTCCTGACAGTGAGAGCTGTTCGGCAGTGGAATTTGCTGCCAAGGAGTGTGGTGGAGTCTCCTTCTTTGGAGGTCTTTAAGCGGAGGCTTGACAGCCATCTGTCAGGAATGCTTTGATGGTGTTTCCTGCTTGGCAGGGGGTTGGACTGGATGGCCCTTGTGGTCTCTTCCAGCTCTATGATTCTATGATTCTATTCTATGCTCTTGGAAGCCTGAGAAGCAGGGCTCCGTGCAAAGCACCCCTGTTTCTGCCTTGCTGTCTTGCAGCCAATTTAGAGCAGCGGCTGAACGCGATACAGGAGGAGCACATTGGAGAACTGAAGGTGCTTCAGATGGAGGGAAGAGAGCTGTGCCAGCAGCTGAGGGAGTCCCGGGAAGAGGAGGAAAAAGCCAGAGGTCAAGTTCAAAAGCTGAGCGCTGCTTTGGAGATTGCAACTGCCACAAAGGTACGGAAGCTTCTGGTGATCTAGTCCAGGCTTCCTCCACCTCGGTCCTCCAGATGTTTTGAGACTACAGTTCCCATCATCCTTGACCACTGGTCCTGCTAGCTGGGGATCATGGGAGTTTTAGGCCAAAAACATCTGGAGGGCCGAGGTTGAGGAAGCCTGATCTAGTCTGTTAACCAGGGTGGATTTGATTTAAATCATTAGTCAGTAAGACTTGATTTAAATCATTTTTTTTTTTTTTACAGAAAGACTCATTCTTGCTGGTATAATCTTAATATTTACAACCAGATGAAGGTTTCGTTTTTGGAATAATAAATTTTCAGAGTATTTTTTACAGTTATATCAAAAATTACTGATTTGGTTATGCTGTTAGAAATACATAGATAATTATGAAATTATTGTGAAGGTTTAATAAGTTAACTGTTTATATTTGGACAACTTTTCTTTACTTTATTGGAAGGAGAAAAATAACAGTTTAAACAATTTATTTTACTAAAAAAAATAACATCATAGCATATGTATCTGATTTTGTTTATGTTATTCTGTTTTAAAAAAATATCTTTGATTTTTATCCACCCTGCTGTTAACAGATCTGCAGTTTTGTAGATAACTGTTGCTATACTGTGGACTTCAAAAGGATTGCTAAATGTTAATATGCTGTAAGGTTTAGACATGCATCTTATACTGAAAATGGGAATGATTGAGAGTTGCTATTCTTTTGCCGTATCTCTCAAAATGGGCTAGAAATCGTACAGTGGCTGCTGGACCGAAGAGTAGATTACAAAACCTCACGCTCTTATCGGTTATGGTTGCTTATGCGGAAAGGACGGGGGGAAACATTGTACAGTTGGAAGGGAGCCCGAAGATCATCTTGTCCAACCCCCTGCAGTGCAGGGATCTCAACATGTGGTCTCCCATCCAGTATTGCAACCATACCAGACCCTGCTTAGCTTTGTAAACGTGCTAGCTGTTACTAGGAATTGCAGGTAGGCTGCCTCTCTTAAACAGCATTCTTGGTTAGCTCCTCTATCACACAACACCAGTCCCAGTTATTTTTCCGGGGAGCTAGACTTCGTTCTAGTTCCAAATTTGGGTGTGTGTGTGTGTGAGGGAATTGCCCTTAATGTTAAACATATGTATTACGATAAACTTATACTCAGACATATATATATTATAAACTTGGGGGTAGAGGGAAGTGTAGTCTGATAACTGCCTTCCCCGTTTCTAAGCTGTCTGATGGTGTGGTTTAAGACGCCAGGCTCAGAGCGCTGCGGAAGTTGTCTATTGCCACATCAAGTGTCAGAAAAGTTTGTTGGAAACGCAGATCAGTTGAAGAGCAATCGGGATGCATTACAAAGAGCCCAGCTTTGGAAAAAACAAAAACATTTGCACATCCAGCCCACCCATGCACTGTTGTTGGTTTTTGCAGAGAGATGTAACCGTTGCTGCTGATGAGTTGAGGGCAGCGAAAAATAAGATGAACCGTAAACTGCAAGAGGTAAGGGCAGAAGGGTATTTGGGTTACCACGGGGGGCGGGGAGTGAAGAAGTTGACCTCCCTAACAATTCAAGAAGGCATGGCGATTGAAACAAGGAAATAAAGCTGCTGGCGATGCTCAGAACATTCTCCATGAGGTGCCCCTCTGCCTGGGGAGGTTGCATCCGTTTCGAAGGCCAGCGCGTGTTTTTAATATTTGAGATGAAACTGTCTCAAGCTATGGGCAGGTGTAGAATATTTGCTAAGAGTGTTCTACCATTGTCCATGTTGCGATAGGCAAATACAACCGTACCTTGGATCCCAAACACCTTGCGACTCAAACGTTTTGGCTCCCGAACACCTCAAACCTGGAAGTGAGTGTTCCGGTTTGCAAATGTTCTTTGGAACCCGAACGTCCGGCGCGACTTCCGCAGCTTCTGGTTGGCTGCAGTAAGCTCCTGCAGGCAATCGGAAGCCGTGCCTTGGTTTCTGAACGTTTTCGGAAGTCGAATGGACTTCCGGAACAGATTCTGTTTGACTTCTGAGGTACCGCTGTAGAGACGATTGCACGCAGCATGGCCCTCAGGCTCGTGTTTCCAGTGCTCCCTCCCAGCGCCAAGCAAGCTGCTTGTCCTAGAAAGAGAAGTTTAGAGCCTTGCACTCTCATAGCCCTGGTTTGAAACAGAACTGGTTTTCCAAACGCCTGCTTTGTCGCTTGCAGCTGACGGAGAAGCTGTCCAAGGAGTCCAGCACGCGGCAGTCCTTGGAAGAATCCCAAGCAGTCCTGCTTTATCGGATGCACGAAATGGAAGCAACGGTGGAAAACGAAAGGAAGCAAGTGGGTGAAGCGTCCATTCTCGTTTTAGGATTTCACCAGAACAATACAGTTTTGCAGGCTATTGACAGGCGACTGTTGTTTCAAAAAGTTACGACAGCGTGTTGTTGTTTTAGTCGTCTTAGTCGTGTTCGACTCTCCGTGACCCCATGAACCAGAGCATGCCTTGGAAACTCTCACTTTCTTCTCAAAGCTTCTCCTTTTTTATGTCCATGGAGTTTTCTTGGCAAAATACTGGAGTGGTTTGCCAGTTCCTTCTCCAGGTGGATCACATTTAGTCTAAACTCTCGGCTATGACCTGTCCGTCTTGGGTGGCCCTGCACGGCATAGCTCATAGCTTCTTGGAGTTATTCAAGCCCCTTCGCCACAACAAGGCAGTTCCTTGAAGGGGTACGACAGCATACTATTCATATTGTTTATTAATCAATTAAATTTGCATACCACCCTATACCTGTAGGTCTCAGGGTGGTTCAAAACATAAAATTACAATATGTTGTTGTTGTTCCGTCGTTCAGTCGTGTCCGAATCTTCGTGACCCCATGGACCAGAGCATGCCAGGCATTCCTGTCTTCCGCTGCCTCTCGCAGTTTGGCCAAACTCATGTTAGTAGCTTCGAGAACACTGTCCAACCATCTCATCCTCTGTCGTCCCCTTCTCCTTGTGCCCTCCATCTTTCCCAACATCAGGGTCTTTTCCAGGGAGTCTTCTCTTCTCATGAGGTGGCCAAAGTACTGGAGCCTCAGCTTCAGGATCTGTCCTTTAGTGAGCACTCAGGGCTGATTTCTTTAAGAATGGATAGGTTTGATCTTCTTGCAGTCCATGGGACTCTCAAGAGTCTCCTCCAGCACCATAATTCAAAAGCATCAATTCTTCGGCGATCAGCCTTCTTTATGGTCCAGCTCTCACTTCCATACATTACTACTGGGAAAACCATAGCTTTAACTATATAATCTAGATAAATTACAGTATGGATAATACATAATACGTAATATATAGTAAGAACAGAAACAAACCAACAATCTCCCCTTCCGCAGCACATTTAAATATCAAAATGCTCCTCTTCCTCCTACGGCAGGGAGGCTTGGCTGGGGCCTTCATTTAGGTGCCAGGCAAAAAAATGTTCCTCTTTAACCAGACCTTTGGCTGATTGATATCAAATGCCCTTTGAAAATGTGCTGGGCGGGGATTATTGGGTTGTTGTTGAATTCATTTTTAGTTTATGTATTTTGCGTTTTTAATCTATGTAGTGAACCGCCCTGTGACCTGCACGTACGGGGAGGTATAAAAATTTAATAAGAATAAGAATACAGCAGTTCTTAGGTATAAGAATAATAATAATACACATTTTAAAAAGGAAGGTCTACTACAACTTTTCTCCAGACCTACTGCATGACCACCCCCTGCTGTGCAGAGGCAAGAATATATACACATTCTTGCGTACCGGCAAATGGATTATTAATTAATTAATTAATTAATTATACCCTGCCCACCTTGCTGAGTTTCCCAAGCCACTCTGGGCGGCTCCCGACAGAATATTAAAAACACAACAGAACATCGAACATTAAAAACTTCCCTATACAGGGCTGCCTTCAGATGTCTTCTAAAAGTCAGATGGTTGTTTAACCGTATTTTCTGGCGTGTAAGACGACCCCCCAACTTTTCCATTTAAAATATAGAGTTTGAGATATACTCGACCGCAGATTCTCCACCCGGTCGTATAAGACGACCCCCAACTTTTGAGAAGGTTTTCCTGGATTAAAAAGTAGCCTTATACGCCAGAATATACATTTCCTTAACATCGGATGGGAGGACGTTCCACAGGGTGGGCGCCACTACCGAGAAGGCCCTGTCCCCTGTAACCAAGATTGGTGGGGTATAAGTAATAAATTAGAATTAGTAGTAGTAGTAGTAGTAGTAGTATCAGGAGTCTATACTAGTAGACACTCTTTGTAGATTCATGCAAGGTTCTTTTCCAGGCCTTTTTGAAGTTGCTAGGGGTTGAATCTGGGATCTTTTGCATGCAAAGGATGGCCTCTGCCACTGAATCACAATCCAAGATTTCCAGTGTTCTCTCCCTGAGCCTTAAGGGTGTGTGTGGGAGCCTTAAGGGTGTGCAGTTATTTATTACCTGCCCTTCACCATAAGGTCCCTGGGCAGGTTATAGCATTAAAAACAATATTAAAAACAACTTAAAACTTTGGTTGCTGAAATGGCAAAAAATGACCGGAAGAATCAGAAATCAGGAAGACAAAGATTTTAATAAAGAATGGGGGAAATTTATAACTTACCTTAAAGACCATTGTAAACAGTTAAAATTGTTAGCAGGATTTGAATAACACTTGTAGTTTGATGGTGAATTTTGGACATAATCCAAGATTTGGGTTGTCCTAAAAGATGCAGGAGGGAATGGCTAACAATAGGACCCACAAAGGGGAGGAGTAAAATGTGATTGTAAAACTGAAATTTGAAAAACCAAATAAATAAGGTTTTTTTTAAAAAATATAACTTTTTTGGTTGCAAACAGTACAGCTATAGCTTTTTCATTCTTCAGCTGTCTAGCCCAATGAAAGGCTTCGTTGGTGGTTATTTTTATTTTTTTTAAAAGAAATTACTGAATGCATTATTTGGATGCCATTACAGGTTCACATTCTGCAGCAGGACTGTAACAGCCTCCGCCAAGATATTGAGATATCTCGGGAGAGGCTGCAAAGGGAGGAAGAGAAGGCTCTTCAGTTGGAACAGCAGTGTGCACAGCTTAAATCGGATCTAGGTATGCAAGTCGTTTTGGATCTTCTTCATGCCTTAAGACCAGTCCATGCTCCATGTGCTGCACCTGTAATAATCAGCAGTTTAATGTGGGAAGTGACTCACTGAAAACCATTGCAGTGTGCAAGCTCTGCCTGTGGTATTAAATCTGCGACGGCCTGTTCCCATGTGAACTGGACTGTGAGACCAGTCTTAAGGATAGGGGCTTTTGGATGTCTTCCCAGCCTGCTTGATGAAAGAGGAAAGTATGTCTTAGCAGGTCTGGAGACTAAACGTAGGATGGCCTATAAATGTGTAGTAGTAGTAGTAGTAATAATGATAATAATAATGATGATAATAATGATAATAATATTTATACCCTCCTATCTGGCTGGGTTTCCCCAGCCACTCTGGGCGGCTTCCAACAAAAGATTAAAAATGCATTAAAACATCAGTCATTAAAAACTTCCCTGAACTTCAGTTGTCTTCTAAATGTCAGATACAGTAGTTGTTTATTCCTTGATATTTGATGGAAGGGCGTTCCACAGGGCGGGTGCCACTACCGAGAAGGCCCTCTTCCTGGTTCCCTGTAACCTCACTTCTTGCAATAAGGGAACCGCCAGAAGGCCCTTGGACCTGGACCTCAGTGTCTGGGCTGAATGATGGGGGTGGAGACGCTCCTTCAGGTATATTGGACCAAGGCTGTTGAGGGCTTTAAAGGTTACGTTAGCACCAACTAAAACAAACATTAACGTTGGAGTGAAGTTAACTCCAATAATAGTGGGATAGGCATTGACAAACTGAATGACAACAAATATATTTAGAGATGACACAAAACATAGCAAGTGGCTACGCATCCAACTCCTAAGGATGTAGTGACTGTTGGAGATGCTGAAAAGAGAGTTGATTGAGCTTTGAGGGAGTTGTTTCTTTGCTGGCTGCATAACTACAGTATTGCGACATTTCAACGACAACAAAATTACAGATGATCGGTTTCATCTTCAGTAGCTGTTACGGATTTTCATCAGCACTTAACAGGGCCAGGTATTCTTTTACATGATAAACCGCAGTACTATCAGAGATTGCAACAGAATTAGTCTCACCAGGTTCGTTTGATGAGTTTAAAAGACCTGTTTCTTCAAAAAATGAAAGACACAAACTGCCGCTTTGGCTTGTGTGACAACATTAGCAGTCCACAGCCCAGCCTTGTAGATCTTACTCAGAAGGGATTCCCTCCGAGTCCAACGGAAAGTATTTGCAAATAAGCCTGCATAAGGTTTCAGCAGCTAATCCTTTCTTAGGTTTACCGTAAAAAAAAAAGTCATCTATCTAATATTTGTCCTTTGCTTGTCAGTCCAAAAAAACAGTATTCTAGGGGGAAAAAGGTGCCTGGCGCAGCAGTTTCTGTAGCAGAGTTCTATATTTGGTATTTTGATTTGGGGGAAAAAACACCCAACAACATCTAAGTGATGATGGTTAACATTTTGATTAATAGCTTCGAAATCTGATGACGCTTTCTTTCTGTGGGTTCTGTTCTAGAATCCCGAGAGAATACCATCTCCAGGCTCAGCGAAGAAGGGAAAGTAAGTTTAAAAAGAGGAATTTTGGAATTTGGCAGGATTTCTCTCCCCCCCCCCTTTAATGCCTTGGCCCCACATATATCTACAGTTCGGGTATGTGCAGCTGATACAGCAAGGGCGTGTGGCTAATTATTCAAGAGCTATACTAATTTAACTGGACTGCCCCATTACATTAAAAATGAGGTGGAGAAACGGGATGTATTAACACACCTGGTTGAACTGCCTGCAATGCTTTGCCTGTTTGAAACATTTTCCCCTCGGGAGACCCTTTAACCCCTCTTCTTTTCTTTTAGACTGCACGGCTGTCTCTGAGCAGGGAACATGAGGAGAACACACAGCTGCGATCAGAAATAGCCTCTTTGCGAGAGGTGGCAGAAAAAGTGCAAGTAATGCGATTAAATTTTTTTTTAAAGGACTTGGTTCAAAATTATGTCTAGCAGAAAAGAGAGATTGCTTTGCCAAGATCTGGGTAAATTTTGCATGTGCCATTTTGCATGTGTGTGGAATATGGGGTGCTGTAGAACTAGAGGCTGGGGAACAGCCCCCCAGGAATGTCTGGTTCGAGGTCTTTCCTTGAGGGCAAATGCGGTGCTACCCCTACAACCTCCTATTTAGTCTCAGTTTAGTTTTGCCCTCGTTGAACTCGGCAGCGAGAGGAGGATGGGGACAAAACCGGAGCAAGTTGAATCCTGCCTGGCGTTGGCTGTAGGATCTAATGACCTAAGGCCCATAGAATCCCCACCCCTCTTCAGGAAGAAAGCTGGGAATAATGAATGGATAGACACTTCTTGTGACTCTGTGTCCTTCCTCAAGGTGCTTAATGAGCAGCTGACCCAACAGTGTGCAGAATTGAACGACAACCTTCGAAGCGTTACCGCGGGGAACGCTCAACTCTTTTCAGATCACCAGGCCGCCCTAAAGGTATGGAGCCATTTTCACGCGCGTTTCAGAAACCGTCCTATTAATCTGCAATATGTATGCCGTGCACCATTTCTGTAGGTTGACGACGGGGTTATCTGGGTTGGGTTCAATCTCTGAGCTCGCTACCAAGGCAGGAGCAAAGAATTGTGGGAGGTGAGCCCGTTCTCCTCAGTCCCCACCCTCCCCAGACAGACTTTTGTACCCACTAACATTTTGTAATATGTGAAGAAGAATAAAAAATTAAAAGCATAGAACATATCTCCTGCTGTTGCTACAGGCAACAGCTGTGGAAGCTCAGGCTCAATAGAATGGGTCTGCACTTAAGAAGCAGCCAAGGTGGTCTGGCCTCTTCACCAGCCGCAGTTTGTTTGTTTTTTAAACAATATTTGTTGAACATTTTTAACACAAAAAATACACATACCTACAATTACATAAAAACTAACATAATAACATACATATATATCTTATTCCTAATATTTCTTCCTCACATTGTAATGGACTTCCTCCTGTCTCCTCTTCCTGCGTTCCTTGTCTATCCTCTTTAGTAACTTCTAAACATCTTACCAAATCATATTTTATAACAAAACTTATCTAAATATCTAATCTTATCTATTTTTCTTAACTTATAATCATCTATCTTAACCACTTATCCTTACTACATCTACAGCTTAGCTTTTCTCCTAGTTATATCTAATTGTCAATCATACAATAATTTTTTTAATACAGTTTAAATTTCTTCCATTCTTCTTCCACTGCGTCATCCCTCTGGTCACGAAGTTTCCCGGTCATCTCTGCGAGCTCCATATAGTCCATCATTTTCATCTGCCATTCTTCTATCGATGGTAATTCTCAGCCACAGCTTTTGTAGCTGCAGTCAGTCTGGGCCCTGCCCTCTCAGGTCAGGTGGAAAGAGGCCTGCAAAACAGTGAGCAGCTCTTCACGGCCAAAATTTTGAGGCTGAAAATGTTGGGGATTCATTTTATCATGATATGCGCCTTCATAATTCCTCCTTTCCTTTTTAGGCAGAGCAGGATAAAATCAATCAGAAGCTGCAAGAGCAAGACTTGATTCTGGATGCTGCCCGGGCCAGTATCACAGCGGAACTGCAAATTGTGCAGAATGAAAAAGCTCAGCTCCAGAGAGAGATGTGAGAGCTAAAGTATTGCTTTCCTTTCCCTGTGTGTGGCCTGGCTTCCTTTTATTCCCTCCTCTTTCTTTTTTCTTTTTCTTTTTAAAAAAAACATCTTAACACAAGCTCTACTTCAGTCTTAAACGCGTCTCATTCTGTGACATACATCTGCTGTCCGAAATGTGAGGCCTGTGGCTGCTTTTGAAGGTCCCAGACGTAACAACAACAACAATATACTTCTGTTTCAGTGTATCTGAAGAAGTGTGCATGCACACGAAAGCTCATACCAAGAACAAACTTAGTTGGTCTCTAAGGTGCTACTGGAAGGATTTTTTATTTTTTATTTTGTTTTTAATAATATATTATTTATACCCCGCCCATCCGGCTGGGTTTCCCCAGCCACTCTAGGCGGCTCCCAACAGAACATTAAAAGCACAATAAAACATCAAACATTAAAAATACAGGGCCGCCTTCAGGTGTCTTCTATAAGTTGTGTAACTATTTATCTCCTTGACATCTTATGGGAGGGTGTCACTACTGAGAAGGCCCTCTGCCTGGTTCCCTGTAACTTCGCTTCTCACAGTGAGGGAACCACCAGAAGGCCCTCGGCCTGGACCTCAGTGTCTGGGCAGAATGATGGGGTGGAGGCGCTCCTTCAGGTATACTGGGCCAAGGCCGTTTAGGGCTTTAAAGGTCAGCACCAACACTTTGAATTGTGCTCAGAAACGTATTGGGAGCCAATGTAGGTCTTTCAGGACCGGTGTTATATGGTCTCGGCCACTCCTAGTTTCCAGTGTAGCTGCCGCATTTTGGATTAGTTGTAGTTTCCAGGTCACCTTCAAAGGTGTGTAATGTATTTTTACTTGCTGCTTTGCTCCTCAGAGAAGCCTTGCGTGCAGAACACGCTGCCTGTGGGCATGAAGCATCCGAACTCCAGGAGACCACAACCGCTCAAAAGGAGCTCCTGGAGTCCACAGTTGCCAGGATCGGAAGCGAACTGGAGGCAGCTCTGCAGGAGAGGGACTCTCTGCTGAAGGAGAAGGAGAGGCTAGAGGAACAGGTACCCCACACGTTTGCCATGTTCTTATTTTTAAAATATTGGGTTGCATCCTAGTGTTAGGTCTACCCAGAGTAAACCCGCTGAATTTAATGGGCATGGCTGACTTAGGTCTGCTTAATCTCAGTGGGCCCACTCTTGGTTGGAGACAAGCCTATTACTGTATTTTTCGCTCCATAAGACACACTTTTTTCCTCCTAAAAAGTAAGGGGAAATATCTGTGCGTCTTATGGAGCGAATGGTGGTCCCTGGAGCTGAATTGCCCAGGGGCCAAAAGAGGATCATGCTTTTTATTTTACAAAGAGAAAAGGGGTGTTGAAAGGACCCCGCTCAGCAGCTGATCAGCAAGAGATCGGGAGAGAGATAAGAGTCCCGGCTCCCTTTCAGCCCCGCCCTCCTTTGTTGAATGTGCTGCAGAGGGAGGTTGTTTGTTTCCCCAGCGACATGTGACTGGCTGATTAGATTATCTGTCTGGAAACTGTAGAAAAGGCTCCCTTTCCTTTAGAAGCTGCAGAAATGTGAGTTGAACCCCATAAAAACAGGCTTTTCCTCTTTGCTTTTCCCCCTTTGCAAAAGGAGCTTTGCTTTTCCCCCTTTGCAAAAAAAAGCTGCAAAACTTTTAGCTGATCCTCAAAAAACAGGGTTTTTCCCTTTGCAAAAAAGCTGCAAAACTTTTAGCTGATCCTCAAAAAAACAGGGCTTTTAGAGGAGGAAAACCAGAAAAAATTTTTTTCTTGTTTCCTCCTCTAAAAACGAGGTGCGCCCTATGGTCCGGTGCGCCCTATGGAGCAAAAAATACGGTATATTAAATGTATGTTTGGACATTAAACACTCTTTAGAGAAATGTGTGGCGTTCTCCCAATAGTAACCTACAAGGACCAAGATGTACTGCTTAGTACCACAGAATGCTATGGTTTATAAATGGAGAGGAGGGCATTTCTGTACTAACTCAATTTTGTTCAGCCTGTTGCTGAAAGCAGCACAAAGAATTGGTATATTTAGCACAGGGGTAGGCAACCTAAAGTCCAGGGGCCGGATGCGGCCTAATCTATTTCTCAATCCGGCCCGCGGACAGTCCTGGAGTCAGCATGTTTTTACATGAGTAGAATGTGTGCTTTTATTTAAAATGCACCTCTGCGTTATTTGTGGGGCATAGGAATTCGTTCATTTTTTTCTTTTCCAAAATATAGTCCGGCCCCCCACAAGGTCTGAGGGACAGTGGACCGGCCCATGGCTGAAAAAGTTTGCTGACCCCTGATTTAGCACATCAGTTTATGAACTGTCAATGATATCTGGGAATCGCCCCACCCCTGGGAAATGAAGATTGACATGAATTTGACAGGTCATTAAAGATACACAAACCGTGTGTTTCATTTGCACAAATGTCTGTTCCTGGCCATTATTACGCCCTTCCTTGTTACTCGACTTTCTTAACTAAAAAGTAGCTTTTTGCCAAATATACCCTTTCATCATAGCTGTTTCGAAGGGTTAGGAAGATTTCTCCATTAGTATCTTTAAAAAAGAAAAAGAAAATGTTGCTTTTAATTTAAAAAAAAATTACATCTGTTATTGATTGCCCACATGGGACCCATGGATGTGTCTGCAGAGGCCTTCCCTGACAACCCCGCAGGGTCATCTCCCCCCCCCCCCCAACACACACACCTCCGCCTGAAATTATGCTGGAAAGAAGCATTCTGCAATAGCCAGTAGAGCTAGGTTACTGTGTATATTTGGTTGTGGAATGGATGATGATGATGATGAAGAAGAAGAAGAAGAAGAAGAAGAAGAAGAAGAGAAGAGTTTGGATTTGATATCCCGCTTTTCACTACCCGAAGGAGTCTCAAAGCGGCTAACATTCTCCTTTCCCTTCCTCCCCCACAACAAACACTCTGTGAGGTGAGTGGGGCTGAGAGACTTCAAAGAAGTGTGACTAGCCCAAGGTCACCCAGCAGCTGCATGTGGAAGAGAAGAGAAGTGAACCCGGTTCACCAGATTACGCGTCCACTGCTCTTAACCACTACACCACACTGGCTCATATGCACATGAGAATTTTTCTTTCTAACCTTTTTGGGGCTGCAGGCATATTGATAAACAACCCTTGATGGGAGGGCAACATATTTAATTCCACCAATTCAAGATTATTTTGTAGAAGTTCAAGGGGAGCCCACTGTCCTCCAGGGAGGAAGTGCAGGCAAATAGATCACATGTGTAGATCAATAGTGGGATAAAACTAAACGTGAGGAGCAGTGCCGGTACAAAGTTAGAAGCTGGCAGGCTGGGGTTTGGTAAGTTTATATTTTCTCTCTCAAATACCTAGGGAGGTAAAATAGAACAGCTTGGATCTTCCTTTGGTGAGATTGATGATGGAGCTGTTTTTTAATCCTTGGTGGCAGATGCAGAAAACAATACATGAAGTAACGGAAGAGAACAAAAGATTGGAAGCGGAACTAACAGAACACAAGGTATGATATTCATACCACGGCTGCCGACAAGACTGGTTTACATTCTGTTGGTACTGGGGATGCATCAGAATTAACTGGATTGTGGCGGTCAGTTCTGGATCCAGTGTGGTTCTTCTAAATAAATTCAGTCAGAATAACTCAAGCTAAAATGAATTCAAAGCCATATGAGGCCTCACTCGGCTTGGGACATCATCAGCCTTTGTTGGTGGTGTACTAGCAACTGGGATGCGGGTGGCACTGTGGTCTAAACCACAGTGGGCTTGTCGATCAGAAGGTCGGCGGTTCGAATCCCCGCAACGGGGTGAGCTCCCGTTGCTCTGCCCCAGCTCCTGCCAACCTAGCAGTTTGAAAGCATGCCACTGTGAGTAGATAAGACTATTTTTGGGTGAGCTGCCTTGAATTTGCATGGTGAAATAAAGAAGCAAGCAATTAATAATGGCGATTTCCCTTCCTTTTTTTTCAAGTTGGAAATCGGTCCTCTCAAAGATACCGTGAAGGTGTTGGAAGAAGAAAACAAGAAATTAATGGAGCGGGAAGCTGCCTTGGAACACCAACATGTAATTTTCAGTCTCAGCAGAAATAATTCCATAATATTTTCACAATATTAGAACAAGGTTCTCCCTTTAAAAAAAAGTAATCTGTAAAAAAGAACGAATAGTAAGCAACAGACCCAATATGCTAAGAGTTTTGTTGTTTCTTTGGGAAACCAATCTTTAATCTCCATGTTCAATATATCTTTAATTAGTTGAGGTGGGATAGCCAATGTGGTGGCTCCAGATGTTGTTGGACTACAACTCCCATCATCCCTGACCATTGACCAATACTGGCTGGGGTTGATGGGAATTGTAGTTCTACAACATCTGCAAGGCCCACCCCACACTGGCTACTCCTGAGCTAAGGCAAATGCCTGTTTAATTTGGCTTGCTTCTGTTATTTCAAGTGTTCAACTGTGATGGTAGACCACAGTGAAGATCTTGGTTTCTCCATCTCTGTCCAGCAAGAGAATCGGAACCTGAGATCTGAGGGCTCTTACCAGGCCCAGGAAGTGGTCCTTTAGATGGCTCTTGACCAGCCTGCACACAAATTATTGAACAGTTAGGAAACGGATTCCCTTTTTGAATGGGAAAGGGAACGACCCAGTAATGGTTGCTGCTGTTGTACACTACAGCCTCGGCCTCATCTCCCATTCCTTCTAAATGAGCATTGCAGACATCAGTGGGTGTAGCACGAAAACAAAACAGGGGACTTTATGTTGTTAAGAGGTGGAGCAGAGAGTCCACTGTTGCATTCAAGTGGAATCAACATTTCTGGTGGAAATAAATCCCCGGGCATCTCTTGGATGGGCCGTTTGGCTCTCCACCCCGTGTGTTTGACCTCCGTATTGCGCAGACTGTATGTTCTGGCGTCCCCTGCTTTCATCCTGCCTATATTTCAAAAAGGCTTTCTGACCTTGAAATCCCCTGGAGAGTCAAGTCATACCGAGGTGCAACTTTCCTACTGATTTGAGTATGATCGCTGCATCTCTCCTTCTTTTGGCTACTTACATACACAACTGTAAGCTCCTGAAACACGTGTTTTTCTTATTCCATTCAAGGAGAGAGAGAAATACTGGGCCTGGCTAAGCAAAGACGCTAAGAAGCTTTTTGAGTGCGCGTGTTTGTGAGTGAACGAGAATGACCTCTGCTTTTGTTTCCCCCCCAGCATGCCCAACAGCAAGTGAAGCAAGTTCTGGAAGAGCTGACGGACACCAAAAATAAACTGGCTTACGAGAAAGGGAAACTTCAGGTATGTCAGCTTTGTGGAGTAAGGCCCAGCCACTGGCTGTTGGCCTTCTCTCAGTTCTTCCCAGCTGATAGACCTTTGCTCTTTTCAGTGCTGCTGTTTCCTGGGTGGGGATGAACAACTGTCTCAGTCCTGCTCCCACCCAGCTTAAAAGGACTCAAGAGTAGAAAGCATCAAATTACTAGAGCTTTAGTCTTTTGGTGTTAACACAGCCCGAGTTGTAGTAGTGCTGATCATGGAGACATCCTCTTGTCTCTTGAGAGGCTGCTGAGTGTTGACTACGCACAAGAGCAGCAAAGTCCTGGGGCCAACTGTGGTTTTATTGCTGGGGGCCACTTGGCTGTTTCGTTTCAGTTCTCAGGCTTTTGTACCTTATCAGGGCTTTTTTTCAGGCAGAACTCACTGGAACTCGGTTCCAGAACCTCTCAGGTGGGCGCCATTGCCATTCTAAGAGAACAAGGGAGGCATTCAGGTTGAGTTCCGGCACCTCTTTTTCTAGAAAAATGGCACTGTTTAGTATGAATAATAATAATAATAATAATAATTCTTGTTTGTTTGTTGTTGTTATTAAAATTTATATGTTGCCCTTCATAAGATCTCAGGGTGGTTCACTTGAATGAAATACAGGATATGAACAAGTAAATAATTAAAACCCAAACAGCAATAATTTGCAGAGAGGGAACTCGCAAGTGCATTTGTGCATCATTAAAAAGGCTCTTCATCCATGCTAGGTTGGCTTCAACTAGGGCCAGGGCCTTCTCAGTACTGGCCCCGACTTGGTGGAACAGTCTGGCACAAGAGACCAGGGCCCTGCGGGATTTGGCATCTTTCCGCAGGGCCTGCAAGACGGAGCTGTTCCACCTAGCCTTTGGGTTGGTTTCAGTTTAACCCTGATGTTTCGTTCTTTTGGTGTGATTGGTGGGCTACTTAAAAATGAGGCTGCAGTTTAGATTTAATTTTAAATTGTATTTTAATCTGTATTTTAATGAATTGTTTTATGTTTTTGTTGTGATTTTATTGGTGTTAGCCGCCCTGAGCCCGGTTTGGCGGGGAAGGGCGGGGTATAAATAAAAATTTATTATTATTATTTATTATTATTATTCATCCAAGCAAAATGGCAGATTGTACCTTGAGGTAGCTTTGTATTGTTACGAGATAGAATTATTATTACTTTTTAAGAAAGGAAAAGGAAAGAAGGCTCCACCATGCTGAATGCATTTGAGCTTGTTATTTTGAAAGCGGTGTGCGCAGGGGCCCTTTAAATCGGGGGTAGGGAGCCTGTGGATCTCGGTGGTGATAGACTACAACTCCCATCATCTCTGCCCATTGGCCATGCCAGCTGGGGTTGATGGGGAGTGGTGTTAAACAGCACCTGTAGGCTCCTCAGCCCTGCCTTCAAAGCGTTACAGGATAAACTACTTTTCGGCAAGATCCAACCCAGGTGGTTGCTTCTGTGGTAAGAAACGGAGCAACGGGTCCTTCTGGCGTGGTTTTTGATACTTGTTTAACATTGTAGCAGCATCCGGAGATGGATCAATGGAGAACCTTGCCTCCATGGCACCCCTGAAGCTTTCAAAGGGAGCCTGAAATTTGATTTTGGCTCCAGACAGACTGCACTGGGCTTCCGCTATGTTGTTTTTTTCAGTTCCAAGTGTGCCTATAAACAACAAAGCAACCAGATTTTTTTTTTTGCCAATTTTTAAAAATTGATATTCCATCATTTTTGACAAATTGTCACCAAATCAATACAAATTTGAAAGTTGGGCTTCCCTCCCACCCCAGGTGTCTCCTCTATTTTCCTCCCTCCTTTGCTGCTTCCAAAAAAAACCACAACTCTTTTCCAACTATCATTTCAAAATACATTCATCCCTTCTCCCTACACATCACCTGTTCCGTTACCGATTTCTGCTGTGGCTTTTTACGCATTGTTATAGCCTGTCCTCAAATTAGTCGAGTGTGAAGTTAATCTTCTATCTATCTATCTAGAATGGTCGTTCATAAGTTTTCAAACATTTGCTTCTGATACCTCTTGAGTAACACTTAATGCCTGAGGAAAACAGATCCTGCTTCCTCCCAGACAACATACACACACATTCCTCCTCAACATGGCCTTGAACGTTGCTGTCTGACACCTGGCCCGAGTAATCAACAACTCGGCCTCGCAGTTGCGGCATGCAGAGGGTGAATATGAAACCCCTAGGGGTGGGTTGTTGTTTTTTTGAAACCCCTAGGGGTGGGTTGTTGTTTTTTTGTATAAATATATAATATATATTCCCCCCCCCCCGCCACACTGTCAATCTCACAGCATTAGAAATTAACAGGTAGGCTTTCCAGAAGCAGGAGGAAGGGGGGAAGTCTTAATTTAAATGATCCCTTTGATTTGGAGTCATTATGACTGTTTATAGACAGGAAGACGAGGATGGAGACAGAAATAAATGACCAGGAGGATGAACCTAGCTAGGAAGCATACATTTTCAGGGTCACGGGGAGCCGCCAAGTATCGCATCAGGCCCCATTCACTTGGAAATATGTCTCATTTAAATGGGTCTCATTTAAATAGCTTTACACGTAAGTATGTTTAGGACAGCATTCATAAAATAGCTTTTCTCAGTTGAAAACAAGACAACCGCACAAACTCACAGAAAAGTAGCTGTAAGCAGTCGATGTGGGTTCTGTTTAAATAGCACCTGGATTTTGCCTTCACGGACCCCCTTTTTCTCTGAGTTTGGCAAACGCCAGTGCTGTTTCCAGATCGCAGGCGCGTATTTTAGAAGGCTCTGGAACACGTGCCGTCTTTTGTTTATCATAGACTAGAGTGAAGCAGCTGGAAGAAAAGGTGCAGCCCCTCCAGGACACGCGCTCGGAAAACAGCCGGCTTCTCAAGCTGAACACCGCCTTGGAGACAAAGTGTAACCAGGTACCATCCAGTTATATTGACCTACAGCATGGGTTGCCAGTCTTTCTGGGTTGAAGGACAAGCCGGGGAAATTCCTCTTTGTGCCATGACATAATTAGATTCTGGATTCAGAAAATCAGCGCAAGGATTTCTGCTTGCACAACAGAGCTCCCCACTCTCCTCCTCCTCCTCCCCCTGTGTGCCCCCAAAATCTGTTCTAGGGGTTCCCCCAACCATTTGGAGCAGATTTGGGAAGGGCGCAGGATGCACTCAGGAGAAGGGGTGGGGAGTCCCACTGCACTAGTGGAAATCCTTGCACTGATAGTAGAATACTGCCCATTATGCTTGGTGCATATCTACATATTATCTGCATTAATGAAACAACAATATTTTGGCTTTCCTTGCATTTGGAAGCAGAGTGCTAGAAGTCTTAATCAAGCTTTCTGAGCATTGGTCAGATATTGTTATTATATTCTGCAGCTATTTTGCACTAGCGTTAGGATTGGAAAACAGTAATTCGGTTTTTCAAAAAACAAAACAACAAAACTAAATTCTGTGCTAGTGTCCAGATTCCATGGGTGTTAATGGATGCATGGAATGCAGAGAGCTCAGAAGAAATTGCTAGTGGTAACGAGCTGCCTTTGAAGAGCTTCATTTCAGCTTTTTATTGCTGCACTTTTCAGATGAATGCCGAACTTGCCTCCATTAGGATCAATGCACAGAGGATGGAAGCAAAGCTAAAACAGGTACTGGAACAATGGCAATGCCTTTCAGTTAACTCAGTTAACACCCTCATGTTTTGGGGACAGCAAAGGGTCCACAGCAAAGGACTCTTATTCTTTCTGACAAATATACAGAATAAGAATAAACGGTGGCTGTTCAGATAATCGTTCTGGCATTGTAAGGTCTGCCTGACTCCGCTTTCGAAATGCATTGCCTGTGCTGGGACTTTATATTCACCCTCACCTGAATATATGATTTCTCAGTACACGGCTAGTAACTAGGACCTGTGAAGAAATAATTTCAGGGGGAAGGGGAGGAACTCGGCCAAGAAAGACAAGACTTTCCACCTTGTCCTTCCTCGGAGTCCACTCTCATCCTGCACAATTGCCTCTGAGCCAAAGAGGTGGATTGAGGGTCCATCACTTTCTATAGCTCCCAAAACCATAGGGAAGGCTTGGCCTTGCTTTCATCCCCAGCGTTGTCATGAGGACTAGAGCGCTTTAATGCGAGGCGCTACTGCCTCCAGGATGGCTGTGGTGCCAAAGGTAGCTTGTTCTGAGATACACACAACCTCTTGCCCAGAAGCTGTTTCACACTTTAGGGGTGTGTGTGTCTCAGAACAAGCTACCTTTGGCACCACAGCCATCGTGGAAAATATCACTGACTTCCCTTCTCCTTCCAGTGTGAACTTTTCACAATTTATAATGTGTGTGTGTGTGTATTAAATAAATTAAGTTTTCTGTTTCACAATTTAGAATATTCATTTACACAACCTTAAAATATCAGTGACTTCCCTTCTTCTCCTTCCATGGTTCATTTTGCATCTCATAAATCCCTGCTTGTTTTACAGAAACTGAACTATTCAGTATTCCATTCTTCCTTCCATCAAAACTTACTTACACTGTTGAATTTATCTTAATGCTGCCCATGTTTTCAAGTGTACACAATTATCCCCTCAACAGTTCAGATGCATATTTGTGGGACCCACGTTTATTTTTGTAATTTTAAGTTTCTAACTGCTTTTAAACAGTGTGCAATGTTGCGTCTTAATTGTTGCGTCTTAATTGTTGCGATCCATCCTGGCACCTTAGGGCGAAGTGGTGGATAATAAATGGTAGTCGTTGTTGTTGTTATCATTACCTCAGGGTTGGTGCTGGCTTGAAGGGAAGCAAGTGAAAGTGTTTGGTTAGCAGACTTGACAAAACTGACTCCTAGGCAGGCTGTCCCACATTTAGTTCCTTTGTGCTGCTCAGGATGAAGGCAATATGTCTGCACAATCTTCAGTCCATGCATAATATTTAAATAAACATAGACAGTGGTAGGTCCCTGCCAGCGCCGCTCCCTCCCTCCACCCCATTTTGAAAACCTCAATATCTGAAAGTACAGACACTTTGGCTTGTTGTCGTTCAGTCATGTCCGACTCTTTGTGACCCCATGGACCAGAGCACGCCAGGCACCCTATCCTCCACTGCCTCCCGCAGTTTGGCCAAACTCATGCTAGTCACTTCGAGAACACTGTCCAACCATCTCATCCTCTGTCGTCCCCTTCTCCTTGTGCCCTCCATCTTTCCCAACATCAGGGTCTTTTCCAGGGAGTCTTCTCTTCTCATGAGGTGGCCAAAGTACTGGAGCCTCAACTTCAGGATCTGTCCTTCCAGTGAGCACTCAGGGCTGATTTCTTTAAGGATGGATAAGTTTGATCTTTTTGCAGTCCATGGGACTCTCAAGTGTCTCCTCCAGCACCATGTTCTGTTAATATGCATGTGCGTAGCTTAAATTTTAGGAAGAAACACTGTGTGAGATTAATCCCTCAAAAGTACCTTGTCCAAGTGTAAGGATTACAAGAGGGTGAGTTTCAAAGCTAGTCCTACTCACAATAGACCTATTGAAGCTGATGAGCACAACTAACTTAGGTTCATTAATTTCAGTGCGTCTGCTCCACATAAAGGTAAAGGTAAAAAGACCCCTGACCATTAGGTCCAGTCGCGGACGACTCGGGTTGCGGCACTCATCTCGCTTTACTAGCCGAGGGAGCTGGTGTACAGCTTCCAGGTCATGTGGACAGTATGACTAAGCCGCTTCTGGCGAAACCAGAGCAGTGCACGGAAACACCATTTACCTTCCCGCCGGAGCGCCGGAGCAGTACCTATTTATCTACTTGCACTTTGTGCTTTTGAACTGCTAGGTTGGCAGGAGGGTCAGGGACCGAGCAACGGGAGCTCACCCCATTGCAGGGATTCGAACCGCTGACCTTCTGATCAGCAAGCCCTAGGCTCTGTGGTTTAACCCACAGCGCCACCCGTGTCCCACTGCTCCGCATAGGACATGGCTAATACAACCCAGGAAAATTGTAAGGTATGCCATTGTTGTTAATTCCTAAGTAATCAGGTGAGTGGTGTTGATACAAGATCAGGAGAGGAGCACCTATGCTCTCAAGGAGTCCAAACCAAGCATACAATGAAACAAAGACATTAGGTGTAAAGGTAATTTTAAAAACACAGAATCAGGAGTGGAATTCAGGTCTACTTACCGGTCTGTTCAACTCCTCCCCCTAATTTGAATGGAAGAAACCGGATTGGTGAGCTGTTCTACCCTGTTTGGGTCACACTTTGAGCTCAGGGGTTAGGCCTCATGACATCACAAATAGAGCAGGGTGATGTCTTGGTGACGTCAGAGAGAACACATGTTGATTTATGTTTGGATAGGAAGGGTTGTTGAGCATTTAAACTTCAAACAGCCACCAAGAAGCGCAGATTTAAAATGGCCTCCTTTAGACTCCCTCAGTGACGCAACAACTCTTATAAATTGACTCGTCGTTGGGCTGAGAGGCAGGATTTGCAAATGGAGCCCTCGCCAACCATTAAGTTGCTAGATGTTAGGGGCATTTCCTTTTGTCTCGCGTTGCCTTCTCCAGTTGTTTTGTTTCTCCTGCTCGGGCAGCTAGTGCTATAGTAAAAATGCCTCTCCAAAAAAGAAAGTCTTCTGAGAATTGCTGGCCACAGAAATCCAATGAGCGTTTTAGATCATGCCTGGCCTGTGAGACCAAGGGACTTCGTGGGCGACCTTCTACTGCGTGCTCCCCTGAGCGCAGAGTTCGTTTTGTGACAGATCTGCCCGGAAGGGAGGCTGCCTCAGAGTGCGGGGATTGTCCCCCTGCCTCTCCGAGGGTTCTCTTCAGGGCTATAAAGGCCATGAAAGAAAAGGTGGACACTAAAAAAGATACCAGCAACTTAGAACCTGAGTGGGATATAACCAATGAGGGGACAGATCTTCAGAGGGTGAGTGCCAAGCTTGAAAATGGAGAGGTTTGCATAAAATGTAGCCGGACCTAATAACTGAGGCTGTGCACACAATTCCCATTTACTTTGCATTCAGTGTGTCCCCAGTGGTTTGGGAAGTGGTGTACCTATCCTATTGTTACTTACGAAATACTGTGTTTCGATGGATGGATGGGTTCCCCCCATCTCCCCAAACCAGGTCCGATCCAAACTGAGAAACCTGGCCGTATGTTAAAAGATGGCAATGTACTGTGTGCGCCTTAGATCTAATATGAACTGGGGAAATGGAGGTCCTGGAAAATTGGGACACGGGTGGCGCTGTGGTCTGAACCACTGAGCCTCTTGGGCTTACCGATCAGAAGGTCGGCGGTTTGAATCCCCGCAATGGGGTGAGCTCCCGTTGCTCTGTCCCAGCTCTGTCAACCTAGCTCAGTTTGCCAACCTAGCAGTTTGAAAGCCAAGTGCAAGTAGATAAATAGGTACCGCTCCGGCGGGAAGGTAAGCGGCGTTTCCGTGCACTGCTCTGGTTTCCGTCATGGTGTCCCGTTGCGCCAGAAGAGGCTTAGTCGTGCTGGCCACATGACCCGGAAAGCTGTCTGTGGGCAAATGCCTGTTCCCTCGGCTGAAAGGAGATGAAACTGCAAGATGAGCGCCGCAACCCCATAGTCGCCTTTGACTGGACTTAACCATCCAGGGGTCCTTTACCTTTACCTTTTTTCTGGAAAACCTCTGAGCAAATAGCTCGTCAAACCCCTCACAACGCCGTGACACACAGATATGAGAATGGGCTGGTCAGTGTTTAGGGTTGCCATATTTCCAGAAAGTAAAAACGAGGGCACGCGATTCTCCGATTGTCTTGTCTAAGATCCAGGACGAAGTGCCACTTTTCAGAAATTACTGGACATGTGGCAGCCCCATCAGTGTTTTTAATGGGCCTGGCCAGGCCATTTGTCTTGTACTTTTATCTACAGGGCTGAAAAGACAAGGATGCCCAAATGCTCTGAAAATCTTTTCTGTACTCTTTGAACCAGTTCCTGGCACTTAGAAGCACATGTCTCTCTCCCCACCCCACCCCTCTGTTTTTGTAAAAGACACAGTCTGCCCTTGTCTGCAGAGAGGACGATTTTTCTGTGACCGTCAAAACCCGTGACGAAGCGCTGAGAGAGAACCAGAAGCTCAAAGGGCAAATAACTGCAACTGAAGAGAGAGAGAAACACAAGGTAGCAAACGTTCCCCAAATAGAAACCTTGTCTTATTTCTGAGTAAGAATCATTATTAGAGATTGGAATCATTATCAGTGTTGGCCCCATCTAAGAAGTTAAAAAATCAACATGGTGTAAAAGGAAACAATCACACTCGGGGCCAGTTTAGAGAGAAGATGGACTGGATTTTCAGTTAACGATCCGTCTTTGTTTTAAATCATTTTTTTAAAAAATTATGATTCTGTCATTCCCTGTATTGGTTTGCTGGTCTCATTGATGCTGTTGTGTTAGTTTTTAATAGTTTAGATATTGATGTTTGCTATTTAGGGGGGGAAATGTTTTAATAGTTCAGATGTTGATGTTTGTTATTTGAAAATAGTTTTATATTTGTTGTGCGCTGCCTTGAGAAAACATATGTCTTGAAAGGCAGGATAGAAATCTCTGGAATGAATGAATGAAATGAATCGGCAATTGAGGCCTGACTTTTGTTTTTCATATTGGTCCGCGAGGTATCAAGGTACAAAATTGGGGGCACAAACAATAATTTGAGGGGAAGCGGTGTTGTTAGAGCCAAGTAGGTCTCCTTTTTGGTGCCTGAGTGGGAGAATACCTTGGCAAACTCTGTGCGAGCTTGTTGGAGCTTCTTGAAGGAAGAATGGGATATAAGTCTAATCCAGTTTTTAAAAATTAAACGTCTCTGTGTAAAACAGGGGGAAGGAGGAGAAAATCTGACCAATTTGCATATGTTTACCCATGCAAACATTTGACAAACAGACAGCACACAGCTGCCAATCTCATTGCCATTGATTTTGTCTGTGCGCTACAGTTCAATTTTCAGGAAAGGCATTTTATAAATGCTTATTATCAGGGGTGAAGGAGATTGAGGTGATGTTCTCAGAGCCCAAAGTACAGTGGTCCCTCGGAAGTCGAATGGAATCCGTTCCGGAATTCCGTTTGACATCCAGATCGCGGCTTCTGATTGGCTGCAGGAAGTCGCACCAGACGTTTGGGTTCCAAATAACATTCGCAAACCAGAAGACTCGCTTCCAGGTTCACTTCCTTTGCGGCGTTCGGGAGCCAAAACATTTGACTCGCCAGGCGTTTGGGATCCAAGGTATGACTGTAAAGGTGTAGTTTGCTGAGCACACAAAGCTGCATTCATACAGAATCACACCACTGGTCCATCTTGCCTACCCTATTTTTGTCTGGCAGAGTTTGGCCTTTGTCTGGCTATCCAGTGATTCAAAGGTCTTGCCAGGGATACCTGATACATCCTTGAAGTGGAAATGTCAGGAACGGAACCTGGGACCTTCAGCTAGCAAAGCAGGCCTTCTGGCCACCGAGTTGGGGCTTGTGACCCAATACCGTCCCAAGTAATGATTATTGAGACCCCCTGCTCTTACGCATTCCCCTTTCGTACTTTAGATGACGAATCTGCGACGCAGACTGGAAGTGTCAAAGGAAGACAATGCTAAAGTGACAGCTATGCTGGAGAATGTGTTGGGCTCTCATAACAAAATGCAGGTGGCTCTGGAGAAGATTCAGACTGAGCTGGGACGCAAGGATTCCGAGGTGGCTGAGTTGAAGAAGGACAGGTAACTTGGCTGCCTGCTTTGTATGGCATTCCAGGTACATGGTGGAACAAAGCTTAAAGCAAAACACACATTTAGTGGGAACTTTAAAAACAAAAACAAAAAAAACAGTTGGGTAATGTAAGGTTTCTCAGTTAGTTGTCCGTCCCAAGTAATGAGTATTGAAGACCAGCCAGGACTCCGCTGTTTCTTTCTACTTTAAATGATTTTATTGTGCAAACTATGTACAGTGCAAAGAGCTAAAAATGTGTTGGGCATGTCATAACAAAATGCAGGTGGCTCTGGAGAAGATTCAGACTGAGCTGGGACGCAAGGATCGAGGTGGCTGAGTTGGAAGGAAGCAGGTAACTTGGCTGTGTTCATGGATTCCATCATGGTGGAACGGGAATGGCCCCTTCCTGTAATAAGGTTCTCAGTTAGTTGCTCATGAGTAAGCAGACGCTGTTTCCTTTAAAGATTTTATTGTGCAAACTATGTACAGTGCAGAGCTAAAAAGTCATGTCTGTATCAAGCGGTGTCAGAATCTGGGAATGGCCCCTATCCGGTTCGACCCCAACAAAAGTTTCGGTATCCGAAAACCCTTCGCATCCTCCATCCTTTCTTTTCACCCCACGACCTTTGGGGCGACGGAAATTGTGTTCCCCCCTGTATCGGGACTAAGGGAGTGCTGGGTCACTCTTGCATCCCCAGAGCCTCTACTCCCTTTCCCCTGTGAACTCTCCCCTCCTCGCTGGAGCACGTCTCGCCGCTACCAGCTAGGAGGAGCTGCTGGCAAGGTGGGACTGGGGCTCTCTGTAGCATCCGGAGAGCCCTTCCACCACCTTGCGCTGCATCGGGGACAGTTCCCTGACAGGTAATATAAGGGGTGGAGATGATAATTGCAGACAATAATATAAGGAATCGTTTCAGGGGAGAATAATTTCAGATTATCTGTATTTTTTCTTCCCTGAAACACTGTGTGATTTATGGTCTCCATTTAAAAACAAGAAACTGGCCGCAGAGTGGGTAGACATTGTGAGAGGGGTACTTAACTTCAGATAGATCAAGATCAAATGAGGGAATGATGAAAACCATTGACTAGGTTGAAAATGAGTGGAAGAAAGACAAGGGAACTTGGAAGGGGTCTCTCAATACGTTTGTAAAAAAGAAAAGAAAGAGTGGAGCAGTTAACTCGAATGCTGTTTGTATTGGAAAAACCAGGAGTAATTAATTTGGATGCTTTATGTAAAATGAGAAGTGTTTGCTTTGGAAGCAAAACAGTACAAGCTACTGCATATCTAAATGGCAATTTATTAAACCATAACCTAGTGCTATGTGTGAACCCTGCCCAGCAGCCTAACATGTTTGTTCAGCACCGTGAAAGCACAGTCTGATGCCATGGTGTGTTGCTGATGTATGAACCATGGTTTGCTTTAACCATGGCTTGGTGTTACGGCATTGGTCTTAGCCTTTGGTGTGTCACTCCACCTACAAAGGCATGAGGAAGGAGCAGCTGGAAAACAACTGAAACTTTGAAGAAACGAGCTATGGTTTGATAGATGGTCTGTGGGACAACTTGTGGTTAAAATGTGGTTTGCTAAGCAAACCACAGCTTACCATTATGTGCAAACCAAACCATTGTCTGAGAATATTCAAGGATTCTTTCAACTGTGTATGCCTCAAGAGCAGAGTGGAATTAATTTAATCATAGTTGAGGCTCTTTTCTTGATGGAAGAAAACATGGAGGAAGCTTCCATATCACCCTTTGCCCCCCCCCCTTTTTTGTTCTCTCTTACATCGTCTCTCTGCTTCCTTTTGCAGGACCCAAAGCCAGCAAAGAATTCTGATGCTAGAGGCAGAGTTGGAGGAATGCCACAGCAAAATGACCTTGCAATCTCAACACAGCTTTAAGGTAAAAATCAGCATCTTCCAGTGGCTATAATAGACTAAAACCAGCAATTCACTCAGCGTAGGTGGCCTGTCTGGAAGGGATTGCATCCTGCATAACAGGAATAAAGTTATTTTGTCTGTAAATAATTGGTGTAAATAGTTTGAGCATAATAATATATATTTGGCAACTGACTATTCGTTTTACTGGGGGTTTTCCCCCATCCATGAAGCCATCCCCAGATTAAGATTCATAGGTGCTACTGGAAGGATTTTTTTAATTTTTAATTTAGTTTTGACTATGGCAGACCAACACGGCTACCTACCTGTAACGAAGATTCATAGGGACAGCTGCATTTGTTTAATCATCTGAATAAAATTGTTTCACAACTGTGTGTTTCATAAAGAGAATCATTGCTACCCTGTGCTTTTCTCCCCCTAAAAGATGGAAACTCTTTGTAAAATTCTGGAGGCCTCCAAAGCAGACAACAAGAAACTTGCCCAAAATTTAGAGCAAACTCTGCAGACCAATAGTGCTCTGCAAAGCAAGCTTATGCTTATTCAAGATGAACTGGAAAGCAAAGAAGTCGAGTGCCAGGAACTAATGGAATGCAGGTAAGACTTAGCTAGGCAGGAGATTGTGCCTTTCCAACCTGAACACCTGAATTCCGGACCTGACTTTCAAGGCAGTAGAAACATGCTACCTGCTGAGCCATAAGCTTGGCAAGGCAGGGCCTAAAATGTGCAGAGGGGGGGTCTGCAGCTTTGAAATTTGTCTGAGGAACCCAGAGGAATGAATTGCAAAGGGAAGAAAAAGCACACGTTTGGGAAGCATCAGTGGTGCATGTTTTCAGACTTTACTTTCTGTTTCCTTCTGCCTTGCTAAAGGGACCAGTTAATTGAGGAAGCCAAGTTGGAAGTAAAGTTGTATGCAGATCGCCTTGAGACTCTGAAGAAACAGTTTCAGACTGAACGGGAAGTAACCAAGAAGGCTGCTCAAAAGGAATCGGCTGAGGTGTGAGGAGGTGGAAGAGTTTTGAGTTTTTCTCAGTGGTCACGGTTGCACGTAAATGCTGAGCCAGGATTCAGCACTTAGCCATTGCTTCCTGTTACGTATGAACCTGGGAAACTATGGTTAATGGCTTCCAACCAAGCCAACTTTAAATCACTGATCATTCTCCCCACTCTCACATTCAACTTTTGATACTCTCTCGATATGTTGTACTTCTTCCTTCACTCTTGTTTCCACCTTCTTCCCCAAATTGGTGGTTTTCTTTGTGTGTTCTTTGTAACTCTCCTAGAATTATTCTCCCTTTAATTTAATTTTTTTTTTTACAAAATACAAACATGCCAGAAATAGAATGCATTTTCTTAATATTAAAGAAATGAAATGCTTTTATCCCATCCACAAACTGAATATTTTCCAATATATATGAGTTTCCAACTCTCAATAATTTAATGTGCTTAGCTGAGTCCGATATTACTACAATAAGTTAATTTCGGCGTAAATGCCATGGTCTTGATTTTCCTTTCCCCTTTTGCCAACTTCCTTTAAGCCTAGTTTGCACATAATGCTAAACTGTTGCTTCTTAAGTCGTGGTTGCTGGGCAGTCTTCACACACAACTGGTTTGTTTACTGTCAACAAAATCATAATCCGAAGCCATGGTTTGCTGTTGGCTTACTTCATGAGGCTGCAGCTGGCTAAAAACCACAGGAACATAGATAGCAGCTTTAGACTAGGTCAGACTTTTTGTCCATCTAGCTCAGGGTTCCCCAAACATGGGTCTCCAGCTGGTTTTGGATTATAGTTCCCATCATCCCTGACCACTGGTCCTGCTACCTAGGGATGATGGGAGTTATAGCCCAAAAAATAGCTGGAGACCAAAGTTTGGGAAACCCTGATCCAGCTTGCCTGGAGTTTTAACCAGGGACTTGTCTTACTCTAAAGAAATAATAATAACCCTAGAGCAGGGGTGAGGAACCTGAGGCCCAGGTATTAAACATGGCTGTCCTGGTCCGGCGACTCTCCATGGGCAACACCTCTTCACCCAAGTCCCGCCTCCTCTGGCCACACCCATGTTTGCTTCTGGCCCTACTCATGTGGCCCCTGGACTGAAAATGTTCCCCCTTCCCACAAACAAGCCCTGGACAAATTGCCTTCAGGATAGGAAACCAAGACCTGGAAAGCTCTTGGGGTTATGGGAGCACAACAGTCGTTTAGAAGTGAGTGTTGAGCGCCCTTTTTTCTTCTTCTTGAAGTGAGCATGAACTTGCCCTTTCTTGGTGCCCTGTAGCTGAAGAAAGCCCTCGAGGAGGCCTGCACTAAATCTGGAGAAATGTCACGCCTTAACAGGGAACTGCGGGCAAAGGTAACTGAGCAGGAGGCAGCTCTGGCCAGTCAGAAGGAGAAGCTGAAGAGACAGAAAGCATTAATCACGCAGTACTTCAATGCCAGGAGTAACAATGCGCAAAATGCAGGAAGGATAAAGGTGAGCCAGTGTGTGTGTGTTTGTGTTTCATGCAAATGACTTTAACACAGCCTGCAATCTGCCATTTTGAAAGTTGCCCTCTCCACTCCTCAGTATCAACCCGATACCAGATAGATAACTGGAGACTTCAAAGGGACCTGTTCATTGCATTCCACTTAGCTGAGTTTCTATTGCAGCTACAAACCAACTGGCTCTTGCGGAAGTAGATTAGCGCTATACGGTGCTAAACAGCATTGATAGGTAATCTCTTAAGTTTCTTTTGCATCTTCAGCACAGATAAAAGCTGGTAAGCCGGTGTCTTCTATTGGATCAGTGCCAGGGAGGCAGGAGTTTGGCTTTTTCAGTTATATATGCTGTTTGGGAACAGGCAAAACGTGTGCACTCCACATCCATAGAAACAGGTTTGATGGGGCCAATTGTGAATAGATTAAAAAATTGCTGTATTAAATAATAGAACATGGATCATCATTACTCTTATTACTACAGACCACTGTTTCCTGCTTCTCTCACCGGGTACCACTTGTCAAATGATTTTGAGGGAGTAGGGAAATTTAAGGATAAGTTGTATCTAGGGATGTGTGCCATATTGATATATCATCCCAAATCAGTTTGAAGCCCATATTGTGATACAGGTTTCATAGTTTGTGACCTGGTAATATATTGCGAAATACAATGTGTGTTAGGGCTGGGTGATACATTGCCCCAAACCAGTTTGAAGTCTGTATCATAATACTGGTTTTATAATTATTGTGAATCAAGATGTGTGTGTGTGTTTTACAAAAATCACAGTGTGGGAAAAGCCGTGAAGCCAGTCAATGCCACTCCATTCTCGTTTCACGCATTGTGATATATCTGTATATCACAATGTTTAGCTGGTGATATATCACAAATCTGAAAACCAGATATTGCCCAGCCCTAGGTGCAACAAGGAATTTGCTTAGGGCTGTCAATGCTAGCACTTAAAATTCCTGGGCCTTTAGTTGACTGTCCCCTAGATCTGCCTTTGCTTCATGACACTTTTTATGTCCGGGGGGAAGCAAGATGACAGCTGTGCAACATTGCTTTATTTTGGAGGGCAGTGCTGTAGCCTCTCCCTCTTTGGCTTACTATTTGTGCGCACAACCCAGTGAGATTTAACTATTCTTCCTGTTGTTGAATTGCATCAGAACAAAACTTCAGGAGGCAGGCAGGCGCCGCTTAATAATAACTGCGTTCTGTCACGGAAGCAAGGCGTTTTCTCGGGACGTTCCCCTATCGCTTTTCTGATTTATTTCCAGGAGATTGAAACGGAATTGAGGCAAATGGAAGAGATGAAGCAGCAGTACCAGAAGAAAAACCACGAGCAGGTAGAATCTCTTTTCTGTGCGGCAGGTGGGAGCGGAGACCAGATTGAAATGCGTGCCTGGGGTCCACGGGACCTGATTTCTTTTCATGCCGTAGTCCCTTAGGATCAAAGAATTTGTCGCTGAGTTAACAAACCTGCAAGGCGAGATGCAGCAGCTAGCCAGGAATCAGCAAGCGATGGAAACGGAAAACAGAAACCTTGAGAACCAGCTGGTCGCAGAACAGAAGCAAAGACAGCGGATTCAGGAAGAGTGTCAGGTAATGGTGCCACGGCCCCACCGAGCTAAAGGGTTGTGGCTGCCGAGCACATTTTGACATTTGTTTCCATGGCAGCGGCTGCTCAGGCCTCCATCATCGGCTCTCTTCCCCAGTCCCCTAGCTCTGTACATCGTAAGAAGCCCATAGCAGTGAGCTTCTGTTTTCCAGGTTGGGTGTGGGGCATCAGTTAAGAATCTAGACTTAAGAACAGACTGCTCTGCAGAAGAAGGGCAAACGATTTCATTCTGACTTTTCCGTAACATTCAAGGCTTTGGAAGACACAGTCAGGCACCTGAAGAAATGCAAAGAGGAGACGGAACAGAAACTGAAAGAAGCCAGCAAAGAGTCGGAACATGTAAGTATCGAAGCAAAGAGGGAGAGGGATTGTCGTGTCAGTATAACACGAGCAGTGGGATGTGTAACCATATCAAAGAAAAAGAGAGTTCAATATGATGAGACTTCTGAGCATGCGAGGGGAAATTCACATGAATTATACACACACTTGTATGAATGTTGTTGCAAATCAGCTGGAGTTGACACATTCTTAAGAGCTGTGCCTCAGATTGCAGCGCTGCAGTCGAATCCTTAGTGTGCAAAGAATGGGTGTACCATTTATTGTATTCTAGGCATACAACTATATACAACTATATTCAATTCACCCAGTCATGCCTAACCTTTGTTGTTATTCGGTCGTGTCCGACTCTTTGTGACCCCATGGACCAGAGCACGCCTATCTTTCACTGCCTCCCGCAGTTTGGCCAAACTCATGCCAGTCGCTTCGAGAACACTGTCCAACCATCTCATCCTCTGTCGTCCCCTTCTCCTTGTGCCCTCCATCTTTCCCAACATCAGGGTCTTTTCTAGGGAGTCTTCTCTTCTCATGAGCCAAAGTACTGGAGCCTCAACTTCAGGATCTGTCCTTCCAGTGAGCACTCAGGCCTTATTTCTTTAAGGATGGATAAGTTTGACCTTTTTGCAGTCCATGGGGACTCTCAAGAGTCTCCTCCAGCACCTTAACATTACCAAGTATGAGTTATGCATTTGAGTGCTAATATTGTAATGTGTCCACAAATGTGCACTCTGAATTTTACAAGACCTCTTTAATGATCTTGCTTGCAACTTAAGAGGCTGAGCTTTGTAGATACAAGAAGAGGGAGTCTTAAAAGATGCTAAGCATTTATTTTGCTTTATATAACAATAATACAAAACAGGATCGGATCCTGTTTTGGGGATTACGATATATGTCTGATCCTTATCAGACTAGTACTGATGACTGGGAACAAGGAAGGCACCTCATGATGAATTAACCTGATTGATTAGTCTTTACAGAAAGACTTTCAAAGATTTAAAAGCTTTTAACAAGGTGATTTGTTTCAAAGGATCCCTGGACCTTAAGGTTGGAATATAACTGAGTTTGAATGCCTTCCCTGCTGCAGATAACTGCTAACCTTGAGGAAGCTCACCACTGGTTCAAGTCGAAGTTTGATAGTCTGCAGCGTGAGCTGGTGAAAAACAGGCAGAAGAACCTTGGAGAATACTTCTGTGAGGAGCATGAGAAAGAGGTCAGTAAGAGAATACCTTCCGCAAACAAAAAAGGTGACATAGCACAGGCTCACTAATGGTTTGTTCCCTTCTTTGTGCTGCTGCGAGTAGTAGTACACTGGGAGTACCTGTAAAAATTCAGTTTTATGCGCTATGAGGACGGTTATAATCAATCTTTTTGCCTGTGCCAAGAGAGCTCAAGATTTGTTTGTTTTTAAAATGGCGGTGTGAAGAATTCATGAGAGAGAGCCCTTTTTTATCCAACAGGTGACGCTTTCTTAAATGTGGAGGTGGGCTGCCAATGTCCTTTGTTTCATGTGCCTTCCAGAGGCATAGAGCTTCCATGAGGAAGGAAGTTGGTACCTTAATTGGAAGAATAATCATAACAAATGGAAAGGATTGCAGATGTTGAAGCTTTTATCAGCTTTCTTCCTCAAACCTTCGGCCTTCATCCTCCACGAGAGACAGTCCCTCATTCAAAACTCACCTCTGTTCTGAACTTAAGAACAGATTACCTGGCTCTTCCAGATATTTATTGCTAGACTGACTTTGATAGATATCCGCTTACTGCGGGGGTCCACAGTCCCTCAGACCTTGTGGGGGGCCAGACAGAACGAATCCCTATGCCCCACAAATAACCCAGAGATGCGTTTTAAATAAAAGGGCACATTCTACTCATGTAAAAACACGCTGATTCCCGGACCATCCACAGGTTGGATTTAGAAGATGAATGGGGCCTGATCCAGTCCCTGGGCCTTAGTTTGCATACCCATGGCTTACTAAATTAGTGGATCTTAGAGGTTTGTGTGTGTTTTAGGCTTAGGGCCAAGTCGTAACTCTTGGCTATCAATCTGGTCTGCTCCCCTTACATTAATATTTTCTCTTGCATGTTATGTGAGTTACTTGCAGCTCTGTCTAAGCATCCTATGTTTCAACAGAAAAGGCCGACCAAGCTTCCTTCTCAGGCATGCCTGAAGCGCTGGGAGACCAAGAACCACCTGCAGTTCATCAAGAGGAAATACCTTAGTGAGCTGAACAAGTGAAGGGCTGCTTTGCCAGGAGGTTCCAGGCTGCAAGGTATAATCCTGTACCTGTGAACACCACTTATCAGGCTGCCAGTGGTGCTATACCTAGGCAGAGCCTAAGGCTGGACTTATTATGTGAGCATCCATCTACTTCCTGAAGCTAGCAGAGGAAGAGCTCCTGTGTGAACTAGCTGTGCTCTATAGGAATGAAGAAAAAGTCCTTTTTAAAAAGTGTATATGTATACACACACAAACTTGACTGGCAGCTAGGAATCCTCTAAATCTTTGGGTTCAACTTTCTGATTCTTATAATGCCTCTGGGGAACTTTCAAACTGTTTTATTAAAAAAAACTGTTTCTACAGCCCCCCACCCTGCTAAATGCTTCCCCATGGGGTCTTTAAATCCCTGCAATTACATCGCTACACATAGTGAGGGGCAAGCTTGTGCCAAATACATGTACAGCAAACCCCGAGGGTGTAACTGCTACAGGATAGGCTTCTCTGTAGGTAAAAGCCTTGGGGACTTTTGGAAAAATAGCAGAGCTGAATCCTAAAACAGATTTAAATGCACCAATGCTGGTTTCTGAAATGTCTGTCTCCCTTCATCAGCTTGCCATATTCCATGGGGTAGGACTTGTATGTTGAAGGATAGCTTTGAGCAAGCGCAACTTCTGCTGTAAAAATGCAGTGCTTGCTGAAAATGCTTTCCCTCTAACATAACTACTCAGACAATAACAGTCCGCACCTATATCTTGCAGGGGGAGCAAATATGATGTCATCAGGACGGTGGGCTCGAACCCACATCAGCCTCAGGAGGCATGGATGACAGGGCAGGAATAATGGGAGTTGTAGCCTAAAACATCTGAACAGCACTATGTTGGCTATTCCTGCTATGTATTGAACCTTACCCTCTTCCCTGAGTCTCAAGAGGTTGCGGGTGCCTTTCTCTGCTCATTAATTAGTAGTTAAGGCAAACCCAAAGGCACAAAACAATCCAGTATATCGTTGGTGATGAAATATTAGGCAAACAGTGATTACTCTATATTATAGAATTGTTAAAAGTGGAAGGGGCAGGTGACAAATTCACACAGCTAGGAACAGTTGCTTGGGCCCCGAGCAGAACTGGCCTCAGAGCCACCCTAAATCATGGGCAAGAATGTACTTCTGGAATCTTGTTTTCCTCTTGTTTTTGACCACTACTGTGTAATATATAAATCTGATGTGTGTAGGGAGGAGGGGTGTGTGTGTGTATTTAAAAATTAAAACATACTTATTGTTTTTTACAACAGTCTGTGTTTCTCTCCCTGTTGACCAACCTCCTCTTTAAACTGTTAATACACGAAGATGAGGTGAGCTCACCTGTAGGACGACATGTTGCATATACGAGAAGTAATGACAGTTGGAAATATATATAGCAATGTATAAATTTAATCAAACAAGCTTTAACTCCTTTCTGGAAACATATTTTTTAGAAAAACAAGTGTCAAGCAGCCAATAACTCATAAGAGCTCTATGCATATACATTGCATTATACATACATACATACATATAATACAAAGGACAGGGTAGAGGGAATAAGAGCATGTGACAGGATAGTTTAAGACTGCAGTCCTGTGCACAGGAGTGGTTGTGGATGCCCTTAATAATAAAATTATTTATATGCCACCCATCTGACTGGGTTGTCCCAGCTACTCTGGACAGCTTCCAACAAATTGAAACACAGTAAGACATTGAATATTAAAAAACTTCTATACACAGGGCTGCCTTGTTGATTGTATTTCTGAAGGGTAACTAAACCAACACTTCCGTGCAGTATACTGGCAATCAAGCGTGGATTGGTAGAGTTAGCATCCTACAGCACAATCCTGTATATGTCTGCTCAGAAATAAGTCACAATGGGTCTTACTTCAAGGTGAGCAGGTATAGCTTTAGTTCAAACCATCTCTCCAGTTTCAGAAAAGCAAGAAAATGGTTAGATTTCACAGACAAGTTCACATGGCTGTAAACAAACAATACAGTAACACACAGACACACACACACAAAAAGGATCCAAAGGTTTTGCTAGGTTCATTGATTATTCCAGACACAGAGGACTAATGTATATTAAATATCCTTGAAAGCAGGCAGCTGATCTACTTCCACTGAAGAGGTAGATAACTTACCAGCAAAAAGGCGTCTAACACCTTTTGTTTACTTGCGCTCTCTCCCAATTGTACATTCTGAGCAAAATGTCCCAAGTTCCGTGTGCTTGGCTATTAAGATGTGCGACTTAACTCAGTTCACAATTTGTATGTTAAAAAAGCACTGCACATTCCAGAACACCTATGAGGTTTGGGTCAGTGTTGCGCCTAAGATCTGCTCAATCCTTAGCAGGGATCCTCTTTGTAAAAACCTGCACCATCTACTCGGCTGCTTCACGTTCAGCCAATCCGGAGAAATCTTTAAGCGTAGGTTGCCAGGTGTCACAAAGCCTCAGATCCATGAAAGGCAGCAACAGATTACCACCAGGTTCACATCCCCTCAAAAGAAAGGAAAGTAATCCATCTTATTTCATTCAATTAGTTTTTGATGCTGGCTTTCACCTCACACAATTCCGTACGTGTACAGCATTTTCCGAGCCATTCTAATATTTCCGCTGCTCTGGTAGATGAGCGATAAATTGAAGGCAGCATCCCTTCGCAAGTCCGTCTGGTCTGCTTCTATTCCCTAGTTGAGGGAAGAAAAACAACTTGCCTGAACAAGTGCAACAAAAGGGGTACTTGTCACATATTGCATACATCACAATCCAGCAGTTTTAGTGTAGACATTCTAGCCTGCAAAAGCTTGCATTCTGAAAGGTCTCAAATCCTCTTTCAGAAGGCAAGTGCTGGTAGGCAGCTCTCTCTTAACACAGATTTTGTATTTGCTACACTTCTCCAGAAATTATAAAGTGGTACGCAGGCAAAACCCTGGGGTAACTCTGAAAATGTATGTCAAGATGGTCAAACTTATTTATTTAAAGCCCAGCAACAGAGCTGAGTCTTTGTGTGGAGGATGAAGTAAGTTCGGAAGCAGCAAGCTGCTCCTTAGTGCGCAACCTGCTAGGGAAATGGAAGGACAGGAAAGCCATTTTTCATAGGAAATGCCAACTGTTCCTTTCCTTCCAGCAGCAGTAACATAAATGCCATTTCATATGGCACTAGTGGTCTACTCATCTCAAAGCAGTGCAACATGCAAACTGAAGCTCAGCAGCTTCCATGAGATGGCAGTCAGCTTTTCAATGGATACAAGAGTAGATTTCCTGCCTGTGGCGGGCGGTATTGTCTTAATTCCTCGTACATTTATGCAAGACTTAAAAATGACTGGAATTATGTGCCATTTTAGGAGGCACGTTTGCCATTTTTTAAGCCAATGCTGCAGGGGCGGGGGAGCTGGAATTTGTCTGCATTTGCTTTGTATGGTCATGATTTTCAAATAATAATAATTATTATTTTATTTATTTATACATACATACATACATACCCCGCCCATCTGGCTGAGTTTCCACAGCCACTCTGGGCAGCTCCCAATCGAGTGTTAAAAACAATACAGCATTAAATATTAAAACTTCCCTAAACAGGGCTGCCTTCAGATGTCTTTTAAAAATAGGATAGCTGCTTATTTCCTTGACATCTGATGGGAGGGCATTCCACAGGGCGGGCGCCACTACCGAGAAGGCCCTCTGCCTGGTTCCCTGTAACCTCACTTCTCGCAGTGAGGGAACCGCCAGAAGGCCCTTGGAACTGGACCTCAGTGTCTGGGCTGAATGGTGGGGGTGGAGACGCTCCTTCAGATATACAGGACCGAGGCCGTTTAGGGCTTTCAAGGTCAGCACCAACACTTTGAATTGTGCTCGGAAACGTACTGGGAGCCAATGTAGATCTCTCAGGACCGGTGTTATATGGTCCCGGCAGCCACTCCCAGTTACCAGTCTAGCTGCCGCATTCTGGATTAATTGCAGTTTCTGGGTCACCTTATATGATATGATTGGGCAACTAGGCCAGGTCATGAAATGCATCAAGGGGCACAATTTATCGATAACCCATTTTGAATGGAGTCCCTTGGGCACAAAAATCAGACCTTACTGTTTCTTGGGGTTGGCGGTGTTAGCATTTTTAGCTGCCTGGGGAGTGTAAGCACATTTCCTAGAAAAGCTCTCTTGTTGCGTGTTTTGCACTACTTGCCCTGCTTTTTCAGCAAGAAACCTTCCAGCTACCCACCCAAAAATACATTTTATGCTTCTAATTTATTTATTTATTTTGCAAATCTCTTGTTAAAAGCGGTACCACTTTGGACTACCTCCCTTGGCCTTCACACAATGTCAGGAAATGGGAGCATAGCATGTGTACACGCTAAAACAATTAACGGACAACCTGCACTTTGCAAGCATGGCTCAAGTGTCTGTGTTTGTGTTTCAGTTGTAATGGGCTAGATTTCCATACATTACCTCTAGGACCAGAGGGGGAAGCTCCAGTGCCTTCTGGTAATAGTGAATTGCCAAATGTACCAATCCCAGCTGATGAAGCCCACGGCCTAAATTGTAAAAAGATTCTTGACAGGAACCACGGAGGCTCAGATATTGCTGGAGGAATGAGAAGCCCTGTGTACAAGGTGGGAGAGGGAGAAAGGTCTCGTGTGAAAGCCAGAAATTCTAAGGAACAAGGAGCAGTAAGTCAAATGTAGAGCTGCCTTTGCCCCCAGTAAGATTTCTTGCCCCAGCCTCGAATACAGTCATACCTTGGAAGTCGAACAGGAGCCGTTCCGGAAGTCTGTTCAACTTCCAAAACGTTCGGAAACCAAAGCATTGCTTCTGATTGGCAGCAGGAAGCTCCTGCAGCCAATCGGAAGCCCTGTTGGACGTTCGGCTTGCAGAAATAGTTCGCAAACCAGAACCGTCACTTCTGGGTTTGTGGCGTTTGGGAGCCAAAACGTTCTGGAACTAAGCTGTTCCAAAACCAAGGTGCGACTGTACTTGGAATGAGAGTGTAATTTTAAAACCAGCCGTTCCCATGTTCTTTATTTTAATCTTGGACGACACTTTTAATCTGAAAGAGTCAAGAGCAATGGCAGTCAAAAGGATTCCCAGGGCCATTCTCTTTGGATGAGCAGACGGCTGTTTTTTAAGTCCACCATTCTGCCAACTCTCAAAACTAGGACTTGGTCAGATGCCAGCATATACAGTACAAGGATGAGGAGCTGAAGGAAAGAGAGATTGACTCTGGCCCTAGGAAGATAGAACACAAGCCCCCACCCCTCCTCACCCTGGATCCTGCCCAATGTTATCTACTGTATCTGTAGTCCATCTTACATTGCATTCTGATCATTTTGTTTGTAGGTTTTTTCCAAAAGACTCAATAAGCAAAGCGGCAATTCCGATACGTACTGTATGTTTCTTCTCTCTGCATCCTGTCACAAATCTTAATACGTAACTGTACTTGCAGTCCCAATTTGTTCGGGAAAACAAAGCAAAAAAACCCAGCAAGACGTTATTCTGACGTAGGAGAATAAAACTCATGGAAGAGTTCTTTAAAACCATAATGATAATTACTATTCACTTGACAATGTTTGAGTTCAGTCTCCCTTCCTTTTTAACATGCCCATTTTCTCTTAAGAATCTCAGCATATCCCTGTAACCAAGGAAGCCAAGAGTGCCTAACTATCTTGTTCCTCATGAGCACTGTGAATAGTGCTCATTCTGCTAGAAAAAGCACATCCAAAATGGAACTGATCGCTGTGATTTCAGACTTTAATCCAGAAGGGTGGGCCACGTCCAAATGCAAGAGACCAACGGAACAAACAGAACACAAGGAAAAATACACACTCCTCTGCCAAGGTGACAGAAAAGCAGTAGAACAGACTTGCACAGCAATATTTGGAATCCTTTGCTCATACCAGCAAGTTCTCAGAGTGAGGATTTAGTGGCCAGAGTTAAGGGGCAGCATTATCTCGATAAAATGTACGGTATGTTGTTCTATCAGCTATTCCGCTCAGAGAAAGGCTAAAAATCCGAACAGGTAAATACTTTTCAAGCTGTATAAAGGTAGAATACAATCCAGTCAAGGTGTAGTTGTTTTCATTCTCGTTAGCTGGAATGGAAGAGAGTTAAGCTCACATTCATCAATTCGTCTCCCCTAAAAAAATCAGTGGAACTTAAAAAGTGTTTCACTGGGGCTGGATTGCATTCTGTCTCCATATATGTTAACTTAGTCTTCAGGCAGTAAGCTAGGAATCTTAAACAGCAGTTAACATTTTGTTAGGTTTCTGTTGAACATACTCAAAACGGTGTACATATCAGTCCTAAGTATTGTGTACTCGGAAGTAAATTCCACTGCGTTCAATGAGATTCATTCCCAAGGAAGTGAAAATAGAACTGCAGCCTTAATCTTAGGGCATTTAGGAGTTATAAAATCAATATAAGGGAAGAAAATTCTGCTTTGGTTTTGAATGGGGAAAAGGCAGAATAAAATTATTATGTAGATAAGAAAAATGAAGCCTACAGTGGCTTGTTTTTAGTACTTCCAGTACAATTTGTGTGTTAAGAGACCTATGGTTGCAAAGGTCTATTTGCTAAATCCCAGCAGAAAATACATTCTGGGTGCTCCTAGCTGTGGTAGAAAAATGGTATAGAGGTGAAACAACACAAAATGTCCGAGGCTATTTGCCCACGATATACTTAACCCATATATTCTCCAGAGCAAAGCAAGTATTTAAACAGAGAGAATAGCCATACGTGTGTGTAAAACTATCAAAGATAATCACTAATGACTTCAAAGTAAGCTGCATTTATGCTTTATCAGACACCACTGAGGGGAAACCATAATAAGACCCATTTCAACCCTTGCCACTCAACATGCTAAATAATAATAAAATTTATTTATTTATTTGTGAATACCACGCCCATATGGCTGGGTTTCCTCAGCCACTCTGGGCAGCTCCCAACAGAATATTAAAAACACAATAAAACATCATAGCATGAGAACACGCTATGCAAGCATGTGCTACAAAAGAGGAAGGGCAGGATAAAAATCCAAAAAAATAAAACTCACCTGCACTATAAGCGCGTGCCTTTTTAAAACATACTTCTGAGAGGCCATGTGGATGAAAGTGAGGCCTATACAAAGGCTATAGAGAGGCTCGTTGGGATTACTACGGAAAGCTTGTACGTACTGCCCTAGGAGGAAACAGTGAATAATAATAATATAATAATAATAATATTTATTATTTATACCCCGCCCATCTGGCTGGATTTCCCCAGCCACTCTGGGGCTTTGAAATACTGTTCATTAAAACCATGTGCTTCACAAAAAGGCTTTCAGATACATCCATAACAAGCACGGCTCACTGAAGTTGCCTTTGCCTGAGCCCCCTCTTCCCCATCTCCCTTCGCCACCCCGCCACCCCATTCAGCAGGAACCCCTGACCTTCAGGGAAACTTTTTCAGCAGGGCTCCTACTAGGGAGGTGGTGGAGGTGGCAAAGGGAACGTAACAGCTCTGTTATCCAACCCATGGATTTCTTACATATGTGGATTACATTGTTTTTTCAAGCATCAGATGCAGTGAAATCCCTACTTATGCAGGGTTTCTGTTACCGGCCTGCCCATCCTGCCTCCACACCTGCCCCCTTTTGGCACCCAAAACAACACGCGTTGTTGTCAGTGGGAGTGCATGTGCGGATTACACAGAAGTGGGGAGACGCCTGCATTCTGCTTGCCGTTCAACTTTCACAGCTCATGAGTTACGAAGACTAACAGCAAAACTCCTTTTCGTTCCTGGCCATAAATTGCTATGCTTTTTTACTTTCTAAAAACTCCCTATAGATTCTTCACAAATGTTCACACACATACAGGCTCTGCTTTACATTACGTCCATTAATAATTATTTAGCTAAATGATGAAAGCAAACCAGCATCACCTTTCATCTCTACTCAAGAGGGGTAGCTGTGCTCATCTGTTGCAACAAAAGCAAGCAGCCTCATGCGGCACTTTAAAAGGCTAGCGGATTAATTATGGCAAAAGCTATTTTGGTTCAGAGTCTTGTTTATCAGATATCTGCCTAACAGGCAATCGGTTTTGACAATGCCCATCAGATCTGAGTGGATAAGAGCTTCGTGAGCACATCCACAGACATACAGCCTTCTGCAGAGCTTCCTGTGTCCTAATGAGGGACATTATCTTAGCCCACTCTCTCTCTCAAGCATCGTTTCTCAAACCTGGGTTCCCAGCTCGTTGGACTAGATTACAGGGGTCAGCAAACTTTTTCAGCACTGTCCCTCAGACCTTGTGGGGGGCCAGACTATATTTTGGGGAAAAAATGAACGAATTCCTGTGCCCCACAAATAACCCAGAGAAGCGTTTTAAATAAAAGCACATACCGTATTTTTCGCTCCATAGGACGCACCGGACCATAGGGCGCACCTCATTTTTAGAGGAGGAAACAAGAAAAAAAATATTTTTCTGGTTTTCCTCCTCTAAAAGCCCTGTTTTTTTGAGGATCAGCTAAAAGTTTTGCAGCTTTTTTTGCAAAGGGAAAAGCCCTGGTTTTTTGAGGATCAGCTAAAAGTTTTGCAGCTTTTTTGCAAAGGGAAAAGCCCTTTTTTTTGAGGATCAGCTAAAAGTTTTGCAGCTTTTTTGCAAAGGGAAAAGCCCTGTTTTTTTTGAGGATCAGCTAAAAGTTTTGCAGCTTTTTTGCAAAGGGAAAAGCCCTGGTTTTTTGAGGATCAGCTAAAAGTTTTGCAGCTTTTTTGCAAAGGCAAAAGGCCTTTTTTTTGAGGATCAGCTAAAAGTTTTGCAGCTTTTTTTGCAAAGGGGGAAAAGCAAAGCTCCTTTTGCAAAGGGGGAAAAGCAAAGAGGAAAAGCCCCATTTTTATGGGGTTTAACTCACATTTCTGAAAAATCTTAAGGAAAGGGAGCCATTTCTACTGTTTCCAGACAGATAATCTAATCAGCCAGTCACATGTCCTGGGGAAACAAACAACCTCCCTCTGCAGCACATTCAACAAAGGAGGGCGGGGCTGAAAGGGAGCCGGGACTCTTATCTCTCTCCCGATCTCTTGCTGATCAGCTGCTGAGCGGGGTCCTTTCAACACCCCCTTTTCTCTTTGTAAAATAAAAAGCACAATCTGCTTTTGGCCCCTGGGCAATTCAGCTCCAGGGACCACCATTCGCTCCATAAGACGCACAGGTATTTCCCCTTACATTTTAGGAGGGAAAAAGTGTGTCTTATGGAACGAAAAATACAGTATTCTACTCATGTAAAAACACCAGGCAGGCCCCACAATTAACCCAGAGATGCATTTTAAATAAAAGGACACATTCTACTCATGTAAAAACACGCTGATTCCCGGAACGTCTGCAGGCCAGATTTAGAAGGCGAATGGGGCCAGATCCAGCTCCCGGGCCTTAGTTTGCCTACCCATGGACTAGAACTTTGATCAACCCTGGCCACTGGTCCTGCTAGCTAGGGATGGATGATGGGAGTTGTAGTCCAACCATGTCTGAGGACCCAAGTTTGAGAAACACTGCATCTAAAGGATGGGTGGAGAAGTTCAACGTCAAACACTTTCATCAGAGGTTGCATTTGTGATGCTTGTCAAGCAACACTAATGTTCTCTTACCAAGAGCATGCTTAAAGCTACCAGACACAAAGGCATTGTGGCCATTCAAGACACAGAGCGCATGGTTGTCGGGATTCTTCAGCATCAATCGAAGGCAGAAGCGATGATGCCGCACATCCTGCGAGTGCATGGTGATTTGGTTGAAGATATTCCAAAGCTGAGGTTTGTTGACATGTTCCATGACCATTATCCTATGGAGGAAGCAAACACCAGTCAGACTGCACGCAGTGACCAAAGGAATCATTCTTTAATCACCAAAGTCTGGTTCAGATGCATGCCAGACAGGCAGGGCTATTTGTGCAGTCAACCTTCAGACCAATGAAGCCCTTCAGAGCGACTCACCTGATGTAATTGTAAGCTTTTCGGAAATTCTTGTCCAGGATTGCAGCCGAGAGACCAAAGTATTCCAGTTCTTTACGCTTCTGCCTGTCATCATAGAACGAATAGTATTCCAGTGAGGAGTCCACTAGGAGTTCTGCCTCCTTGTAGCGAGAAAGATCGCACAAAGCATAGATGGCCTTCAGAAGGAGGCTCCACCAGTCGTCTTTCGTCAGCACACTTGTAAGCACCACAAATATTGCTGGAATAGAATTATAAGCAGTATCTTAATCCATTCAGAACATCAACAGCTCATCATTCAGTATGACAATTCTCAGGGCGGAAAATAAAAATAAAACCTAAGGCGATAAAAGCTGCAAATTAAATTATATGAAGGAGACAAGCCTGCTGTTGGCAGAAATAATCTCTATAGGCAATTGTTTCCATAACGTGCTTGTCACTAAGAAGAAAACCTTCACAACGGCATCCAACCCAGTTGATAGAACTACCAGGTAGTTATCCATTCTTGCAATTAAAGAGCAGAAATATATATCTGACAAAGATGCACAATTTAAGAGATGTAGGTCTCCAGAACAACACAGAATCAGAACATTACAGGACAGAAATAGTCTAGGCCTCATATACTAGAGGTCAGGAGGAGGAGGAGATTTTTTCACACCAAAAGTGCCTTCTAGGACAAGACAAGCCTCTTCTTTAAAAACGAAAACACACTGCTGGTTACCTTTTGCATCACAGTTAGTAGTTTCCTGATCGTCGTTATCGGATATTTTATCCCTCGACACTTTAATTAGATAAAGGTGCCTTTCACCAGACTTGGAACTGGATATTAAACACACCTGAGCTCGGTTCATGGCAACCTGGAAGACAGTCAAGAAGAGTCAAACTATGTAGATGTTGAGCACGTTGGAATCTAAGGAATAGCCATTGCTGCAGTCAATTTCATGGTTAGGTACAGACCATCGTTGTTTTAACTTGTGGAAGTATTCCAAACTCAAGCTGAAAAGTGCCAGTATTTCTGTTGATGCTGAATAAGGTTTATGCAAAATAAATAAAACTGGTGTAATTGAATCAGATAGCACTGTCAACAGCTGAACATTATCCTACAGGTTCCTGTTGCACGAAACCAAAGAAACTGGGCCCAAACAAGGGGTAATGTCTGTAAGGCAGTCACCAAACACAGCACATGTTCTTTTAAAAATAATAATAGCAATTTCCCAGTTGTCACCACGTTCATATACACTTAATGTCATGTACTTAGCGGGGGCGGGGGGCGGGTTTAGACTTGGTGTGCCGTGTGAAAGAGGAGATGCAATAATTCGCTTACCTTTAACAGCATGGCTAACATGGTGAGCAATGAATCAACGTAGCCATATGTGTTGCCTTGAGAGTACAGCAGCGTTGAACGATGAAGCAGCAGTTTCAGTTCCTGAGCGCCACATGGAGAAAGTTAGATCGCACAAAGTCCTCTCTTCCATTTATTAATACTTTACAAACATTACTGGCATTAGAAAGAATTCTGCCCCCCACCCCCGGTCCCCCAATGACTGAGGGACCAGAAAGAGAAGGATCTTTTTACTTGCAACAGCCATTGCATTTATCCATATGGTAAAGAAAACAGCTGAATTACAGCACAGCATGTTCCAAATAATTTAAACACAGAAGAGCAATGTAAACAACAAAGCTCCTATTATTTGCTACTATTAAAAGAGTTTATTTACTGGGGGAAATTTATAATTTACTTAGGAGACCACTGTAAGCAGATGAAAACATAAGCAGGATTTTAATCTCACTTGTAATGTAACAAGTACTATGGAAAATATGGATAGATATAAAATATAGACTATGAAGTAATACGCAGTTGAAAACGTTGACAAGAGGACCCATGGAGGGGATTGGGGGGGGGAGACTCGAGATTCAGATAAATCTCTTTATATGGATATGTATTTGGTTTTGTTATAAATTTATATCTGTAAAATCAAATAAAAACGGTTTTTTTAAAGAAAGGATTTATTTGCCACCTTTCATTTCAAAAAGAAAGCAAGGTGGTTTGTAAAAAGGAAAGGAAAGGGTTAGTATTTTGCTCTGTTCCTATAAGGAGATGCAATGGCTGTTGGCTATAAACCACAAAAATCTGCCTGACTGCCTAGATCAAAATTCTCAAGTCACAATCTCAATGTCAATACAGGAAGTAGGAACAGATGTCTACAATTGTTCCCTTTTGTGTGCTTCTGGCTGCCTGGCTGAACAAATCTCATGCAGCGCTGAGGCCTGTCCACATAGAGAAGCTGAATTGCTGGGTGCGTGTCGACTACACAGATGCAGAAGGCAGCTCAATCTGTGATAGGCAAGCCGACCTCCTAGGCAACCACTTCCGTACGTTAAGCGGTTGACATGAACCGACTCAAGCAGCAGATCAGGTTCTTTCCTCTGAGCCCTTGGAAAACCACCCCAAATAAAAAGGGCCGCAGGAACTGTGGAAAGGAAGTGACCTAATTTGCCTAACAGAGTCCATGGATTTAGAGCAGTCTCCTTGCGGCAGGGCTGCCTCTGAAGATAGTTCTGCAGCTTCAGTTTGTGCAGCATTCAGTGGCCAGGTTGCTCACTGGAACAAAGGCAGTTTGAGCCTATTACACCGATCCTGGTCCAACTGCAACGACTGCCAATTAATGTCCAGAAACAATTCAAAGTGCTGGTTTTGACCTATAAAGCCTTGGAACGGCTCAGGACTGCAATACCTCAAGGACCGCCTCTACCTATTTAAACCGTCCTGGACTCTGCATTCATAATCTGAAATTCTTCTTCGTGTGCCTCCTTCCATGTGAGGTCTGGAGAGTGGCAACACAAAAATGGGCCTTTTCTGTAGTGGCTCCCCATTTGTGGAATGCTCTTTCCCAGGGAGATCCGCCTGGGGAATTCATTATATATTTGGTGGTGCCAGGTGAAAACATTCCTCTTCAAACCAAGCCTTTGGCCTTTTAAAATCTGTCTGTGGAGAAGGGGGGGTATTGTTTTGCTGTATTGTTTTACTGATTTTCATGTTTTTTTAATCCTGTATTTTACTCTGTGAACTGCCCTGAGAACTTATGATGAAAGGCGGTATATAAATTTAATAAAGAAGAAGAAGAAGAAGAAGAAGAAGAAGAACTCCTCTAAGTCCTCTAAGAGGCACATTAAACTGAGAACCAGTTTGGTACAGTGGTCAGAGTGTCAGACTAGGACCTAGGAAAGCAGGGTTTGAATCCCCACTCGACCAGGAAGCTCACTGGGCCACCATGGACCAGTCACTGCCTCTCAACCTAATCTACCTCACAGGGATTGTTGTGAGAATAAAGTGGAGGTGTGGCAGGTGAACCATGTCAGTTTGCATTTCTTAGTACAGAAAGTATCAATCTGATGTGCAGAGGATCCTTCCTATTCTACTTAATTCAAGAAGGCTCTGGAAACTTCTGGAAGCTTCTCTGTGTGAAGGAAGCAAGTAGAAGGTTCCTGATGTTTGGGTTATTCCTTCAGAGAAGACGAGTACAACTGGCTTAAACTAGTTCCCTTATCTCTTTCTGTCAAGGTCATGCTAACTATAAAAATAGGCCAGAAGGAGCCTGGGTTTCACACTTTCTCTTTCTATCTCTTTTCCTTCTGGTGTGGTGTTCTGTATATAGTGTTAAGGTTTAGACTTATTATAAGTTATTGTAAGTTTAAGTTAAGTCTGCTGCAACTGGATTTCTTATGGACAGTGCCAATCCTGAATGTATTGGATTTGTGACCATTATGCTCATTTGCCTTCAGTAGCAGTAAAGCTCTGCTGGATGAAATACAATTGCCTCTGGTCTATTTTGGGGAATCCTGCAACGTGTTTAAGTTTTTATTGTGCTAACTATACACTGGAAACTACTCTGGATCAATATTGAGTAGAATTTCAATGACAAACCACGTGCTCCTTGTTGCGCTCCGTGGAGAAAAGGTTGAGATAGGAATGCAGTAATAAATGAAGTAAGAGGCGGGCAAAGGGCAGACGAACACTTACTTGCTGAGCGGCATTGGCATCTTGTGCCAGCGTGTCTGGGTCATACATGGGCTCGAGTGCTTCCAGGGCTTTCTCAGGCTGGCCCAATTGCTGCTGAAGGGTAGAAAGAGAGATCCTGGCATCCAGGTGCAAAGGGGCGAGGTCGACAACTTTGCCATAGCTCTCCGCCGCACGGTCAATGTAGCCCAAGGCTTTCAAGCACTCTGGAAAGAAAGGCAAAGAATTGCTGCCCCACTTAACCCAGCCAGATGGGTGGGGTACAGATAGTAAATTATTATTATTATTACTACCACTGATGTTTGGGTTTATTTTTATTTTGCTTTTAATCTGTTTTTTAGCTTTTTTATAGTTTGTGATTTTCATTATTACAATTTCCACATTCGCATATACGCTGTCACCTTTAGCATCGTCCCTTATAAAAATACATTCAACGGCAGCCTTTCTTCCCCTTCTTTTAATTTTCCCACTACTCCTGCATATTATTATGTATCCATTTAATTCAATTTCTCCCCTTAGTCTCCCTTTATTTACATTACACTGTTGAATTTATCTTAGTCCTGCTAGCTTGTTTTCACTTGCTTACATTTATTTTCCAAATACTCCACAAAGATTTCCCACTCCTCTTTATATATCTTGATCTTCTCGCTCTCTTATTTTATTTGTTAGGCCTGCTAGTTCTGCATACTCTATTATTTTAATTTGCCAGTCCTCTTTATTTGGGTCCTCACTCACCCACCATTTTTGGGCTAGCAGAATCCATGCTGCTATCGTTACATACAAGAGTATTTTTTTCTGACATATGGGTACTTCTGACGTCTGCACCATTCCCAAAAGGAATGCCTCTGGTTTTGGGGGGAATTTTTTAAAAAAAACATTTTTGTCATCTCATTATATATCCTTTCCCAATACTCTTTAACTATTTTGCATGCCCATCACATATGAAAAAATGTTCCTTATGTTTCTTTACATTCTCAACATACATCAGATTCAGATTTGTACTGTACATCTTATCTTGTTTATAGCTTTTATTATTTTACTTATGTTTTTATACTGTTGTAAACAGCTATGATGCATTTTTAGGAGACCAGTGGCATATAAATATAAGGATTAATAAATACATAAAATCTAATCATTATTAGGTATTAAAAGGAATGCTCCTAAAGAAATTGCTTTTTTTGCAAGAGACTCTTGAATCTATCCAAGACGGGGTCTTTCAGCCTCAATGCAAGTCTTGCCACCCCTGAAATCGCCCCCACCCCTAGTATTAGGGTCCCCAAAAAACCAGCCACCTTATCTTCCACTACGAAGTGCGACCCATCTAGTGTGTCAGAAGAGCTTTCTAGCAAATTCAGCAGCGTTGTTACCTGCGTGACGGAGCCAAACAACCGCCAAATTGTATCTTTCTGAGCACACCAGGGAACTCAGAAGGGGGAGTGCAGAATTGTATTCTCCGACATCAAGGAATGCTTCTGCAACATCGAGATACAAATCTCCCATATCCTCAGGGTTCTGCTCCACCAGTGTGGTCAATAGGAGCTGGCAGAACAACAACAACAACAAAATCAAGCCCAAAAAATGAAAATGAAAACATTAATCGTAAACAGATACAAATAATAATAATAAAATGATTAACTGAATTTCTAGAACATTTTTTAAAAGTAATATTGCGTTAAGTCAATACATCTCTCCGCGGGGAAATTGAAAACGTTAAATCCAGACACAACATCCCAACCATTTATTGCAGCATCCCATTCCCCTAAAAACCAACTAATTTCAAAAAATGTCATAAAAGGACCCCAACTATTTAAGGGAGGACTGGGGAACTTTGAGTTCCTCTGGATGCTACAGGACTACAACTCCCATCATCCCTAACCATTACCATGAAAGCAGGGGCTAATGGAAACTAGAGTGCGACAACATCGGAAGAGAAAAGGGTCCCACAGCCCTGATTTAGGGCAGGCATAGTCAAACTTGGCCCTCCAGATGTTTTGGGACTACAACTCCCATCACCCCTGACCCCTGGTCCTGTTAGCTAGGGATGATGGGAGTTGTAATCCCAAAACATCTGGAGGGCTGAGTTTGCCTATGCCTGCTTTAGGGTATGGCAAGATGCACGGTTTTCTCCAGAGATTTTCCATAAGCAGGATGATGGACTCCTGTAGGATCTGACCCATCATATGGACAAAAACGCCCATGTCGCGAAAACTATCCAGTGTAACTTTTTTTGAAATACATCTTTCAAGCCTTTCCAAAGAACCCTTGTAGAGAAAGCCATGATACTGGAAGAGGAGGATTTGAGCCAGGGGACCTATGCCCCCCCAAAATGTTGTTGGACACAAGCTCCCTTCACCCCCAGACATCATAGCCAAAGGTCAAGAGGTCCGGAGGGCGGCAACATGAGAACGGGGCCTTTGCTGCAATGGCTACCCATCTGTGGAATGCTCTTCCCAGGGAAGTTTGCCTGGCACCTCCATTATACACCTTTAGGCGCCAGGCAAAAATATTCCCTTTTAACCAGGCCTTTGGCTGACCTGATTAACATCCTATGCCCTTTTAAAATGTGCTGGGGGGCTGTTGGGTTGTTGTTTTATTTTTATTATGTATTTTGTGGTTTTATATCTTGAATGTATTCTGTGAACCGCCCCGAGACTCCCGAGTATAGGTATATAAATTCAATAAATTAATAATAAAATATAATAATAATAATAATATTAATAGCGATAACAACAAGTGGGTCAGAGGTTGAATGATAGGCTTTGACCACATTTCTATGGCTTAGACTTGTCCAGCTGGACTAGGAATGAGCCATAGCACATACGGTGCAAATATTCCCCGATGTCGACTGTATCGCTTACCATTCTAGAACACTCATGTTAATAACCCTTGACATAACAAAGCTATAACGGCTATGCATTATTATAGCTCATGGACAGAACCTCCCCTGCCCCCCGCCTTTTAAAACAAAATTCCCTTAAAAATCATTTTTTAAAAACCCAATTCATGAGCTCAAATGGACTTTAGACGTCTCCTCTTTTTAAAAGAAGTTTCAGCCCCAGAATAACCCCGTGACAAAGTGCTGGCAAAGCAGAGGGAAGTTCGAAAAAACAATTTGTGATTTGGCAAGGGGATAACCTTCACAACGAAACATTAAAACGAGAAACCGTCCGCACAGCTAGTACAATTTGCCCAAGCTGCTCCTTGGATCCCAAGTCACATTTTTATAGAAGCTAAAAACCCCACCCCTGTCTTTATTGTAACTTCATTGGAATCTCACTGACTCCCAAGAAAACCTCTGTTTTTCTTCATTCACTTTTGGACTTACATTGAGAGGCTCCAAGATGTTCAGGTGCACCAAGCATACCATAAGTTTCACCGTGATGTCTATGGGAACACCATCAGGTATGGAGCAGGTAACTCTTTCTGAAACTAGAAGATAACAACAGTTTTTCCCCCCTCCAACCAGCATGGTATCATTTACAAGTGGGACCTACAAAACGTTGCCGGATGGAGTGCTTCTGTTTAGGGTTCCAGCCAGGTTATATTTCCAGATTACTCCAATCCTTCACTTGGAGCTTTTACTACAACCAAGCAGTATATATGCTTTGTTAAATAACCAATTTAAAAATGATTTTGCTCTTAAGAGTATATGACAGAGGGCAAAGTCCAGTTAAAACACTGATTTGGGATGGAGAGGAGGGGGAGAAACAGTTGAAATTTGTTATTAATAACATGATTATTAACTGGATTTCCTATCTATCCTGCACCATCAGGTTCCTGTGGCAGCTGAAAGTCAGTATCCCAATTGCTTAAGACAAGGTTTTGTATCTGAATGCAGTGCAGGAGCAGATCTCACATTTAGGTGGTAAACTGTTACGCCCGTTTTGCAGCAACTGAGTTAGTTAAAGGAAAATATCAGAAATTGAAAGACACTGAAATCCAGAAGGGTAGCTAAGTCACTGAAGGAACCCGAAATAACATTTCCAAATGAAAACAAACAAACAAACAGTTCCTTTCCTGCAAATGCTATAAGGGTCTGATCTACTGCTCTATAAACAGGATGTCTCAATAACATAATTGGGCTTGCAGTTCAATTTCCACCCCCACCCCCCATATATGCACTCAAATAACAACAATGCTTCATCTAGCAGATGGAAAGAGTG